>JAFCMP010000513.1:0-600000 GCA_017506865.1 Tribonema minus | reverse complement strand
AACCCTTGAGTGTGTTGTGGAGGATGTTATTGTGTTCCTATTGCCTAAAACTGGGTTCAGAAGTCAAAAGTGATCATGGATTTGTTACAATGCATGCGAAACCGCTCAGTAAGTCCTCAAAGTGGGTCAAATGTACGTTTGGATGTATTTGTGGTACTGAAGTATGTTGTCTTGAAAGTTATTCAAATTGCAAATGCAGCTGAGAGGTGTAGTGTGTGGTGAGGTTGTTTGGACAGTAAGCAAACAGAAATGTGGAAAACTGTGAATATTAAGCCTCTGTCAAGTATTTATGAAGAATCCTCTTAAAAGATAATGATCTTGCCCCACACTAGTAGCATGTAGAGCGTATCTGTGGAAATGACTTGCAACAGTTCTGTATGTCCTTTACCAGATTACTAGTTTGAGTTTCCTCTTGAAAGCATATTAGCAGCACTATGTACAACCAGGTGGGTACACAAGCCCCTCTACGTCTACATGTGCGTAGACGAGGGAAATTGCTGCTCTATTCATGATGCTGCAGTCGCCTTGCTAAGTGGCATGGTCACCACAATCTCAGTATGCCAGCATGGCCACCGGGGCTTGTACGCCAGGTGAAGCAGCTCGTATGATGAGTGGCTTGTACGCCAGGTGAAGCAGCTCGTATGATGAGTGGTCAACTGTCCTTGAGGTGGTCGCCGCCTAGTATACCAAATGTCCCCATTGAGTTATTGAACGCAGCCATATGCTCGGTAGCGGTGGCTTGGCCTCCTCTCCTGAGCTGTCCATTGGAGAGGTTTCGGCTGCAGAAACACACATCGCGCAGCAGGTCATGGCTTCAGAAGTTCACATGAGACGGTGTCCTTGTGATGTGCCAACACGTTCGTCCCACTGTGATGTCACATGGCAGCAGAGGGCCCTGGCTTGCGCATACGCCTCAACGTTGCCGTAAATCTCATGGATGCTCATTGGTGCTCGATTTTCTGGTGACCTGCCGCTGCACTGGATCATTTGTATAGCATCGATTGACTTTATAAGCAATCACTATTGAGCATCCCACTTCACTGCGGCATCCAATAGATGAATTACATTCTTTCGCTTCACAAGCTGAGCATTCATCATGCCGAGGAGCAGTGCTGCAAGCAGGGTTAGGTTTAGGCCTAGCCCTAACAGAAGTGGGACGTCTTTCCACTCCACCTAAGCACACATGCACATCGTGCAATTCCAGCACATGATTTGTTCGAACGCATATGATGGGGTAAGCTGCAAAGCAATGCACGCACGCAAGCGCAGCCACTTGCCCTCCTACTACGTAGATCTTTGGTGTCCAAACAGACATTGCAGCAGCGGTTCGTGTAGCAGCAGCAGCCAGCTCGCTCACCTCTTTCTTCATTCACCGATCTGCGCAACGGCCGTCAAAAACCGTTGGACCATCGCCTCCGGAAGGCCCTTGAAACACGGCCAGTCACGACTCAAGGACAGCGCATCCTGGAGGCTGCTAATGCCATGAAAAGGGAGCGTCACGCCAAAGTAGGTTCGCATCAGGCCAGGCAGCAGCCCGGTCGAGGAAAGCTGTCTCTGGAACTCGCGGTCAACAGCAGGAATTTTGCTGACGTACAGGCGCACATTCACCCCTGTCAAGCGCAAGAAAGACAACCAGCCTGCTGTGACCGCGGCTTGCGCTACACATCAAGGTTGCGCAGGCTTGGCTACTGCGTGCACACAGCTCCAAAGTTGCTGATGATACTTGACAAAGTTAGCACCACTTGCAGCTCAGAGCATAAGCAGCTTTTAGCCTGCATCGACCTCGGGACGAAACCCGCCAAAAGTACCGTTCGATGCGATCACGTCAAAGTGCGCACATGCGAACTGGAATGTATGGCGCCAGGGCATCTTGCAGCTCTGATTGCCATTCAATCTTTTAGATAGCCGCCTGTGCTCCCGTGGGATCCTGGCGTTCAATAGCATTCGCTAACTCCTCTTCTGCCAGTCTTAAACCCATCCTGGTGTCTTCAGCCCACAATCGTAAAATGTGACGAAGTGCAAACCAGACCAATCGGTCATCGGGCGCCAGCACGCGCACGCGCTGCCCTGCTTACTCATGTTTATTCTGCACTTGCACTCTCAATTTCATCAAGTTCAACTTTGAAACTCCGCCTGGAAATCACAAGGTGAAAATGGCAATCTCACACACACGCAGAAAGAGAGCCGACAGCAACCAAGCTCACAGTCACAGCAACCAATACCAAGCAAAGTAACATAGTCGACCCTTATGTGTAGAGGTCCTGTCAGAAGCCGTGGCCGGAATGGTCAGCCCAAATTGGTGCTGGCAGCAGCACAGGAGCAACCTGTCGCGACCGACAGCTATAGTCAACGACGAGCGCCAAATATTCCTGGCGTGGGGGAAGACTTGAAGCTGAAGGATGACTGCTGCTCTTCCGCGGCTACTAGTACTACCAGCAGGTCCACGGTGGAAGTGGCATGCGCCAGCGGCTGCTGCAGGCCGGGCTGCATCTGTAATGGACAGCCAGACTGCTATGGGGAGGTGAGTTGTTCCCTTTGGCTGCGTGATGGTGGCAGTCATGTAGTCATCTGCACCTGGTATCGTCAGGTTAAGCCTCTCTCTACATGATAGTGCTCATGTGTCATCGACAGATGTCGGTGCTAATCTGGCCTTTCAGGAGCAATCACCGTCGTCCCATAGCGAAAAACTCCGCGCATGGTGATGGCAGCATCATGTTCAGACGTTGCTTTGCTCTTAGTGCATGGTTCGTCTCCAATGCTGGGGTACTATTGCATCTACACACCACTCATGTACACGACAGTGCTCTTGCTTTGGACCGCACACCCTGGTGGCCGACTTTCACCGCTACCCCCATCGCCTTGCGTAGGTTGAATGGGAGGACTTGAAGTTTCTCCACTACGTCACGCGCGGGGGCATGTGCCGCATCTACAGCGCCCAGTGGCAGGGGGTGAAAGTCGCTGTCAAAGCGCCGCGAGATGAGAGCAGAGATTGTGCGGGCGCAGAGAGGGACTTGGAACTCGAGCTGCACTTGCTGCAGCACCTTCACCACAGGTGAGGCTCCTTGCATGAGGGACGCAGAGGTTGCATGTCACGTCCTGGGTGCAAAGGGACGGTGTTTGCTGTTGCATCTTCCAGTCAGCCTTTTACGAACTTCATGATTGATGTGGCGTGCTCAGCGTTGTCAGTTCGACATTGCTCACAGCAGGTCATACGTCTATGTCAACCGCTACGTCGCTACAGTACTTGCGCGCGCTGCACCAGCTAGCAGCCCCCTGCTTCTGCGTCAGCACCAGTCGACCTTGCCGCAATGATGATGCTAACCTTACCTGCAAAACCCACAATTGTTTGTTATGCACAATACAAGATCTACGTACTTGAAGTAATGTCATGAAGGACACACATGCACGGCGAAACTTCACTGACTGCAAAGTCGCCAATCCCATATCCCAAAGAACGATCATGGCGACTTTCTCTTGCGATTCTCAACGTGCAGGCACATCATCAAGCTCATAGGCGCGGGCTGGCATAGCGTCGGGCGGCGCCTGTCGCGCTTTCTGGTCCTGGAGTACCTGGAGGGCGGCACACTTGGTGACGCAATTGCGCAGGGGGCGGCATCCAGGGGGCGCATGCCGATTCTCAAACGGCTGCTCGGGGGCCACAAAAAGTGAGCAGCTGCGCTAAAGCGGTTAAAGTGTACTTCAAAACTCTTTTTCACTTCAGTTTGCGAGCCACTTCATGAGCCTACAAGTATCATGGGCGATGTGTTGCGAATACTTCTACGAAGGAGTGAGTGGCTGGTCGGAGTTTTGCAACGTGTACTTGCGAAGGTAGAAGTGTGTGGTCTGTGACAGTACCTACATACATATATGCAGCGCTTTTTGCACAGCACTGCTGTATGTGTGGTCCGGCATGCAGTTTCACAAGATCAGCAAGGCTCAGTGGGGTGTGTGTCGTGCATACTCGTGTGTCGATTACTTGTGTACTCGCCGCACTCAGCTGCACCCGCACGAGCTCCCGCTTCAGCCATTGATACCCAGCGGCACACGACCACTGAGTGCCGTGCAGCAGCCCGATGCGATGTGCTCGGCGTGTTTGCCCGCGTAAAGTTGCGCCGTTACTTCAAGCTTGAACTTGCATCATTTCGACCTTGAACATAGCGCGTACCCTCAACATTACTGCCGCTGCGCGCGCCGCCGCTGCAGAACGCGCCACCAGAACGTTCTGCAGGCGCTGGAACGCGCCACGCAGCTCGCCGACGCGCTGGAGTACCTGCACTGCCCCGGCGGCGGTCCCGCCACTGCCGTCCTTCACCGCGACATCAAGGCGGAAAACTGCGGTTTCACTGCGGACGGCACTCTGAAGCTGTTTGATTTTGGGCTCGCGGCTTGTGCTGCGCGCGGCGGCGGCGGCGGCGGCGGCTGCGGCGGCGGCGGCTGCGGCGGCGGCGGCGGCAGCAGCGGCGGCGGCGGCGGCGGCGGCGGCGGCGGCGGCAGCAGCGGCGGCGGCGGCGGCAGCGGTGCAGGGGGGTGCGCACGCTACCACATGACGGGGAATACGGTGAGCGCTGCTGACCGCTGAGTATTGATTTGATACTCAGATATGTTTGTGTCCTGCAGAGCACTGATGGTGATGGATGCGCCCGTGCGCAAGACTTTCTGGCATCATTATCATGACAAGTATTTCAAAGTATACAACTGCATAAAGTTCAGGTGCAATGCGTCAAGATCCGCTCAATCTGCACCTCTTTGTGCAGCAAAGGAGGTCGCGCGCACTGCGCTCAATCTCTCAGGCGTACATTGAGTCATGATGTTCATTAATTCATACTTCTCAGTCATGCTGCATCCTCCTGGAGCAGGCCATGTCGTGCTGCGTGGCGCCGGTTTTCACGCGCGAAGCCCGTTCATTCATGTATTCATCCATTCATGTTTTTCATTAACCTATTCGTGAATTTGACTCACCGCGCCTCGTCACGCAGGGAACCTCACGCTACATGGCGCCCGAAGTCGCGCGCTGCGAGCCCTACAACGCGTCCGTCGACGTCTACTCCTTCGGCGTGCTGCTGTGGGAGATGCTCAGCGGCGGCCGCGCGTTTGCCAACTTCAACGAGCAGTTGCTGCGCAGCGCCGTCGTCTACGGCTCCCACCGCCCGGAACTCGATCGTGCGTGGCCAGCGCCCATTAAGTCGCTGCTGCAGGGGTGCTGGAATGCCGATCCGGATCAGCGGCCGGATGCGACGGCGGTGGCGCGGTGCTTGCGCGCCGTTCTGGCAGAGGTGAGGGCAGGGTTAGGTTTAGGGTTAGGGTTGAAGTTTGAATGGCGCAGTGCCTGCGCGCCGTTCTGGCAGAGGTGGGCGCTGCAGATTTAGGGGTAGGGTGAGGGTTAGGGTGGCGAGGGGCGCATTGCCTGCATGTATGTGTATGTGTGTGTGTATGTCTGTAGGGGTGTGTGTGTGTGTGTGTGTATGTGCTGAAGTGCCGTGTCGCGTTTCATTTCATAGTGTATTACCCAGTCAGCCGAAGTCAAAGTGTGCCTTCGTCTTCCAGCGGGCACGCAGGCGAAGTGTGGGAAGAGTGCTGCGTCCCCCACGGCTCAGCTGAGCTGAGCGTTGTTGACCCACGCCTAGCATCCGTCCGTAAGCAGGTGGCCCGCTAGATGTTTCACGGCGTTTTCACCTCATCAGCTGTCCCAACTTTGCCCCATCTTTGGCTTATGCAATCATCCACCAGTACTAGAAGTCATGCACTTTCAAGTGTATGTGTTTGAAGTACGTCGCTCATATCTCATTTCCATCGCTGCATCTTCTGTTGCATCCGTGTCTCACCAGGAAAACACAGAGAGCAGCAAGGGCCTACAGAAGGAGAACAAACGGGGATCCTGGTGCCACAAGGCTCCGCCTGTGTGATACTCAGCGAGTGCTCACACGTTTTTTTCATGTGCTTCAGAGTTTTCGATATTTGCCATGCGCCCGTTGGCGCAGCATACTCACAGCGTTGGCTGGCGATCAGAAGCACACGCGCGCGCGTTGCGGTAGCCAATATGGGGCGGTCACCGCGGTCTACAGGAACATATTTCGTGGGTTGTGCGACGAGTATGACGGGCCGAGATCACACTACTTAGAGCAAGCATGGAGGTACAGGACTTTGGGCGGCGTTGACGCAGTGCCACAAGTAGTGCCAGGGGCGCAACCGTTGCGCGTATTTTGTCTCGTGGCACTCCAGACGCGTATTCACTGTTGTGTGAGAGTTGCACGTTCATCACTTTCCTAGAGATGTGGCGGTATTCGCTCAATGGTGACAATGGTGTGGGTATGCGTGCTCACACAGTAAAGGCACAACCGGCTCAGCTTGCTTTCTGCTGTGTTGCGCAGTGCTGCTCGCTTCGCACGCGTTTGCGTCATCTTTTGTAAAGCAGTGCTGTTTGATGGTTCATGTACATTTGTAACAAGGCTGTCGCCATAGCTTCACGCACGAACTTCCCTGACCAAGTTGCGTTTGGCATGTGAAGGACACCGACGCATACGTTTCGGTGGTGGTGCCAGTACTCAACTTGATGATTCGGAATGAAATGTGCTGGCAAGCACGGCTTGGGTTAGGCGGGTAACATTCTGTCTCATACTAGACGCAATTATCAGTTAGGGCGAGGACGGCCATTTCAACTCTTGTGTTCATGAGATGCTTTCTGAAGAGATGATATGATTGTATGATTGAGATGCTTTTACTTTTTCCAGATCATCTTCAAGTTGCTTCCTAATTAGAGAGATCTCAGAGGTTCACAACTTCAACCTTCCAAACTTCAACCTTCGGTACTTCAACTCCCCGTTGAACCCTTCCACTCGATCGCCTAACCGCACACCAGGCACAACAGGCGCGCTCTCTTCAGGTACCGCCAGCAACTGCAAATGCATGCATCTCTATTGCAGATCATGTGTACAACTGCCAAGCTGTCAAGTCTAGTAAAATTCAGCAACCATGCACATGGGTTTTCTGCTGTCTACTAGACAGTGTCTAGTAGTAGACTAGTCGCTACTGAGAAGCAATCGTCCGGGAGTACCTACTTTTTTGGCTGCCACTAGCTGTGAGACCATCAGCCCGAGCTCGCCGCTCCTGTCTCGCCAATCGCGAACAGCTGTGACAGCTGTTCACACCATTCTTTTTGTGAGTTTAAGCAGCAGTACTTGAGCCGATGCAGCACTCCTTCGCCTGCAGCATTACACTTGCCATTGATCCACCTTGTCGTGATCTGCCTGACGACTCCATCGTACTGTTGCTGCATCGTGCCCCCTGCAACTGCAGCCACCAAAGCGGGCACCAACCAAGTACCCAACCTACAGCACAGCATCCCACAGCATCATGGGAGGAAGGGGCAGAGGCGGACGTTTCGGCGGGCGCGGCGGCAGCCGCACAGGGGCGCCATCCACCATGGACCTCACTCGGGACGCAGCGGAAGATCTGGGCATTGCGGGGTTGAACTTCATGGAAGGCCCCCCCCCCCTGTACCCCGAGATCTCGCTGCCGCCGCCGTCGAACCTGACGGCGGACGAGAAGTACATCATCGCGCGCCAGCACGACCTCCTGTACCGCCTGCACCGCAGCCCGTACCACCTCGTGCACGAGGCCGCGGTCGCAGACGTCGAGCGCTGGGGCGACGGCAAGCGCGGCAAATCCTCTGCGAGCACGCTCGAGTCGCACCTGACGGAGAGCGCGCCCGGGTCCCACCTGCCGGAAGAGCTCGTGGGTAAGTTGAAGTTGGGGGGCGGGCAGGCGCGCGAGACGGTCAAGCGGATCAAGGATCTGCTGAGCGCTGGCGGCGCGGAGGTGCGCGCGCTGACGTCGCTGGAGGAGCGCGAGTTGAAGTTGGCGGGGCGCGGCGACGCCCCGGAGGGGGAGGAGAAGAAGGGGGAGGGGGAGGGGGAGGCGACGGACGAGGACGCGGACTTTGACAATGAGGTTGATGATGACGCCGACAACGACTACGGCCAGGACTACTACGCGAGTGATAATGAGAGCGGGGGGGATGACGCGTAGTGACCATCGGAGCATGGTCGATGAGATGCAGCTGCTGACGTATGTCCAGGATGCGATTATGAGAGTCAAGGGGGGGGGGGTTTATGGCTGCTGGCCGCGACGTCAGCCAGGACTGCCATGTCCGTGATGAATGGGTTATCGCTGGTGCCACGGCAAAAGCTCGGAGGATCGGCGGCACGGCAGCACTGAGCAGATCTGCGCGCAGCGACACTGCCAGCTGTCAGGTACTTACTGGCTGGCTTTAAGCAGCACTGTACTGCGTTTGCGCTGCGTTCAGGAGTGCTGTGCCGCACTTCAACTTATTGTTGCAGGGGCAGCAGAGTGCATGCGCTGCGGCCGTGGCCATCGAACAGGCAGGCTACGCTTGCGGTGATGGCAGGGCAGCCGCACCGCAGTATTGCCCTTTGCAGGTATGTACGCAGAGACGACACCAGCAAGGGCTGCATTGCCTGGCATCACTAATTGGCACATGTCGTGGTCGCAGCGCACACCTGCTGGTGGTGCCAGGCCATAGCGGTGCAGGGTGCACCTGTTGCTGCTGTACCTGCGAGCACGTGCAGCAATGCCTCGTTGTTGCCATTGCTGGAAAGTGTCATACACTTGCTTGAGTTGCACGCTCGAGCACATGATGTGACGCAACATCAGCCCTCGACTGCAGCAGCAGGGACCTCACTGCAGCCACAAGCCACGAATGAACCCCGCCATGCTGTGATCCAATGTGATGGTATGCGGTGTGTGGCTCATTTGCTGTTTGTTTGCGGTTCAGCATACCCTCTGCAGCGTTGCTTGTTTGCCATGTCGGCATCAATGTCTCGCATTGAACCAACGCAGTTGAAAGGCGCAGGAAGAGTCGCTCGGAGGCCTCACATGGGTGTGTTCAATGGGGTTGCGCAAGTTGTTGTGCGTCATCCACTGACGTGACATGGGACCAAGTATATATATTGACCATCTGGCCTTATTTTCGCCCTAGCAAGGTGAGTAACTTGCAGCACTGAAATTGTCAACACATTTACAGTCTGCCTTGCTGCTTTGCGCGTATCCATCAATTGTGGTTGTTGTGCTCTGTTAACAATCACACCTTGTAAACAATGAAGCTGAGGTCTCAACAACACAAAAATCAGGTCACGCCTAGTTCTTCCTTCGAGAACATGTCTAATAGCAGCTCGGGACATCGACTCCGATGAAAAAAAACTGCACCTGGTGAGCAAGGCTGTCGGCATGGCTGTGCTGTAGGTGTCAGACGCTCTGGAAGCTCAGGTGATATCATGGAGCATACCTTGCGGCGTGCCCTTACCCGGATCCAAGGGGAGGCGAGCAAAAGGCAGAAGCGGATCAAGGAAGCGTGCGCGGAGGTCTTAGGTGAGCGCGCCTTCGCAGAACTGGATCCGAAGGTCGCTTTCCGTCTATGAAACATCCTCGTCAGCTCCTAGACCGCTTATGGGAGCGTGCGTCCGGTACTGCTTGGCCGGGGCTTGCAGCTCTCGTTTCAGACCTGTTTTGGGGGGGTCAGGCCCGTGCTGAAAGACAAGGGCGTAGCAGCAGACATCCTGCATTCCTGCATGTTATATCGACCTTTGCTTGGCCGCATTTGAGGTTATCTCAAGAGTGGAAGACTCTTTGCATGGGTTTATTTACCTTTGCGTCTGCACATGACAGCTTTACAGATCGTTTCGGCATGCTGCACAAAGGCACAGTATAATGACAGCTGCCAATGGTGGTCGACAGTGTGTCTTGTGGCTGCTGACACTTCCTTCTTTGGCTTTGAGGCACACATAATACCAGATGCACTCAGCTCAGCACACGCGGCGACAGATTGAATGATTTCATCAACACTATTAGAGATAGCAGCGGCACCGCATTCAGCGCTGATCAATGATGCTTGACACCAAGGGTCGCGAACGGTTTTGCCTGTCGCTAGAACTGTCAATCTGCCAACTACTGCGACAGCCTGTTGAAGTGCAGTCCTGGACAACGTTCAAGTAAAACACTGGCCCGCCATCTTACCTACTGCCACGCTGCAGCTGTTGTTGAATAAATAGCGCCAGTGAGTAGAGGGGTAGGTTTTGATATGGCTGCGCAATGCAGGCTTGCGAGCCAGTGACTGGCTGAGAAGCCCTGGATGCACAGGCGCGGTGGCCTCCTGTGGCACCTGCGCGTCACCGCAGACAGCGCGTGACAGCCCTGCTTTATGTGTTCGCTGTCTGTTTGTGGTCGCAACACGGGTATGCGTCTAGCTCATCACATATCATATAGCACATATGCACTTGTGCACACGGGGCTAGCTTTGGCTGATGCTGGACACGCAACGGCGTGGATGCGGCAGCAGCATCAATAGGCTGTGGAGCGCTGCCATGCTTTTGAATGTCAACTGACAACACACATCCAAAGTCATGGAAGGAAGAGTGAGTCAGACACTTGTCCACCTCATTGCTCCTCAGCTATGGTAATCCTATCGCTGCAAGCACTTCCTGGCGCGTGCTGCAATGATGCAGCTGTCACCATGCGCCTGTTGACTGAAAACCAATGTCGTCTTGCAGCATTTGAGGTTGAGAGGGTGCCCTACGTCAGCTGACAAGGGCTTCAGAGGGGGGGTTTTCTGGTGCTGTGCGAACACTGCTCACCGCCAGTCATTGGTCCTGGTGAGCTGTGGATGAATGCTTCCGCAGCCGCGGTCAAGACCTGATCAATACCACCACTTCATGCGGTGGCAGAATTTGATGCGCGCGCCCCACCTCTTATCCTAACCCTCAAGCGCTCTTGCGTCTCGCCAATCCCACCTCCATCAGTGCACATTCCTCACTCACGCGACACCCGACCTGCCGTCACACAGACTCTGCACTGCGTCCATCTTCCACACTTCAACTCCACACTTCAACTCAGTGACGCACCTCCTCTGTCGCGCAGCCGCCCTCGAGCAGGATGACGCCGCCGCGGCGGGGCTCGCCCCCGCCCCCGTGCGGCGACGCTCCTACCGCAACTCGCACTTTACGCCACTGCAGCTCGCGTGCGAGTCCGGAAGCACAAAGCTCGCCGTCACAGCGCTCGACACGCTGTCCAAGCTGTGCGCGCACGGCTACTTCAACGACTCGTTCGTAAAGCAGCCCGGCGGCAGTGGCGCCGCTGCTGCCGCCGCCGCCGCCGCTGCTGCGCCGACCTATGAGCCGCCCACGCCCTCAGCAGCCGCGCCGCCGGCTGGCACTCCCAGTTCGGCAGTGGCGCCAGCGGCAGCGGCAGCAGCGACGGATGCAGCAGCGGCGGCGGCGGCGGCGGGGGCGGATGCGGCGGAAGCTGGCGGCGATGCGGGCAGTGCGGCACCGTCGGTGCCCTCTACGCCCGTGGCAGCGTTTCCCGTGGTGTCTGCGACGCCTGGCTCGACGACGTCTGCGGCTGCCGCTGCTGCGGCGACGCCCAAGACGTTTGCGGACCTGATTGTTGAGGTATGTATATGTACTTCGAAGCATGTGAAGTATGTGTATACATGCGCGTGCAAGCAGAAAACGGTTTTACAACGAGGTGACATGGGCACGTCACCTGTGTCAGTTTCACAGTGGCAGTTTGTAAGTGTGCGCTGGCGCTGGGGCATCTAGTCCCATGACCGCTTGCAGACAGAGTAAAATGGTCACGCAGTGTGCAGCGGTGCGAATAGCAAGGTCAAAGCAGCACGCGCATACTGCACGCTGGGCTATCGATCTGGTGCGGGATCAAGCAGTCAGTCACGCGGCAACTGAGTACGTATGTACCTGACCCTTGAAGTTTGCCTGTTGATCCATCGTCCTGGTTTATGCGATACGGTAATCATTACCAGGTTGCGTGCCGCTGCGAGCTGGATGCGGAGGCGGTGCAGCTGCTCGTCAACGAAAGATGCAACCTCACTCTTGAAGTACACGTGCTGCTTCTGATATTCAATATGGTATGAGATTCAACTCACTCTTGAGGTACACGTGCTGCTTCTGATATGCAATACGGTATGTATCACCAGGTGGTGTGCCGCTGCGAGCTGGATGCGGAGGCTGTGCAACTGCAGGTCATCAAGGCCCTGCTGACCATTGTGACGTGCCAGAGCATGGAGGTGCACGAGGCCAGTCTTCTGCTGGCGGTGCGCACCATCTACACTGTACACCTCAGGTGCGTCACTTCAAGTTGAGGCTGGCAAGTACTGTGGCGCCGCTTTGGTACCTCATTCTTAAATGTCACGCGGTTGCCAGTACTGTCGCGCCGCAGTGATACCTCATTCGCAAATGTGAAGTGTGCTCAAAGGCAGAACATGGTGATTGTCACTCTGGTGGTGCTCTCCATGACTCAATGTAAACATGTCCGCCGCTAAGGGGAATGGCAGCGGGCAGACAACTAAAGAGGGCGGCAGCGCGTGCCGAGTTTTACGCAGTTTTAGCAGTCCACACTTTCCAATGATGATGGCCATGCTGAAACTAGCAACATGGCAAACGTTTCAAGCAGTCAATCCCGCCATTCCGCCACTGCAGCACACACAGCACAGTCAACAAGATGACGGCCAAGGCGTCCCTGCAGCAGCTCCTATCGTACGTCTTTGCGCGCATGGAGCAGTGCGACGTCAACATAGCGCTGAGAGCTGCGGAGGCAGCGGCGGCGGCGGCTGCCAAGGCGCAGGCGGAGCCGCCCGCACCGGTTGAAGATGACGCACCACTGGAGCAGACACAAGTTGAAGAAGGCACACTTCAACTGAGTGATGCCAATGGTGCGTCACCTCCCGAGGCGCCGGGGCCACAGGAGGAGGGGGGCGGTCCGGGTGAGGAGAGCGAACAGCAATCCGACAAGCCCGCTCTCAACGGCGCTGTAAATGGCGGCGCAGCGGCAGCGCACACCGAACAAGGGGTGGCGGATGCGGCAGCGGCGGCGGAGACGGCAGCGGCGGCAGAGGCAGCAGCGCCGGACGACGCAGCAGGCGCGCCAGTAGCGGCAGCAGCGGACGCACCAGCGCCGGAGCCTGCGGCGAAGGTGGCGCCGCCGTGTCCCGAGAGCTTGTATGCCGGCGTCTACGATGCGCTGCGCTTAGGCGAGCTCTACGCCGCCGCCGCGGCAACAGCCGTGGTTGAACTTCAATCTGAAGTCGAAGTTGACGCACCTGTTGCGCCGCACGCGCCGGAGACTCACGCGGAGCCGGAGGGGGAGGGGGAGGAGGAGGAGGAGGAGGAGGATTTGGGGGACCCGCACGAGCGGTTGGAGCTGCCTGTGGGGAACTTTGCGTCAGTGCTCCACCGCGACGCGTTTCTGCTGTTCCGCGCGCTGTGCAAGCTGAGCATGAAGGCGGAGGGCGGGGAGGAGGGGGGGCTGGCGGCGGACGCGGGCTCGCAGTCGGAGACGCGGCAGGTCAGTCAGCTACAGTTACATTGCAGTTACACTACAATCACTCAGTCGGAAGTTATGATTGCATCTGGCGAGTACTGTGGTCCGGTGGTCATGTGAATTTGCACTGTCGGCCCTTGCTAGGCACGTCATTCAGCTGCAGCAGCCTTCTCAATGCTGTGCCCTGATCAAGTGGCATGCACATGCAGGTCAATGGAGGAGGCCAGTCACTTGAAGCAGTGCTGTGGGCGTTTATGTTGTTGAACTTGAACGTAGAGGTGAATCGTCAGCAGCAGCACTGCAGCCGGAAACATGCTAGTGCTCGTAGACACAGCGTCCAACCTATGCAAAACACCATTCACATGTGCAGGAGATGCTATGTCAGTTAACACCTTCCTGCAATACAAGCTGTTGGAGTGTATTTGCTTATTGCCGTGTTGCACTTGGTCAGAGTTGTAGCCACTGCGTCCAGGACGCTGAGCCTGGAGCTGCTGCTGAGCGTGCTGGAACACAGCAGGCCCGCATCCTGCAGCAGTAATCGCTTTGAACTTGTCACTTTTTGCTTGCCACTTTCTGCCCCTCTCTCACTGACAAACACTGGCGTATTCCTCTCTCCCCCTCTCTCACCGATACGCAATGACAGCTGGAGTCGAAGACGCTGAGCCTGGAGCTGCTGCTGAGCGTGCTGGAGCACAGCGGGCCCGCCTTTCGCAGCGACGAGCGCTTCATCAGCGCCGTCACGCACTACCTCTGCGTGAGCGTGCTCAAGAACTGCACCAGCTCCAACACGGCGGTCGTGGGCCTGAGCCTGCGCCTGTTCGTGCTGCTCAGCCAGCAGTTCAAGGAGCACGTCAAGGCGGAAGTTGAAGTTTTCATCACGCACATCTTCCTCAAGATCCTGGAGAGCCCCAACTCGACGCACGAGCACAAGCGCCTGGTGCTGGAGGTGAGTGCGCGCCCTGGTCTTGGAGCGTTTTCCTCGTCACGGTGTTTTAGCACTGTCTGACAGGGTCATAACCCCAAACCCAACTCTAACGTGCACCCCACGCCCCCCGAGCGCTGTGCCGCCCCTGCCGCACTGTTCCCAACGCGCCAGCACATAACGCGCACCCGTACACTCATGTGCTGCCGTGCCGCCTGCACCACCGTACAGCCAATGCTCAACACGTCGTCTGCACGGCGCCACATACCATGCATGCACATGTGTACCCATATACGCCCAACCCCCCCTCCCTCCCCCGTACGCCGCCACCGCATGATGTACGCCTCACACCAGAGCGAGCGCTGCCGCCGCGCCGCCTCAGCTGCTGCGCGTGCGCCAACGCTCATCTCTTGTGTCAACACTCATCGCTTGTGCCAACGCTCAAGCTCTTGTGTCAACGCTCAGGTTCTGTGTCAGCGCTCATCTCTCGGGTCTCGGGTCGCACAGTCACCTCGCGTCTCGCGTCCACACGCGCTCACCGTGTGTCAACGCTCAACTCCCGCGCTTCACCGCTCAACAACACCGCCAGGTCGTGTGCGCCATCTGCGCGGCGCCGCCCGCGCTCGCGGAGCTCTTCCTCAACTACGACTGCGACGCGGGCGCCATCGACCTCTACGCGCGCATTGTCGGCGCGCTGAGCAAGGTGGCCAAGGGGCGGGGGCTCGGACAGGGGGACCACTCCGCGACCCCCTCCCCGGCGCTGCTGCGCGAAGAGACGCATCTACGCTCAGCGGGGCTGCAGGGCCTTATCAACATCCTCACGTCGATGCTGGCGATCTGCAACAGCGGCGCTGCCGCGGCGGCGGCGGCGGCGGCGGCGGCGCCGATGTTGTCCAGTACTTCGGCGACGGAGCTGCAGGCGACGGCGGTTGAGGAGGAGGGGGAGGGGGAGGAGGGGGGGGCGGGGGGGGCGGGGGCGGGGGGGGGTGCGCCGAGTCTCGTCCACGAGTACGATAGGAAGCGGCGGTTGGAGGCGGAGCTTGCGAATGGGTATGTGAGGTTTAATTTGAACCCTGCGAAGGGGCTGGCGTACTTTGAGAGCAAGGGGCTGCTGGAGCACACGCCGGCGGGGGTGGCGGCGTTTCTGCACGCGCACGCGGACAGACTGGACAAGAGCGCCATCGGGGAGTACTTGGGGAAGGAGCGGGAGTACAAGGATGGCTTCTGTATGAAGGTATGTACCGCATGTATGTATGAAGTGTGTACAGGTATGCATTGTGAGGAGAAATGTAGGTATAATTGGTGAGAAGGTATGTATGTTCATATGTAATAAGGCGTGTAATTGTGGACTGTGAGTGCTTGATCGTGTTCTGAGGGGTACAAGGATGGCTTGGTAATGCCTACAACAGAAGGAAGGCAGTGTGGCTCCAGCTAGCTGTGGTCCTCCGCAGTCTGTATGTGAAGTTGAAGTTCACGCCTGTAACAGAAGCACCTCGGCTCCACCTAGCTCTGCTGACCCTCTGCAGACTGTCCTGCTGATGGCTCTTGTTGACACTGAACCAGGTACACTATGTCTGTGGTGCTGCAGTTGGTGCTTGCACTGAACACTGAACGGCTCAAGGCCTGAGTGAGGGTTAGGGTAAGATAAAGGTAAGAGTTACTAGACATGCAGAGGGAGCCCTCTCCTGTGGTCATGATTACCGCAACAAGCCCTCTCCTGTGGTAATGATTACCGCAACAGTACCTTCTGTAACTTGCCTTCATCAACTTCACATGCATGTCAGATGCCCCCTTTCATAACACATTTCCCTGTCGCCATCGCCAACTGCCACAACTGAGTGCTGACCTTCAACACGTGACTCTCCTCCTCCACCCCCCGCCCACCAGGTCCTCTAGAGTACGTCGACCAGCTCCACTTCACCGCCATGCGCTTCGATGACGTGATCCGCCACTACCTCATGTCAGATGCTCCTTTCCATGAACACGTTATCCTGTCGCCAATCGGCAACTGCCACAGCCAAAGCGTGAGCACCAACCTTCAACATGTGACTCTCCTCGCCGACCAGGTCCTTCACGAATACGTTGATCAGCTCCACTTCACCGCCATGCGCTTCGATGACGCGATCCGCCACTACCTCATGTCAGATGCTCCCTTCCATGAACACGTTATCCTGTCGCCAATCGGCAACTGTCACAGCTGAAGGGGGTCAGCACTAAACTTCAACGTGTGACTCTCCTCGCCCACCAGGTCCTTCACGAGTACGTCGACCAGCTCCACTTCACCGCCATGCGCTTCGACGACGCGATCCGCCACTACCTCGCGGGCTTTCGCCTGCCCGGCGAGGCCCAAAAAATCGACCGCATGATGGAGAAATTCGCGGAGCGCTACTGCCTGCAGAACCCCTCGGTCTTCCCCTCCGCTGACACGGCGTTTATTCTGGCCTTCAGCGTCATCATGCTCAACACGGACCTGCACAATCCCGCGATTCGCGAGGATCGGCGCATGACCAAAGCGGGGTTTATTGGCAACAACCGGGGGATTGCCGCTGGGGGGAATCTCGATGAGGGGTTCCTGGGGGAGATCTTTGACCGCATCAAGCAGAGCCCCATCAGCTTGAAGGAGGATGACGTCTGGCGGGCAAAGATGAAGGTGGCGGCGGGGGCGGTGGAGAGCGCGTTCTCGCCGCTGTACGCGACGCTCACAGGTGACTTTGATGGATTCACCTACTTCAACAAGTACTCCACAAGTAGGCGCCTTGTCGAACGCCACATGGTAGTGTCACCGATAGAGAACGACACCATCAAAGGGCCCCTCCTTTTGGTGGAGAGCGAGTTCTCGCCGCTGTACGCGACGGTCACAGGTGATTGCTGAATAAGAACTTCGATAAGTTCTTTCTTGAACAAGTACCTCACAAGTAGGTTATCCTCTTGAGCGCAACGTGATGGCGCCATCGCTAGAGAACTACACCAGGAATAGGCCTCTTCTTCGGTGGAGAGCGCGTTCTTGCCGCTGTACGCAACGTTTACAGGTAACTGTTTGCACCACCCTATGTGCAGGTTGGGTTGTTGGCAATAGTACTTGATGGAATCACCTACTTCCAGAAGTACCTGACCAGGCAACTTGTTGAACACCACATGGTAGTGTCACTGCTGGAGAACTGCACCATCAATAGGCCCCTCCTTTTGGTGGAACGCATCCTTGCCGGTGTATGCAACGCTCACAGGTGACTACGTGATGGCTCACCTGCTTCAACAAGCAAGTGCCTCGCAAGCAGGCAACTTTGTGAACGCCACATGGTGGTGTCGCTGCTAGAGAACAGCGCCATCGCCCCTCCTTTTGATGGAGAGCGCGTTCTCGCCGCTGTACGCGACGCTGACAGCTGACTATTTGATGGAACGACCTCTTGCAACACAAACCTCACATGTATTCAATTTTTTGAACCGCATGATGGTGTCACTGCTAGAGGACTACACCACGAATAAGCCCCTCCTGTCGGTGGGGAGCGCGTTGGTGAAAAGCGCGTTCTCGCCGCTATACGCGACTCTCACAGGTGACCTTCGATGAACTTCAAGAGAGTCCTTTTGAACAAGTACATCAGAAAGTGGAGCCCCCCCTCCCCCCCCAAGCCCACTTCACCGACGCGACGCGTCTGCATCAGCGCACACCGCTCCTGCCCCAACCCCCCACCCCCACCAACATCAACTTCAACACCACGACCACCATATGCGACGCCCCCCTCCCCCCCCCCCCCAGGCATCTCCGCGGCGGACCGCGCCAAGCGCGAGGCCTTCGAAAAGGAGCGCGCCGACATGGTGCGCGCCAGCGAGGCCCTAGTGCGCCAGCGCAAGCGCACGACGCTCTTCAACTCGGACGCGCGCGCCTCCGCGGCCGCCTCCGCCGCCGCCGCCACCGCCAACGCCGCCGCGTCCGGCGCCGTCCCCCTCAGCCCCCCTCGCAGCTGGTCCCCCCCCCCGACGAGGGGCAGTACGTGAGGGCCATGTTTGAAGTAGCGTGGTGGCCCATGCTGGGGGCGTTCAGCCAGATCCTGGAGGAGTGCGGGAACAGGGCGGCGTGGGAGGAGGAGGGGGGGGGGGGGGGCGGGGGGGCAAGCGCTGCCATTGAGGAGCAGCACGCCGCGGAGCGCAGCATGGTGCGCCTGTGCCTGCTGGGGTGCCGCTATGGGATACGGCTCGCAGCGCTGTGCACGGAGCGCGCGGGCAGCGAGGAGGCCAAGGTTAGGGCTAGGGTTAGGGTTAGAGCTTTTGTCTCAACTGTTTGATTTTTTACACAATAATCCAAGTAAAATTAAGGTTGGAATAGAATTGCTACGGGATACGACTCGCGGCGCTGTGCGCGGAGCGCGCGGGGAGCGAGGAGGCCAAGGTCAGGCTAAAGGGTTGTCCCAACTGTTCATTCATTAATAGATAGAAGTACTTCGTATGCAGTAGTACAAGCAAGGTCTAGGATTGGTATGGGACACGGCTTGCGGCGCTGTGCGCGGAGCGCGCGGGGAGCGAGGAAGCCAAGGTTAGGGTTAGGGCGAGGGGGTTTGTCCCAACTGTTTACATACACATACATGAATACTCCTAAAGAAGTATAATAAAAGTACAAGTAAGGTTGGAACGTTGCTACGTGATACGGCTCGCGGCGCTGTGCGCGGAGCGCACGGGGAGCGAGGAGGCCAAGGTTGGGCTAGAAAGTTTGTCGCAATAAATATGCAGTAGGACAATAGAGGTTTAGGATCGGTACGGGATACGGCTCGCGGCGCTGTGTGCGGAGCGCGCGGGGAGCGAGCAGGCCAAGGTTAGGGCTAGGGCTAGGGTTAGAGGGTTTTTCTCAACTTTTTAATTTACAGCATAAATACTTTAAATACAAGTAAGGTCGGAATAAGATCGCCACAGAATACGGCTCGCGGCGCTGTGCGCGGAGCGCGCTGGGGGCAAGGGGCCAAGGTTAAGGCTCGGGCTACTCAGGGCTAGAGAATTTGTCCCAACTGTTTATTTAAATAAATATTTACAAAGTACAAGTGAGGTTAGAATAGGATGAGGATAGGGTTATGCTTCGGGTTCAGGGCCCAATCCGGGTTGGGTCTAGGGTTGCTTGGCTTTTGCCCGGCACCATCAAGTGACGGCTCTTGAAATATGGCACCATCTAGTCACGGCCCTTGACATGCAGCGTAGCACCGAGACATCTGCGCAGCCTTGATCAAATGATGCCACGAGACATAAACGCATGCATCATGGCCCGCATGCTGAGCGTCACTTCTTGTCTTCAACTTGACATTAGCCGCGTCTAATGACGTTTCAGCGCACACTGCATCTGCCCATGACATACATACATGACGGTGGCAGCCTTGTCCCATGGCATCATGATCACAGTGTGGTCACGAACACATGACACCGTGCCACATGCCTCCCTAACAATACTGTTGACCGTTACAGTTACCCGGTTACAGTTACTAGCTCCCGTCCCACTCAGGTCGTGTGTCAGACCTTGTGTGCGAGACATTCATCAATGACGTGGTCAATTTGACTGTCGTCAACACGTTGCACCACACGGTGCACCCCATCAGCAGCTCACTACCACCCTCCGCATTATTCACACCTACATGAGTACATGAATTGCCCCCCCCCCCCCCCCCCCCCGCCCAGGTGTGCCGAGACATTCGTCAATGACATTGCCAAGTTCATCATCCTGTCGTAGTCCGGAGTTCAATACAGTAGTTTGCGGGGGGCCTCCAAGCTGCTCATATACACATCTTGTGAGCACATGAGACACCCTCCGCTACCAGGTGGCGCGCAAGACCTAATTCAACGGCCTCGCCAAATTCATCCTGCTCGTATCTATAATGATCATCATCACGAACGGCACATTACACAGATATAGGGCGCGCATTACTTACACTACTTACATACCCCTGCCACGCACAAAACTCACCCGCCCTCAGGTGGCGCGCGAGACCTTCATCAACGGCCTCGCGAAATTCACCCTCCTCGACACGGTCGCAGAAATGGGGCCCAAGAACGTTGAGTGCATCCGCGCGCTGCTCGCCATCGCGACGGAGGACGGCGACTATCTCGGCGACTCCTGGGGCCCCGTGCTGCGCTACATCTCGCAGCTCGCGCGCCTGCTGCTTTTCGCGGGCAACCTGCACACGGACGACGTCTTCTTCGCAGAGAACGACGACGGATCGGCGAGCACCGCGGAGCCGTCGCCTAGCGGCGCCGCCGCGCAGAGCGCTGTCACGCAACACCATGCGATGGCGCGGAAGCACAGCAGCAGCGGCGCGCCGGGGTGGATGGCGACGGTGGGGGCGGGGCTGATAGGGAGGGGGGTTAATGCGGGGGAGGTGGCGAGGGGGGTGGAGCGGGCGAATGCGGAGTTGGTGACGGCGGCGGTGGACCAGGCCGCGATCGATCGGGTGTTCAGCAGCAGCGTGGCGCTGAGCACGGGGGGGATCCGGCACATGGTGCAGCAGGTGAGCGCGTGACGGTGGCGTAGTGTGTTTTGTGTGTGTGTTGTGATGACTGCATGGGGATGCTGTCTCATTTCGGGTATGTGGCGTACGATACTGCTTTTTAGTAGGGCTTTGATGGGGGTGGGGGGTGGGGCTTAGATGAGGCTATGCACTGAGCACTGCCGGCAAAAGTACAGCATCGTCCAGCAGTGACTGCCTTGCGCAGTGCACCATATGTTGCTTGCACAGGTACAATGTCGATGTGTTGCTGACCACAGCTTATGCAACAAACGCATGAATGGCTACACATGCGCATCAGCGAGCAGCACAGCTGCTGAGCCACCGCCTGTCTGTTACAGCAGCAGCAGCAGCAGCAGCAGCAGCTCCCGGTGCGAGCTTTGACTGCAACCAGTGTACCCCTCTAGGTAGCACCACACACTACAATGGAGGGATATGGGCAGGCAGCAATCAGTACAACTGATGAATGCAGTGGTAGATGCCAGTGCTCAGCTGTAAGAATGGGGGCATGTAGGTATGATTGTGCATCACAACCAGCAGTTATCCGCACGGTTGCTTGCTGCATGCGGGCCTGCGCGTAACAAGCGCAGTAGAGGGCAGCGATGCCGTCCCTCACCCTCCCTCCAGGCCGCTGCGTCAGTATATGCCACTGTATGATCTTTTTGACGCAACCCCTCATGGCATATGCCACGCCTGTGCCCCTTCCACAGCCGCGCACAGTGAGCAGGCAAGAGTTCAACTCTAAACCCAACTCTGAGCCGCTGCATTAACAGCATTTGTACGAGCCGAGTTGCAACCTGCATCACTGCCTGTTCCTGAAGCACAATGGCAAAATTTCGCGCTCGTGCTCCACAGCTGTGCGCGGTGAGCAGACAAGAGACCGACCCTAACCTTAAACCTCAGCCGCTATAATCACAGCAACTGCTCACACAACGCTCTATGACGAATTTCCTTGCCTGTGCTCCGCAGCTGTGCGCGGTAAGCAGACAAGAGATCGACCACCGGCGGCAAGCGACGTTCCGCGCGAAGGACGTGCTCGGCGACATGTCCGCGCCGCGCATCTTCTCGCTGCAGCGGCTTGTTGAAGTTGCAGACTTCAACATGGACTCGCGCAGCCGCATCGTCTGGGCTGACATCTGGGGGGTACTGAGTTCGCACTTCGCTGCCATTGGCGCGCACGACAACCCGCAGGTACGCACCGTGAACTTCAAACATGTGTTGAAGTATATTTGCCAGGGCTCACTTCACATTGTCACCTAGAGCTCTGCCATCTTTTGATTCGTTTCCGTGTGTTGAAGTATATGTTGAAAGTCTGCGCGTGTGTGCGGCCCTGCACAGGCTCGAAAACAAGCATTCCCTGGGCAAGTTGCAACATAGGCAGAGCGTAAGGTAATTGGAGAGTGTACATACGACAAGGCTCGCAAGTAGCAACGTGATGTCCACGTGGTGTGTTGTGTGTGCACGCAATGCCTTGGGCCCGATCACCAATCTTGTGCACCGCCTTGCAACCGCTCAAACCCCGAGGCACCTGTTGTCCTCACGCAACTTGAGCTTACTCATATGTACCTGCAAGCCAAGCGTGGCGTTGGGCGCTTTTGTGCAGCGTTGTTAATCCCGTGCCCCCGGGGGGGGGGAAGGGAGTTACCGGGAGTAAGGGAGCGACCAGGATCTGAAGGGTGCTCCCGGCACTCCCGGCTAACCCTAGTTGAAGTTGGACAAACCATAGTTGAAGTTGGACAAACCTAGTTGAAGTTCAGGTTTGTTTGTAGCACACATGGCACTCTCTCCTCATCGATAAGCATGCTGCCACACCGCCTCACCGCCTCACACTGTCTGACAACACTCAGGCTGTCTCAAAACACACGCGTGGCGCCTGTGAAGTTCAACGGTGAAGTAAGATCAACTGTTTTTCAAAACGTAAAAAATAGCAAAGCAGCGCAGCAGCGAAAGCCACGCCAGCGCAGAACTTCAATTGCTTCATAACCAACTTCAAGATCCCTGAGCCGGGAGTGCCGGGAGCGAGCCAGATCCTGGCTACCCCCGCGGGAGCACGGGCGCGAGTGCCTCAAAGTGCCGGGATTAACAACGCTGCTTTTGTGAAGCATCGATTCATACTTCTATTTCGTGTATGCTTGAAAAGCTTCGCGGAAGCATACATGTGTACTTTGGAGTACTGCTCGTGATGTGACGTTTTGGAAGTATCTCACACAGTAATTACGTGCGGTGTATGTCTTGTAGCTTGCCATGTATGCCATTGACTCCCTGCATCACTTGTTCCTACCACACCTTGGAGGTTTATTATTTACTAAGACCAGTACGTATGACGTCACGTCATGAGCACATCACTTATTCATATGTATGTCTGGCGGCGTGTCCCCCACAGGTCGCCATGTGCGCCATCGACTCCCTGCAGCATTTGTTACTATCATTTCTCTGAGGATAAAAAATGTATTATTGGGTTACGTGAGTACATGACTGACCCATACGTCTGGCGGCGTGTCTCCCTGCAGGTGGCCATGTACGCCATCGACTCGCTGCGCCAGCTGGCGCACAAGTTCATGGCCAAGGAGGAGCTGCGCGACTTCAACTTTCAGCGTCTCTTCATGCGCCCCTTCGAGACCGTCATCGCCCTCTCGCGCCGCCTCGAGATTCGCGAGTTCGTCCTGCGCTGCGTAGAGTACCTCATCCGCTCGCGCCTCGCGTCGATTCGCTCCGCGTGGAAGTCGATTTTCGCCGTGCTGGCGGCGGCGGCGCGCGACCCCGACGCCAACATCGCGCGCCTAGCGTGGGCGACGGTCGACGAGCTCGCCACGCAGCACTTCGGCGCCCTCACATATGACTTCCTGGAGCTCACAAAGTGCCTGCTGGCGTTTGTCGAGGGGCCGCGCGAAGATCTCGCGCTGAGCGCTGTTGACCTATTGGGGACCCTTGCGGGGCACCTGGCCCCCCAGGAGGGGGCGGGGGAGGGGGGCCCGGGGGGGGTGGTCATCGTTGCTCCGCCGCTGCACTCGCACCTGTCCGAGCGGAGCATGCCGCCCGTAGCACAGGCGGCGGCGGCGGCGGTGTCGCCGGTGCGGCCGCTGTCGCCGCTGCGCGCGCAGGCGGGGTTCAACGGCACTGGAGGCGGCGACGGCGGCGGCGGCGGCGGCGGAGTGAGCCTGCAGCTGTGGTGGCCGCTGCTGTTTGGGCTCAGCGAGAACGTGGGCAGCGCGTGCGCGCCGCTGCGGCACCGCTGCCTCGACACGCTGGTCTCCATCCTCACAGCGTACGGCGGCCTCTTCACGACGCAGACGTGGGGGCTCCTCTTCAAGGGCGTGCTGGGGCCGATGATGGAGGGCGCGGCGACGGACGCGACGCGCCGCGCGCGCGCGCTGCTGCCGCAGAACGCTGCCGAGCTCGGCGACGGCGGCTGGATCTGCGACATGGCGCCGCGCGTGCTGCGCGCGTGCGCGGACCTCTTCTTCCGCCACGGCGGCGTCACGCGCGCGCTGCTGCCGGAGGCGCTCGCCATGGTGCAGGGGTGCGTGTGCCAGGCGGACGAGGCGCTCGCGCGCGCCGCGCTGGGCGCGCTCGTGGACTTCATCGCGCGGCTCGAGGCGCGAGAGGCGGAGCTGCGCGCAGAGCGCTGCCACGGCGGCAGCGGCGGCGACAGCGCGCACGCGCCGCTGCTGATACGGCGGCCGGCCGCGGCGGGCGGCGGCGTGGGCGAGGCGTTCACCGCGTGGGACTGCCTCACCGCGAGTCTCTCCGCCATGCTCATGGACAATCTCCCCATCGAGGTCTTGGAGAATGGTCACGGCGGCGTCGCTGCTGCGGACACCGACGCATTCGCTGTCGCCGGCGAGGTCGGCGCCGCTCCGCCCTTGTCCGCCGCCGCTGCCGGCGGTGATTCACGGCGACCGATCGCCGTCTCGCTGTCGCCCAACATTTCGCCGCTGGCGGCGGACGGTCGCAAGGGGGGTGCGCTCACGCGTGGCGGCGGCGGCGCGGGTGAGGACTCCGATTCCGACTTCGACTCGGCAGTCGCGCGGGACGAGGACGAGCTGCGCATGGCGTGCGAGCCAAACCTCGACGCGCTGATGACGATGCTCGTCGTGGGCCTGCGCCTGCTGCCGCTGATACAGGCGCTCATGACGCAGCACGCGCGCGCGGGCGAGCTGTCGGACGCCAACCTCGCCACGCTCGTGGACGCGCTCGAGGCGTCCGCCGCCGCGTGCCGCCGCTTCAACAACAGCTTCGCGCTGCGGCGCGAGTTCGGCGCGCGCGGCTTCCTCACGGCGGACGGCGCCCCCGCCGCCGCCTGCACCATGCTCCGGCAGGAGTTTGCCTCGTACGCCACGCTGCTGCAGTGCCTCGGCGCCCTCAGCGGCACCGGCACGACCAACTCGCCGCCGCCGCAGGCGACGGCGGCGGCGGCGGCACCGCTGTGGTCCCAGGCGGCGGTGCGGCTGGGGCGCCTGTGCAGGGTCATCGTGACGGGGTACAGCATGCGCGAGCGCGCGCTGAAGGACACGATAGCGCGCGGCGCGGATGCTGCCGCCGCCGGCAGCGACGCTCAGCTCATGGCGCAGGCCCTCCACGCCATGACGCCCGTCGTCGTCGAGGCGCTGCGCGTGATGCAGCGCCTCTCGGACGCGCAGCTCACGACGGGGCGGCAGTGGGTGTACGCGGCGCTCGTGGGCCTCATCACGTGCGACAGCGCAGACGTGCGGGAGCAGGTGCACGCGCTCTTCACCACGCGCATCACGGGCCTCGTGAAGGTGGGCGGCGCTGCCGCGTAGCGCGGCGGCGGCGGCGCGCGCGCGCTTCCCCCCCCCGCTGCTGTATGTGTCTAGGTTTGCCGCCGGTTTTGTAAGTGCCTGGGCGGTGGTCATTGTCCTATCCTGCCTATCCCCGTAACAGTACAAGACGGGTGGCGTTCGCCGCCTGCCTGGTTTTGTGTGCCAGTGGATATACACATCGACACAGCGGCAGCGCGCACGTACTGTCAGTGTTGTCTGTGGCTTGCTTTTCTTGGTGTGATGGTTTGTGCGCCGTTCATCCTGCAACTCGTCGTCAATCTTGTGAGTGAATGTGGGCTTCTGCTGCGTGATGAAATCCCTGTCGACGTCCTCCTAAGTGGCAATTTTGTCAACGGCACGTTTGACGTCACTGCTGGCATTGGCACGGAAGGTCGCGCTTTGGCTGACATACCAGAGCGTGGCGCGGTTGATTAGTTTTGGCGTGGCGGCAGCACCCTGTAGATGTAGTGGCTCACAGATCTCTGTAATTAGTGATGTTCATGTAGACCGCCAGCTGGGTGAGATTGACCCACCAATTACAATTGTGTCCCCCGATGTTGACCCTCCGGGGGCTTTGAATGCGAAGTTATACGGCAGCAGTACAGCACGACAGGCCGGTGTCAGCACACAGCATCAGCACACATCGTGCACTCACTCACAAGGACTTTCAAGTTAGGTATCGACTGCATAACGGAATTACTACCTGCAGCATGCAATTGAACTACACAGCAGTTTGCTTTAAAAAATTTGCCAGCTGTATACTTCTTCCTCCGTCAACAAAAACTCTGCCGCAAAAACCGGGTCTCTGAATCGGTTTCGACGACTTTGCCGATTTTTTTAATCTGGTAACTGCAAACATGTGAGGGTATCGGCTGAAGCGTGCCACTGTCAGCTTTCAGATGGGTAAAGCTCATTACTGTGCATACGCAAAAGTTTCATTTGAGGTCACTCTTGGTGAAAATTATTGATGGGACAGAGGAAGTTTTGGCATCAGATGGTAACTTCAACTTCAAGGTGTACGTCCACGAGCAGTTCAAGGCCGTGAACTCCACTTCAACTTCAAGCTGTATGTCAAACCACTGTGCAGTTTCAAAGCAGAGAACGTCAGCATTAAGCTGTACGCTAAAACACGTGCAGTTTTCACTTTGCACAGTGCCTTTTTTTTGGGCGTCTTCCTGGGCTGGCAAGCTTACTCATGTGCAGATTGGAAATGTTTGCGTACTGGAACAGCTTTTTTTTCCCACTCAGAACAGTGCTTGCCCAGGAGTTAGTTGCTCACGCAATGCACCACAACGGGGCTCGCAACGAGCTGCATGCAGACTGCCTGCCGCATTGAGATACTAGACTGCCGGCCTCTGTTGGGTCTTCAGTTCACGCGTTGGCCAACAGCACATGTCACATCAACAACGCGTGAAGCACCTCTTGCATGCATGTGCAGCACATGTACATGCATATACAGCACGGCAGCAGGGGGCATGGAACCAGAAGCACCAAGGCAGCTGTATTTCATTGTGTGGTCTGAATTGAAAGGGGTAAATTATGCTGGGATTATGCACAATCACACTGCCGCAATCGCAACTTTGCTCTGCGGCCTTCTGCCTGCCTGCTGCTGAAGTGCTGGGAATAAATTTCTCATTTCTAGGCTAGTGTGGCATGTGACCAGGGCTATGGCTAGTGATCAATGGCATGACCGTCCGATACTGCATGACAGAGAGCAACGCCAAGCCTTCACATGTGGATAGGTGCAGCCATAATGTAATGCGGGGCTGAAGCAAGATCGTGGCTGATGAGATTGACCTACAAGTGGCCCTCCGTGGCGTCAGCGCATGCTTGCACATCACAGCGCGAACGCTGCTGTAATGCTGCCGTATACTTTTATACTGGCCATATAGAAATGTGATCATTTGCGCAAACAATGTGCTGACTTCTTGACATGCGCACCATCAGCCACTGGCCAACCTCTTGAAGGGTCAGACCCTAAGTACAACACTGCCCCCCCCCCCTCCCCCTCCCTTCACACTTGCAAAACAGCAAACTCAATCAAGCAACAGGAGCGCCAGTCGGAGCCATGCTCGGAGCCTCGCTAGGCGCAGCAGATACCGCCAATGACCTATGACGCACCAAAGCACTGGGCGCCACGCTGGGAGCAGCAGTCACATCAAACGCGGCAGCAGCGCTCGGCGCAGCACTGGGTGCAACGCTGTCTACCAGTGACCGGTACCGCGCATCGTCGCTAGGGGTGGCAGAAGGGGCCATGCTCGGAGCCTCGCTAGGCGCAGCAGACACCGCCAGTGACCTATGACGCACCACGCCACTGGGCGCCACGCTGGGAGCAGCAGTTACATCAAACGCGGCAGCTGCGCTCGGCGCAGCACTGGGCGCAGCGCTCTCTACCAGCGACCGGTACCGCGCCGCATCGCTAGGGGCGCCAGTCGGAGCCGCGCTCGGAGCCTCGCTAGGCGCAGCAGATACCGCCAACGACCTGTGACGCACCACGCCACTGGGCGCCATGCTGGGAGCGGCAGTTACATCAAACGCGGCAGCGGCGCTCGGCGCAGCATTGGGCGCAGCGCTCTCTACCAACAACCGTGCAGCGCCGCTAGGGGCAGCAGAGGGGGTGACGCTCCGAGCGGCGCTGACCACTACATCGGCGGCCGCGGCGGCGCTTGGCGCAGCACTGGGAGCAGCGGAGGGCGCTGCCGTGACAGCAAGAGCGCGCGAGCGGACGGCGGCGCCGGCGGCGGCGGCGGCGGCGGCGCGCGCAGCGACAGTGAGGCCCCGCACGAGCTTATCACCAGCTGCCGTGATAAGTGCGATGACGCCTGCGGTGATGGCGGCGACAGCAGCGCCGGCAAGTGTGGTCAGGGGCTTCTTGCTCGGGACGGTGCCGCATGGGCGCAGCTTGGGGCGGGTGGTGTCGGCGTCGTCGATCGCGCACGCCATGATGTTGTAGAGCGCGGTGTCCGGTGTGGTGGCGTCGCACGCGTTGTTGAATGTTGTGGGGAAGCCCTGCGCAGCGGAGTGGGTCATGATAAATTTGAACTTAGGGTTAGGGTGACCGTGACTCTAATCCTAACCTAACTGAGCAGGCGGAGTGCGTTCGTGTGCCGCTGTGGCAGTTGACTTCAGTGTCAGTGTGAGCACCATGTTATGCAGGCTTGCCACTCGCAAGAGGGCGCTTTTTTTAGGTTTGGAGTGTTGGCGCACAACTGAGCAGACAGGTACAGCATCTGACCTGCACTTGGTTTTGTGGCACCGCCGATGCAGTCTAATATGCTGCCATGATGAGGCATTGGACTGACATGGCCTATTGCTGTTTGATGCCTGGCCCTTGAAGTTGCTAAACTTCGCCAAGGCGTTGCACATAAACTTGTCATCTACCTGAAGTCTTGTGTGGAGTGGCAGCGCCTCAGTGTAATAGTATTATTCCTAGCCAACAGTCATCACAAGCTCCACTGTGAGCGCATCAGAACATATATGTTGCACTAACAAAGTCTGACATGAATTTAGAGGACAGCAGCAAGACGAAAAGTAAAACTCAAACCTGATGTCATGCAGTGACACGCTGAGACATCAACTGCGCGCAGCCCATCACACAATTGTTTGAAGCACAAGAACACTGCTGCTCGCACAGGCAGAGCAACCGTCTGCATAGGCGCTGCGCTCAGCAACGCCAGCAACCGAGTTGCCTCTGTTATCACCATCAGCAGCAGCCTTCCAAGCTCTGGTTTGGGTTGCGTACCTGTTGGAAAAAGGCAATCTTCGCCTCGCAAAGCATGCTGACGGGCACCCCAAAGACCCTGTCGATGTCAAACTCATCCACACAAGCTGAACACTGATTGTCCCTGACACAAGCTTTCACAGCAGCATCACACTTTGTTGCTCTAGGTGCTGGCGCCAGGTGGCGCATGCTGTCAGATTCCTCAGCCTGCTGCCGCGGCGGCACAGACAAGGCATAAGCGCCTTGCACAGCAGCCGCCACGAGCACGACAGCGGCCATGACAGCGGCAGCCGGACTGAAGTGAAGCGCCATGGCCAGCGATGCTGCACAGAGAGACCAAATGTAGCAGAACAAAGCGGTCAGTAATCCTACCGTCAAGCGCAGCGAAGTGCGGCGATGCGCGTTGCTCCATGGTCAGCAAGATCGGCGATGAAAACAGGCAAGCTCATGGTGGCTCATGAACATTTGGAACACAGGCATCTTGTGACGTCGGCATCGCAACAGCCTCCGCATGACGCGTATGATATCGAGGATGGTGCCCTGCCGCCGCTGTGTCGACAACCTCACCTGCTCTTGCCACTTGAGCTTCGTAATGAGCTGGAATGTTTACTGCGGGAGGGCGGCACCTCAACGGGCATCGTTGCATACCCTTGACGCGCCGGGTCCAGTCTCTCATGTGTCACATCGCGACCTTGATGGCAACTTCAAGGTGAACCGCCGAGTTTTCGCGCGAACTTTGAGGCTTGGGTTCATATGAACCTGGGAGTGAGCCCTAGGGTTTCTAGGACCGAATAGGGGCCGCGCCTGCATGCACGCCGAGCCTGTTGGACAGGATGCGAATCACTGCTTGAAGCTAATGATGCCAACGAATTGTTTAAGGGACAATGGCACTATTAGTTTCGTTGAAATGCACCACATGCCATGGCAATTCGCACGAGGATCATGCAGTACACGGCGCAAAAATGTTCTGTTCAGTTGTCATCTCAAAGTGGTCCAAACTCTGAAAATGAAAAGCTGGTAATGTGTCAATCTGACACTGGGCCAGCCCGCACACGCTTGCATAAAACCCATACATTGCTTGTTTTAGGATGAAAGCAAGTGCTACAACTAATCAGATGGCTTTCTGTTCGACGGAAATGAGGTTCTCGGGCGATGGCACCTGTGCGCGTTCTGCATTATGTGCAAGTGTGAGTAGCATGCACACAATGGGTGTCGTTGTAGAAGGCAGCGGGTCAGCCGTGTGTTTGCACGCAGCTGTCTGTACCACCGGCCCTCGCTGGTTTCACACATACACGTTGCGCACCAAGTCATAGATCAATCTGGCAGCTTGAAGAAGTGCATGACACGGACAAGATTTGATTGCAGCAGATGCTGTCACTGCCGCACACTACACCACTTTGCTGATGACGCAAGCCTGACAAGCCGCAGCAGATGAAGCCATGTACAATCGCGACGAATTGCATGTGGTGCTGACAGCACAATCACAAAAATCTGACTGCAAGACAACAAATGTGGTACGCTCGTAATCTGCGGCAGCTTGCATAGATGTATTGCACATTACTCTTGCTGTCAACCTGTGTGCTTCCTGTTTGTGCATCTCTCCCAAGGATGTAGCCAGCGCAATAGCCATGGGCTGACTTGACACTCGTGCAGCTTGCGAGCCTCGGCCGCATATGCGCCGTATGAGCCACTGAACGTAATGAATAATGTATGAGCCACAGTAGCGCTCGACATCGGTACTGCGCACTGCAAAAGAGGCAGTTGCGTCATAATTTCCTTGCCGCACATGCGGTGCAGGCACACAGATGGGTCACGCAATTCGTGATCCCCCCAACCCCTCACCGAAAGCCTTTTGCGGGCCACTGCCGCCGATACATGCACACTCGCAGCAGTCTACAATTCCCCCAGCCTGCGCTCTTGCCGTGCAGTGCGTTCAGAAACAAGCAGCAGCGGCAGCAGCGGCAGCAGCGGCAGCAACGCTCCGCCACCCTCGACGCTGCCACTGCTCAGCTGCGGCGACGGCGCGTGGCCTTGCTCTCCTTGCTGCTCGGTGGCGGAGTAGCTAGCCGCGGTAGCACACACCCATCGCTGTCGCTGCTGCTGTCACTATACCCTGCACGAGGCCCTGGTACGGGAGCAGCTGCTGCGGAGCCTGAAGCAGCGCCGCCGCCGCCGCCGCCATACGCCTCGTAACCGCGCTTGGCGGGCAACGTTGGCGACTCGTCACAGCTGCTGCTGTCGCTGCTGCCGCTGTCACTGTCGCTGCTGCTAGCGCTCGCTGCATGCATTGCAGCCGCCGGCGGCGCCATGACCCCTGGCGTGACTCTCCGCACCGCTGCTGTCCGAGCCGGAGCCGTCCCCGTCACTGTAGGCGCTGCTGCCGTCGCCGCCAATGCCATCACCACCGGCATTCGCGTATGGCAGCTGCAGCTGGCTCCGAGCGCTGTTGCCCACAGCACTGGCATCGCCAGCGGCACCCTGAGCTTGGGCTGGTAACTGCGCTGCAGCAGCTGTGCTGCCACTGCCGCCATTGCGTGCAGCTTCCCCGGCAGCAGCCAGTTTCTGACACCGCAGCCAATTCTCTAAGCTCATCTTTGGCTTAGACTGGCCCTCCCGGGGATCGACATGCCGTAGTGAGCAGATGCCGGCATTCGCCAGCGCCTCGCCGAAGGTGCTCTCACCCTGATATGCGCCGCCATTGGCAAGCGCTTTGTAGGTCGTCTCCCTCGGTGCAGAGACAACAACTCTGCTGCTGCTGCTGCCGCCGCCACCGCTGCCGCCGGTGCCAGCGCCGTCGTCGCCGCCCGCACTGGCGCCCCCAATGGCAGCATTGCTGCCGTCAACATGGCGTGCAACGCCATCGGAAGCGGAAGCGCTTGCGTCGACAGGAGGCGCTTGTGGCCAGCCTGAGGGAAAGCTGCCAGGCGCGCTCGCTGACGCAGCTGCAGTCGCGCGCAGGAATTCGCTCCAGGCTACGCTGCTGCCGCTGTCAGTGATTGGGACCCACTCCGCTCCTTCCAAGCTGCTCGTGGCCGCACCTGCTGCCGCCGCTGACATGGAGGTGCTGGGCCGCTGCGCCCACAGTGCCGCAGGCGCCGGCGACGCGAACACGTTGCTGCGCCCCGTGTCGACAAATGTGGCAGCGCTGCTCGGCAGCTTGCGCACAGCAGGGCCCCGCTCGCCGGTGTGGACATCTGCTGTGCGCTGCGGCATGCCGACAGGAGGCTGACCAGCCTCAGTTGTGCGTTGCTGCTCACTGCCGCTGCCGCTGCCGCCGCCGCCGCCGCTGCCGTCGCCGCCGCCGCCGCTGCCGCCGCCGCTGCCGCCGCTGCCAGCAGCAACACGGCGACGGCCCCACTGGCCATTGAAGGCGCCAGAGTGCGGGTTGACCGCTGGTGGAATTGCGCTGGCCGCTGCAGGTCCTGGTGCCTTGGCTCAGCCAGCTGCAAGAGCAGCACCTGTGATGCGGGTGATCAAGGCCAGTGCTGCGTCCCCTGCGTCCACGGCCTCGTCGTGAAGCTCGTCAGCAGTTGGCGCTTTATCTCGGGGGTCAGACCAATGATCGCATGCCTCGTAAGGCGTCTCCCCCAGGCGCCATGCTGGCGCCGGCGCAGCGCAACCTTCAGCGGCACCACCAGCTGCTGCTGCCGGCTGCACCGCCGCTGCTGCTGCCTCTGCCGGCTGCACCGTTGCTGCTGCTGCTGCCGGCTGCGCCGCCGCTGCTGCTGCTGCTCCCGCCGCCGCCGCTGCTGCTGCTGGCTGCGCTGCCGCTGCCGGTTGAGGTGGCGATGGTTGAGGCAAGAACCCAGCTGGAGCAAGCCGGCGTGATTTTGCTGCGGAGGCCAAGCTGTTGACGTTGCCGCTGCCCGCTGTCGCCTGCTGAGCATCAGCAAGTTGGTCGCTGCTGCCAACCTCATCGTTGTCCTCTTCATCGCTGCCCCCGCCGTCATAACCATGATCGATGTGCGCAGGCACAACAGGCCGGGTCCGAGCGGGCGGCCGCGGCGCAGCAGGTTGAGCGGTGCTGCTACCACTTCGGCCTAGCTGAGCGCTGGTGTTGCACCCGGCTCTTCCGGTCACAGCATTGGTGCCGCACGCAACGCCGCACTGAGAAGATGGCGCATTGTCACCTGGGCATGGCGCATTTGAGGCAGTGTTGCCGATGCCGCCGCCGCTGCTGCTGCTGCCAGCAGGCAAGGCGCCCCGCCCACCGCCAGCGCAACCGCCGCTGCCGCCGCCGCCGCCTCTACCGCCGCCGCTACCTCCGTCAGTGCTGCTGCCGCGCCCCGCACCAGAGCACTTGAGCAGCTGAAAGCACTCGTCGCCTGCGCTGATGGCAGCCGCTGCTGCTGCCGCTGCTGCCGCCGCTGCTGCGTCGACAGCGCTCTGCGAATGCGGCGCAATCTCATCTCCCGACGCCTGACTAACGGCGCTGCTGTTGTCGTGTGCCGCGGCGGAATCAGCTGTGTTGGTGTGACCCGACATTGCGCTTGCGCTGCTGCCGCTGCTGCCACCGTCGCTGCGCGTGTCGACGATGCCGCCGCAAGTGCTGATAGCGCCAGCGCCGTCGCCGCCGCCCCTGCTGCCACCACCGCTGATGCCGCCACCAGAGGTGGACTAATGGAAGTCAGCGATGTGCCGCACACAAACGGCTGTGCCAGCGGCGCTAATGTCGCCTGTCCTGCTCGCGTCATTGCTGCCACCCTCCGCACTGCTGCCAGCGCTGCCGCCGCCGCCGCGCGCAGCGCCGCCGCCGCTGCCGCTGGCGCTGACGGCATCAATTCCATTGGCAACGTTGCGCCTGCCAGGCGAGGACTGAGGTTTTGAGCACTGAGAGCGGTCAGCGCCATCGTGACCAGCGCTCTCCGAGCACTGCCACTTGGCGACAGCCTCCGTCAGCGCGTCCATGCCTGAAGAGCAGTCGCCAGCAGAAGTCGCTGCAGAAGCCGGTGGCGCTGCTGCCGCTGCAGGCGTCGGCGCTGCTTTGACTGTCTGGCTCGGCGGCGGCGGCGGCGCCTGTGGCTGCGCCGCGGCTTGCGCCATCGCCGCTGCCGCTGCCGCTGCTGCCGCTGCTGCTGTTGCCGCTGCTGCTGCTGCCGCTGTTGGTGCTGATGCTGGCGTGCTTGGACCTGGCATTCCTGCGGCAGTGACCTGTGCCGCTGCTGCCGCTGCCGCCGCCGCCGCCGCTGCTGCATTGCTCAAGGATGGCACCGCCTCTGCAGCTTTTGTCCCCTGCGCGTGCCCCGTCGGCGATGGCACAGCGGTGCTGAGCACTGCGGCAGGCTTGTCTGCGCATGTCTCAGCAGAACCAGCCCCCACGCAGTGGACCAGTGAAGACGACTTGTCGTCTGCGCCGTCGCCGCTGCTGTCGGCGGTGGCGCTGCTGCTGCCGCCAGAAAAGTGACTATTCGCTGGCTTGGCAGCAGCTTGGGCAGCTGCGCGCTGATCTGTCGCCTGCGTGTCCATGCGCCTGTTGCAGGAGAGGGGGGGGGCGGTGATGCACACCTGAGTTTGCTGTAATGATTGTGCTTGGAACCTCAGTACACTTGATCAAGTAAAAACTTCAAGTTGTGCCTACTTCAAGCTGAGCAGTTGATGCGTGGGTCCAGCATGGCAGGAACAAGACGCATGCAGACATGCAACATGCTTCTCTCTGAACAAACATATGAAGCATCACAAACCTAATACAAACGAGAATACCAATTCAGCTGTGTCTCGAAGATCTGGAGTGGCACAGGCGAAGCTGTAAAAGTTTTCACATGGCATCTGCACATCTTTGCTGCTGATTTTTCTCGGCATACAGGTTACAAAAACAGCTACAGCTTGTTGAGCATCATTGCAAAAGACTCTCCCAAACAGTAACTTCAAGTAGATTGATCCAAGCTCAACAGCGCACTTCCTAGCCAACCAACTTTAACTCACCTTTTCTTATTGTTGTCTGTGCGGGGCTGTGCTTGCACCTCCAGCAGCTTCTCCAGCAGGCTCATCGGGGCGCCTGAACTCGCGCAGCTTCCGGCAGCGTGGTTGAATGGGGAAGGGGGGGGGGTGTGGCACATGCCTGCCGCCGCCGCCGCCGCTGCCATTGGCTGAAGTGTTGACGCTGCCGCACCTGCCGCAGCCGCCGCAAATGCCGCTGGTGCTGATGGCTGCCACATGCCTTGCACGCGCTCAGGCTGCTGCTGCCATTGAGCTTGCGGCGGCTGCTGCTGCTGCTGCTGCGGGGGCTGCTGCAGCTATTGCCGCAGCGCGTCGCGCCAGAGCTGCTGCTGCCGCTGTTCTTCCTCCAAGCGCTGTTGCTGCGCAAACAGCAGTTGATGCGGCCCTGCCTGCTGCGGCGGCGCCTGACGTGACTGCTGCTGCTGCTGTTGCCACTGCTGCTGCTGAAGCTGCTGCTGCCACAGGTAGTGCTGCTGCTGCTGCTGCTGCTGCTGTTGCCACTGCTGCTGCTGATACTGCTGCTGCTGCTCAAGGTAGCGCTGCTGCTGCTGTTGCTGCTGCTGCTGCTGCTGCTGCTGCTGCTGCTGCTGCTGCTGCTGCTGCTGCTGCCACTGCTGCAGCTGCGCGTGGGTCTGCTCCTGCCACTTTTCAGACGCCTGCTGCTGCAACAGTCCGCCGGGCTCCCTGACTGAAGTCTGATCAGCGGCAAATTTGATGGCTGTGTGCCCTTGCGCCAACGGCTGCGCTGGCGCTGCTGCTGCCGCTGCCGCTGTCGCTTTCATACTTGCCGGCGTCTGCTGCGTGGGCGACAACTGCTGCTGCGCTGCTGCCGCAGCTGCAAATGGCAACGCACCTATCTCCGCCATGTTAGCCACGCGCACATCGGCTCTTGTCTCGATTTGGGCAGCAACAGCCTCGCTCGCTGCAGCTGGTGGTGCCTTCGTGCTGTGCCCCGATGCATCCTTGATGGCACTTGATGCGAACTTGACTTGAACTTCTCGAGCCGCACGTGCTGTCGCGGGCATCAGCAGCTCAACAGTCGCCCCATCCACAGCTTTGCCGACCGCGCTGGCGGCCGCCGTAGCTGCTGTTTCAGTCGACTGCGCTTGCTCCGCCGCTGCCGCTGACGATGCCGTTACAGCAGGCGCAGCCGCCATCGCTGCTGATTCCATAGCTGCGGGCTCTGTCGCTAGTGGCACGCCCAACGATGTTGAAGTGTTGCACAGACGCGCAGCAGCAGCGTCCGCAGCTGCCGCCGTCGCTGCACCGTCATCCACCGCCTCGGCGGCAGCGGCTGCGGCGCGCATTGTTGGCGGCAGCGCTCCACGCGGCGACCCTCCTGCTGCCGCATGCCGCTGCGCCGCTGATGCTCCAGCAGCTGGTGACAGCGGTGCTGCAACCATCGCACGAGGGCCCTTCGGCACGCGCCTCGAAGGCGTGGTAGACATAGGAGCATCACAGACTTCAAGTTGAACTTCCGCGGCGCCCTGCGCCACCGCCAGTGCTGTCAGCGCAGACGCTGCTGCCGCCGATGTGAATGCGCGCCGGCCGTTTGAAGTAGAGGTATCATGATTGTCCGGCACTGGAAGTAGAAGCTTTGACAGCGGCGCTGCTGCCTGGTGGCACTGGAGGCGTCGCTGGTGAGTCGGTCGAAACATGAGCCGGTGTAGTGGTTATCTGCGGTCCGAGGCTGTCCAGTGCTCGAGGTTCCGAAACTTGAGGTTCGGGCACTTGAAGTTGAGCAGCCGCTGCTGCTGCCGCTGCCGCTGCCGGTTGAGCCGCTGGTGCTGGCACTGCAGGCGCTTCTGCCGCTGCTGTGACACATGCAGTAGAGGCAAACGCGGGCATTGCAGCGCAGTGATGAGGCAGAGTGGCTACTATGGGCTGACAAGTTGAGGTGAGTGGGCACACTGAAGCACTGCTGATGCAAACCTGGGCCTATATGGCCAAAGTGCAGTTATCTTCAGGCGGAGGTTCAGAACCATGGCAGAACAGCCGTACAGCACCGCCTCAGCTACACAATGGAACATATTGTGCTTCAACATGAAACATGCCTAGTTCAAGTACTCTTGAAGTAGAGTACTTCTGAAGTAGTACATGCATGCCTCGCATTCCCCATAAAGCGTTATGCGCAATCATTTGGCTCTTGTCATGTACAACAATGCACGCACAACATACTACTCCAAGAGTACAAGGAATGCGCTGACTTGCTGCACCGAGAGTTCACGCGCAGCACCCAAACTTTAGCTTCATGGTTACGCTAATGCGCGCTGCAGCTTTCTAACTGGTTCCAAAGACCAGGTTGCTGCTGCACACATCAACATACCTGTCACATCCGTGCCTGGAACCGAAGGCGCACCAAGAGACCCAGCGCGAAACGTCGAGCGGTCCGCTGCAGCCGCCGCATCAACCGCTGCTGCTGTCGCCGGTGCCGCCGCCGCCGCCGCCGCTGCCGCCGTTGACACAGGCGCAGCGTCTGCGTCCTTCATGACCGTCTCCATTGCAGACGGCTCGTCAGGTTGTACCACCTCTTCTGCTTGTACACCTGGCGATGCCGCCGCTGCTGCCGCTGCTGCTGACGGCGCGGCTGCCGTATCTCCTGTTGTGGCCTGCTGCCCTGCTGCCGCCGCCGCTGCCGCCGCCGCAAGTTCCTTCGGTGCTGCTGGCGCGGCATGGATCGGCGCCGCGTCCGCCGTCGCTGGTGCAAAGCGCGCTGCTGCCGCTGCTGCCGCTGCCGCCGCCCCTGGCTGCGTGGGTGCTGCTGGCGGCAGGGTGTGCGCTGGCTCTGCGCGTTTCGCATGCGCAGTGGGCAGGAGAGGACAGGTCAGGGAGCCCTGATAAGAGGTGTATGAAAATGCTGTAGATACACACAGGGAAGAAAAGTGAGACCATCTTCAAGTCATGTACCTCTAGTGTGATGCTGCTTTTCAACTTTTTATAACAGAGCAAACTGAAGCCATGCACGTAAAGGGGCCCACTTCCTGATGATGACGGACACTTCAGGTGCTACAAGTCGGCAGCGCTCTTGAGACCAATGACATGGTGCAAGACGAATGATGGAATGCCGCAATGCCCTCTACTCACAGACCGCCCCTTACCTGCAGCTTGACGGACGCTTGCTGGAAGGGCAACAGACAGCTCAGCGCGGCGGCGGCGTAGCAAGCTCATGGCTGCCGCCGCCGCGCTATCCGCTGCTGCTGCCGCCGTCGCCACCGCCGCCGCTGCCGCTGCAGCCGGCGGCCTCTCCTCCTCCACCGTGGCCGATATCACCGCTGATCGTTGCTGCCCCGCTTCAGCAGGAGAACTCGACGCCCTGACTGCCACCTTTGCCGCTGATGCAATGGTGTTCTCCACAGCCGGTGCCGTCACTGGTTGCAGCGCGTGTGCTGCTGTTGCCTGCAGCATGCTTGCTGCTGCCGCCGCCGCTGCTGGCGCTGCAACCTGCTTTGGTGCTGCTGGCGCCGCATGGAGCGGCGCTGCGTCCGGCGTCGCTAGTGCAGAGAGCGCTGCTGCCGCTGCTGCCGCTGCCGCCGCTGCTGGCTGCGCGGGTGCTGCTGGCGGCAGGCGGTGCGCTGGCTCTGCACGTATTGCATGCGCAGTGGGCCGGGGAGGACATGTGAGAACCCCTGATAGGAGGTGTATGAGAAGGTTGTAGCTACACACAGGAAAGCAATTCGAGGCCATCTTGAGGTCGTGTAGTTCAAGTATGATGGTGCTTTTCAACTGTAAAACAGGGCAAATCTGAGCCATGGCACGTAAAGGCCCACTTCCTGATGGTAACGGACACTTCAGATGCTACAAGTGGACAGCACTCTTTAGACCAATGACATAAAGCAAGACGAATGATGGACTGCTACACTACGCTCTACGCACAGATCGCACTGTACCTGCAGCCTGCCGGACGCTTGCTGGAAGGGCAACAGACAGCTCAGCGCGGCGGCGGCGGCGCAGCAACTCTGTGGCCGCCGCCGTCGCGCTGTCCGCTGCTGCTGCCGCCGTCGCCACCGCCGCCGCTGCCGCTGCAGCCGGCGGCCTCGCCTCCTCCGCCGTGGCTGATATCACCGCTGATTGCTGCTGCCCCGGTTCAGCAGGTGGACTTGATGCCGTGACCGCCGCCGTTGCCGCTGATGCGATGCTGTTCTCCTCAGCCGGTGCTGTTGTTGGCCGCAGCGCTTCTGCGCCTGCTGCCGCCTGCGGCACGCTCGCTGGCGCCGCCGCCGCCGCTGCCGCAAAAGCAGGCGCCGCCGCTGGTGCCGCAAGAAAAGGCGCCGCCGCCGCGGCAGTCGATGCTTCTGTAAGTGTGAATCGCTGTGCCGCGCCTGCCACCCCCGCTGTGACTGCTGCCGCTTGGAGCTGAGCACTGTTGCCTTCGTTGCAGCTGCTCGCGGCTGCATCGTTGCTGCGGGCGGCAGGTGTTGCTGACGCGTCACTGTGGGCTGCTGCTGAGGCTGCTGCACTCTCCTCAGGTAATACTGCTGTGACTACCGCCGCCGCCGCTGCCGGAGCGCGCGAAGGCATGGTCGTTGCTGCGGCAGACGCCTCAACTGTCCGCAGCGAAGAAGCCGCCTCTGCGTCACCTGCTGACAACTTGACTGGTTTATAAGGTGATGCTCCATCTGTCTCCTTGGGGTCCGTTGCGACACTCTCGCCCTCTGCTGCAGCTATTCCTGCTGCTGCTACTGCCGCTGCCGCCGCCGCCGCTGCTGATGTCTCATCTGCCGGCGCCGCTGCACTTGCTGTCTCTTCCTCCGACGTGGGCGACGCATAATTTGTTGCTGCCGCTGCGGGTGCTGCCACTTCGATTTCTCCGGGTGCTGTTGCATCAACATTTCCAAGTGCCGCCACATCCTGCGCCGCAGAAGCCGGTGCTGGTGCCGCTGGCGCTGCTCCCGATGACGCCACTGCCGCCCGAGCTGCTGCTGTTGCCGCTGCTGCCGGAATCGCCTCTGTCTCCACTGCAAGGCCCTCCTTGACGCAACTGCTGTCACATGGCTCAGGCTCAGGGGGGGTGAGCGCTGCCGCAATCTCGTTCTCATCCTCGTTGCTCTCGGCTGTCTCAGCGGCAGCCGCTTCAGCTGCAGCTACTTCTTCCTCTGCCGCTACCGCCTTTGCCGCCACCGCTGATGCCGATGCCGCTGCCGCTGCCGCTGCCGCTGCCGCTGTCGCTTGCGCCTCGTCCGCTGCTGCCGATGCTGAGCGTTGAGGAGGCTGCTGCTCGCTGGTGACGTGTGCGCTGCTGCGCAGGCCGCGGCGAGCACGAGAGGCAGCAGCGCCACCACAGCGCTGAGCGCCATTGCTGTTGTCGCAGTGCTCATTTGGCGGGCCATTTGAAGTAGCGGACTCGTTGGAGGCATCAGAGGTTTTGGGAGGGCGCGCACGGGCCTATGCAAGAGGGAGAGCAGAGGTGGAGAAGGAGGCTGTAAGAATTTGACAAATTAGAAGCAGGGATTGTGAGCATCCAGCATCAGCAACTGTGTGAAGGGGTCTGATATGGAATATGTTGTGTTAGTCGTGTCAATCTGGGCATATGCAACGGCATGCATTCAGTTGTATTTCAATTGCTTCCATGTGAGCTGATTGGCAATGGCCTTTGCGAGCCACCAGTCGCGTTTGACGAATGCTGCTGACAATTGGTAGCATTGCGTCAATGACATGCTGCACCTTAAACAACAACGACGTCAGATGCTGAAGCTCGGTGAAGGTAACCTTCACGAGGGTCACAGGTGTCGCATTGGGGAGGACACAAACCTCTTGCTGTACCACTTGCAAGAAAGGTGACTTGTCTGAAGTATCATTGAAGGTACGTTGTAATACTTCAAGACACATGCGCTGGCAAAGTATCATGTACCTGCACAGGTAGACTATATATACGACAGCAACGGGCAACAGGTGGAGATAGGGCAGACTGCTTCAATATTCACTTCATATCCAGCTGTTAAAGTGGGAAATGCCCCCCTGTGGTAAAGATAACAGCAAGCGCACACGTGAAGCCCTCCAAGCAGAGCCTTACTGTTGTTGTATGCTGGGCTCCGCACATGTCTGAGCCCCACAACAGAACTCACAGCGGCACAGCAGTGTTTGGTCAAGAACACGCCTGATAGATGGCATTCAGTTGTGAAGATCTTGTGTGAGGCGGTCGTTTCCAAATTTTGCTCAAGCGCTGCATGACTAACAGGCCCTAAACCTAGCCTCATTTCACGCAAGGCTGGAAGCTCACTAAGCCCTAACCCTAACCTCGCTGCACGTGATTGCTTGGAGGGTAACCAAGCCCTAAGCCTAACCCTATCTCGACCCTCAACCGTACCCCAGCCCTAACCCTAACGCTACGGTGACTTGAGGAGGGGCCACCAAGGTACAAAACCAATGTAGGTGTAAAGGCGCCAAACCGACACTGTTGTCTTAATTTGGTTTGCGCTGCTCACCCACATCTTCAACAAGACTTGAAGTTTTACCAAGCGCACGTGAAATTATGAAAAGCGCTTCAGTAATGGTTGGTTGCAGTCTCACCTTGGCAACCTTTTTCGGCGCGTCGACCAGAGTTACACCCTTTGTAGCCCATACTCTGAGCGCCCTCACATCACACACACATGTGCACACATGTGCATACATCAACTGTGAGAAACATGCATACTTGCGGGTGGGTTACATTCATACAGCAGGCGAATTCAAACAACAGAAGCACTTGAAAGTACATAGTTTGCCACATGCTGCTACAAACCACAAGATGCGACCACATGGTCTTTGTCATGTTGTGCAGAGCTGAGCATATACCTGGCGTGCATCGAACGTGTGAGCTGACTCTCTCCTATGGTCTCTGCCGATGGCGGCTTCTTGCGGTAGGCTTGACTACTAGATGGCAATTATTTATGGTCGCTTGGTTGGAGAGAGTCGTGCTCAATGTTGCTGATACTTTCGTCTCAAGCTCAAGGTTGACAGAACAGGTTGATGAGCTTCCTATATGCATGTACATAACGGGCACAGCGCAGACTAGGCTGCTGCGTTGACGCAAGCTTTTCGATTGCATAGGCAACCCGGCCTCCCTTGGGCCTTTATAAATACAAGTCCATACGTACATAACCAGCGACTTCAGAGGTTACTGAGTGCATTGGTTTGAAGCTGCCGACTGCAATCAATATGCTGCCACGTTGTCCACTCTGACCATCGGCGTTTCGTTGTACTTGCAAAGTCCTCCCAAATTCGACACTCAGCAACGTGCCGTGTCATACATCCATGCATGTCACACATGCACCTCCTGCTTTCAATTGTACCGATTGCAAGCTGTGGTACGAGTGCCGATGCAGTGTCAGTCCGCGCAGGCAGGTTATAGCAATCAAGACAGCAGAAGAGCTTGCGCAAACATCAACTGCGCTGCGCAGCTGCAAACCACCAAAAGCCACTTGAAACCAGATCTCACCACTCACCGCACTGCCTTGTTGATGTGCTGCCCTGCAACTCCATGCAGGTAGCAGAAGAGCTAAAAAAAACTCAATTGCGCTCTGCAACTGAACAAAAGCTGCTTGAAACCAGATTTTACCACTCACCGCACAGCCTTCTCATATGCGCTGCCCTTCAACTCCACCGCTGTCGGGCTGTCTTCAATAAGCGCGGTGACCTCGTGCAGTGTGCTGGGAGGCGTCGTTGGCACCAGCGCTTGACCGTTGAACTTGCCATCCGCCGCCTCGTTCTGTCACGCGCAGCAAACGGTATGTGTGAGATTGACCGCCGTCACGTGCATATGCCGCTGCAGCAGCTTCATACTGCAAATTATCCAGGCTGCATCGGTTTCAGCTCTGCTGCTGCTTCAGCGCCATAGTTGCGGCAGGGACTGTCTGTAGCAATGGAGTCCGTTTGCACTCATGAAGGGAAATATCAGGGTAAGGGTTATATGTCAGTCTGCGTGGCAGCATCTTGCCGCCAGCTGCTTCGTGCCTAAACATGTCAATATCGGGCGTACTGGGAGATACGGTATGTATGCATGCAGTCTAACTGCAACGAGTACATGTTTACATATTTACACAGATGTAGGGTATGTATGCGTGCAGGGTCACTTCAAGAAGTACATGTTGACGCGTTTGCACAAAGTTCATCTGCGCGCCCATTGTGCAGCCCCTCTGAAAGGTCTTCGGGCTTCAGAGCTCAACTTGAGCGGAGCATGCGCCTGCCCCTGACGCAAGTGCGTCTGATTGTGCGCATGCTCATACCAGTACTTCAGGTAGTAGTACGCAAAACCGCAAACCGGCAAGGGGCTGAGAGGACTCGCTGCAACCGCATGCGCACAGTGCGCCAGTGTTGCGAGTTGAGCACTGACGCCCGTGCCATCGCCACTGAGCAATGACACCACAACCTGAGCAGAGCTGCTCTCACAGTGCGTCAATATGTAGAAGCCACAGAGCAGTTAACTGTAACATGCTGGCCAGCATCAACACGCTGAGCGAAAACATGCGCACTGCCAATGGCTGAGCACTGCTGTTGCTGCCATGGAAGGCTCGCGGCCACATGGACCCTACAGAGCGAGTGGCTCCATCACAGCTGTATTGTGGAAACGAATCAAAAGATCGTAGAGCTTTAGGTGACAAAGGATGGTTAGCCGCAAGTGCCTTCCACCAATAACCGTGGTCGCCGCTGCTGCAGTCATTGGCCACAAGTCAAACAGTGCCATCATAACCACAGGTCAAAAGACTTCTGTGTGCGAGCTGTTTAGCGTTCGAAGGCATGGGTGTTCAGTATGGAAAGGTCTCACGTATTGTAATTTCCAGCATGCTCTCGCTTGACAAAGCCATGTGCCTGAGCACCGCAGTTAAAGTAGTTGCAGCTCACGACTTAGACATCAAAACAACACACAGCAGCTCACTATGTGGACATTGCGACATCTCACGAGAACAACACCAGGACCACCATCAAGTCAAGGCTGATGTGCATTGAGTGAGCTGATGAACGCCAGGTTCTCTCAACAGTACCGTAGGTACAGGCATCCTTACAATAGCTCACCTGCTTGGTCACCAGAGTGTCGCGTAGAAACAGCGCCAGCTGGGGCTTGAGTCGTTGGCCAGACTTGAGGTTGAACCGCTTGTAAATCTTCTGTGGCCAGTCGCAGCACAACGCATGCAGTCATTCAGCTCACACGTCACTGACGATTGGGCTATTCATGGTAGGTGTAAAGCACAGGCGGAGTGACAGATCGGGTTTATACATTGTGCGTGCAAAAAGCTTCAGGTTTGGGCATGCCTAAATATGGGCTGGGGGTGTTCAAACTTCAAGATGCGTTGACCACACATCAAGTGCAAAAATGATGTGACCCATTCAACGGCTTACAGACGGTTGAATGACGAGCCTCTGAACTCTTTCGTGATGCCATGCACACATCTGAAGCTCAACCGTCATCCCAGCTCCAGCCCCAACCCTCAAGCTGACCCTGACCCTAAACCTCATTCAAAACCTCATCTCAATTCTCAACTCAACCCTACCCCTTGCCCGAACTTTGCAACACGGAGCGAAGTTTACGTGTCGATGCCGCCACACGTGTGCCCAGCTAGCCTTGCTGAGTAATGACTTCTGAGTTGAAACAATTGGGGGCAGGCCTCTTTTACAATGTGTTGCGACTACTATGCATGCACCAGCGAGCAATACTAGGTAGGTATGTGCCTTTCGCAGCACTGCAATAAGTGACAGCACGCCATCGTGATCCGCTGTGTTCTTTCTGAGCCTGCCGTGTGGATAGCAACCATCAGTACACATGAGTACACATGAGTACAACATACGTTTGATGGTGTAGATAGCACATGTCACATGTGTTCCATTGCGGTCACAAATGCGTATGAGCGCATGCTCCACATGAGCACAAGAGTTGCATATCTCGCATTTCTCATGGGGTTTCCACCCCCCAAGCTGAAGTAAATACAGTACACCACGACGTACACTGCACAGTACAGCACGTACACTGCACAGTACAGCGCAGTACATACCTTGAGCTGTACCACTGTCTTGTCTGTCAGCCGCACACCCCAGTACGCCACCCGCTCTGGGGGCTCGTTTCGCGGCAGTTTCATAATGTCCGCCCACTTGAGGGGCACCAGCGCTGCCACTTCACTCCCCCCTTTGGCGCGCTTGACGTGTGGTTGCTCAGCAGCTGCGTATGTATGTATATCAGCCATGCCATATGAGGAAGGGGGGGCAGGTGTGAAAGGGTCAGATAATGATGCCAAGTTGTTGTCAATGTTGAAGTTGGCTCAGTGTGATCGCGGCATGCGCAGCTGCAATGCGATGCCGGGAAAGTGGCGGCCGGGTGATGAGGTTGATTGAAGCACAATATATTTCATACTCGAGCTCTCAGCGCATGAACCTTCAGGCGCACCATTTTTGCGGGTAGCAAATTTATCAACAGCCACGTTTTGCATGGAACCATGAATAGCTTCTTGTGTGTGTACGTGAAGTTGCGGAGAAATGAAGTTCTGGGAATGCTCACTGCATGACATTGGCGATGATTGTACTTCAACTGTGAAGTAAGTAGTAGACATCATACCTGTATATACGCATACATCAGTAAAGTGAATAGCATTTCCAAATAATTGTCCAGGAAGGCTTTTCAGTGCTCAGCGACACCCGCCCTGGGTCAGAAAACCGACAGTTGCAGCATATAATGTGCTGCTGCTACTTGCTACAAGGCGGCTCATAGACCACGACCGATGGTAGCAGAAGCCTCCACAAGCCACAGGCCCCAGGGGCCTGCCACATAAGCATGGAGCTGTCAGTTACTGAAGAAAACATTTGCCCAATGCTCCCATGTCCCCATATCTCCATGCTAATGGTGAACTTCAAGTTGAGGTACGTACGTCGGATGCGGCGTTTGGTGCCGGCCTTCGGCCCAAGCGCTTCAGCAGACGCAGTGCCACTTGAAGTTGAGGGCGCTGGCCGCCAGCCGCTTCGAGCGCCTCTTCGGTGCCTCCTGCGGACATGCATAGGGTATGTATCATGCAAAATGAAGACCTAACGCCGAGCTAGGGCTAGGTGGTACGCAGGGCGCTGGCAGCACAGCGCAGCAGTCAAGGAATGACTGGCATCGCCCCCAATGCCAGCACATAGGTTGAAGCGCAACTGCCTGGGGTGCATGCACAATTTTACCAACTGAAATGTCAGCAAGCACGGGCTCTGCGCGCGTGCTTGCTGCCACCGATGCCATGCACGATGTCATGTTGTGCTGCCTGCAGCTGGCACGACAATTGAAGGTGATAGTTCAATATACTCCTTCATGTCATAGACCATGATTCTTCATAGACCATGATTCTTTGAGGCGCTTCGTTGTCGGCCTCATCTGACGAGGCATGCACTTCGTTCAGAGGCATATCTACTGTACCCTTGGCGATGCGCGCGTGTTTGGCAATGACACTTGAGCGAACGGTTCTGAAGGTTCGGGACAAGTTTTTGCCACTGATGAACCCCTCAACATATCCGTTCTTGTTTGATGTCATGACAGCACATATTGAAGCTTTAAGCGGCTTGCCATGGGTGCACAGCGCTAATCGCGGACGATCATACTCACTTAGGTACCACAAGTACAATATGTAGTCGGCAGTACTTTTCTATGAAGTACACGCACTAAGTAGTTTTGTATGTAGCGCGCGTGGCCAAACTCGAGACCAGTCCTCAACTTCAAGTTGAACATGGACGCACCTCGCCGCTGATGGCCTTTGCTGGCTCTCCAGGCGCCTGCGCAGACCCCGCTGCCTCCTCCGCACGTGTTGCTTCCGAAGCAGTGCTCAGCACACGTCCCTGCGCGCAACGGGGGCCTCAGCCACTCCCGTCCCCCCTGCGTCCACTTGGGGCGCAAGCTGCGGAGCTATGATGCCAGGCGCACTCGACCCGCCTCTTGTTCTCCCTTGCCCTCTTGCCTCTGTCCTGTCTTCTATGCCCGCCGCTGCCGCTGCTGCTACTGCCGCTACTGCTGGCGCTGCAGCTGGCAGTGCTGCTGCTGCCGCCGCTGCTGCTGGCGAAGCTGCTGCTGCCGCTGCTGGCGCTGCTGCTGGCCCTGCTGCCGCTGCTGCTGCTGCTGCCGAAGCCCGCTGCGCCGACGTGGCTGAAGCTGCGACATCCAGTGGCGGCGAAGTTCGGCGGCGCTTTGGCGCGGGTTCCGCGGCATGACTGCTTCCGCCACTTGAATCATCCGACCTCGCTGCGCTGCTGCCGCCACCGCCGCCGCCGCCAACAATGCCGTTGCAGACCCTAGCCGCAGCAGTGTAGAGGGCGCTTGCCCCTCGCTTGAACGTACGCTCTGCAGTTGAAGTTAGGGTGACGTGCCCCGGTGCACTGTCGTTTGCAACTGTGGCTGGCGCAGCGCGGCGCTTTACCCCCTGCGCGTAAGAGACAGCAATGTTCGGGGCACAGGGTCAGCATATAGCGCACTCTTCTTCAAAGTCAGCAGACGGTTCTGCAATGTGCGTTCTCCCCAAGATGCCGCGTGCGCTTTCGATGCGTGATGAAGTGCGGTGCTAGATTGCAATCATTGCTCAGCATCTGATGGCAGGGTTGCACGTTGATTGCCGTTTTCAAAGAATTCGAAATGGTTTTTGTGTGTTGCCAAAGTACACCACCACAGTCTTCAAAAAGGAGGGTAGCTCGTGCCCGGTGCGGACAACGCCGCAGACATACCAACCTCCTGCAGCAGTTGCTGAAATGAAGGCAAGCGCCAATTGAAAAGATGCAGACACTGCTTGTGTGCCTTTTGAGCAGGTTCTTGATCACTGGTGGGCTCTTTAGGGAGTAAGGATCTGGCAGTCACATGTGCCAGGTGCGGGATAGGGACAAAGTAGCGGCTAGGGTCGGCGCCACGTTCACGACATGTTGCTACTTCAACACCATCAACAGCTGATTCGCGCTCGTACCTTCTTGGCTCCTGCAAAGGATCGGACTGCAGCGATGACACCGCCACCTCCGCCTGTGTCACCCCCGCCCTTGTTGCCGCCGCTGCTGGCAGACGTAGATGGCGTTGCTTGAGCGCTGCTACCGCCGTCGCTGGCCGCAGCGCTCACCAGGTTGCTTGGCGCTGACGTGGCTGCGCTGCTGCCGCTGCTGCCGCTGCTGCCCGTGGTGATGCTGGCGCTGACCTGCTGCACTGCTGCCGCTGCAGCGGTTGCGCTGCTGCCGCCGCCGCCGCCGCCAACAACCGCAGCGCTGCCCGCCGCAGCCGCCGCCGCAGCAGCAAGGGCAGCGCCGCCGCTGGCGCTGCCGTGCTGCTGCGCCGAGCACTGGGGTGCTGCTGCCACAGGGGCAACCTGCTGAGCCGTGTGGCTGGCTGGGCACTGAGGTGCTGCTGCCGCAGGGGCGAGCTGCTGAGCTGTGTAGCTGGCTGAGCACTGAGGAGCCGTGTCCGCGAGCGCGATGCGCTGAGCCTTGTCGCTCGGGAGGGCCGCGAGCAGCAGCTTGGCGAACGCGAGGCGGCGTGCGTCCATGGACCCCGTCGCCGCAACTGCGTCCTTCTTATCAAGATCCCTGTGACGTGCGCGAGTTGTGAAGTACACGTGCCATGTGGCAATGTCGTTTAGAAGTGATCGTCAAGGCACATCGAGACACTTTCAGGTCGCTTACAAGATACATGAGAGCTCTGGTAGCAAGCTGGACATTCACCATCTGCTCTCTCTTGCGCCCTTCAGACAAAATCAGTAAGAAGGACACGCGCCAGTAAAGGTGCCGCGCATAGAAGCGGCTGTGCCAAGCACGATGCAGAGCCATGCGGCGTAAGTGTCAGCGTGAAGCGCGCAAAACTTCAAGCAGTACGTGGGTGCACAGCATAACCATGTGAACCACGCATAAGGGTGTCGTGTGAGTAGGGAATACATTCATGACTGTGAACCTGCAGACGGCAACAACTGTGGCAGGCGCCGTCCAACCTTTCTGTGTTCCGCCTTGCGATACTGTAATGGTAATTTCAGCCAGGAACACAGTGACACAACAGGTGGCAACACCATGGTGCCTACCGCATGGGGCCTGCGCGAACTGACAATCTGCTGCAGCAGCGCTCAGTGATCCCTCTCACACCCTCACACCCGTTTGCCTGGCCCTACTTGCAGTCACAGTGACAAGAGCCTCGAACCCTCTAAGGCGTTTGACAGGGCATACCGCATGGTGCGAGCTCAGGCTGATCGTACCTCTCACCGTTACACCACATTCAAAGCTGCATGTTGACCAAACCTTATAAATGGTTTACCTATGGGTAACTCCTTTGCTGACAACCGTCAGTTTTGCGAGCAGTATGTACTGAGGACATGACCCAACCCTTACTCTAACTCTAAGACCACTTTCATGAGCTGCACTCATACTGGCTTCTTGCTATTAGACACAGTCGCAATGGGACAGATCACAAGTGTTTTTGCGACTCTCCTTCGTCGCCTAGAGTCCACTTCAGGCTCAGCGATCTCTTGCTTGAGCCTTGCTGCCCACAAAGCTAAGCAGTGATGCTCGGTCACAGCCAGCGTGCTGGCCAACACCTTCCGCCGTTCAAGTATACTAGAAGTATTAAAGCGGGGTGGTGATATCGAAGCCTGGGTGTTCAGCCCCGACGTCGGAAGTGGGAAATGGTCAGGTCACGACTCATAGCATACAGCGATGCTCAGGTCCTGAGCAGCCGCTTGCAGTAGCTTACCTCATGAGGTGGTTGATCGCTGTGGACAGCTCCTTCGGCTTCATCTCTGCAACAACTGCGCCCCTGTGACAAAGCAGTGGCGCACATCATGGCAAGCACGGAGGCTCTTGTGAGTCACGGGACGCATTGAGATGTGATCTTCGATATTGAATCAGTTGAAGTCGGGCGTGTCCTGTTGATCTGAGCCGTTTTGAATTCAGAGCATACTGGCAGTGACAACAAGTTCAAGTCTCCACTTCTGGATGTGCTCCTCGCTTGCATCAGGCACAGTGCGCGTGGTGCTGTCCTTGACTTCAAGCCTCGCAAGTATGGAAGATTTGCTGTGACGGTACTTCAAAGGCGACTCACTCAGTGGCACTTACGATACCGACCACCTCATGAGAGGGTTGCAGACACGCACAAAAGAGTGAAGCATCAAAACAAACAGCCCCGGACGTTAGACGATGTCCTTTACCCACTGTTGAAGTAGTCATCACAATCGTGTACTTCAAGACTTTGGCTGCCGCTCGTACCTGTACGCCAAGCGCTTGTAAATGTCTGCAACGTCCGCAGGTGTCCCAGACCTCCCCCACCGGTCACACTGGCACCTCCTCAGGACAGCCATATCCTTCCCAGCCTGTGTTGTGGGGGCCGATAGCTATGTGTGAGTAGGGTTGCATTTGCAGTAAAAGTGTGTGAAAGTGTTCAGTGAACCAGCCTGTCGAAGATTGGATTTGCCATAAACGCTGACATTGAAGTAGGGACATGCATGGGACACCGTCAAGCTAGCTCGGCAAGGAGAACCGGCACAAGAAGCGCCTTTACGGCTCAATTCAGCGATCGGTTCTTTCCGCCATCGTTGCGTTAGCAACCTGGGGTTATTCGCCTGCTGCGTGATGCAGTGTTCTCTGGGCCAGACAGACAGGCATGCAGCACACGTTAGCGAGCAAGAGCAGGCATGCTGGCGTACATCAATAATCTCTGCTTTTTCGCCTTCGGTTGCACATGATTCACCAAGGCCAACAACGCAGTCCGCTCTCGACTGCCTCTGACCTGGCTACGTCGCCCACTTCCAGAGCGCTCGCCTACTCCTCCTCCCCTTGCAGCTACGCCTCCAGCCATGGGCACGACAGCTGGAGCTCGATGAGCTCCAGCTGCCTGTGCCCGAGTTTGAGGCATGCCTCGAACCTCACAATGGTGTAGTCCGCTGAATAATCAATGTCGTTACTCTCTCGCCGTCTCAGTCTCTCGCTCCCCCAACAAAATAGCTTCGCGCTGTCGCTTCCAAGGTGTATGAGTATCAGGTGGAACTGTTTACAACGGAAGCGGTTTTCCGGTATTCCGGTATTGTATCGGACATCGGATTCCACATCATCGGTTACGTGCCGCTCACACGCGGAGCCGGAGGCAGAGATGGGCGGCGCCACACACCGCTCTATGGTCATGGTCACAGCTGCTATGACTGCAAGCAACGACGACAACGGCGGGCTTAGGTTTTGGTGAAGGCTGCAGAGGCTGATTCAACAGTTCCCTTGCACTGTTCTTTTGGAAGGAGTTCACCAATTGAGGTGCAAATGAGCATGCATGAACGTTCAGCATGCCTTGGGAGTCATTTCCCATCATGATCGGCCGAATGCAGCTGGATTGGTTTCAGATCCTAGAACGAATGTAGGGCTACCCACTGCTACCCTGCGCCCAAGGGCATGTTCGTTTTTTGTTGCACACGCATCTCGCGACCCACAGCCGTACAAAGTGGAGGCAGCTGCGTACATATTCATTACACCCCTGGGCAACGCGCACCTGCCTGCCTAACATCATGATTACAACCAGCAGTAGCAGTAGCAGCCACCCTGCCTCTGGTGTTGTCGGCGTGCCGTACGATCGTGTGAGTGGCAGCGAATTCATCCTGTGAGCGTACTGGAAACACACCCCCTGTAGCTGCTGTTTGGCAACCGCAACGCTGAATAAAACACATCCTTTCATATGTTTTTTTTAGGGTGCGGCCCCGGTCGGTGAGGGGGAGCCCCGGGATGAGGGCCAGGCGCGTGAGGGCCAGAAAGAGGCAGGGTGGGGGGCAGGGTGAGGTCCAGGGTGAGGGGTGAGGGGGGGCCACCATGCGGGCCTGGTCCACCATGAGGGTCCAGCCCTGCCATTTCAGAATAAAGTGCTTTCGATGATCTAGAAGTGTCGACGGCTGCTGGTGGCGTGGAGGCTGTGGGCGCCTTGTCGGATCGGAAGCGATGCTGGCCGCGTTTCCGCTGCTGCCTTGCTTGCTGCTCTTGATGCCTGCTGGTTTGTTGGGACTGTGTGATCTCAGAACCTTCACCGTGATCCGATCCACCCGCGCGAACCGTTGCGGATCGGAAGAAAAGGAAAGGTCGTTTTGTGTTGGCGTTAGCTCAGGACACTGCTATGACTCCATTGGATACAGTCATGGCTCACAGAAGGCATCGTGCGATTCATTGATGCAGTGTGCATGTTGGCTTTATGCACGCAGCAGCCCCGCCTTCTCAGCTTGTAAGACGAAGTACGCGATGATGCTCAACTGCGCCGACCCTGGTCACTGTCCAGACGTCAATACACCTAGGCACAAATGTGCCACTGGATGCACCATGGCAAGCACGTTGCGCTGCAGAGGTGCTGGCAACGTTGCATTGGATATTCATACCCACGTGTTAGCACAGCATCATTGAGAATGCATTGTTATCAGCATCAGCACTAAAAAGCGCAGCACAGAGCATCTGTGCAATCAGACTGACACAAACGGTACGCAGGCGCAGGACAACGTTACAGAACAAATACCGGACACCGGAGAGAATGTGGCCACCGCGCCTGTACATGAGCCATTTACAGAACACACTACTACTGCAGCGCCCACGCCGCCGCCTCCGCCGCCCTGCCATCCTCCACCAGCGGCTTGTCGACACTGTCGATCATGGCCTCTCCGCACAGCGCGCACTCCGCGGCGACGTAGCCATCCAGCTCGCTGCGCAGCGCCGCCAGCTGCAGCGCCGCGCGCTTCGGCAGCGCAGCAGCAGCAGCACCGGTAGCAGCGGAAGGCTCCGCAGCGGCGATGCGCTGGATCAGCGTGCCCACCGCCGAGCGCTGCTGCGGCGTGAGGTACTCGCGCAGCGCGTGGTCGCGCAGGCAGTCGCAGTGGAAGGCGTGCGCGCACGGGAACAGGTACAGCGCGCGCGCGAGCGCCGGCGCGCCGCACAGCTCGCAGGGCTGAGCGCTGCCGACGTAGAGCTCGCGCGCGCGCAGCGCCGCCGCCTCAGCCTGCGTCGCCTCCGCCGCGGCCGTGTACTCGGCCATCTCCGCGCGCAGGCGCCCGATGCGTGCGTTGTACGCCTCGAGCGATGCGCAGATGTCCGCCTTGAAGGCGTCGATGACGGCAAAGTCCGGGAAGAACGGCAGGATGTCCTCCATGCGGATGAGGTCGCACTCGCCGAGGATCGCCGTGGCCGCGGACGCGTCGCCGCCGCCGCCGCCGCTGCCGCCCTTCACCGCGTGCCGCACGATCTTCAGCCACAGGCGCTTGCGCGTGTCGGGGTCCTTGGGCCTGTTGGCGTGCGCCTTGGCCAGCTGAGCATCTACCGCCAGCGCCAGGTCCACCGCCTCCTCGTAGAGGCCCATGGCGGCGTAGATGGCGACGCGCGCGCGCCGCCGCCCCAGCTGCGCGCACACGCGCAGCGCGTACGTCAAGTCGAAGAAGCGCTTCTCCGGCGGGCGCGCGAGCAGGTCCAGCAGCGGCGTCGACGTCGCCTTGCCACCGCCTTTTGATGTTGAAGTTGAAGTTATAGTTGTGATAGAAGTTGAAGTTGCAGGCGGCCCCGCCTCTGCTTCCGCCGCGGCCTCCGCCGCCGCCTCCGCCGCCGCCTCTGCCTGCGCGTACAGCGTGAGCAGGTGGTTGTGTATTGCGGGGTCCTGCAGCTGAAGCGTGTTGACGCAGTACTCCAGGTAGGTGACGGCCCAGTCGGGGCCCGCGCGTGGCTCCGCCGCCGCGGCGCGGTGCCGGCTGTAGCGCACCAGCGCCGGCATGAGCTTGGTGGCGCGGAGACCGGGCTTGCCTGCGCACGTGGCGGGAGAGTGTGCAGCAGCGGTACGTGAGGCTAAGGCAGAGCGCCGCATGTGCGGTGTGCGAAGCAGGTGATGCTGGGTAGGTGATGGAGCGGCGAGTGACTTGCAGATGAGGCCGCTGCCCGCGCGCGTGAGGGGAGGAACACACGTTGTATGGGTGTGATGGCGTGATGGAGATGCTGCGCGTGATCTACTGACAGCCGGCGGCTGCGCTGCAAAAGAAGGTTGGTGCCGTACAGGTCTGCCTGGAGTAATACAAGCATGCACGTCATGACAGGCGTGAGCGAAGCGTAGGATGTACACGTTTTGCGCAATGTGCAAGGGCAGCGCAACCGCAACTGATGAATTATTGGCAAGGTGAGGCGCGACGCCGGCCCTCCTTGCGTTGTCGTGCCTATTTGAGGTCAACGCGCACTGAACGCCGACATCGGAAAGCGGGTATGGATAGCAAGAAGCAGGTACTGGCGCCAATGCAGCTCAGGTGAGGATGAAGCAGTGCTCAACATCCGTGCCATTGCTCGGCGCGCCGACCCGCTTTGAGCCTCGCCCACACTTTGTGTGTGAACTTCAAAACCTGGAGCGTACTTCAAGTACTCGACTGTAATAGGAGGACGCCATGAGATCGGTTGTGTGCCGCAAAGCTGTGTTACACAGGCTGGCGCTGCGGGCTCCTGCAGTGACTGCAGAGCCGACCAGGCTGGAAGAAGTATGCTGCACCGGTCCGCGAAGCGCGTTGCTGCTCCACGTGCTCAGCACATGACGATGCCCCAACAGCCTGTGCACCGTTCACAAACCGCCTGTTCTTAAGGCGCCTCAGAGTACACACACTCCCACATGACGACACTTCAAAAAATCCTCTGTTTTTTTCCACAAACCGCCTGTGCAAAGGCATGCAGAGTAAAATACAATCCCTCACTCACCCATCCACATGCTGACCGTCCCCGCGGCATCCGCGTCCATCAGCACGGCGCTGTACCTATACACCAGCCCCTCCACCTTCTCCAGCGGCGCCCTCCTGAGCGCTGCCAGCGACGCCGGATAATCGGGCCCGCTCGCGCCGCGCGGCGCCAGGTGGCACGCCAACACGCGCTCGTAATCCCCCGTGAGCTCCGCAAAGAACAAAACGTCGTCGCGGCGGCCGTGTGCTGCGAGGAGCGCTGACGTGGCGACGGCGTTGAGCGCTGAGCTGTGCTGCTCCAGGAACGTTCTGAACTCCCGGGAGAGGGCCGCGGAGGCGGGGGCGGTAGGGGGGGTGTCGTTGAGGGCGCAGAGGTAAAGCTCCGCGAGCCACGTGCAGAGCATGGTGCGCTGCGCCTTGTGACCTGGAGGTGGATAGGCAGCACATTGCAACGTGAGCGGGGACAAGTGCGGCTTGCAAACATGATGCTTACTCCCTCTGATAGGAGATCATGCGTGTTTTGATATGATATGCAATTGGACTGCAGCAACACCATCTGAGCCAGGTGCAGAGCATGGAGCGCTGCGCCTTGTGACCTGAGAGGTGGATAAGCAGCGTGATTCAGCAACAGCAGACACAAATACAGCGCTCACTTCGATACTTGCACAGGACAGCATGCGTGTTGTGGAATGATATGCGATGGTCTGCAGCACGCCTTGTGAGAAAGGTACAGAGCATGGTGCGCTGCGCCTTGTGGCCTGCGTGGTCGCAGGGAGATGAGTGCACAGTACGGTCAGCACAAGCAAATACGATTGCGGCTTGCAAATCTGTCCCCATCTTTTTGCTTACGACTTAATCATACTGCTTGCTCCCGTTGTTGATGACATAGACGACTATATGGAGGTGCAAAGCAAGTTGAAAGTGCTGCTGGCGCCTGGCCTATCTACTTTAGCCAAGCCCAGCGCTGTGGGCCTGCAGCATGCCCCGTGCATTTCTATAGGAGGCCTTCAAGAGCGAGGCAAGCGTCTTGAAGTCTTGACAACGGAATCAACTGCAAGTGCTCCGGCCTCTGCTGAAGCGCACGGGCCTGCAGCCGGCAGAAAGCCCCGTGTTCGAGGTAGGTGTTCAGCCTGGCACGGGGGGCAACGACGCGACGACGCTAGTGCGTCACGACTAGCGGATTCGGCATACTGAAGAGCGCTGTGCGCTACACTGAAAGCGCACTGTCGTGCGCCAACAAATACGAACGGCACTTTGTGGTACATGTGCTGCTACTTCAATGATGGTCCTACTTCAAGTTCACAGAAACTAGTCAGTGCGCAGCAGGGCAGAGCCACGAGACCCTGAACTTCAGCAGTTGGTATACAGATTCGTGACCCTTAAGCGGCGCATGGTGTGCTGCATGTTGCTGCCTGCACGATGGCAAGTGGCCGCCCTTTTGGTCTGAGTGCATCTAAGGAATACTGCAGTAGACAGCCTCTAATGCCGGGCGTGCATGATGCACCACGGCATGGTAGCTACATGCATTGCACCACGTGCTGAAGCCACGGCCTGCTTGATGGAAACGAAAGCACACCACACTTTGATTGTGCTATGTGTGTTGGGCACTGACACTGGCACACAGGAGGCAAGGCTCTGCCAAAAGCAGAGCGACATGTGGTACGCTTGCGCCATGGGCACGTGTTGATCACAACTGCTTGAATGGCTGCTAAGTAGAGTGGTAGTGATGACCGCTGACCAAAGGTCATCTAGCACTGGTCCGTTACAGTGACCTTGAGTTTGCAACTTTGACTTCCACATTCATGTGAAACGCTATCGCTGTTCCGGATTGTACGCATGCTCCTGGCGAGCAGCATGGTTGATAGTCATAATACAATTAAACAACAAGTGCATCGAGGCTGCAAGCACAACTGGAATGTCCACCTGGCACTGCTCAGCGCACAGCAGGTAAGCATCACCTTCTTCAGGCAACTTCAACTCAACAATATCACACTGCACCTGACCACTTGCCTGTCGGCGACAGCGTCTCCAGCTTCCGCAGCAGGTACTCGCGCAGCGCCGCCCCCCCCCCCTCCCCCGCTGCCTCCACAAAGTTCAACGCCACCTCCTCAAACGGCGCGTCCGTCAGCGCGTACCCCCGCGCCGCCTCCATCAGCCTCCCCTCCCGGAACGCCCAATTCGCCTGCTCGCACCGCACGTGCGCCTCCTCTGCAGGCCCGGGGGCGTGCCGAATGGCGAGCTCAAAGGCCCCCCTGTCCCCGCCCCCCCCCCCGCCCCCCACCCCCTGAGCGCTGCTGCTGCTGCCGCGCAGAGCGCGCTCCAGGTGCGCGCGCCACACGCCGCGCCCCTCGCGCCGCGCCGCCACGTGCAGCGCGCTCCTGTCGGTGAACAGCCAGAGCCCTGACGCGGCAGCGGCCGCCGCACGCGCAGCGGCGTCGTCGGTCGCTTCGTCCTGCTCTTCGGCGCCCGGCTGGGCCCCCCTTAGGGCCCCGGCGAGGGCCAGCGGGTGGCCCAGGTGGGCGTCTGTCGGCAGGTCCTCTACTGCGCGCCCCGTGAGCTTGCTGACGGCCACAAGCCTGTCGCCATACAGCAGCAGGAAGTGGTGCGGAGTGGCGGCGAGCGACATTGGCGCCGCGCCGCCCGCTCCGGGGAGCGGCAGCAGCTGCACGTCCGTGACGCCGAATGCCGCTGCATCGGTGCTCGGCGCACCGCCGCCGCTGCCGCTGCCGCCGCCTGCTGCTGCGGTGTCAGCGCCGCGCGTGATGCGGCCGTGGTACACGCCGTCCGCAACGAGCATGGCGAACGACTGCAGCTCCGGCACCGCTGTGGCTGGCGTCGCGGCGCCGGACTTGTGCCCACCCCTGCCGCCGCGCGCCGCCGCCGCCGCCGCTGCCGCCGCCGCGGGCGCCGCCCACAGTCCCTGCAGCTGCGCCGTCTGCACGCTCCCCGGCAGCTCCTGGAAGGACATGGAGCTGGCCTCGCGGTACGCGCGGAACAGCGCCTCGAGCGTGGGACCCCCCGAGAATGTGTACAGGCGCGTCGGCGCCGCCGTAGCTGCCAGGACGAGCAGCTGCGGATCGCGGCCGTGCACGGAGAAGGGCGAGGACTCCAGCAGCAGCGACGACACGGCCTGGTCCGCGGAGAGCACGTAGAGCAGGGAGGGGGGCTTGTCCTTGCCGCTGGCGTCGACCGCTCCGTCGTAGATTTCGCCGGCAGCAGTGCCGATGATCAGCGCGGCGGCGGCGTCGGAGCAGCGTCGCCTGTCGAAAGCGATGCACGTTGCGCGCAGGTCGCCCCACCGCGACAGCCTCCGCGGCCTGTTGGAGCCGCGGTGCAGGTGCCAGGCCTCCCCGCTGTGCAGCACCGTTACGATGTGGTGACCGCTGGCGTCCAGGTACAGCCCGCGGATGCTGTCCTCCTGTCGCCTGCTGATTTCGACCTCATCGCAGGGGCCGCCTGCGCCACTGCCTTTGCTGGTTTGCGCCGCCGTGATCGGCGCAGACCATCGGATGACCTTGCAGTCGCTGGTGGCCATGGCGATGGTGCTGCCTGCCGCTGCGACGCACAGGATGGACCATGTGATGGGCCTGTTGACGAACAGCTGCGGCACCTCCGCCTTGTGCAAGCTGAATATGGCATCCCCTATCACTGCTGCTGCCGACGGTCCTGACGAGGCAGGAGGCGCTGTTGCTGCTGCGGCAATCCGGGCTGCATCGAGCACGGGGCTTGTTCGCGGCGACGCAGAGCCAAACGGATTGCGTGAAGCAGCTGCAGGCTGCCCAGGCGTTGTCGGTGCGAATGGATTCAGTGGTGGCGGTGCGGAAGCAGCGAATGGATTGGAGGTACTGCTGCTGTGCCGCTTCTGCTGTGAAGCAGCAGGTACTGCAGGGACAGAGGCGGCTGCAGCCCTGGGCACTGGTCTGCTGGGTGCAGAGCGCCCACCAGATTCCTCCCACTCTTCGAACAGATTGCTCATCCTGCTGATGCCACCTCCATCGCCTGCCCTACAAGTGAGAGCCAAATTTGCAAAAAAAAACTGCAAAATCTGAATACTTCAAGTTGAAGATCTTGGCAAAAGTTGATGATGAGACTCTGCAAGCAGCATGCCGCAAGGCAAGACAGCTCGCAAGCACAGGAAGAAAAACAAGACTCCTGTGCGCGATGTCGCTCTTGCGCGACCAGAGGCAGATCTGCCAATACAGTCGACTGAGGCAAGCCCAGTGGGCGCTGACAGCACTGTGGGAGCGCTATGTATCAGAGAAGTGCTGGCTCCGGATGAGGCTTCCATGACAAACTCAGCAATACTCACCCTGATCGTGCGCATCATGAAGGTGAGGTGTGGACATGGAGCAGCTGCCGAAAAACTGCTTTTGCCCACCATAGAGACACCACTATCAGCACCAGTGCTACCCTATGCAGCTGAGCTTGAGCTCCATACTCTGCCAGCTTCGTTTGCACCATGGATAGTGCAGGAAGACACGGGTACATCAGCACCCAGGGCTGCCGGTGCGAAGGACAAATGATTGCATTGCCTTGGCCGCAAGCACAAAATGTCAGCGCCTCCGGCCTACATTGTGCCATTACTGACAGCTATATTGTGTGACAACTAGCGCAATGCATAACAATGGAAATACATGCACAAACTCGTGTTTTGGTTTTGTTGTTGTTTTCTGCGCACTTGTCTGTCCGCAGCGGCCTGCAGCTGCAGCAGTGGAAGTGCTCGGAAAAACTCACAACAAATAGCTGCTTGCTTGTGCTGTGCTCTTCTTCTGCTGTGCAGGATCACAACGTATGCATCACAATCAATGAGCCCCCTGGGAAAACCAAGCGCTTTGTCATATCGGGACCTGATTCACAACCAGTGCGAGCAGCATGGGCAGCGCTCTGTGCTTCGTTAGAAGATACAGACATGTGATCAGGCAGGTGACATGTCCTTACAGACGCAAAGGTTCGCAGGCAGCACTGTCAACTGTCAATCGGAGGCCTGCGAGACTGGCAGCTTTTTTGTGGGTGTGTCATCTGTAGCGCAACACGCTCGCAAAGACTGCACCAAGCATAGTGCTGGTGCCTAAAAGAATGCGTGAGTGATGGTGCCAAAGCAGTGGCATGTTGAAGAAGAGCGAATACGATCAACCAAGCTAGTGAATAATCTATCTACTGACAGACCTTGTGGTGAAGTCACTCAGACACGTACGGGCTGCACAGGTGGCTGTGGGTCTCTGTGTGTGCTGAGCACTGTGCTCTAGCCTCTCAAAGCCGATTTGTTGTGCGGCCATGAGCAGCTCGGCAGGAGCAGAGCGCTCGGAATAGGTTGCCATAACTGACGGTGGCAGCGGCGTAGCCTGCAGCAGGGCTATACGCAAGGCTGCAGCTTCGTCAGCAGGCGCGCCGCCTACCAACTTTACCTCAGGCTGGCCACAACCGCCTCCTGTCGACGCAAGCTCTTCTGCTGTGGGTAGCATCACACGCCGAGTTGATGGCAGCGATGCTGCCGTCGGGGCGCCAGGGGGGGTGGCGACAACGGCACTGGCACCGGCGGCAGCGGTGGCAGCAGCAGCAGCAGGCTGCAGCAGAGTTGTTTTCTCTGCGCCCAAGGAGACGACCTGTATAGCGCTCGCCAACGGCGGCGCATATCAGGGCGAAAGCACCTTCGGCGAGGCGCTGGCGAATGCCGGCATCTGCTCATTACGGCATGTCAATCCCTGGGAGGGCCAGCCTAAGCCCCAGATGAGCGTTGAGAATTGGCTGCGGCACCAGTAACTGGCTGAGGCGGACGAAGCTGCACGTGGCGGCGGCGGCAGTGGCAGCACAGCTGCTGCAGCGCAGTCACCAGCCCAAGCTCAGGGTGCCGCTGGCGATGCCAGTGCTGTGGGCAACAGCACACAAAGCCAGCCGCAGCTGCCATACGCGAATGCCGGTGGTGATGGCATTGGCGGCGACGGCAGCAGCGCCTGCAGTGACAGCTGCTGCTGCTGCCTGAGCCCAATCCATCCTCATAAAGTTGCTGGGTGCAATGCCACTGTAGCCGCCACCACGGCCGCCATCCAATATGGGAGGTTTGACTGGCTTCGAGCACTGTGCACTCAGTCTGGTATTGCCAGCAGCACCCTGAGCTTGGGCCGGTGACTGCGACGCAGCAGCTGTGCTGCCACTGCCGCCGCCGCCACGTGCAGCTTCTTCGGCAGCAGCCAGTTTCTGGCGCCGCAGCCAATTCTCAACGCTCATCTTTGGCTTTGGCTGGCCCTCCCAGGGATCCACATGCCGTAATGAGCAGATGCCGGCCTTCACCAGCGCCACGCCGAAGGTGCTGTCGCCCTGATATGCGCCGCCATTGGCGAGCGCTATGTTTGTCGTCTCCTTGGGCGCAGAGAAACTCTGCTGCTGCTGCTGCTGCTGCTGCTGCCGCCGCCACTGCTGCCGCCGGTGCCAGCGCCGTCATCGCTGACCACACTGGCGCCCCTGATGGTGGTGTTGCTGCCATCATCATGGCGTGCAACGCTGTTCATAGCGGACGAGCTTGCGTTGAAGTCAGGCGCTTGTGGCCAGCCAGAGGGAAAGTTTGCCAGGCGCGCCCGCTGACGAAGCTGCAGCCGCGCGCAGGGCTTCGCTCCAGGCTACGCTGCTGCCACTGTCAGTAATCCTAACCACTCCGAGGCCTCTGCGCCTGCCGAGCTGCTTGTGGCCGTACCTGCTGACGCCGCTGGCCTGGAGGTGCTGGGCTGCTGCACCCACAGTGCCAGTGCCTGGTGCCACTGCCATGCCCACATCGTTCATGCATCAGCTGTGCGGCACGAACGCCGTTGAACGCTTGTGGATAGCATGCATGCTCCTTCTGTGGTCTGCAAGTCACCAACAGCTTAGCAATAGCTCATCCAAAGCTGTATCACTGAGTCACGCATCAGCACACGCCCTATCCTCAGAGGCTCACAGATTCCTCTGCGCGCTCCTGCCACTTGTGCAGGCAGCCCCGGCTTCAGTAATTACATGCCACCAGGCTTCACGTCACGCCGGCGCTGGTGCGCTACAGCTGGCGCCGCGCAGCAGCAGCAGCAGCGACGGTGGCAGAGCCTCCAATGGGCCGCGACTGGGCCGTCACCTACCTGGAGTACTGCGTGAACACGCTCAGCTGCAGGGCCCCGCGATACACAACCACCTGCTCACGCTGTACGCGCAGGCGAAGGCGGCGGCGGAGGCGGAGGCGGCGGCGGCGGAGGCGGCCGCCTGCAACTTCAACTTCAACTGTAACTTTGACCGTGACCTCAACTTCAACACCAACTTCGACATGCGGTGGCAAGGCGTCGTCGTCGCCGCTGCTGGACCTGCTCGCGCGCCTGCCGGAGAAGCGCTTCTTCGACCTGACGTACGCGCTGCGCGTGTGCGCGCAGCTGGGGCGGCGGCGCGCGCGCGTCGCCATCTTCGCCGCCATGGGCCTGTACGAGGAGGCGGTGGATCTGGCGCTCACGATAGATGCTCAGCTGGCCAAGGCGCACGCCAACAGGCCCAAGGACCCCGACACGCGCAAGCGCCTGTGGCTGAAGATCGTGCGGCACGCGGTGAAGGGGGGCAGCGGCAGCGGCGGCGGCAGCGACGCGTCCGCGGCCACCGCGATCCTCGGCGAGTGCGACCTCATCCGCATGGAAGACATCCTGCCGTTCTTCCCGGACTTTGCCGTATCGACGCCTTCAAGGCGGACATCTGCGCGTCGCTGGAGGCGTACAACGCGCGCATCGGGCGCCTGCGCACGGAGATGGCAGAGTACACGGCCGCGGCGGAGGCGACGCAGGCGGAGGCGGCGACGCAGGCGGAGGCGGCGACGCTGCGCGCGCGCGAGCTCTATGTCGGCAGCGCTCAGCTCTGCGAGCTGTGCGGCGCACCGGCGCTCGCGCGCGCGCTTTACCTCTTCCCCTGCGCGCACGCCTTCCACTGCGACTGCCTGCGCGACCACGCGCTGCGCGAGTACCTCACGCCGCAGCAGCGCTCGGCGGTGGGCGCGCTCGTTTAACGCATCGCCGCTGCAGAGCCGGCTGCTGCCGGTGCTGCCGCCGCCGCGCTGCCGAAGCGCGCGGCGCTGCAGCTGGCGGCGCTGCGCAGCGAGCTGGATGGCTATGTCGCCGCACAGTGCGCGCTGTGCGGAGAGGCCATGATCGACAACGTGGATAAGCCGCTGGTGGAGGATGGCAGGGCGGCGAGGCAGCGGCGTGGGCGCTGCAGTAGTAGTAGTGTGTTTTGTAAATGGCTCATGTACAGTCGCGGTGGCCGCATACTCTCCAGTGTGCGCATTTCTGTTGTGTGAAATTGTCCTGCGCACATGTACCGTTTGTGTCCGTCTGATGCACGGACGCACTCTGTGATGCGCTCGTTAGTTGGGCAATGACGCTGTGCAAACGGAGGGTATGTAATGCATTGATGCCACCTCTGCATCTATATATACATGTGGCATTGGCATGCAGGTTTTCGGCGAAGTTTGAACTTGAACTTGACTTGAAGTTTCTGGGTGCGAACTTTCCGGAGCTCGAGCTGACCTTGAGCAGCCCAGCTGGAAGCGGCCGAGGGCTTATCTTCATGTGCTGTGGGCGCTTACGCCGTCAGCACAAGTCCTATCAGCTTGCGAAAGGTAAGCAGGACAGCAACACAAAGGATACGCATGCAGGGCAGATCCTTCTTAGTCCAAGAGAGTGCAACTTCGTTGTTTTCAGCGGTGAGGTAGGCCTATTATTGCATCATGTTGATGCCGGGCAGACAGCAAGCTATACCTGGGATGGAAGCAGCTGCAGGCAGCCTGCTACTGACTTGCTTTGAGCACACGTACGCGATGAAACAGGCAGCAGACATGGACAATATATTGTGATCCAGGCTGTTATCGAACCTGTTGGTGATGATATTGCGCAATAAATGTGTGCATAAAAGCTTCAAAAGAGGCATACAGTGCATGGCGAGGTTCGTGTCTTCAACTGCGTAGAGTTTGCCAGTTCTTGACCTGTGTATTTTGCTGTAGCAGCGCACAGCAGCTTTGGCGCGCCAATTACTGGCATTTCCCATCCACATCTGCAGCGCTTGTTCATGCAATGGTACATTCATCGTGTTTGACATTGAACCAAGGCGCCCATGCATTGCAGCTGCCGCTGTGCGTCGGCACAGTCTTCCGACACCAAGTACATTAGTCGTGGCGTAAATCTACACACTAATGTTGAAGTGTTTTGCCTGACAGGCACTTAAATATGGGCCGAGGCGCTGATGCCGGCACGGTGCGGCGACAAACTGCAAGATGGATGGCGCGGTGCGGTCAGGCATTCCTGTGGCTGTACGCGCTGCAGATTGCGTTCCACACGGTGTTCCTGCAGAGCTTCCTCATTGGGGGCACCGCGGGAGCGCTGCCGCGCATGTGGCGCATGATGCCCGATATTATGCAGGTACGGTGCGCATCACTGTTTGTGCGTCACAATGTATGTGCGCCCAGGTCACGATAGGTGCGCTCGGCTCACAATGCATTTCATGCACTTCAGGCTATGCAGCCGTGTGGTAGTGTTTGTGTCCATTTTGTTAGTTACTCAGCACCAAAGTGAGTGACAGCGCAAGCGGACAACACGAAAGTTGCTGACCCGCAAGAGCGGTAAAGTCATGTTGACGTGTCCGTGGACCACTGCGTGTGTGCTTCAATCGCACGGTGTATGCATTTGTGTGAAGACTTATGCACTCACGTCACACTATGTAATACATCTTTGAGACAATGTATGATATGCGGCAGCCCCCGGCTGATGTGCCACGAATGTTGCGCACAATGCCTGATTTCGTGATGTATACAGACGCTGTCATACAATGCCGTTGCACATTCATCTGCTACTGCAGTGCCTCTGCACATGTGATCCGTGTATTGGAACATGCATTCACATCCGTACCTTCTTCGAAGGCTCTTCCTGTAGTCAAGTGCAGGAGCTCCATCGATCGTGGCCACTACACAACACAACTTGCAATGCAGCAGGGTCAGGATGACTGGTAGGCTAGGTCTAGTATCAGGCCCTCCGTCCCGTAGCCGCGAAAGAAAGACTGTAGTCAGCAACACATTCCACAGTACTTCGGAAGTATATGCTTTGAAGTATGCGCATCCACACCTCACACCCCCTTTCCCCTGTCTACACCTCAGCCATCGGACCTGACGCCCCCTTTCCCCTGTCTGCACCTCAGCCATCGGACCTGGCGTATTACGATAATGGCGCCCCGTTCTCCTTCAAGTACGGCCAATCCCCTGCTGGAAGGTACGGCCACATGCTCATGGCACTGCCGTGGACGGTCCTGGCTGCACTTCAACTGGACACCAACTTCCGGAGGCGACACTCCGTTGCCCACAGGCGCATGGGCTACGCGTTGCTGTGCACTGACGTGGTGATGACAATTGGGATACTGGACGTCATGGTGAAGAAGGTGAGACACTGTGCTGAGCCATGAAGTACATAGAATCAGGGGCTAGATTAGGGTTCGGTGCAGGGGCTAGGGGTATGGTTAGTCTTGCAGCGGCGTGCCAGCCTGCACTTGCACCGTTGCTTTCGTTGCTGGCGTAGTAAGAGCACCCAAGATAAGATATAAGATGTGTTATTCTGTTTTGTTTTGGGTGCTCAACTTCAAGTTCTTGCTCAGCTCGCATCGGCGGCTACATGCCAGCCAACTGTTAATGCCTACATGTGTCATTGCGAGCACTAGCAGTACGCAGGGCCTTGATGATCTGCTGCTGGGCTTGCCTTTGTTGCTGCGCATGGCCAGTCGCTTTCGGCCACGTGGAGCGTCATGAGCCGCGTCACGCCGCTTGCTCAACTTCAAGTGCTTGAGGCCGCGTGCTCAGCAGCATGCGCTCATGCCCATGTCATGGTGTGATTTCATAGTTGGCAGAGCTTTGATGAACTTCTGCTGCGCTGCTGCCGTCGTTGCCCAGCACGGTGGCAGGTCGTCATCAGCCATCTGCAGCACCGTGTGCACGACGCTCCAGCCAACTTCAAGTTCTTGTTCGGCCCTCAACTACGTCACACACAGCCACATGCGCCAGCTGCCGAAGCCTGATATCATTGCACTACTAGTAGAACCTGATCTGCAGCTGCTGCATCTTGATATGCTGCTGCGCTCTCCGCTGTCGCTGCGCGCCGCAGGTCGCCTTCAGCCACGTGGAGCGTCACAGGCGCGCAGTGTACGCGCGCTTCGCCTTCATCATCGCGGCCTTCGCGCTGAGCGGCGCCGCGACGGTCGCGTACGCGCGCCGCCGCGACTACGCCTCCCACAAGCGCGCAGCGCTCCACCACATCGCCGTCGGCCACGGCGTGAGCACGCAGCGGTTTCTGCTGATCCTGCGGGGAACGGTCCTGGGAATGCGCGCGGCCACGAGGAACGCGCTCTGCGCCGGGAGCCCGCTGAGCCTCACCGCCGAAGCTGAGATAGCGTCGCAGTCAGGTGGGATTCTGGGGGGGTTTTGTGCGACGCAGGGGGAGGGGGTGCTGCCGCAGGAGCAGCGGCAGTTGATGTTTGGCAAGCTGGCGTTTTTGGGGGTGCTTTTGAACTGCGCTTTGGTAGAGATCTGGTACGCTATCAACCCCAGCATGGATCCTAACAAGGGTTTGCAGCCGGCCATTCAAGTTGGGCATGCAGCAGTAGATGGAGCAGTAACTTAGCTGAACTTGAAGATGACATTGCTGGCTCGATGCTGATAGCACTCAGAGGCTCAGGGGTCATGTTTATGTACAGCACTAGTGACTCTTAGGCGGCGTCGACCTCTTTTCGCGAATGCGAGAGGTCACCCGTTCCGGTGTTTTATGCGCATTGATGATCTGGAGCACGCACCGCTGAAAGAGCGAAAATCCAGGCAAACACTGGCAGTGACGGTGCACCTCTGAGTCACAGGGCATACTAGTAGCATCGCCACAGGCACCGCCGGCGCTCAGCCTGTCATTGTCAACAATGCGCTGGCTGTGACATCATGACAGTATGTCATACTATAGTATGCTAATAAGTGTATACTATTCGGCGTACTAGTACTACCTACTACTAGTAGTAGGCCCTGGGCCAGATGCCCACTGGCATTCGAATTGCTCAATACTTCAATGTACTTTAGTATCCCGGACCGTTCCGAGATGGTTGCAGCTGAGCGTAAATCCTGTTCCATCACACAGCAGCGCTTGCCGTGTTGTCCGTGCACACCAAACTCAGTCTGGTTGTAAAGTGGCCGGCGGGCCCGTACTACTCGTAGTACTACACTCTGTCAGACTTCGGAACGCATACTCTGTAGGAGCTCCGAGTCTAGAGCTTTAAATATGCATACTGTAACAACTGTTGAACACAAAAAGCATCGCGTCGACAGGACGTGTACGTCATGAACATGGTCACTGTGCCAGCCAGGTCACAATCATTATGGCATATATATATGCCAGCTGAGCGTCACAGTGGAGCTGTGACAGTCACTGACAGCACGTTTTCAAAAAGTGAGATGTCATACAGTAACTCTAGACCACAGGCTTGCAGGACCTGCAGTGCCAGTGGTCTAGAAAACTCATCCGGTGTCTCAATTGACTTGAATGCCATCATGTCAGTCACAGTGATTGGGCATCAACGGCCACTGGCAAGATTCTTTGACAAGTGCCAAAATAGGCATCGACCAGCTGTCAGTGATATACATTTACTGAAAGTACTACCAGTAGGCCCAGACCGCCGCACTGGCAGCGAGCCTGAAACTTGTCATATTTTGAAAATTTGACCAATGTCATTCTAAATCATCTGTACTAATCTAGTGAAGGCCTTCAAAAAAATTGTGTATATGGCCTTGCAATTTAAAAATTTGAGACCAGGGTCGAACTTCAAGTTGCAGAGTCTGACCTCGTTTGCTTTTGAGCTGCCGGTCTGGGACGCTCACTGACAGTCTGTGGAGTTCGGTAACTGGCAGTGACTGAGTCACAAAAGACGCTGTGACAAGTCCATCATCGCGATGATCATGATACTATTGCTACAGTATGATATAGTACTATGTATACAAGAATTGTCTGTTTCAATATTTAGCAAGTGCAAGAGATTGAGCAGTTCATAATCTTCTGAGATGTTTAAGCCTTGGCAAGCATGCAAAATGAATGCAATGCATTGTCATTTCAATTTGTTCAGTCAGGCTTGGTCTGTGCATGTGAGCGAACTAAAACCTCGTAATTGCACGTGCATGCGCATGCGTACTTGCACTGCATGCTCACGACCGACACACGCAGCCTGCACATGCACGTAGTGAGTGAAGACAAAAGACGGAATTCTGCAATAAATTATTAATGCTTCAATTACATGACATTGTAATTGCATGCATCGTGATAATTATCGTAATATCGATGATCTCGCATGCCAGGATAAGGTGTTGACCCATCAGCACTGGTTCATTCATGCTTCGCTGACCTGACCTGACCTGGCACATACTTGTGAAGGAGTCAATCACGAACTGGATCTGCGTAATTTGCCGGGCTCGGACGTTGCAAGAGATCTGTCGGAGATCTTGGCGAACGTTGAGGCGACCAATGCACAAGAACAAATGCCGGCGCGTGTCTGCAGTGCATGAAAAAATGCCGGCTCGTGCGTTGTCTGCGGTGGCCCGCGTTGCATATGCACTGCTACGCATGTGTACTGTCCAGTACTGAGTGCAAAACATGCATGACACCTCAGCGTTCAGAACAGAGCTCAAAAAGGCATGAAATTTCGGGCCCGCCCGCTCGTCGCTCTCGCTGTTGCTCACACACCACACTCTCTCGCTCCTAAACGCAGCACCCGGTCCGGCACACCAAGCCCAACATGCACCTGGCCAATGCCTTCGTCACAGCCTGCCTGCTGGCCACCGCGGGAGTCAACGCCGAGGTGAGATTGACATGCGTACGTAGATCCAGCATGATGTCGCGCCGCTTTGTGGCTCCAGTGTTAACTTCGTTGTGCGGCGCCGCGGAGGCACACGACGAAGAGAAGCAATGCAATGCAGCGAGTCCCCTCTTACTCTACACTGGTCGATCAGGCTGGGGCTGTCAAGGTGTGCCAGAGCATGTAGCTCAGAGTCTCCTCCTGGATCTTCGCAAATCGATTGGACCAGGTTCGGCCGGCGGCAGCCAAGCCTTGTTGTCTTTATGCCAGCGGCAGCTTGTATTCTGAAAGAGCATTATCATAGCCTACAGGTAGTACACCTCTTTGTTCAGTCTGAGAGCAGCTTAGCAATAATTCTTGACTTTGGCGATGGCCGGGCCGCCAGGGGTCGGCGTCCGCAGCGCAGGTCATGACCTCAGAAATTGTTCAGCAGCGCGTCTCAATCAAGCTCAAGCTGACCAGGATCAGATTCCATGTTTGATTGGCCAAGTCAGGCTGAGACTCAGTCTGTCAAAGTCCTTGCGCATTGAAGCTGCACGATTGACTTTTTAGTCTTGAGATTGAAGTCTTAGATCAATTCGAAAATCACAGCAAGTGCTATGGCCTCATATCATCTGCTGGGCCAGGCCCAGGGCCAGACGCGCGAGGCCAGCATGATTCATATTGAAGTGTTGTGCCTCAAGGGGTATTTGGTGCTAGTAGCCTAAAGTAATCATAATGACCGCACATACTACAGCCTGGAATTTCAAAGTACTCACAGCACGTCGACAACTCGGCGAGACATCATCATGTTATGATGACAAAACTGTGTTGAGATAAACATTTCAACAATATGTCATCTGAATGTCAGTCAGCATCAGATTCATTCTACAACTAGTTGTTACAATATTCAGCAACAGAAGCTGCTGCGGCCTGCCAGTGTCCTGGACCACGACTGATCAGCAGGCCCTGGGGTCATCATGTATTTTAATATAATGCTACTTAGCAAAGATTATTGATGACTCATAGACAAGCAAATGGCAACTTGCAATGCATGCAGTGCCATCATGATGCATGCATGGTGGTGATTGGTAACCAGTTTGTATTACTAACTCTTAGACTTAGTCTACTACAGCAACTATACATAGTCTTACTAAGTTTGACTTAGTCTAGTATCATATTGATCATAAGGTCAAAAATGATTCACCCCGTGCAGCCCGCCGCTGGCAGCAGCAGCGGTGCTGCAGCCAGCCAGAGCCTGCATTGAATTACTTGTCATAACAGTTACTTCAGCCCGACGCGCATGGTACCGCCACAGAGACCTTTAGTGACTGACAGAATTTGTAACTGTTACAGTTACAGTTAGTTGTAATAGTTGTGCTGAGGCTCATTGCTTTTAGCAGGACTTGGTATTGCTACTGGAATACTGTCACACGGTGGCATTTGCTGTGTGGATACAGCAAGTAGGTTTGAATTGCAAAAGAACTTTTGAAAACAGGACTCAATCCAAGTCGGGAACACGGGACCCAGCATGAAATCACTTTCGCGAAGTCTGGTTGAATCCTCAGGCTGTCAGCGTTCGCTGCTGCATTTGAACATGATGTTGGGGTTATTAGGCGAAGGCACCAAGTGTTGAGGTTGGGTAGGATTCCATGATGAGCACTGAGCACTTTCAAACTTCAGTCAGGAGTTAAACTTCCCCACTTGAAAGTTCACAATTCAGTGATGCAAGTCAAGTTCAACATGGGATATCTCAAGATTCCGAGCGTAGAAAGTTTATTTTTGCAACATTTTTTGATTTTGATCACACCCAAATTCATCACAATCGAGCAGAAGACCATTTGAAGGGTTCATACCTCAGGCTGACAGACCAGAGTGTTGGTCCAGTAAGTCACATGCCACAGTGACTGTCACACATTGGTAGCAATGCGCATTCAGAATCTGTCATATAGAGTTTGTCACAGGCTGGCAGTCACTGTGGAAGGACTTTGGATTTTCGTTTTTAAAGAAGCCTTTTGACAATGTTTCACACGCTGTCCGCCGAGTGCACTTACTTATTACAGCCTCAATTCAACAAATTAAATACAAAGTTCAAGCGCTTACTAGTAGGTCAGAATGTCTGACTTGTCAGCCTGACTCATGAGTGAGTCATGGCTGTTGCAGTGACTTTTGCAGTTGAAGTACCAGTTCGAAAGTATTTTCAGACAATTGTGATAATTTAAAAAAATCAATAAATTGCGGTTACCACTGGCAAAAGGCTACAGACTAAAGTATTAAATACTGGTAAGCCTAGGGCCACTGTGACTGAGTAGGCCTTGACTCGACCATGAGCAGTTGCAGACCTTAATAACAAGCCATCATGATTCTCATTTTTCTAATAAAGTCAACTACACCTATTATTAAGTGGAATGAAACCAACAAAATGAAACGGCTTGACATCCAATGTAGATGACATTACTGGTGAGAATTCCAAAGTCTCAATTCAACTTGCTAATTTATTGATAAGTAAATAGTGCAAGAGTCAATGATATTCAAAGTACTGAACTGCATGACCAGAACGCTTGGATCATCTAAATGGCACCGCGCATGTTTTTTTACTGTCACTCACAGTATGAAACACGTTCAACATCAGATTGTGTGCATCAGTTGCCAGTCAATCGAGTGCCAGCCTGTGACTCTGAATTTTGTATCTTAGACTAGCTGTAGTCTAGGTTTAACAGTTCCTAAATTTGCAAAAGAGCATCAGATTCTGTGTGACCCTGTGTTGTGAGCTGATTTGCAAGCCCACAACATCAAGTTGAAACTGAAGGCGACTTCTTGCATCACGTTTTGAACGTGATAAGATTCAAAATTTGCTTGAGTACTTCCTTAAAGTGTTTCGTAATGCACTATCGAATGCTGCATCTGATTAATCATAGCATACTGTTCCATCTGCTTCGGTTACTGTATTTGCGTACTGTTGTTAATATTTCAGATCAGAATGATTTATGAGCAGACGAAATTTATTGCTCATCAAGGCGTTGTACTACTGAGTACATTAGCAGCGTTACTGATCTATTTCATTGCAAAATTATTTTTTCACGGCACACCGTCAGCAGGAAACCACTCCAAGGCGCCTCGTGACGATGGAAGACCCCTGTCACTTTGTCCAAGATGCAACGGGCAAGGCCATTGACTGGACGTGGAACCCCCTGTGCTACGCGCCAGACTCCACAATGTCGGCACCTGCCGCCTGGGCAGCCAAGTACCCCACCTGCGGCGGCATTCGTCAGAGCCCGCTGAACATTGACTCGTACAGCGCCAGCGCAAACTGCTACCCCGAGGGTGGCATATCTGCAGGTGATTAAATACAAATTGTGCTAACTGGTGCGGCTGGTATGGCAGTCTTCGAATACGCAATGTCAATTTAATACAATGCAGGGTAGTACTCTAAATTTTCAATTGGGTCATCGTATGGCACCATTACACCACAATCTGATCATGATTTGTCAGGAGTAAAAATCACCATAGTGTCACTGATTGCCATATTGTGTTGACCAGCGAAAAGTTGTTGGGTGATGTCACAAGGATTTTGGAGACATGCCACCATCTCCTGGCAGTGATTATTTGCAGCTTGGCAGTCTCTTGGTAGACACTGGGCACTCAGTCAACTGGCAAGTCAGGCATTTGGAAGCAGCCTGCAGCTGAGCCCTCACGATGGGATTTGGCCAGCCCAATTTGGAGGTTCATAGGTGAAAAAAACGGAGAAATTGCCAAATTCTCTCAATAAAAATGCCTTTGCCCGAACGACTTTTCATCAATCATGTTTCAGACTGATGTACGCGCCAACGCTTTCAATCGCTGTGTCGCAGGCGTCATCTTCAATAGTGGTACGATTGTCAATTCCTCTTCATGCCATGGTCGGCACGACTATAATTATCATTGACGAATCATGTCGCAGAGTGATGTATGTGCCAACGCTTTCAATCGTTGTGTCGCCGGCATCACCTTCAATAGTGGACTTTAACAATTGTTGAATCTATAACAATTGTTGGATCATGTCTCAGACTGATGTACGTTCCAACGCTTTCAATCGTTGTGTTGCAGATCGCCTTCAATAGTGGCCAGTTTGGAATCATTTTCATGCCGTGGTCCGAATGAATAATAGTACAAGTACTGTATTCATGAACCATGTCTCAGACTGATGTACGCGCCAACACTTTCAATCGTTGTGTCGCAGGCGTCACATTCAAAAGTGGTACAATTGCCAAATTATTTCAATGCCATGGTCCAAACAACTATGTATTCATGAACCATGTCGCAGACTGATGTACGCGCTAACGCTTTCAATCATTGTGTCGCAGGCGTCACCTTCAACAGTGGCTACTGCACCTTTGGCGAGCTCGGGCCGGAGCTGGGCCACGGCCTGGAACTTGGCTACAAGGAGTGCGAACTGGAGCACCCTGGCGCATCGCCCTCAATGCAGGTAACTGACTTTGTGTGATGCGTGGTGCTGCACTGAACGATATGCGTGATGATATGCCATCGGGCTAAGGATGGTATCATAGGTAGTGGAGTCCAACATAACTTGAATGCAGTCGCACCATCTGCCGCAGGCTGTATTGCCCGCGGAGCGTTTGCGATGCGGCGCGAGCTGCGAGGTGCATGACTGAGTCTGGCTTTGGGAGGCACCTCGTCCGAGTAAATAAGGAATTTTCTGATCTCAAATGTGAAGGTGTTTGCAATAATCGGCGGAGACGGCGCAGCAGCGCTCGCAGGCGGTGCCAGCTAACGGACATGCAGCATCATATCAACGACTGTGCTGAGCACTGCGGGAGATGTGGTGCAGCTGCGCAGCGTGAGAGCACCAATTCGCTGACCGTTGACTGTGACAATACGCAAGCACTGCCGCCGGCGTGCAGCAGCACGCAGCAGCGTCATCAGCTGTAATACAACCAGCGACGCGCACAAATGCTGCAGCGCAGCGCGTGCAGCGTCGCGCACAGGCGCCACCCGCTGAGAGGCGAGATGTTTTTAAATCAAATGGCACAGTGCGATGTGTGCGCACGCAGATACCGCAGCAGAAAATCAAACAACGTTGCATCACTCATGAAAATGCTATCAGCCATGATCTACAACACATTCCGCACCTGCGTCGTCCACAGCTCACGGAGCGCCAGCAGTCACTGAACCAAAGCACCCGCCATTGCAGCGCGCCATGCACAACACCAGGCAGCTAGCTCTTGACGGTGCCACTGGCACTTCAAACTGTCGGCAAATGAATAATATTGCTGACCGCACATGGCATCATGTGCCAATGGGCGTTATCATCAACCCGCAGATTTACTACTTGGCAAGTCACATATGTCACTAGTGATAGACCGCTATCGAACTTGCAGTGCTGAGCTGAATGTGGTGTGTCTCGTGTTGCTTCTGGAACAGGCCAACGGGAAGACCTATAAAGTGCTCCAGGTGCGCCCAGTGAATACGAGTATCACACTACACATCATGTTGACGTCGATGACATTGTATTGCATGGGTAGTGTATATTCAATTAGTTCTGTACATCTAGTAGTAGCTTGCGGTGCATGCGGTTCAGCTTGCATATTTGTATGCTGCAAAAGCTGCTGCGATTCATCTTGCAACCGACAGGGATCACACAAGATACTACAGTACATACTAGTAGACACAGTATGGTCAAGCCCGACCCGTGCTTGACTTGCTTGTCTAGTGCACAGTCATGGTTACTCTCAACATCATCGTTTGATCTTATTCCTCTTAGACATCATGTCTGGCCTTGCAAATGTATGTGCACGAACATGCGTAGCTAAACCAAAGAACCTGAGAGCCTTCGAGTCGGGGAAAAGTGTTTTTAAGAGTTTGTGCTTTCGGCTCTTTCTGCAACTCAAATTTGTGGTTGAGATGCACAACGGTACCAGTTGCAGCGCTCACTACGCCGCTATGCACAATCTCACGCATATTGCTCGTATCCAGCATGGACGCCAGGTCCTGCCCATGCATGATTACCATACCAATACGTTGATTGATGAGCAAGCGCATCATTCGCCATACAATGGCGCACACAATCAGTCACGCTGAAGTTCTCCCAGCGCGCTTGCGGTAGCTTAGGCAAAGGTGCACTGCGCACGACAGTGACGGCGAACGGTCGTCTGATGAGCAGCTGCTGCATGATGCGTTTGCCGTGTCCAGATCCACTTCTTCGTCATATAAGTCTCATGCAATGCTGAAATTCACCCAGCACGCTTTTGGCAGGCACAGGTGCGCCACGCACGACTGAACGGCAATTAGTCGTCTGATGAGCAACTGGTGAATGATGCGTTAACTTCAACAACTTTTGCCGTGTCCAGATCCACTTCCACGCCTCCTCCGAGCACACCATCGACGGCGCCTACGCCGACGCTGAGCTTCACATCGTGCACGCCAACGTCGCCGACCCCAACGACCTGGTGGTGCTGGGCGTCATGATCAAGGAGTCCGAGAGCACACCCTTCGACCCCAGCGATGCAGAGGTATGTATATATACGTGAGGACAAATCAAAGTTGTATAAAGCTCTAGGTGACAAGGTGTGGCTGGGTGACGAGGTGTGGTTAGGCGTCAAATCCTATTGCCACGGTCGCGCAGCTGTCGAAGCACCATAGGTTAGGGTTAGGGTTAGGGTTATGGTCGTCGTCGGCCTGGATGTCACCGCACCCTGTTTCAGGCTGGCAGGTACTGCAGTCCAGCACACACCCGCGCGGCGTAGTAAGGTTCAGAGTTAGAAAACAGGTGCGGCCAGGTGCCACCATGTCGACCTGCATGTCATGGCTCAAGCAACTGCGGAAAAGCATTTTGGCATCCATACGGAGGATGAGCCAAGGAAAGCGTGCGCAAATGTGATGCATATTGACTGAGGTTCAAAACGTTGACATGTCAGCAGACTATGCAAGCACTCACCGTCACGAGAGGCATGCCTGTAGCTACTAGCCACAACTTCAAGTGGCGCATGCGATAATGTAATATCCTCGCAGGTACTCGCGTTGCACATGCACATACACGCATGATTGCACTAAAAGTCGCATTGACATATTGCATGCCTGCTGATGTAGTAGATTACCGTGATTCTGACAGCCATAACCGCGTATGGCACATCCAGTGACATACACCTCAATAGAAGTACTTCAAATAAGTATTCTAAAGATGCATTATGATATAACACCATGCTCCTGCTCCCGTGCACTGCCACCTTGCAGGTCTACAAGTGGTGGTCGATGCTCAACAATGCGGCCTACGCAAAGGCCCACGCCACCGCCCCCGCTCACCGTGACCTCACAGTTAAAGTTGATACGGAGGAAATCGCTGACGCGTACGCGCTCCTGCCCCTCAACACGTCCTACTATACCTACCTTGGCTCGCTCACCACGCCCCCCTGCTCTGAGATTGTCACGTGAGTGCGCACATTACGTGCTTCGAGTGCTCGCCTGTGTTTCTTGCGATTGGCAGCGAAGCATGCTACCTTCAAGTAGTGCTTCGCAATCCTATACTGGTCTTATCGTGGCAGATCAGGAGTATTGTGACCACTTTGCCACAAGTAGCACAGTGACTGTGACAAGCATGTTTGGATGAAGCGCTAGAATTGACCACTTTGCTAAGGCAGCACAGTGACTGTGACAAGCATGTTGGGATGAACCATCGTGAATGATCACAGCAGCAGCTGCATGCTGCATACATCTCTCCACCATCGATCTCCCGCCAAACTTTCAAACGGAAATCTGTGTTCTGGGTGCTTTTTCTCTCATCCAGTCACGAGCTATTGTCTCACCCTGCTGCCATGTGCATGCAAGCAGCTCGCAAACCTCATTGAATTTCCTCCGCTGCGTGCACTTGCAGGTGGGTCGTGCTTACCGAGCCCGTCTACGTCAGCGCCGCCCAGCTGTGGTGGTTCCAGAACAGCATCCACGAGGCCGCGGGCCCCTACCTCTCAGAGCACGGCGGCAGCAACCGCCCCGTGCAGGCGCAGAACGGCCGCGTTGTGTCCGTGTGCGAGGCCATGTAAGCGCGCCTTACAGTTACAAGCCGTCGGTCGGTGACACGCGGCTCAGCCTGCTGGGGAGGGGGTGTAGGTTACGGCAATGTCGGCGGAAGGCCTGTCGCATACGGCGTGGCCGAATTGCCAGTCTGGCTCATTGCGGCTTACTGGAAGTGTGTACTACTTGACTGTGCTGGCAGGTTGTGGGGGTGTCAGTGGGCATCACGGTTTTCTTATAGCTCACGTGCGTGAAAGTGCTGCACCAGAGGTCAAGGGTTGCATTGCACATGTGCACACATGCTGTGCTCAGGGCTCCGCATCGAGCTGAGCAATGCAATGGCTGCGTAGGTACTAGGTAGATTGATATATTCATGCCCGCTTCACAGCAATGTTGTGGTGGCTTTGGGTGCCAGTGGTGGTGCCGAGGTTTACGGGGACCGTCACACGCTGGGAGCTTTTAGCGCACGGCGGCATGAGCGCCTGCAGTGTCTGCATTGTTTACACGCAGAGTGCGCTGCTGCCAGCAATCTGCGCGTCGGCCCCTATGGCAATGCTGCGGTTTATTCTCAGCGAACCACAGCAGTTCATTTATAATATACCTATTGTCTCATTTTTGATGCCTCCAAGTGTCTCATCATGAATTGGTGAAGTTGAATTGTCAATCACCCTCATGGCCACAGCATATGCATTCTACACTGAGCCACACACCGCACAGAACACGCATTGTCAGCAGCGATGAATCTCAGTGGCTGCCGTATCTGTGCAAATTTGATCATTTTGTGCCGTTTGCTGCCAGCAGTGCCTGCAGGCATGTTCCGAATATGCAAGAGATTCGAGCATGAATGGTGACCAGGCTGAGCGTTTACACACCTACATGTGTGGCTGCACGTCCTGCTGCTGCAGCCGCTGCTGCCACTACTAGTACTGATAGTAACACAACTCATCTGTTGTTACACCTCCTCGGCTGGCCCGGGGGTGGTTCTCTCACGTTGGATCACACCCATTTTGTGCCCCTGCAAAGAAACAACAAACACAATCGACAGTGATTGTTGAAGTTACTTCTTGAAGAGAGAAAAAAGAGAGGTTGTGTTGTTTGTTGTCGCAGGTTTTATTTGTGGTGATCGCACTCCGTACAAGCTTGAAATCTTTGTTGCGTTTCCAGTAAGGTGGCGAGGTGGGCGGGCGCCGGGCGGCCGGCGCAAGGCATACGAAGAAGAGTCTCTAAGAGTTGATTGAGCCGCGATGCCACAGCGAAGGCCATGAGGTGCCCCATAGTCGGCTTTTCTCCGGTGTTGGTATCTGAAACATCGATGCCTTCGAGCATCTCAATTCGCGCCACCCAGAGTGGTGATCACAAAGTGGTGATCACAGCTAGCGCTCCAAACGTGAGACCCTGAGGAAAAAGCCCATGGCAGCAGATATACCGAAAGAAACGGGGTGCCCGCCTTGGAGGATCGCGCATGCGACGCATTTGCACCTGAAGCAGCTGGCGCGCTTGTTTGCTTCTACCTCAAAGGCAAGGCAAAGCAAGCACACGGCACTAAATTGGCGCTAGCTGTGTTTCTCGCAGCACGAACTTCCTGTCCAGCGAGAACGGCGTTCAAGATGCGTGTGCCTGGATCGACCGCCGCGGCCGCGCTGTCCCTACTCACTGCCTGCTGCAGTGCCGCCCAGGTGCGCTTTCAGGTCTATCTAAACACACTTTTTATGCTCCAGCGCAAGTTCAAGTCGCAGCAAAGTCTCGCTGCCCGCTTATTTGACTCACGCTGCCCTCTTTATCATGCGCGCCTTGAACCAGTAGTGAACGCGTCTGGACAACCAATATTTGGGAGCAATTCACCTGTGTCTCCGACGCCAAACCATGGAGGGCGGCATCTACACATTCGCAAATAGGACGCCAACGCCCACTTATGGTGTCAGTCATGCAGAACGTATCGTCTAAACTTAACGGCACATTTCACCTGTCCAGTCTGGCAGATGTGAATCAAGATCCAGAACTGCAGCTAAAGAAATGGTGTGTGACAAAGAATTACTGCTATAGAATCCAGGATGGATTGATTTCAAATCTGGAAGTTTGAAGCCCGTAATTGTTGCAAAATCAAGCTGTAAGGTGTATTTGTGGATTGCATGTAAAAAGGGAACATACCAATGACCTACATGTGCGTGAAGCCGCGAGTCTCTCAGAGTCGAGATTGGCGTGTTTCCGTTACTCAATTGCAATGATGTTTTCAGGTCTTACATCCTGTGCAGCAACCTACTAGTACTTGGTACCAAGAGCTCAAGCCAATTCAACTGCGGATGCACTCGTGCCCGGCAACACCGATACAGCCCGACGTTTGTGCTCGGCCGGTTAGGCTGCGGTGTATACGCCATGATGCGCGTCTCCAGCTCCTGTGCTTGCACGTCCTTGTAGACTTCATGTTGTGCTATTGAGAACCCAGTTTGGGCGTGCATATGCGCGCGTTCTGCACCCTGTGCCGTAACCACTCGGCCACCGGCTGTGCGTCACGCCCTTAAACTACATCTCATTTTCTTGCATATGCTACATAGTCGCCATGATGCTGTCAGTATCTGTGCATCCTTGCAACAAATTCAGCATGTTGTCAACATTTGCAGCATCATGCAACTCACCTCCTGGTACACGCAGTCAACTGGCCTCTCTGGTGATGCCCTTGTCATTGACAAACACAAGCCTCGAAGTTTGACAGTTACTGTTCGGTAGGTAGTGTACAACGCAGTCAAGTATACCTAAGTAAGGCCTCGGTCGTGAGCATTTGCTGCCACTCAAAGCCGCTCCAGTCTGCTCACCGGCAGCACTGCGCACGCTCGCGCTGCAGTCAGCTCAGCGACTCAGGCGGGCCCAGAGCACACGCCCGCATCGTGTGCATTACGCCACGATTGCAATTAATGCTTGTGCTTCCCCAGCTCCAAGGCTGATGTAAGAATGCCATTGAGATCACAGCACCGCAATTGCCTTCATGCGACCGCCATGCCTCGCAGGACGCAGCGCCACTGCCGCAGCGGGAGCTAGTTGACGCCGCAGATCCGTGCACATATGTTCCAGACCCAGAGGGCGAGGCCATGGACTGGACTTGGAACCCTGCGTGCTACAAGCCAGGTTCAACGATGGTGGCGCCAATTTTCTGGGGGTCCAAGTACCCCTTCTGCAAGGGGGTGCGCCAGAGCCCCATCGACATTGTCACAGCCACCACGGTGGCGAACTGCGTGCCGGATGCTGGGCTGCATTTTGGTGAGTCATTCGCCGAGCAAGATTGGCGCCACGGTGCAGTTATCGCTACTACTTCTATAGCAGATGTTACTACTGCAGAAGAACATTTGAGGCGCACAGAATCAGTCACTAGAGCGGCGAGACACAGTCACATTCTCCGTTGCAGGGGCATTCACCGCCAGGCACTATGTAGACTCAAGCGGTTGCGGCCAGTGCAACTCTCACACTGAGTTCAGGTCTGATTGCACGTGGCCTGACGTTGTGATGTCGGAGTCACTTGCATTTCACAGATCGGCAGCCTAAGCCTTACGCGTTCGTGTACTAAAGTACCCCTTGCAGGTGCAACAACCGCAGCAACACACCTCGGCACATGATCAGCAGTGGGCTCCCGCGCGGGCGATGTAGTCACGACTGGCTAATCCTGCACCAGAAATATCGAAATGTGATTTGCTTTCAATTGTGGCAACCAGCTGCTTTCACACCGCGCACCCAATCGTAGACGGTGCTCTTGCAATTTTCGGTCTGAGCCTAGGCTGCCAGTGAGTTCATGGAATTCACCTGAAGTGTTTTTCCTGCAATGATTCTACGTTTTCATCACCATCCACATGCTTTCGTGTTTGTGGCGTGATTGTATATACACTGTCAGGTGCCATCTACACGCCTGGCACGTGCACATTTGACGTGATGCACGCTGAGCTCGGCCATGGCCTGGAGCTCAACTACGGCGACTGCGAGCTGGCCACCCCTGGAGCGTCTCCAACCATGACAGTGAGCGTAATACTTCAAGATTGCAGTTGAAGCCAAAGGGCCTTTCAATGTGCAGTGGAAAATCTGCAGGGAGATGATGCTATCTGAGATTGTTACTCTCAACGCAGTACTCGCAAAACGCACAGCACTGTGAGCGTTGCAAGCTGTCCCTTCACGTCGAACCCATGGCAGTAAACACGACAAGCCCTGCTGCAATGACTTGCGTCATGTTTCTAGCAACAAAATTCATACCTTTGGCTCAAGACCTGCCCAGTATGCACGCTTCCAAGAGCGACCACCTACTCTGAAGTATCTTGCAGCATTCCTGCTTAGTGAGGGTTCACTGAAGGAGCCTGAAACTGGCTGCCTATGCATTTGAAAGCAACCACCATGTACATTTCTGGCCATGCCTCGTGATGCTGCTGAAGGTTTGATGTCAGTTCGGAGACGGCCAGGGTGTAATGTCAGCCTTTGAGCACGTGAAGCACGGCAATCACAACCCCTACGGTGGATGCCACATCAACTTCAACTTCCACTGTGACATTCCAGTGCAACACATCAGCAGCGAATTTTCTGAAAGCATGGGAGGTCCATGTACATGCATTCTGACACGCACAAACTTGCGCGGATTCAAGTGCAGTCTCAGTCGTCACCATGCTGCACAGAGCAAGTACCTAGTGACTAGATCAATGTGTAGACACCGTTGTGCGCATGCTGTGACAAACACATGTCTTGACAGCTGTCAATGCCTGCACCACATCTCATGTGCCTGCTTGCGGGTTTGCCTTCCGTGCTCACGAACTGCTTGACGCAGGTGAATGGCAAGACGTACAAGGTCCTGCAGGTGAGCACAATCTGGCAAACTTCAACCTGCAGTGCCCGAAGGTTCAAGTTGTTGCATGTACCTCGAGAGCGCTTCACACAGCTGCGCACCATGCCATACCGTATGCATCATATGGCTGTACACGATGTCAGCAGCCACATGCTCATGCGGTCTAGTGTTTTAACTAGCGTGCAATTTTGCAAGGGGATCACCGCACTCAGTCTGTTCAGGTGTACTCGCACACAGTCTGCAATCACACACGGCTGCAACCGGCGATGGCCTCAAACGCCACATTTGAGCTTTGTGTTCAAAAGACCAGATGGCGGCAGTCAGGGTCTGGTTTAGGGTCAGGCTTAGGGCTTTACAATGCATGCGCCCGACACCGCACATCTATGGCGTAGGCCCCCTCAGCAGAACTTGACGTTGAAGTATGTTTTAACGCCAGATTCGTGTTTCAGTCAGCGAAGTTGATCAAGCCATTGTGTGTGGTTATTGTTTGGCTCATCTGACATGCTGCACTGCTACATGAATACTTGGCGCCAGAGAAGCGATTCAAACAACTTTTCTACAGTTGCACTTTCACACAGTGTTGAGCCACCCTGTGGACAAGCGCACAGTGTAATCGCTGTAGCACCTTTCTTGCTCACAAGGTGCGGTGCAAGTCCTTTGACTTCAACTTGCATTGATACTGAAACTGTCTCTTGAACAGGTGTACTTCCACAGCGCCTCCGCGCACACCATGGATGTCGTCGCCTATGAGGTTTGGTGCACATTGTCCACGTGTTGACAACCCCTAACTTCAATGTGCACTTTCGCTGAAACTGGCACTTGAACAGGTGCACTTCCACAGTGCGTCCGAGCACACCATAGACGGCGTCGCCTATGATGCAGACGTCCACATTGTCCACGTCAACGTCGCTGATCCCAATGATCTGGTGGTGCTGGGCGTGATGGTGGATGCCATTGAGAGCGCCGACGGATTTGACCCCCTGGTGTCCGTGGTGAGTCACCGGTGCTGCACTTCAGCTTGAGGTCTTGAAGTTTTCATGTCGCATAGCTCACCATCTTCCACGACAGTGCTCAGATATGTGATTCGTTGATATGCGTACAACACAGCTGTGTTACAATGCTTCATATTTGCCGGCACGGTGCTGTGGTCTCATGCAGCCTAGACCAGGTCTTCAAGTGCTTGCCACGTTCAACAGAACGAACTGGTAATGCCGTCCGCAGCTGCATCTGGTCACCCGCAGGCAGCAATGCCGCTTACAATATATGATGACTACAAAGCAGGCAACACCGCTGCCCACCCCCCCTCATGCGCGCAAGAGTGCTTGTTGCACATGCCCCCAAGGCAGTTCAAACGTAGCCAAGTTGGCCACTGCCCGCACACTGTAGGCATTTGGAATGATCTGATTGAGGGCGCCCAAATGTCTGCTTTCCTGGTGTGAAGAACGTACACTCAAGCAACTGCAGCTGACGGCATGTGTTTAGTAGAAACACGGCCCCAGTTGCGTTGCCAGACTGTTGTACCAGGTGCTGTGTCTGCAGGCATCAGACACGGCAAATTGTGCTTGAAGTGAAGTTGAAATTCTTTCGTGCCTGACAAGTGTGTGTAGCATACCATGGTGGTACGTCTCTTGACCACACACACAGCCTTAGAACCCTCAAGGCTGCTCACGCATCAACTCTGAATGCCGTGCACTCAGCCATTGCTCATGCATCAATTCTGAATGAATGCCATGCACTCAGCAAGAGTTTCCAACATGATGTTCTGTGTGTGAACTTCAACTGCCGCAGCTGTACCCCTGGTGGCACGACCTCAACCACGCCGCCATCTTCTCAGCAAGAGTCTGTTCATGCATGAACCCCTAATGCCATGCGCTCAGCACAAGAGTCTCCTGTGACCACATCACCTTCTTGTGCTCCTGTGATTTGAACTTCAACTGTCGCAGCTGTACCCCTGGTGGCACGACCTCAACCACGCCGCCATCTTCAAGGCCGCGGGCTTTGACCCCAATGGCGGCCACCGTGACCGCAGCCTGGGCATCACCACTGTAGAAGTGGCCGATGTCGCTGACCCATACACACTTCTGCCCGCTGACAAGTCCTACTATACCTACCTCGGGTCCCTCACCACGCCGCCGTGCTCCGAGATTGTCACGTGAGTGCGTGCGAAGGCGCCGTTGTTGAAGTTGTTTGGAGGGAGAGTCGCGTGCATTATTTTTGTGTTGGCGAGGCTGTTTCGATGGCTGGTGAAGTTGCTTTTGTAGTTAATACTGCAAGCTGACCTGCAAGCAATCTGTGTTCGACAAGCAGTTGTGCAATTTGGGATCTTCAAACATTCTTGATGGTAGTCCTCGGCCTACATTGTCGCCTGGTACGTACAACGTGTCTGCTCATGATTGTGGCCGAGTGGACGAAGGTGCAGTTGTGCACCTGCATGAGGTTGCGGTTGACTGAGCAAAGGCCAGCTATGCAACATGGTAGATGAAATTGCGATTGCCGCAAGCTGAGTCTGTGCTGAGTCACTGCTGATGCATAGTTGAACTCTCGATGAGTCGATGAGACTCAAGCATTGGCATGCTATTAGTCTACCTGTTCAAGGTTTGTACTGCAAGCACAGAGTCCGCAGCATACCAGTCATCAGAGTACTTCCCTTGTCTCATGGCAAATCCATGCGTTTGAGTCAGCTAGTGTCACCATACCCATCGCCGACTGAACACTGCCACACATTTGGCTCAAACCCTTGCAACGCTGCCTCCAACCCAAATTGATTTCTGCCACGCATTTAACCATGGCCCTAATGACTCTGACCCCGACTCTACTCATTGACGCGCTGCGCAGGTGGGTCGTATTCACCACGCCCATCACCGTCAGCGCGTCGGAGTTCTGGTGGCACAAGCACAGCCTGGCCCTTGTTGCGGGCCCCTACCTCAACCTGTTTGGCGGCAACAATCGCCCCACACAGCTCCTCAACGGACGCGTCGTCTCCCAGTGCCACCTCCACTGATCACGGCCTTCACATGCTGCTAGAGTTGGGGTGTCCCTGCCGATGGGCTTCCTGCAAGGGTGTGTGTGTCCCCTCCCTCACACCCGAGATCTCACACCCCATACATGCCCTTGGTCTCTCCTACACCAGGGTCTCTCCTAAGCCTGAGTCATTCCGCAAATCAGCCCAGGTCTCTCCTAGCCCTAGCTCAATCCTTGCCATTCCAAGGATCCGCTTCTTGCCCGACTATCCAGTCACATCAACTGGCTGGCAAAGCTTGCAGTGTAAGCTGATTCAAGTGTTGACAACAGACACTCTCCAGCGCACATTTACGGTGTGGCGTATCGTTTGGTGAACGGGTTTCAACGCTTCAAGTACGTAGTAGAATTACAAGAGCGGCGGGGGGGGGGGGGGGTACAGTTTGCAGTCAAGCGACGGGCGTAAGTGTGGTAGTGATGATGCTGGCACCGGTGCCGCACCTACTGCAGGGCTACAGTAACGTTGACATTAAGTAGCAATGTGAGCAGCAATGGCGGCTTTGTTTCTCCAGGAGTTTGAGGGACGTTTACCTGGTAGAAAGTGCGCACATGCGCTGCTGCAGGTGGGGACCACCTGTATTCCGACGTGAGTTTTATTTCGACTCTGAACCTCAAGCTGCGCTCAACGCAAGCTCTCTGAAGAGGAACTAGAGTACTTATGGCTGCTGATACCCGTGACCCCAATTGCAGCCTGTCGTGCCGAATGTAGGGTATGATGGTAATCACGTATGTAGTGCAATTGCAGGGTGTGGGGGTGTGGGTGCCACATTTACATGCACACTACCATTGCTGTTTGTTTGAGCTCTTGCATATTGCGTCTTTGCAATGAGGTGGTATCCCTGCTGAGATGATTCTGGTTTCTGCGGCATGTATGCCTGGCTCTGTACATGTTTAGAGGATACTCAACTTGATTTTTCGTCAAGTTTCTGTGCAAGCCAGTGCTGAGTGCAGAGATGCTATTGTGAGTCGCACAACCTTCATTCGCACCTGCACAGTTCACAGTATGCTATGATCTGGTCAACACCAACATGGCGAGGCAAGTGCAGCTTAAGTAGCAACCGAGCCGGCAATACTACAAAAAACCCTCACATGCAGTGCAACTGGCACATTGGTCTAAGCCGGGACAACACACCATGTGGACGCAGTTGCACCAAGATCAACTGAAACAGGCACAAGTGATATGCCATTATAGCGGTGCGCGTCTCAGCTGGGCGAGCGCCGCTCTGAGCTGTGCTGCCTCGTCGTCGTCCCTCTGACTTGAAGTTTCAAATTTCAATATACGGGCAGCCGCGGGCGTAACCACCACAACCATGCCTCGCAGCGCGTCAATATGAGCGAAGATCGCACCTTCGCAATGGCCATGCTTGGCCCCTGCAGGAGATACTGCTGTGCTCGCTAACACCTGTGTACTGGATGCGTGATGCCCCATCTGAGCACCGCGGTTGGCGGCAGCGGATCTGTGGTGCGACATTCCTGAAAAAGGTTGTGGCTGATGTCTCTGTACATTGCTGCTAGCGTGTGTCAGCTGATCGTAGTCATGGTCTCCACTAGCAGCAGCATAGACGTTGCTAAAGTGCGGGTACTGCTGCGCGGGCTGCCTGCCCGCACGACCGCTGCCTTGCTGCGCGATAACAGGGGCGTCACGCAGGGGGGTGACCGGGGGACGCAGTACCCTGTACAGCAGTGCTCCACAGCCATGTGTCAACTTTGACGTCATTGCCCCTTGTGACGACTGCATCATTGCGCTCAGGTCGTGAATCTGAACGGCCGAGATGCCAGCGCCGCCGCTGCGAGACTCAGTGGTGCTGCTCATGTACTGAGCGCTGCTGCCGCTGTTGCTGCCGAACGGAGCACTGCTGCTCTGGCTCTGAGTGCTGCTGATGCTGCAACTGTACTGAGCAGTGCCACCGTGATGCGGAGCGTTGCTGCCCCAGCAGGTCATGAGGCACGGTCCGTCGCTGCGCACGGACAGGAGGTGAAAGCCCCCCGGGCGGAGGGGCAGTCGCCCTGCCGCTTGCTGCACGCAGCAGAAGAGGCAATGCAGTGTGCCGCAACAGAGTTGCACCAATGAGATTATTGACTGACACGGAGTCGATGTGGCCGGGCTTGAGCGCTGTCTGTGACTGCCAGACAGTACATAGTCATGCCGGAAAGGAGCAGGCCAGCTGACAACAAGAAAAATGGTGCAAGGAGCCATTGTGCCACCCTGACACTTGCTGTGCGCGACAGCGGAGGTAAAGCAGTGCAACAGGCCACAAAAATAAGATTTGACTCTAATTCACAGTTGACATAAGCTGGGCTTGAGCACTGCCTGTGACTGCGAAGTAGACACTTCGTCGTGGCCTGAGGGGCAAGACAGGTGCTTGGGCTTGCATTCAGGTTCAAATTCATGTGAGGCTCGCAATGGCAACGTGACTTGCTGGCTCACATTCTTCAGAGCGTACTCGGCAAACATCATGTCGGACGGACCTACACTCGCAGACGGAACTACGATAGATTCAATACAAAAAGCGCTTCCGACTTCCATCGCAGACGGTAGCACGCGCCAACTGCATTATGGCAGTCAAAATCATGACTTCGGTGCACCCACCTTGAGAGAGAACACCGGCTGTAGCTGAGGCCGGCCACCCTTATGTGCGTATAAGCCACGCAGTGCATACGCCATGACCGCCAGTCCATCATTAGTGACCCCAGCGATCAGTGCCAGGGGGTCCCTGCCAGCCTCATTGACGCATAGGACGGGCCGGAGTCCCGGTGTCGCGGTGGGCGTGTGCCTCAGCGTGCGGTGCCATCGTTCGTCCTGGCAGGCGGCAGGGGCAAGCATGCAATGTGTTGCAATGTGTAACATTATGTGTTGATCTGAAAAGCTGGCGCTAGTCATCAGGATGAGACGCGATGCGTGTTTGATGGCAGCCAGGCACTCTGAGGAATCACTCCTTCCTTGAACCTGGAGTTGAATAAACGGCAGTAGGGCTCTTGCTCTGCCTCTCCGCTCTGCCCTGCTGCAATTGCTACATGTTACATGTACCAACCTCTGCACTGCTGCTGACCGCAAACAATTCCACCATTCACAGTTCGGCCAAACAGCTCTGCATGGAATTACTGTGGCGGTCTCACAAAATATCCAGCGCTCGTCTGTGCGTTCGCTGATCTCGCTTCCCTTTGCACAGTGCCGCTTTGCCCCCCAACACAAATTGCAGGTGCAGCCCAAGCTGCACCACTTCATGTACTGCATCTTCAATATCGTGGCCGCGCTCCACGGCTGCTGTGTTGGTACCTTACAGGGCGCAGCTGCACACAAAGTACGCTGTGCTGATACCCTTCCGCATGGAACTGGCCATAGGTCAGCCAAGCTCAACTTGAAGTTCAACAGCATCTGTGGACGTCGCTGCAGCACCGCCTAGATAATAACACAACTCCGCATGCATCCTTTGCACTTCAAGTGACACTTGAAGTGATGTCACTGATGGCCTCTCACCTCATGCGCGGCGACCGTCTTGCCGTCCGCTACCCCCCCGTCGTTCACACGCTCATCCAGGTGCACTGCCAGCAGCTGCAGCGCACTTGAACTTGTAGATGAAGTTGTAGCAGCAGCGCTCCGCTTCAAGGGCGCGGCAGCGAGCGCGAATAGCACATCGCCGTGCCTCCGCGCCACCGCAAAGTTCAGCGCAGTTCCATCGTGCTCGGGGGAGAGCAGACTGGAGGCAACAGAGACAGCAGCGTGACAACGGTCAGAGGTTAGGGGGTAGGGCCTTGACCATTAGGGTTAGGGCCAGGGTTCGACTTAGCATTGAATACACTGCAAGATCTACTGGACTGACTGGGTGCAATGGCCAACCGTGTGAGTGCAATGGCCGACTGCGTGTGGTCGGAATGAGGGCTCAGGCGGAACATTGCATCAACGCGCGCAGGCAGAGCCGTCATGCGCACAGCACAGAAAGCTTGTTGTCGCACTCAAATGGTAGGGTGTATTGGCGTGTTGACACGCAGATCATGTGATGCCAAAAGCAGTGTGTTGGTGGAGCAAGACGCGTCAGTCCCTGTGACAAACACGGCAGAACCAGGCCCCACCAAAAAAACAAACTTTTCATAAATGAAACCTTATCTCCGTCACAAGACTAGTGCATTGCACTGGGCTTCATCACTTACAACCCGAACTTTGCCCCGACCCATGCTAATGAGAAACGCGTACTGAGCGTCGCGGCTGCTGCAGCAAGCTCGCTCGTTCAAACAGTACGCTGCGAACAACAAGTTCAATTTCATACATTGAAGTTGTGGCATTCGTGTGTGTGTGTGTGATGCTCACCCGTGCCACAGTGAGTTCCGCGCGTAGACGTCCCTTGCATATACCTGCCCCCCACTCATCAGTACCACATAAGGGTCCAATATCGCCAGCCCCCCCTTCACTGATATTGGCCCGGGTAGTGGTGTCCGTGCTTGAAGTTTGCCAGTGTCCACTTGAAAGTGAAGTAGCTGCGGGTCACGAGGGCGCGTATCAGGGATTGCAGCGATGGCGTTTGCTGGTGTGAGTGTGAGAGGGGTGTGATGGTTTAAAACCTCAGTCTAAATGGAAGTCTCCTGTTTGGTCAAGTATACGGTAGAGCAGCCTTGCATTGAACAACAGTGAGCATACGTATGCGTGTGTGGCCTGCACGGAATTGTAAGCTGAAGTTGGCACATAAAATAACAGAGGTAGAGTAGACATGAAAGGCAGCCGCGATGCCTACGGCCACAAGCGCACCTGCCTGGCCAACAAGATTCATCGGCTCCTCGAGGGCATCAAGGGCAGAAAAAAATACTTTCTGTGCAGACAAGGCAAGCTATTGCGGCAGTGCCTCGAGCAGTGGTGTGTAAAATCAGGCACACTCGTCAAATTAATGCGCTGCACTGCTAAGTACGACGTAAAATGCAGCATGCCATCAAACCAACTTCCGGTACCAATGCACACATCATGTGCCTCAACAACAACCATATTTGTACAGGTGTATAAGTGTGATGTGGCTCATCCTTTCTCAGCGCTAGTGTATGGTTTACATCACGTCATGCAGGAAACAGATGGTATGCATCCACGACCCAAATTGGCTTTAGGGCAACACAGCTGCACAGCTGTGTCATTCGACTCTTTGCATCGTGCATGCACGATGCACACGTGGCACCATGGCAACGCGACTGCTGCAGTCTTACAGCAGATCGTCTTAGCGCCTGCCTCATTCACTTCACTTGAACCCAGCTGTCAACATGTTCTGTCCGGGAGCTTAACACGTCAGCATAACAATGCCGAAGCTCAGCCCTTGCACACGTGTAAAGAGTGTGTTGTAGTGAGCAACAGGGTGGCATACCTCCAAGTTCGCCGTTGCCACCAGCACCTTCCCCCTGTCCAGCGCCAGCGCCAGCGGCACGTCACCTCCCCTCATGTTGAACTTCCACGCATGGCTCCGTTTTGAGCTTGCGGCAGATGGCAGCACCACTTGTGGTGCACTGCCAACGCTAACTGAGGATCGTTCCTCAGAACGGGGCCCTGGGTCCAGGGGCGGTTCTAAGTCAAAGAGATGCACGCTGCTTGGGTACCCCACTGCCAGCATCCATCTGCAAGATTGAAGCGCAGCGGTGCAGGCGTGGGGACTGGGGAATGCTGCAATAGTAGTGGCGGAGTGACTGTTGATGGCGACACGAAACGGCCAAAGCAGTATGCAATGCCATGCAGACACAGTGGCTTCAGTGACACAGAGCTGGATTGCTGCCATATCAAAACAGTCCGTGATTCATGTTACCACATGGCAAGCAACGTTGTTTGACAACTGTTTGCTAGGACACATACGTCAAGACTCGCTTCATCACCTGCAGTCTACATGAGCTGGTCATGTATTGCATAACAACACACGTGAAATGAGACGGGGCGCCCCAAGAGGAGGCCCTTTGTCAAGCACACAGTAGATCACAAAAGCTCCACTGCCGTTGTACCAAAAGCACGCCTGTGAGCAACTAGCTCGGTAAGCAAGAAGCAATGAGAAAGGTTGCAGCTGACTGAAGTTGATCACACGCCCATGGCAGCGGAGGGATGCTTTTGTGCTCACCCGCTTAACACCGCGCACGATGCTTGCAAAGCATGATGCTGCCGCTGGTGCTGCGCCACGCTCACAACATGCGCCTCGCTGAGACAACCACCGGCAAATGCCTTGTCCCGGTGGTGTCTGTAGATGTTCTCCCTGGCCCAATTCGTGTCACAGTCGCCTTGCTGTGACTGTTGCCAGAGGGCTCTGCTATGCTGGCCGAGTGCCGCCTCTGTCGCTTTGCTGAGCAGCCTAGCTGATGACAACGGCAGCAGCGATGGCACTGCATATGCCAACACCAGCAACTGGCATTGCACAGGCAACTCTGATGCAGGCTTGGATGCGAAGTGCGCTGTAGATCTGTATGCAACCTTGTGAGACTTCAGCGCACCAGCGGGCGCGGGTAGCTCCATATAAGCAGAACGTTCCTCTCACGTAAAGCTTGACCTCGGTGGCTGTGCCCGTCGCCTGCTGCTTGTGATTAGACCGGTGTGACCTCGAGGTTTAAGTGTCAGTGACACGCCAACTTCGATACCGCTGGTTTGATCCCTCGCGCTGCTCGCCGCGCCCCTCAGCCTTATTTTCTTCGATCAGCAGGCAAGACAAAGCCAATGGAGCGTAATGAAAAAAAAAAAAGAGCGTAATGAAATTGCCTCCCCCGTGTCCACCAGCATTCTCAGGCGGCCATGGCCATGATGCAGAGATAGCAGCCATCACGCCGTCAGTTACCGTGTTTGGACATTTCTGAGGTGAAAATGGCTGAAGCAGGATGACCATGAGACTGCTCGTGCTGCTGTTAGCTTGCACTGCTGCATGACTTCGCCATCTTGGGGCGGTGCCATCTTAACTACAGCAGCTGAGCCTGCAGAAGCCGTGCATGTGCATACATATATCGGTATCGGCCCGGGCCATGACCGCAATGCGCATTGCAGCAAGGACACAGAGGGTGGATACACCCTGACCGACGAAGCGCCGAACCACCACAGCAAAAGCCAATATTCAAGTTCATGGGAACTTAAGTTATGTTTGAACTGGGGTGCGTCAGTCTCCTGAAGTGTGTGTAGCTACAGTGTTAGTGTGTGTGGTGACACCTCACCAAGCTCCTACCTCAACCTAGCTTACGCCTGTTGTGCCGCGAGAAAGAGGATGGCGGCCCTCACTCCCAATTCAGCTCACATGGACCTTCATGGTCGGCAAATGCAAGCAGCAGCAAGGCGCTAAGGCTTGTAGCAATTAGTAGGCGCCTTAAGGAATTACAGGTGTCGAATGATACATAATTATCTTGTAAGCATAAAGCGTCTGCTGTGGCAGAATATGGCATAAAGCCAGTGTGGCAGAGTATGGCTAGAGAACACCCTAGAGCTCTATCTGAGACACTAGGGTCGCCTCACAACAGGTAGTACTTGCCAGTTGCTCAAGCCACCAGCCTACGTCGCCAGCAGTGTGGGTGGGAAGGGCATGCATGCATTTACGGACCATGAAGCACCCCAGAGCTGCCAGTGGCCAAGGCACATGCAGCCTCGAGTCAATGGCGTGTTGATGATCGTGCTCACGGCAACCATTCAGCGTTACGACGGCAGGTAGTTCAAACTTTGGTAGCGGGCCTGCTGCCTAGGCAGGAGCTCGCCAGAGGAGCACCGTCGCGCTCACAGCCGTCATGTGACATCATGCATGCATGATAAGGTTGTACCCAGGCTGGCTGCACTCAGCCTCAGCTCAACAAGTGCTTATTAATAAGCTGCAGTTGGGGCAAATTGGCTTCTTCAAGTTGAAGGAGTAGACGGCTGCAGTGCAAATCTGTGCACATGTGCCACCAGTGGAGATGAGGCGCCCAGCGGCGCGGCACCTATTCGTTCATCATCTTGCATGGCGGCACGGGCGCGCACATATTGAACAACACAACAACTTGAGGTTGAGTTGCTATGACACCCAGCGCGTTGCCGTCACGTGCATGCAGTCACTAGTGGCTCACGGTGTGATCATCGACGTAGTCCTCGACGCATTCCTGGCGCCGCCGCCTGCCAGTCAGCAGGGGGGGGCCCCGGGGGGATGACTCATCGTATGTGCGTGCCTTGCGCTGAGGCGCGACCATCACCTAAGTGGGCTGCCAGTGCTGCGCACAAAGCCCTGCTGCGCACAGCGCCATGCTGCTAAGTTCCAGCGAGCCAAGCGTCTCGCATTGCTGTTGATCTTCGCTGTCAGTGAGCAACACTGGACCATAGTGCTGGTCAATAGGGCAGACCAGGAGGTTGTAGCCAGTTTTTGTGTTCGCACAGCTGTGGCGCACAGTGGCTCCGGCAAAAGCGCAACGTGCGACGGTGCAGGTCATTATGCCCTCTGCCCGCCACCCCTATATGTATTCTTTCGGCATATGCAACTTCAGGATCCGTTTTTTACAAACCGTGAGCCATACTTCAAGCAGGACACCATTGCGTTGTTTTACAGTACCTGCCAGTGCTGCACATCATCTCATTACAAGTCACAGCCGTGGCGGCGTCGTGAGCCTTGCTCATGAGCACATCACAAACATTGTTTGCATCATTACAACATACAAAACAATTTGTACAGGTTGCAAACCGCACATATGCAAAGCATGACCCGAAAGTCTCATCAAATGCACGATCGCTGAGAGCTACGAATGAATTCAGCGTGACGAAAGACCCACTGCTCAAACTAATGATCACGGTGTCGCCTCAACTTCCCAGAACACGTGACTGAGCTTGTAGGTGGCTGTTGTTGGCTGCGGAATGAAACAGGCACCGTTCGGGCACCCACCAACACCGTGCTTTGCAAAGTGAGAACTTATAAATGACTTGTGGCCAAGCTCAGTCAGGACTGCAGCCTTGAAGAGAAAGTCGCGCGCATCCCCCGTGCCTGCTGCCTTGTCTTGTGCCAACTTCATTGCGGCTTTGACAAGGATTGAACCGCTGGTAGCTTTGCTCAAGACTGCGCGAAAGAAGTCGGCCTGCATTTTGATGTGCTCTTGGAGTGTTGGACAGCCGCACGGGCAACCGGTCTCCAGTTTGCAAACACCGCAGGGGCACAAGAACGTCCGTGCATTGGGGGGGCGGTTCTTCTCGCCGTCCCCTTCCTCGTGGCTATCACCCTCGCCCCGATTTGTCTTAGCGATGAAGGCCGCTTCTGCGGCTCGCACTTCCCCCACACTGCGATGCTGGTAGAAGCGCCTCGCAGTGCTCTTGAACTCCCCCAGGTGCGCACATCCTATCCAGTGCTTTTTGTCCTCCTCGGTAGGCTTCAGCCCATGCAGTTGCAATTTTGTGCCAATGTTCGGAACACGTTCCTTGAGCGCATCCATGTTTGAGATGATGACGCCATACGGCTTCGTCGTGTGCCACTCAACGCAGGGGCTATCGTCGTCGACTGCCTCAAGAAAGCTCAGGAAATGCTGGCCCTTGGTGCCCTTGGCATTGCTGCCGTGACCTGCCTGGGGGTTTCAATTGCAGACAGCATGACTTTGATGGGGAAAACAGGACCCAGCACCAGACCGAGTCCCACTTTCAAGTTGGCAAAGTCTGGTTGAGCCCCCAGCAGTATTTCATCCTGATGTTGAGGTTTTGAGGCGAAGGCACCAGTGTTTAAGTTGGTTGCAATTTCATGATGTGCACTTCTCAAGCTTCAAGTTGGAGTTGAAATTCCATGCTTGGGCAAAAGATCACGAGGTTAATGCTCAGCTAAGTTCAACATGGGATATCTCAAGATCGTAGCATGACCCCCGCACCTTGATGCTCATGCTACGCCTTGCCAAGTGTTCTTGCATCGGATTTCAAAGCTAACCCCTGCAGGTACAGCTCCAGCAACTGCAGCCAGCATCTCCAACGCATGTGTCTCGTCGTCGCATCGCATCTGGCCTATGTCCCCTGCACCACATCACGAGTTTGAAACATGGTCAGCGAGGTTTGCTTCTGAACTAGCGAACAGCTGCAGACATGGTGCACCGGACAGTTAACTTTACAAGTTCAACTGTTTCAAAACTGCATCACTTGCGCCTTTGAACGGTGCTGCAGCGCTGCACACACTATACTTTCTTCGCACGGCCAACCACCGCTATTGCGCCAGCAACAGCGGCGTCCGGCCGTCTGTGTTCCTGCCGTGACTTGAGCCTCTGAAAGGTGCCACAGCAGCACGGCGATGCGTACACTTTCCCATCCCGCGCCGCGAGCATCAAGGCCAGCCAGTTCTGGTCGGGCGCCGTCAGCTGCGCATGCAAGTCAGCAGTACCCAGCAGCAGCGCTGTAAACATGCCTCAGATCCGCTCAGCACCACCGCCCACAAGAGTCTTGGTCAGATCGGTGCGGCGCCGCTGCCGTTGTTATATCCCACCACGCCTCCATCTATGCCTCAAGGCAAATGGGGGTGTCCATCGCTTTGTGTGGGCCTTTTGAAGGTTTTTCAGGGGGCGATGCTGCACCTCAGTAGGTGATGCTTTTGAAGTGCGACACATGGTTTGCCAACGCTAACCACACGTATAATTCGTTTGTGCGTCGGCCAAGCTGTTCTTGGGCCAGCGCAATACATATACCACAGCTGCATGAAGCCTGAACCTATCTCATGTGGAGTATGACTGCTGTGCCTTCCGCAGCTTCCCGTCAAAACCAGCGCATACATTGGTGAACATAAATGACAGCAAGATCTAGTTCAAACAAGGCGTAGAACTGCAGAGGAGTTCACACGCAGGTACACTCGACTGCACAAGAACAAATGCCAAAACACAGCCATATATACTTAGGAGTATGCAGAGATGCTCCTGTGGAAGGAAGCTCCTCACAGCTGCAGCCGCTCTGCAAGTGCTCCACATGCATCATTACACAGGCTTCAGGGTTTACATGTTGCGAAAGGCTGGCAACAGGGCAAGCTCACTTCCACATGTTTGGAGGCAGGCAAGCTCACTTCCACATGTTTGGAGGCAGCAGCAGACACGACAACTCAAAACTTGTCAAAATATGTGCAACACAATGCCATTCAATCCAGTGATGGACACTCGACACGCTGCCAGTACTGAATGCATGTGTACATGCACCCCAGTCATGCTGTTCTGTAACCTATGACACACGCAACGCTTATGCACCAAGAAACAGCCCTCTGGCCCCTGATGGCCTCTGTAAGCGTTACCTCCGTTGCAATAAAGCTGGCCTGTCCACATCTTGTGCACTGTGCGCTGTGTACTGTACACCATGCGGTTCCATACAGTCGGGCGCCACTGGGTGAACTCGGCGGTTGCTGGACGCAACTTCACATGTGCGGGGCACCTGCTGCTGTTCATGGATATGTGACCTCGTACATGTGGTGATGCGCACAGCTGGCTGCACCTTGTGAATAAAGAGTCCCATCACGCTTTACATAGCACATGCTCTAATGCAGTACACATTTGCCGAGTGCCTGCTCAATTCTGGTCCGATCCTGGCAGCACAGCCATGGTCCACTTTGAAAGCGTCATCTGTGCACTGAGACCTTGGCACCCGAAATTGCAGTCAGCGACCAGCTCAAGCGATTCCGGACCAGTGGCTGGCAATGCTTGATGCTTCGCCGCATAGAGCTGCAAGCAGCCAACAGGTTCAGCTTGAAGGTCATGGTCACATCGGCCACTGCCTGCAGCAGGCAATGCTGAGGTACAGTGTACTTGCGCAGCGCGTGGGGCGTTGCTGCCGGGTGGTGCCTCAGGTATTGCGGAATTCCGGCGGGATGAACTCCAGGCCCAGCATCTCGAAGACCTGCTCTTCTCGGGTGAAGCCCTCGCCGATGCGGGCGCAGGGGCGCTGCAGTCGGCAGCATCAACGGTTGAAACATAGCTCAGTCGAAGTCCGAAGTCAGGGTGAATATGTGGATGCTGTCAGTCGCAACGGGCATGGTAGGGGACGGGGAGCCGCTTGGAAGCGGATGCAGCGCCAATTGTAACACATAAACATCAATTGATGACCGCTTGAACTTGCGAAACATCTCTACTTCAAGGTGAAGTTGAAGTTGTGGACAGGAAGTCTGCATCTGGCATAGAAATATGCGCTTCACGGTGCTCTGCTTCAGATGCAGTAAAGTGTTCCCAAGCAGCACGTCTCTGTCTGTCCAGTAGACTTCTCTGAATTACTGCAGTACAGTCGCTGCTGCGTGCATTTGCTTCTGGAGCATCACACAAAGTGCTTCCTTGGCAATGCCCACAGCAAGAAAATCATGCAAACAGCGTTTGTGCCTGGGCATGCCACTGCAATGCGGCCTCTTGTAGCCACTTGCTGCTCTAGCTCATCTGAGGGCAGCGTTTTCCAACCCCTGCGTGCATTGGTGCGTTTTGGAGCAGCAGTGTGTTTGCTGCGCGCATTTATGTCTGGGCGCACGAAATTGCGAGGAGGTGCGTTTCTACCTACTTACCCCTGCTGCATCGACCGCGCAGGCACCGCGTTGACTCAGGTGTATCTTCTTGACCTACGACAGAGAGTGGAGCACAAGAAAATACAGACATATGAGCATACACCAGCAACTCGCGTGCAGTGAGGGATGTGTGAAGCAACCACAGCACCTCAGCGTGCTGGTGTGAGAAGCCGCTTCAAGGTGGAGCTTGCTGCCTTTCCTGATTGCTGTGCGCAATTGATTGTAACGACAGGCTGAGAGTCGTGCTAGGGACACATGGCTGTGATCGTCTCTATCAGGTGCCAGCTCAGTGCCTGCATTTCTCACGGCTGCTCACTTCAATGCGAAAGCTGAGGCGCCGGAACAAATGCACTAGTTTCACCTTGTAAGCTATTTGTACAGCAGAAGCGCATCCTGCAGCATGCTGCCTTGTGCTCTGCGGTGGTGTCGGGCCAGTTCAGCGCAGCGCCTGTTGCACCACTGAGATACATGTATTCTTCGAAGTACATCATAATCATGCTGACAAATATGCTGAAGTTGACATCACATCGTCAAGTTGTGACTGCTGCGCTTGTGCTCTGAATACTCTCACGTTTACTTGCATGCTTCAAGAATAAACACTCTAGAAGAACAGCCTAGTAGCACGCTTGACATCATGTCATACACCATCTGGATGTTTTCTCGCCCTCAGCAAGCATCCACAAAAAGTGCGTCATGTGGGCAAGCACCTCGATGCAACGGCACGCACTATGTTTTTGTAAGTGGTGTGTCCTGCACTGATTGAGCACAGCCATCCTCAATGCGTACTTCAAGGAGTGGATTTCACACTCTGCTGGCATGCCCCGGCATTCTGTGGCTAATCCCAGTGCATGACGGCGAGCGTCCAACTTGCCGGCATGGTAAGGTGGCCAGCTTCACCATGCATAGGCACTGCCATGGCCCGAGACCTGTATAGCGCTATTACTTGGGGGGGCAAGCCACTGGAAGCCAGGTGGATAACTTCATACCAATGCAAACCAAGTGGGTTAAACCAACTTGGGGTAGGTCAGGTATATGGGCAGCTGACGAGCTAGGCGAGTACTTCGCTAAGTATACGTTGAAAACTGCAGGTAGAACTACACTTCAGAGTGCATGCTTTGGCTGAACCACTTGTCTGCACTCCTACACGGAGGGGCTTACGTCCGAGGCATAGCGCCGCATCTGCCGCAGGAACGTGCGGCTGCCAGTCCTGCATGCATGAGGCAGCATGGCTCGACTTGAGCATAATGCTTTGGCACACATGTTTGAGTGTGGTATGAAACGTGAGAGGTCCACTCTCCGAACACTATAGGTGAAGGAAAGGGCCACGGAGAGAGATGGGCAGGAGGGAGGGGAGGGGGGGGGGGGGGGGGTATCGTCTTGGGGGAGTGGGGGTATATTGCCCACGACGATTGGCTTGCAGTAACAGATGTGTACAGCTTACTGATGTGAATGGTACGTCATTTTGAAATGCTCAAGTTGCAAGAATGGCGCCCGATGCGTCCTGGCCTTGTTTGGCCCCGGGACGGCCTCTCCTGCATGCACGGAGAAGTGCAAGTCAAAACGTTGTCTCACATGTAGGGTAAACCGCCGCATCTGACGCAGGAAAAGGGTGCCACCCGTCCTGCGTGCGTAGGGTTAGGGGTAAGGGAAGGGGGGTAGGTTTAGGGGCAGAATCGAATTTACACATCAACGATGCGCCACAAATCACATCTGAACTCTTGATGCGCTGCAGAAGGTGTTGGTAGGGTAGCAATGCGCTGCATCTCCCAAGTAAGGCGGGGGGGGGGGTATGAAGTTGCACGATTTGATCATGCCAAAATCGTCGCAAAACATGATCATGTTTATAATATAGCGTCCAGGCTGTTGGGACCAGTGCTTAGGCATGCCTGGCTGCGGAGCGCCAAAAGTCCAGCGCGCTCGCCAGAGCAGTACGAAGTAGTGATGTCAGTAACAGTTCACCCGCGCCGCCAATCACAAGCCCACTATGAGGGAGGGGCACACCATGACGCCCACTGCATAGCGGTGCACACCAAGATGACAAACGTCACGCACATTGGCGCTTCGATATACTGACGCACTTGAAGTGTCTACATAGGTGACTCACCACACAATGACACCATACGCCCACTGTGAGGCGGTGCACATGAACATGTCGACCGTGCGCACGTTTGTACCTCTAAAGCTTCGGCTGCAGCATTAATGCCACGCTATGTGCACCTGCTGATGCACTTGAAGTGTCTAATGCAGTTGAAGTTGCTACACAGGTGACTCACCACCCGAGGACGCCATACGCCCACTGCGAGGGGGCGGACATGAAGATGTCGACCCTGCGCATCTTGCCGCGCCACGGGTACAGACCCAATAGCGAGGTGTTCCCCTCGTACATGCCGGTGTCCTCGGACTTCTTGTTGTTCATGCCGTCTGGCAGGTTGCTGATTGCCAGTCGGGGCGACACGCGGGGGGGCACGGAGCACATAGACGTTAAGGCTTCTCATGAGTGCGTGCTGTGAGCAGATGTAGCTTTTACAATAACGTAAAGGTGGCCAGTGTACAATCCAGCGCGTACACACCTTCCACTGTAGCGGTCGGCTGTTGATGCCCGAAGAGAGGTACTTTAGGTACACAATTAGGTTTCCGCCCCTCAAGCAGAAGTGGATAAAGTACTTGAATTGAACATCTTCTTAGCTACATGCAACACAATTTATGGATTCATGTGAGCTCGTGTGCAGTACAAGATGGCTTGGCGGCAGGGTTGGGGCTGGGATGTGGATTAGCAGGTTCATGGCCATCTTAACAACCAGCAGTGGCTTCGTAAACGCACTTGGCACCGCTGATTTTTGGTGAGGATCGTGCCAGCCTGCACGCGCTACCTTGATACTCGTGAATTAGAGGAAATGACAGGCATGGAGACTTTGTAAGGATGATCGAATCATGCATGCAGGTGCACTATATGGCTGAGCTCAGAGAGGTGCAGCCCCAGCATACTTTGGCAGTTATGCGGGCAAAGTCCAAAACAAAACTGGAAGAAGCCGGCAGATGAGACATTTTCAAAAAGTCTCCACACAAGGAGAGCAGAAAGGTGTTGAGCTCCAGCAGGCAGCACCACTAATGGCACCTGAACAATCATCCTTCTAACAATGGTTGCCTGTTCATGTGCTGCAAAACATATCGACACCTCTGCAGAAGCCCCATCTCGACACCAGTGCATGTGCCCATTGCGATGTCCACACTTGGCGACCATAGAGCCCTTATTTACAAACATCAGACATCAGTTGTGGCGAGTCAAGGCAGCCAGCTGTCATGGCTTCTGGCAAAAAATCAATCAAACTTCTTGACCACGCATCGACACCGTGGGAAGTTGCCATTGCAACAAGTTGTGATTGGAAGAGCAGCGTGACGCACCAGACTTTGATGTAGCCCCTTTCCTCCATCTTGTCCGCAAGCATGTGGGCCCAGCGTACGTGATCGCCGCACCCATGCGGACTGCCGCCATGCCTGGCAAAACGCAATGGCAGAACACAGCGGCAGAACGCCGGGGCACGACATGGTCAACACGCACTTCTGTCCAGCAAATGCGGTCGCCGCTCCCCCTCAGGACTGCCGCCATGCCTGGCAGAACGCAGTGGCAAATTATGTAAGGGAGCAATTCTGCCGCAGCATCAGCTGTACAACACGCCCCCATCAAGCCACTCGTCAGGTAAATGATCAGCATGGTCACCGCTCTCTCCCTCTGGGCTGCCATCATGCCTAGCCAGTGACAGAGAGCGTGAATTCTAAAGCGATGGCACACAATTCAAAACTCTCAAGCAAAATTTTGCCGTTTTCGTGCGTTGACGTCACATCAGGACTCCTAGTGCACAGGATCGAAAGCACTGCGTTTCCATACACGCAAACTCACGCTCTTGCAAGCGCGCAGTTGATTCGGGCGTGCACCATGTATTTGATCACATTGCGTGATGATACTTGCTGCAAAGCGGGCCGTTTTCTCTCTCATGTAGCGATGCTAACCAAGAAAGTCAGCATTCAGCAGGAATGAGGGTTACGAGGTGAACATTATGCGTTCTGCAACATTACGAAGAACTTCACAAATGGCCAGCACTTGAGCTGACATGTCAAGCACCAGTCAGGCTACAGTACATTGCATTGGCCGAGTCTTGCATGCGCTTCAGTTAGAAGCTGCTTGAAGCTGCTTTCCTTGCAAAGGAGATGATTTCAAGAAGGCGATGAACGACACAAAAAAGGGTAATGGTACATCACAGTTGCGGTGCGGTACAATGTTGTGAAGTACAGTATGAGCAGGACTGCTGCAGCTGCAGTACATGGAAGTACAGCGTTGAACATGCGTGACTCACGTCGGATGATCGCTCACTTCAACTGTGTGGCAACCGCACTTCAACCCTAATTCAGGCCCTCATGCTGCCTCTCAATCATGGCATAAGCACCTGACGCACTGCACATGCTGTGCCATGTCAGGCTGGACTGCTGAAGATGCAGCTGTCGCTTGGCAGTTACTTGAGCAGTTACATGGCAGTTACATGGCAGTCACCTCTCAAACGTGGCGATGATGTCCAGATCTGACGTGAGCTCCTTGCCCCTCCTGTACCCGCCGCCAATCATGAATTTGATGGTCCCTGTTTGCGCAGCGCACACAAAGCGAAAGAAAGGCAGCTTTGAGAGATGCAGCTCCACACTTGCTGACCGACAACAAAGGAAAAAGATTCTACTTGAACAAGGCGGTAGCGCCGCCGATCATGAACTTGATTGGCCCTGTTTGGGCAGCGCACACAGGGGGGCAGAAAGCCAGGCCTTGAGAGGTGCAGCTCCCCACTTGCTGACCGATAACGAAGGAAAGGTCCTACTTAACAAGGGGCAGATCACCAATGTTTGCGGCAACTTGGCCTGGTGCTGTTGATCTTGTGCTCTGGCCGTTTGAAAGGTTTTGCAGCGTCAAACACAAGGCAGCAAGCCGTCAATGCAACTGATAAAAGTTTGATTTGTCGGGAATGTACTTAGCGTTGCGGGTGCTTCTACAAGGTATGAGGTGGACCCCACGAGGGGTCGTGGTCACTTGAGAGCAATGAGCTGGCAACGCCTGGGCAGGACCGCCATGTGAAAGCTCATCTCTTGAGGTCTGAGATGTACTTGAATTATACGTCCAGATGATGGCCGCTTACAGGTCCTGAGGTGTAGTAGGTGGCACAGGCACACGCGCTCTAGCTATGTCAACAATGCTCAGCAGGTAAAATACTTGAATCATTTGTGAAGTGCAAAGGAGGTGCGTCACTTGACAAAAACGAGCTGACCTCTAGCAGACATGCTGTGTTGCTGTTGATGCGCCTATGCTTTCTTGCACTGAAGTGCTGATGGGCTGGCATGGCGCGTTTGATATGATGCCAACACACGGACACGTCCGCCATGATTTGATGACCCACTTGCTTCACATTTGAAGTCGGCAGAGTTACTTGAGTGGTGGCACATGTCGTGATCCCTGTGGTGGCCTTGATAATGCCTGTCGCCAAAAAGACCACTCCAACCTATGCCATGTCTGGGTATTGCAGGATCCTCCTCTCGGGATTACTCCTTTCAGGTGCTGGACCTTGATGAGAGCTGGGAAAGCTCCTAGCTGTAAGCACGCGTGCAGTGATCTCACTGCCACTCACGACCTCGCTTGTTGCGGCAGTGGATGATCATCATCATCTTAGAATTGCACCAGCCAAAGCTGTGAGCGTGCGCGTGACACAAGACGCAGGTGCAAACAGTTCTTAAGCAGACTAGCACGCATTGCAATTGTTGCAGCAAAGGAAAGCATTGCAAATAGCGAGTATTGCGTACCTTTGGGGTCGAGCTCTCTGCACACCTCCCAACCCACTTCCTCCCATTCCTTGGCCAGCTGAAAGGAGGGGCGCAGCAGATTGCCAGAGTGATTGGTCGTATGCATTGAACTGTGCATAAGATATACATCCAGTGTGAAGCGTGAGTGTATTCATGAATATCCAGTGGGGGCTATTGAGAACACCAGCTTGGTGTACTTGAGAAATGCATCTTCATGGCGAGACTTGCAGTGATTGCACTAGAGTCCCTTGGCACACGGCCCATGGCGTTACCAGCCTACATGCAAACTTGAAGTTGCGCATGCACCACGCAGTGGAGCATGTGCATGCAATGGTGCTGTCAGGAGGCCTTGATATCATGACTGCATCTGCAGCGGTTGTTTCAAGGCGGTCAGGGTACGACAACACGGCATTAATGATGAGGTATCAATGTTTTGAACATCGAGAAGGTTTCGGTGAATTTGGATCTCAATTATGCCCCGCTGGCAAAAAATAAGTGCGTTTGAGTACTTCAACATTGAAGTACACAAAAAGTACACAAAAACGCAGGCACTCAATTGCAGGGACCACCATAATGGTGCTGGCAATGGTGTCCCAATGCTGCTGCAGAAGTTGCAACAAGTTACCGCTGGGTGCCATGTCTGCAGCGTGCACATTTCCTATGCTATGCATAGAGTAATAGCATGCATATAGAAGTAAAGTGTTTCTACTCTATTCACAGTGAATAACATTATTGAACGACTCTGAGACCATAAGATGAGGCGATTCACTTCTAAGCGCCACGAGACCTACTCAGGATTATAGCAGAGACCCTGTATTCAAAGGTGCAGTCACCGATGCAAACTTCACCAAAGAAACTTTGTAGAGTGCGATCCACATACTGTAAGAGTTCCCGTGATACGATATCATGCACTGCAAACGGCAAGTGATGTTGCACCTTACACAAAAAACACGCAGTCTTGACTGCAGTCTTACCTCTTCAACCTCGGCTCGCGTCAATTGGGTGCTGCATGTGCAAGCAAGACCAGGTGACAAGACGACCATGAGTGAGTCTTGAGCAACGTATATGGCCCTTGCTCAAATGACAATGCTGATGATCACTCCAGAGCTGCATGCTGCCATCACCGCAAGGGAACAGAGGAGTGACTGCCACGGTGTGCGGCAGCGCTGCATGTCGGCTCTGGCTAATGACACGCAATGTGCAGGCTGAAGGAGCACCGCTTGTGGTCAGGATGAAATATATACAAGGCCTGAGTGTAAAACAGCCGATATCCGGCTTTGATGGAGTCTCAGTGGCTTCTCGCATCTTGGCCGCATGCCACGGTAAAAGCCCAACTGCCCCATTGAATGATCAAATCCATTCAGCGCGTGGCAAGCGGCCTACACATACCTGTCACCTGAAGGTCTGCAATGTTGCATGTGAAGTCCTTCACAACGCACAAGTCAGCAAGCACTGCACGCCTGACCCGAAGCATGTGACATGCCTACATTGACAACGGCAGCGGCGCGCCATCATGCGTCAGCAATTCATGCTTCTACTTCAATGCAGAATTGCAGTCTTTGCAGAATACACGCTGGAAACGTCAGGCAAACGTGCTCAGCAACCAGTGCACACCTGATGTCCCAGTGATACTTGAGGCCTAGCTCCTCGCTCCTCGGCAGTTTGAGCTGCACAGCAGAAGTGCACGTAGGCCAGGTGCCGCGCTGTCAAACTGAGCACTGTGCAGCTGTCAACGCATACATACACACCGCCGTGCAGCGCGCAGGCGGCGCCGCACTCACCCCTTGTGGTACTATGTAGCTGCTGCAGCTAGGTACTGCGGTTCAAACTGAAGGCTGAAATGCCCACGGCTGTCTGATTCAAAATTTGATGCAGCGATCAGGATCACTGAACCCCACCATTTTAGTTCAGTCACTGGTCTTGCTGTCGTGCTGCAGCTCCATCCTCACCACAAGCAACTGATGAAAGAGCTGCTGGCACTGCCGCGCACCTTGGAGCGTTTAGTCTCTGCCGGAAAAAAGGGGGGCCTTGAACTGTACGCCTGACCCATACTTGCTCTTGGAAACCTAGTTATGACAATCCGTTAGGAAACTCCGTTCAGTTTGGGTTGAAAGCAATGTCAGCGGTCGCGGTAGGGTTGAGTACGGTTTGCGTTAGGGTTGGATTTACGGTTGGGGTTGGATGTACGGTTGGGTTAGCTGAAAGCGCGGCAGGCCGTTTTAAACGAGCAGACTGCCCTTTGCAAGACAGTGGCTCGAAAGGCAATTCAACAACGTGCTATCTCTCGTGAACACAGGCTTATAGTATCAACGTATGACTAACCCTCACCCTAAACTGAATGTTAACCGTAACCCTTACGCTAACTTAAAACCCAGTTCTCGAAAGTGCGAACTCCCGAGAATACAGGCTCATGGTCTACACTCTTGGATGAGCAATGTGAGCTGTGCGTAAACGCGCTGCCTACTGTCTGTATGCTTAGTGAATACATACCTGCCCTGACTCGAGCGCCTTCTGAGCGGTCTGCGAATGCGAGGGGCAGCGCGGAGGCATTGCAACAATGAATGCCTGACAAAAGTCTTAATGAGGGTTGCATGTGTGCTGACGCGTGAGGCGCTCAAGTGCCAAAGAGAAAGAAAAAAAAGAGAAGCAAACAGTGCACGCTGAGTTCACGAGTGCGTACACTAGCAGCAAAGCGAAATCTCCATGTGCAAAGATTCATTGCTGTACGTCACCTGGTGCAGTAGACACGACTTTCATGAGACGCGGCAGCAGTGAGCTACGGGTTTTCAAGGCACTGTTGCCGACTTGGATGCTGCTGACATGACAGCACGCGTACGCAGCAGCTTCACTGGCCAAGGATAGCATATCGCAAGGGCCATTGGGGGCGAGTGCATGTAAGTATTCGGCGCTGTCGCCACGGACAAAGTGCGTTTTGATGAGATACACCTCCGACTTGACCAGTAAAGCAGCATAGTTGCTGTACTTGAACAGAAATTGTTCAGCATGCGGCTTTCCCATTCACTGCACATACCTGCAGCTGCAGATCGCGACCAGAATGGAAGTACCATCATGGATTCTGGGGTTCCCCTATGTAAACACGCACAGATCAGTGCTGCAGATCATGACCAGGAAGGCAGTCGCATCATAGATGAGGAGCTGTCGGTGGACAATGGCAGAGCTCATTCTCACTGCGCTATTGATGATGCCCTTGCACGCACCAGGCCTATGCTTCGGGACATGAAATTGCTGCTGTGCTGATAGGGGATGATGCCAGTGCTCCCTCTGCTCACCTCAATGATGTTGATGCCCTTGCACGCACCAGGCTAATATATATTGGTGGATGGCATTCAATTTGACGGCTAACCACACCTTATCACCTAGAGCTCTACGATCTCTTGATTCGTTTCCATAGAGAAGTATATCTGATTCTGCGCTGTTAGTGGATGATGGCAGTGCTCAGCTCACCTCAATGTTGGTGATGCCCAGGCCGGCGTCGTACCAGCGCTCAGCTATTGTGGGGCCAACCATCCACACCTGAGGCACAAAGTGCGGGAAAATTTGCAGCTGGGTTAACGTTGGTGATGCTCAGGTCAAGCATTGTACCAGTGCTCAGCGATCGTGGGGCCCACCATCGACACCCGAGGCACGCAGCGCGGAAAATGTTGCGGGTAGGGTTAGGGCAATATTGGTGATGTTCAGGCCAGCGTTGTGACAGTGCTCAGGTATTGTGGGGCCAACGATCCACACCTGCGGCACGCAGCGTGGAAGGTATGCGCTCGTAAGTGTTTGTCTCGCTGATGTTTGCCAATATACTGTCAACTGCCTTGAAGTGCCAAGTGGATGATGAAGTAGGTGCGAATAAGTGGTTGGGTGGGTCAGTGCATACTTTAAGAAGTACCTTTGAGCAAGCATGATCCGACAGACTCTCAGCAGCTGTGGAATGAGATGGCATAGAGGGCTTGCACAGTTGGCGTCAAAGGCGAGGCGTGCCCGCACGTCACGAGCCTTCCAGGAGTGCACGCCTCATTCTGGCAGCAGCAGCAGCTACAACATCTCAACTCGTCTGATGGTGCACTTTTGCTGTCGCCGACTGTTCTTGCACTGATGGGACGTGCGGCGTGACGCTCGTCATAGCCTGTACGCGGCATGGCATGGGTTTCATCAGCGGACCAACCAGTTTTATCTGGTGGCAATGTGTTGTGTTTTACATCAGCACTACTGGGAGGCCATATGCTTTTTGCGCTGCCGTCGGGGAGTGCAGTGAACAGATGACACACTCTCAGCACTCGAAAGTCTGGTGCCCCAAGTCTTGATGAGCACAGATGCAGTAGGTGCCCCAATTGAGCATCGACACACACCCGCGCCCCCCCCCTCCCACCATGTTGAGGCCAACGAGAGTTAACTAGTGCAGTACGTTGGCAAAATACGGCACCATGACACAGAGCTGAAGCTTCAAAGTCGTGCTGTGCTGTACTGCAAGTGCAATACTGTACTTCAAGTTGGCACCTCGCTGAGTTCCTTGATTGCCGTGAGGCGCGGGTTTGCGCGCATGGCTTCCAGCCGCGTAAGATGACCAGTCTTCACTATCTCATCCACGGCCTCTGCGCAAACAAAGCAAGGGCAAAATCAGGGGGCTGAGATTGAAAGCTGAAGGGGGGGGGGGGGGGGAGGGGGGGGGGGGCAGCACTGGCAGAGCGCCCCTAAGATGGTGGTGGTTCGTATATGGGCAAGCTGTGAGGGGTGCGATCAGGCGAAGATGTCAGAGGAACAGCGTCGCAGTGAGGGTTTAGGGACAGCGGTGGGTGACTTGGCTGAGGCCATGCAGCAATCACGATGAGTAAACCGCGACTGTCATTTCACGATGAAAGCATCCGAGGGCAAATGAGCCATGGTAATCCCTGAACAGCACTGGGTAGGAATCTGATTAGCAACGCCAATGCCGAAGAAGCCAACACCAAAATGGGCAATAGGTGGACAGCTTGGATCAGACCGTGTGTTCAGGTGCGTACACAACCACTAATACCAAGGATCTATTGCCTCATACATCAGAACAGGTAGCCCACTCTGAGAAAGCGTACATTGTGAGCTGGTGCAGCTGTGCGTCACGACTGTTGGTGTACTTTCGCGACACCCTGACAGCAGGCTGCATACAGGCATGTATTCCTCACGGAAAGGACTTGCCCCAAACCCAGTGGGGTAAGGCAGAAAACCCCACGTTTGTCATTTACCATACCATAGAGGTGTGGCAGCGCGCAGCGCTAGCGCTGTGCCAGAGGTGGACGGCCACACAGGTATGACTCAAAATATGCACGTGCTGCGAGCCAAGGCTAAGAAACACCTGGCGAGATCCGTGTCAGGTGGCATGCTGGTGCTCACATGGCGTTTACGGGTAGGGTTAGGGTCAGATTTAGGCACCTGAAGCGCAATGCCGCTAGCTACGAGTGCAAGTGGCGAGCGCCTCCGCGGCGGGCCTGCCACGTACACCCTGACCCTAACCCTAAACCTTAAGCACACCCAAACCCTAAACCCCAACCCCCACCCGTCGCGTTGCTGGCCTACTTGAAGGACCATGTTGTCTTCCTGTGTGCACCTCAAGCTCTGATAACCCCCAAGCATCAAACGCTGCGGCACCATTACGGCAGCGTTGATAGCGTTCGCCACCACACAGCCGTTGAACCTCTGACGACCCCCAACCATTGAGTGCTGCGGCATCATTACAGCAGCGTTTGAGCCTTTCGCCACCGCAGCAGCCATTCGCCGCCGCAAGAGCCATTTGAGCTCAAGCCAGCGCAGCACTCTGTCGTCATGCGCGTGCCTGTTCGCCGAGAACTTGTCATGCGCACGCAGAGAACTCAATGCATGTAGCACGTACCAATAGCGCTCTTTCCGATGAACTTGATGGGCTTGAGTTCCGCCCCGCTCCGCACGCGCCGGGGCAGGGACTTGAGGACAGCGGCCACCTACGCGGGAAACGCGAGCAAACGCAAGTGCCAAATTGCTGAAATTGTGTAGAGTATCTTGTTTGTTGGGGTTTGGCGAGGTTGTTTGTCAGGGTATGGTGATGATGTGGGCAGAAAATCACATGAAGTTCCAAGCACACTGGACTAGAAGGCATGATGCTGCGTTGCATGTTACAGCTCGTCATGATGAAGATGGTGGCCGCCCATGCAGCACAAACATCGAATGGGGGGCTGAGCAGTGCTCAATAACGCCTGCTGCATTAAGCTGAGCGCTGTAACAAGCACTTACAGAGCACCTACATGTTCAACTACCTCGCAGGGCTGGGCGCACAGATGTACACTCTGCAGCGCATGAAGATAGTGTTCCGCGAACGGTAGGTTTGCCGATGTACATGCCACCGAGATTGAGGGTACAAGCACTTCATCCAGTATCGATGTAATCATGCGTGCGCCGTGAAGTACCTGCGTGAAGGCCAGTGAGCGCTTGCTGTCACGCTCGGCATCATAGTAGTCGATGAGCTGCAGGCATGACAAACAATACATGACAAAAAACATGGGCAAAGCTCGGCAAGTCAGCTTGAAGCCACATGGGGTTAGAGAGGGGTTCGATGGAGTAAGGCTGCTTGTGCTATTATCAAAAGGTTGTGCTTCATTTATAGGGTCAACTCGCGACTCGATGCAACAGATCCTACTTTTCCATTGCACGCACACGTTGAAGGAGAGCACACACAATTGCGGCAGGGTGGGTCTGGTACAGTGCACTCTAGTGAACTCCTGAGGTGTCACTGTCAGCGCTCCTCGACTGATCACGTCACACACATCAACGCGCAGTTGCTCGGCGTGCCACTGACTTGGCACACGACGGATGCTGTAGATGACTACTCTGCAGGGTGAAATTTGACTGTCATGTAACTGTTTGTCATGTAGCGCTATGCGTAAGAGAATCTGATACGGGCTCATCGTGCGTGCGTATGCAGATGTGCAACATGTGCGCATACACATAGCATAAGCATACCCTGCAAGGCAAATGTGCAGTTGAAGTACAAGAGATCAATGCAGCACTCACTACGGTACACCCCAGTACATGACATGTACATCACGTGCGGCATGTCAGTACAGCTGTGAACTCCAGATGTACTCACAAGATCAGCATTGGAAATGCTAATGGCTACGTCTGAGCAAATTCAAGGTCTATCGGAGCTGAAGCTTGAGTACAGCATGAGTACAACTTGAGTACATGCGACCTCACCTCATGCAGCAGCGCCACAATGTCCTGTGACGCGGGGACAGAGGGTGCACCGGCAGATGCAAACAGTGGAAAACAGCACCACCCAGTCAGGCATGGCGCTTTTGGCAGCATCACACAAACTGGTGGCGCAGTGAACAGTGCTGTTGTGGCATGCCTCAACAATACATGGGGGTGAAAAGAACGGCTGCCAGCATGGCTCGCAGGCGCAGCTGCTGTTCGTGTCGGTTTACTTCCGGCATATTCATGATGATACTGATACCCTCTTGGGACGCATGAAGCGATGGATGCCTGAAGCGAGGCACTCAGAGCACAGGAGCGGCAAACCCCACTGAGCACCACTGCTCACCACAACGTCTTCAGTACACAGGTCGACACTATCAGGTGCTCAAGGGCCCGCTGACCGTATGGTGGAAATGTCCACACCTTAGACGACATCATGTCGCGACATAGTCGTCTAGACGACATGATCCTTTGAGGGTATGTCGTGACATGGTCGTCCAGACGACAGGGGTTGTAGCAGTGGCAAGCGACACATGTCGTCTGGAACGACATCAACTTTGACAGGCATGTCGCGACATGGTCGTCTAGACGACATAGGTTCTGCCAGGAGCACGCAACTATGTCGTGACAGCAACGACACACAACGACATAGTTGAAGCTAGAAGTTGAAGTGCGACAGAGAGACCGGTGTTGCAGCTATTGCGCTGCCACGACTGCTGCGAAAGCTGTCATGCAACACCAATCTCACATTACGTAGTGCTGCCTACGCTCTGATGTAAATATCATGTCCACAACACTATTGGCGCAACCTTCCAACAGCGGCTGAAACGGATTTGAACCCCCGTCTCACAGCAAGACGCTCTGGCCAATTGGGCCCTGGATTCACTGCAGAGCACCTCTGGGGTGTATGGCTGCATCACCAACATCAGCACCAGCTCCCAGCGTCTTACCACGCAAGGAGGACCTTTACGGGATAACTGATAAGTACACCGACTTGAGCTTTTGACGTGGATCATTACGGTCATCACGCTGCAGAGTAATCCATCAGATAGAGCCTGCGGAAGTGTCGCTGCAGAGTAATTCATCAGATAGAGCCTGCGGAAGTGTCGTCCGCCTCCTGCAAATACGCTCTGAGAGCGGCAAGCTACCGCGGAATCAATGCTGTGTGCACTGATGTGTGCACACACGACATGCTACGACATACACGACATGACACAACATGAAGAGCGCCAACCTTGCGCAACGGTGTCGTGAATGGACGACATGAACTCAATGAACGGTGCGTCAACACCGTCGTCTAGACGACATGAACTGGGCAGATGGTGCACGACTGTGTCGCGACATGATTTCTGGCGGCACCGTCGCGACATATTGTACCGACTATGTCGTGAAAGCACCATGTCGTCTAAGGTGTGGAAATGTCATTCAAAAATGCAAGCCATTCCTGAGGCACCCCTACCGACACGTGCACCCATCGCGCACTGCTCACGATTACTACACCAAACTCGTACCTCGTTGTGGTGGCGCAGCGGCGTCCTCCGCTGGCACGCAAAGGGGGGGACATACGGCAGGGGAGCCTCCCCCCCGCCCCCCGTCCCCCCCATCAGATCTGCGACCCCCACATCGCGGTCGCTGTCGCCGCCATCAGTGTCACTGTTGTTGGCGCTGCCGCCGCTGCTGACGTCTGTTGCAAAGGGGCTTGCCAGGGTGCGTGGAGGCTTTTGTTCCGAGGGGTCCAGCAGTAGGAAGGGGTATTCGGGAACCTTCGCACGCGACTGACAACGGACAGCGAGGCAGAAGTTTATCAGTGACTGTTTGGGTGTTGTGTTTGAGCGAGTCAGATGTGCTCCTATGACTGGAGGGAAGCACCGGGGGTCAGAAGGGGGTGGGCGGGTAGGGGTATTCGGATATTTTCGCGCAGGACTGACCGGTGAAGAGTGCAGCGAGGTTTCGTCGGCGACCGTGTGACCTTCGCACAACTTGCACATAGTTTTTTGGCTCGTGCAGTGGCGTGTGTTAGGTTTAGATTCAGGTGAAGTGTGCTTGCAAGATCAAGGGGACACACCAGGGGCTTAAAGGGGGCAGACAGCAGGCATGCATATCAAGAGTACTGCGCATGGAACGGGGTGTGACTCATCAAATCCTCTCGAATCGCACAACCCTAATGCCACCTTGGAGTGCCGGCGCCGGCATGATTGCGCTGCTCGGAGGATGTATCAGGGGTTTTGGGGGTAGGCCTGGGGTGTGGGCTAGTATTAGCAGGCGCTGGTCATCAGCGGGTGCTCGTTTGTGCTGGTCGTTCCAGGGTATTTGCTTGTAAGAGGCCGCACGATCAGAGAGAAAGCGCTTGACAGCGTGCCAGCAGCTAACATTGCATTGATTGCCATTGCGCTTCAGCCCGCCCAAGTCAAATGTGATACCTTCGTTGTACATGGTTGAAAAAAATGAAGCGTTGATTTGTAATGCCACAATTGCACCATAAGAGATTGCTTGTACACTCTTCGAAACATGAGGTAGGGGTGCCTGACTGGAAACTTCAACATTTCAAATTACACTACCGCTCTGTACCTCCACACCCACCTGCAGACATTGCGTAAGCCACGCCTTCGACACCAGCTTCACCTTTGACGGAACTGCGGAGCACGAGGGCGGCAACGATAGTCAGCGTGATGACAACTTCATGTTAACTGCGGTAAACTTCAAGTCTGCACTTTTGAAGATTGCATAAGAATTTAGAATAAGCTCTGAGCGATACACAGAGTAGGCGCATTAGAGGAGACATGGCTGACCGCCACAGCGCATTGCTGCTGCTGCGCTTGGGCACGAAGTTGGAACATCAAGTACTTGACATTCTTGAAGTACACCAAGTGTGGATGAAGACTGTGAAGCACGTAGTGTCTAAATTGCAGGGAGCACCGCTATCACCTCCACCAGTCCTTAATCGAGCAGCCCTGACCATCTGTCCAGCCTATAGAATAGAAGTATGCTCATATATTTCGAAGTGTAGAGGCAGTGCTTGAGGCCAATGCCTCGCCGCGACCTGCTACCCAAGCCGAAGAAGTCACACAGTCTGTGGGAATCCGTGAACTTTGATCCTCAGTGAGCAGCACACACTGGTCTTGGGTACAAGCCGCCTGTGGCCAACACGCCATGATGACCCGATCCAAGTGCAACTAATAAAGGCAGCCTTGCATATCACACACTAAGATTTTGTCGAGCGACTCTCTTGAAGTGAGAGAAGTGTGAGTGTCACTAAAGCAGTTTACAGTTACAATCAAAGTACTGGCCCCAGCCAAGCACCTTTGGTGACACCTAGCTTCTGTTCCGCGACTGACTAACTTGAAGTGCGTTGAGCGTCACTACTGCAGTTCAGATGTGAGTGCACAGTGCTCCACCCCGTACATACCTTTGGTGACACCCAGCTCCTGCTTGACTTCAGCAGTGCTAGTGCCATCGCCAGCCACTACGTGTGTCAAGCCCTCTGGTGGCGTCCAGTTGCCACCACTGGAAGGGGCACCTGTCGCAGACACAAAGAGCAGCGGATGGCAAGGATCAGTCAACAACAGCTTGAAGTTTCAAGGACTTCAAGCGCGTTCACAGCTGAGTCATTGAATCATGCGTCAAAGTGGAAGCACGCATTAAGCTGCAAAGCACCTGTGTGGCAGTTGTCCCCCTTACCCCTTACCCTCACCCAAATCCTCAACAACAAGGACTGCCAAAGTGAAAGGCGTGCGCGTGCAGCACTAGTGTGAAGAGCGAACGCTCTCTGATGTACTCAAACCTTTCCAGCAAACGGAAAAGAGCATGTGAATATTTGACATCTTCAAGACTGGTGCAGGGTAGACGCAAAAGGAGCCCTGAAACAATGGTGGGCCACATTCACTTACGTCGGCACGACATTGCCGATCAGGATCGGGAAGTCACTGCAAATTGTCGCAGGTGTCTCCACCAAGTTCGTTGTGTAGTTGATTGCCAGCAGTAAGCTGTGGTGTCTACATGTGTCGTTCAAACACATTCTGTCAGATTATAAACATCACAGAACGTTGATGACACCGGCAGAGAGCAGCTGCTGCCAGATTGGCATCAAGCTTATCTTGTGAGTTCGGACCCCATATTGTCAACACAGACAATAGGTCGCAGCATCAATGGAAACCAGCAAGGAACAGCTGCTCCCGCGCTTGGCATAGAGGCTGCTGCTCCGACTGCGGAGCCTCTTGTCCACTCAGAGGTAGGGTTAGGGTTAGGGTTAAGTTTAACAGGTGGCAGTGCTCAGGCGGCAGTGCTCACCAGCTGCTGCTACGGGGTTCGGACCTCATCGTCCACAGAACCAGGGTTAGAGTTAGGGTTTACAAATAGCAGTGCTCAGGCGGCAGTGCTCACCTGTTGCCGCAGATGCAGCGCCCGGTGTCGCGCTCCTGCGCTTCTTGTGGGGCGGCGACAGGGTGTGCTGAGAGGCCGCGCATCAAAAGCAGACAGAGGGTAAGGCGGCATACTTCGATGGCGAATCATTGAATATCTGTCTGAGCAGCGCTCATAGCAAGTGCTGAGAGGCCACGCGACACACTAGCGGCAGATGGGTGCGGCGGCATTGAACGAGATCTTGATGGGTCTGTCAAAGCAGGCGTCACGCGCATGGCGATCTGTCAAGCGGATGCTTCAAGTGGATCCGTGGAAGGTACTGTGACACGGGCACCACCGTCGCCTGAAAGGTTCAGCGACACTGGATGGTGTGCCAAAGCACCATGCAACTGGTTGAGCAGGATTGAGGGGACTTCAACACGCTCACAGACATACTTAGAAGCACTTGAGGAACAAGCCAGTTTGGCAGCAGTGCTCTGCGCTAAGTTACTCGTCGCCCATCAGGGTCGTGAGCACTGCGTGTGTGCGAGTGCCACTGATGTGTTGCGATAGTGGAATATTCTCTGGTTTACAGCGCGCGGTGTGCATCAGCATGCTGCCCAGTCAACGCAAAACAAACGAGTGTGAGACAAACATGGCTGACGTTTCGCCGCACTGTTACGCCCATCTGGCCCTAACGTGAGGGTTTGGACCTGTAAGAGCGATGCTGCGGACACCCCCGCGGTGGGCTTGCGCCAAACCGTCACCGCGCCGCCCCACTTTGGCACCGCCTGCAACGACATCCAATTACATTGACAGCGCAATCAGGGGTGGCGAAAAACGGCACAGGGGCCGACTTGAGCAGCTGACAGATTGCGCATGAGTGCCGCGATTGTAGGCATGTATATGCAGCGGTACATATGATTGACATTGATGCAGGACTATGTTTGTTTCAGCTCATGTGCACCATAGGCAACGCAATGAAGGCTGATGGACTGGCATGCGTCGCACAGGACGGATGCGCAGCGCGTGCGCGCGCCCGGAAAGTGACGCGCGTACTTCAACTGCTGCTTGTCGTGAGGCAAACCGAACGAGCACATGAGCTTCCGCTCCAGAAATGAGATCGCTGGTGCAGCACCTCAAGTTGGCAAGATGCTGACCCAGCCAGCGGTCGATTAATCAGCGTATGGTGCCTTGAAAGGATGCACAAGGGACGCCCGTGCAGCTGATGCTGAATACACACATGTACCCCTTGCGCAGTGCTGCCTTCAGCTGCTGAGCGTAACACACTGAAGTACATTGGCAGGCATGACAACTGCTGCTGATATGTTGAAGGCTGGCATCAGCATTGGCGCACAAGAATATGAGCTGGCCACTGCTTCTTTCCTTCAGAGACTTGAAGTACTGCTTATTGCATCTGAACATGAAAAATGAGCTTCTGTATTTTAGAATGCAAGTAGAACGTAGAGTCAATGCCAACGAGGCGACGCAGGGCCAGCTTTCAGAAAGTGGACGTGAGCGCTTTCAAGAGATGTGTCAGTGGCGTCCACGTCTACATGACAGAGGCCGTATCCCCCCCAAGGTTGTGATGGTATTTGTTATAATCATTTGTGAAGCACTATTTTTTTTTGCACGCAAACTGTCTCAGTCACCTGTGGCATCAGAAATCGCTCAGTATGAACTTGTGAGCATCAGGATGTTCCCAGTGGCTTCTAGAGGTCGCCTGAGAGTTTGTGACACTGCCAACTTTGATGTGGCTCACAAATCGATCATCGGCCGCAGATGATGCCATGCCAAAAAAAAATCACAAAAGCTACTTGTCAGGACTCGCAAATGCATTCATTCCCCACTTTTTACCAGTTGGCGTTGGCGGGAACGGCGAAAGGCGCGAAACACGATCTTGACGGGCCCAGACCCGGAGAAAATAATTGTATTAAATGGTCTGATGCCGGCGTCAATTGTTTTTTCTAAAGAAACGACCCTATTTCAGGTGCAGCCGATCTTACCTTCTGCAACAGATCTGCCTCTCTGGCGCTGACAAAACGCAGCAGCAGACACACGACGGTCCCACTCAGGAACATGTCATCCCCCTGCTTCCCCTGCTTTTGTGACTCCTTCGCTTTCTGCTGCTTGTGAGGCGGCGCTTTCCTTTGCTGGCTATGAGCACTCGACATAACGCAGCAGTCTTCCTGAGGAACAAAGTGCTTCAACTCCGATTTTTCGTACTTCAACATGGCAACCTCAACCCGTTTTCGTGGGGGCATGCAACGATGAACTGACACCGACACGGCCCGACAGCAGGGCCAAGTGTTGACCTCAGCCTCTGATTGGTGTTCAAAGATCATAAGCATAGGGCCTGTCAAGCCGCTGGCAGCAGCTCTGCTGCCTGAGGCAGCAGCAGCAGCAGCAGCCACTCCCGCAGGAGGTGCCGAACCGTCTCGAATCATGGGTTGGGCGGGTTGGTCACAGCTGCCTGTTGCGCTGGCACGGCGATGTAAGGGTGCGACTGCCAGTGTCAGGCAGCCCGGCAAGACAGGGGCTGTAATATCGAACCTGGCGCTAGGACAGGTTATCAGCTTCTTCATTTCGGGCGCCAGCATTGCGGCTGCCAGCCTCAGCGACAGGGGCATGAACTTCCCAGTGTTCATGAGCTTCATTGTGTACTTGTGCCTGTGTGGCTATCTGGTGAGAGTGAGGAGGCCCCTGCGGCTGCCGGTGTGGAGGTACGCGGTGTATGCCCTCATGGACGTGGAGGCAAACTTTCTGGTGGTCTTAAGGTGAGCACAGTACTGAAAAGCCTGCGCAGTAGCAGGTGTGTAGCACAGATTAATCGAGGCTTGCTGCTTACAACGATAGTTCGATGGCCTTCTGTTGAATCCCTATTTTGTGCTTGACACAGAGCAGCCAGTGTCAATGATTGGCCTAGCCGGGCATCCCGCCTAGTTTATGATTTCCTCGCAGTGATTGTGTGTGCATGTACGAAGGCCCTTCAACCAAAGTTAGAGCTTGTAAGTATGCGGAATTCCTGTATGATGTAGAAGTCTTCAGTACGGCTGTAACCTATCATGACAGGGGGCTGTGCGTTCTCATTGAGTCCACTGCGCAGTTACCACGCCTGCGCTGAAATGCCCGTGCTGAAAGCACCAGGATGCGCCAGCAATGAAAGCCTGTGGTGCAGTTGAGGAGCATCTATAAACCCCTCTCAGGAAAGGCTTGTATGAGGATCTGGCAGCAGGGGGCAAAGGGCAGTTGTGTTCCACAGCTAGATACCATCCATGAAGCACGCAACGCCATCGGTAGGCAGCACGTAGTCTCAGCGCCAGTCGATCGTGTGCAAAGCTCTCGTGCTGCGCCTCTGACCTATCCTACGCTGTAACACTCGCGACAGCTGTGGACGTTATCAACCTCATCACGGTCATATTGTTCATGCAGCAACGACAACCAGTGTGACCCTGCAATCCGCCATCTGACCCTACAAGCCACTACCAAACTGCGCTGCATCCGCGGTACAACCTGCATGCACTCTCATTTTTTTTTCAGTTTCCGGTACACCAGTATCACCAGCGTCATGCTGCTGGACTGCTTCAGCATACCGGTGGCGATGCTGATGAGCAGGCTGTTCTTGGACGCACGCTACACGTCCAAGCACCTGCTGGGGGTGCTGCTGTGCCTCGTGGGGCTGGCGCTGACGGTCATCAACGACTTAGGTGAGCGCAGCTATCAATGAGCGGCGAGGCTCAACACAGTCACCGATGGCGGGGGGGTGGTTGTGTTTGCATGTATGCATTGGATGCCGCCGCGCAAGGGCCAGCGTTGAAGTTAGGGCTAGTTAGGGGGTAAGTGCCTTGATGGTAACCTTAGCCAATGGCGTGCTCGTCCCGTGCATGCCTATACCCCAGCATGTGCGCTTTCAACTTTAGTGGTGGCTCTGTTGCTAACGTACGTTGATGTTATTGATGATTTGAGTGGGCACGTTGATGCAAGCAGCGAGGATTGCATTAGTCGTCAGTGGCCTGGGCAAACGCTTGCTCTTTCGCTCGACAACTGTCACACCACTCAGGCCACAACATATCCACCATGCCAGATCTCATATCGTCATCTCTGGGCAAAGATCTCAAACTCCAGGCAATGCCCTATAATATAATGAGGCGATGGCGTCTTTGTACCCTGTTTGTACTCTGAAATTGTACTCATGGGCTTGGCATGGCATAATGACCCTGACCCCATTCTCTTGATGCACAACGTGGCTGCGCAGAGGACAAGACGGCGATGAAGGGGCACTCCTTCAAGGGGGATCTGCTGTGCTTGGGGGGGGCATTCCTGTACGGCTGCCTGAACGTCATGCAGGAGAGCATAGTCAAGAAGCACGACAGGTGGGCGTTTGACCTGAAGGTGGCAGTGCACTGCCGCAACGCTATCATGGAACCTACATGTATTTGTTTAATGGTGCACCACAGTACATGTAGGTATGCTCTTGCTCTGCAACGGTTTTGTTTGACGCTCGGGACCAACCATTGGCAGCAGTTGCACGCACGCAACAACTTCAAGCGCCGCGTGCGCGCGGGCGCCGTTGTGCACCTGCCGGACGCGAGTGAAATGAGGCCAAAAGCACCTTCACACGTACAGGCAGGTCCGCATGCGTATCGCGTGAGCGCACGCTGCATGTACGCCTCGTCATTGCATATGATGTGACCGTCCGGAACAGCACCACTGACAGAAAGCCGGCGCGGGAACTAGCTGCCTGAGAAAAGCGTACCTTCAAGTTGAAGTTGAGCACGCCACGGCGTTTGCATCCCATGATTTCAAGTCACTGTCATAAATGTCGTCCATTCATATTTGAATTCACGAAGCCTTGCATTGAAATTCTCCCCAGTGGTTTTCAGTGACTCAGGGCAGGCCACAGCATGCCCCCAGTGCACTCATGGCTTGGCTTCCGGCTCAGGAAGCAGGGTATTGCCAAAGTTTATGTCCCCCTGCTGTGCTTTGTCGCGCAGTGTCAAATCGCGGTGCCGGGATTGCCCTGCCCCATGCATGCCCCATCTTCGCATTGCAGGACATGTTACCTTCCTCATGCTAATGTTACGTTCGGGCACCCTTGCCTGTCTTCTCTTGCCTGTAGGGCGGAGCCTCATAGTGCAGCTCCACCTGCTACCAAGCCTGCAGTCACAGCTATCTATACCTATCTACTACAGCATCATGTACACCTAGGATGCATCTCCCTCCTCTGACTGATATAGCTGATTGTTGTGCCGCTTCACCTGGCTCTCTTCTCTGTGTAGATCGGAGCTGCTGGGGATGACGGGGGCGTTTGGCGTGCTGTTTGCGGGGGTGCAGTTTCTCATACTGGAGCGGGGGCCCATGCAGGACATGCACTACAGCCATGTAAGTTGAGCTTACAGGCATGCACAGCAGTCAGCATGAAGGACATGCACTACAGCCGTGTAAGTTGAGCATACGTTACGTGCACTGCAGATCGAAGTATGTAAATTGAGCGTATCTGACGTGCACTACAGCCATGTAAGATGAGCATACATGATGTGCACTACAGCCATTTGAGTACATGACATGCACTACAGCCATTTGACTTGAGCATGCATGACATCCACTACAGATATGTATGTTGAGCGTATCTGACATGCACAGCCAATTTAGTTGAGCGTACGTGACATGCACTACAGCCATGTCAGATGAGCATACATACAGTGTGTGATAACACGCACTGCAGATATGTAAGTTGACCGTACATGGCATGTACTGCAGCCATGTATGTTGATCGTGCATTCCATGCGCTGTAGCCAGCATACAGGACGTGCACCACAGCTATGTCAGCTGAACATGCGTCACATGCACTGCAGCCATGCAAGTCAAACTTACGTGACATGAACCACAGCCATGGAGCCTGAGAGCGTGTCGCATCCTAGACTGCAGCAGTGACCTCTGACAACAGTGCAGCCGCAGGCATTCATAGCCAAGTAACATTATGATCAACAATAATTGCTGCATGCACATGCGCAATTGCACTTGCTTCAACTAGTGGCAGTGCTTCGAGTGGGAGGCATGCAAGCCTTCCGACTGAACTATCGTGCTGATGCGCCACGGTTCAGTTGATGAGACACACTTCCAGCCTTCAAGGTTGAAGTTGGTGAAGAATTGCTCATATCAGCACTGCTGGCCTAGCGCTGGCTGTCAGTATGGGACCGCTCCGAATGACGCGCGTGCTTTGGGATAACGGCTCTGCTGAATGTCTTCCTCTGTACAGCACCGTCCAACACCATGGTCACTGGCTGTGGCATGGCTAGCATCGCAGTCACACTGCATTCTTGCTCGCGCACGCATACCTACATACCTTATTGCTACATGCTTGGGGCAACACACCTGTACGTGTTGTCTATGCGGCGCACGGCCGGCAGCTTCAACTTTGACGTTTGACAACGATATACTTTTCATCAACTGTCAGTTGCTGACGTGCTTCCAATGGCTGCAAAGGCTGCGCCGCGCGGCAGCGTAAATTGAGCTGTCCCATGTAACATTGAACTTCTTGAAGGTTGATTCACCGCAAATCTCATCAGTGTCACGGCGCAAACCGCAATCGAAAGCGTTTCCCACTTCAGTGCAGCTTTGACTGCTGATCTGGCCCTCTTGCTCTGTGCTCTTGATTGCTTGCATGGCAGGCGCGAGCAGCGTTTGTGCACTTCAAGTTGAAGCATGGCATTGTACACAACACGAGCACACATTTCAGCCAACTTCAAGTGTGCGCCTCGTGGTCCAATTGAGGTGCTTTCCTACCACAGCTGCAAACGCTATCATGTGGCGCCTGCTGACAACGCTCTGCGCATGCTCCGTGTTGCTGCCGTGCCAGGCGGGAGCAGCGTTTGTGCTGCTGTACGTGGGATCCATCTTCTGCATGTACACTTGGACATCAATCTTCCTCCAGGCGGTGAGTCTCATGTCTTATGTGGTACTTGAAGTATGCGCAGATGCCGCTGATGCGGCCATGGTCTCTGTCTTCATGTATGAGGCAAGCTCAGTGCCATGGGTAAATCATGACTAAAATGGTGCTGATTGGGCCACTCTGTTAGGCAGGTTTGGCGAGCGTTGACAAATGCTCATCAACAGGGGATCGTCAGAGCGGTTGCAGGGAAAATGCACGTGACTTTGTTCACTTTGGGTCGCGACTAGAAGTACATGCGGATGTATTCATACTGGCAACATGTTGCGCATGTACCTGTATGATATGCATACCCCCACCAATCACGGTCGCTAACCCTAACCTACCCCCCTGCCCCTTGTAATTTCAGGGGGATGCCGCCCTGTTCAATCTGGGCCTCCTCACGTCGGATCTGTACGGGATGGTTTTTGCGTACTTCGTCGAAAAGCAGAGCTTCGACCTGCTGTACATAGTGGCGTTCTTCATTATTATCAGGTACAGTAAATGGAGGATGCTGTCAGTGTCACCTGTGAGGTTTAGTCTGTGCCGGCGGCGTGGCGTTTTTGTCGCAAACATTGTTGTGGTCATGGGGGCATGACATCAGATTCAGAATCAAATGCAAGCCTGTCTGGAAGGCGTTGTTGGACATCGTGCGTGCCTGGGCATGTCGCGAGGGTCAGGATTAGTGTTACACGAGGCCTAAGAAGGACGGACCACCTGTTTACACGATTTTCCACAGATGGCTTCTACTTGCAAAAAGAAAGGTACAAGAGCTCGTTGAAGCTGTAGGTGGCAACTTTTTAGCGCTACAATTGAGCACAGTTGCGCCGGCTCGTAACGCGATGCGAGCTCTGCCAGTGCGTATTTGAGCAGGACACGTGCAGCAGTGCTCAGATGCACACAAAAAAATGCCCGTGCAGCAGTGCTCAGAGCATCCTCCGAGTTAGATGGCAAAGAAAGGGCACCTTGCATCGCGTCATGCAGCCTGGCGACCGTGACCTTGTGAAGCGCCACATTGGCCTGCTCCATTCTGACGTTTTGCTGTTGAGTACACTTCTATGCGGGAAGTGCTTGAATGCCTTGCGTTCTTGACTTTGTGGAGCGTAATATTGGCCTGCTACATTGTGCCATGTTGGTACTGTGGCCCCTTGGCCTACCATGGAGCTGACCATGCACTCACTGTGTGTTTGCCACAACAAAATAATACCTTACCCTTGGCACGGTTCCGGTGGCCGAGAACTACGGAATTTTACAGGCAAATTGAGACACTTTTTCAAAATTTGACCCTTGCTTTTTCCAGGTGTGACCCAAATTTATAAATAGGCAAATTCAGACACATTTTCAAGGTTTGACCCAAGTCTATGGGCAAATTGAGACACCATTTCAAGATTTAACCCAACAAGTCGACCTTTCGCCTCCTGTACCACATGCTCGCCGCCGCGCGCTAACGCCGCCACATGCCTTCCTCTCTCTGCGCCCGGCGCTCCATCTCTCATCCTCAGCGGTCTGTTTGTCTACCACGGCGCACCGTCCGCAACGGCGCCGGGCGTAGCTAAGGAGGGCAGCACGTCTCCACGTCCCAACAGCGTAACCGATGACAGCAACGGGGGCCCGGGGTTCTCAAGCTTAGAGGTGAGTTCATGTAGTACTGTTCTCATCTGTCGGACTTCAAGTACTTTCATTGCAGACTTCAACAACGGGCAGCGTATCTTTCCACTCCAGCAGGGAGTTCACCCTCGGCGCTTTGAGTTCAGGTTCAAGTTCATGCATCGTTTCTTTCTTGAAGTGTATACCAGATATGCTTGAAATGGCTACATAATATTCAAGTACTTCAAAGTAAGAAATTTGCTCCTCTAAGGGCAGCACTTTTGCATACCAACTAATTCACTCATTTGCATGAGTCGGCAGAGTTTGCGCATATGTTTACAAACAAGTAAGCACAAGAAAGATGCTTGGTGCTGTTTATGGGGCGAAGGCATGCATGATTGACGACTGTTGTACCCTAAAGCATCTCAATCAACTCACCTCACCAGCATACCTGAAGTTACCATACACTCTGCAGAGTCTTCAATTGGCTAACTCTCACACTCTTCTCCACCGCTCTGCTCCCGCTGCGCGTTCTTCTGCAGCAAGAAGACATGACATCAGAAGCCCTCATGTCCCCCGACGCGTGCGGCGACGCCTTCAGCACCGCAGACGACGACATCGTCGAGTTCAACAGGGGGCGACAACGCATGGCGCTTGTTTGAGCGGGCGCACCTTAGCATGCTCCGGTGCTGATCCTCAGAACGCAGATCTTGCGAGAGCGCTCCGGCGCTGGTCTTCAGAACCCAGATCTTTCCCCAGATCTATCTGAAGATTGCTGCAGGGTCCAGGCAGTGCCAGCAGCGCAGCGCGCGGCACTGCTAGACTGCACTTGCGCCGATGCCTCTGGCCTCCGCATGGCACGCATCCGGCGTAAGACGCTCCTATCGCGCTGTGGGGTATGCGGGAATGATCCCAGAACATGATGCGGCACGGTTCCTGAGCGTCGCCTGCGACGAACGCACGCCTACTGCCTCATGAACCATCAATTGCAACAGCAAGGCGCAACGCAAGCTCCACCCTAAGGCAACCTTGGGGCCGGCGGCGACACTGGAGGCGTCGCATCCCCCCCTCAGCTTCAGTCAGAGGAGGTGGCTGAGAGGTCGCAGTGGGTGGCAGGGGCTTGCTGTTAGCTGCTGTGACTCCGGTCTACGTGCCTTCGCCCGCGTGCTCAAATGCTGTTGAGCGCTGCCACTATACGCCCTGGCAGTGATGTGCTTCGTAAGCGCGCTGCGAGCGCGTGCCGCCAGCGGCGCCTGCGCACACGGGGGGCGGTACATTGCAGTTCCTACATCACCGGCAGCGCCGCCTGCGTCATGCCCCTGCCAGCATGGCGGACTGCGGCAGTTCGTAGTCCTAATAGTTGTTGATTGTGGCCGAGCCTTGTCCTTGTGACGGCGTGGCGCCGTTCTGTCTCTACAAATACTATGCAGAGTCAGAAATAGGCTGCTGCTTGTTGACTTGTAAAATGAGTGGAGACTAGCCAGTAAAGCGTGCATTGGTGCGTCTGCTCTTGACGTTTTGCCTGCGGGGTTTTACTTGCTTCATTTGCTGCCACCCGCTTTAAGTCATTGCGTTCCTGTAGTGCCAATGGGCTATGTCAACAAGGATGCAGAGGTCATGATGTCAGCAGAGCCAGCGCCATTCAAGCAAGCTGCAGCTGCAGTGCTCATGAGATCACCTTTATTATCAGTTCCGACTGTCACTGGCCATGTATGCCCTTGCATGCGCACTCTTCCCGGGCGCTAGTTCCAAACTACTTCAAAGTACTCATGGTGTCGGCATCAAAGTTCTGCAACTCATTTTGTCTCGGATGCGCAGAGAACGGGTCAAGAACGGCGCACCATCTGCCAGGCAGGTCAGTCGCGTGCACACGACAGCACCCGATTGGGCATCAGGAACAGTCATGCACATGGCTCAGCGAGCTGAGCACCAACAAAACGCGCATCAGAAACACCATGAAAGCACGGTGTTTAGCCCACAAAAGAGGAAGCACATCAAAGTTGAAGGTCTGGTCATGCAGCGAAGTGCAGCCGTTGCTGTGACGCTCTACTGGCGCGTTGTGCGCCACGCAAGACATGCAATGCTGGAGTACAACGGGGTGCAGCAGCAAGCTGGCAGTGCCATGCAGATAGCATAGAGCATTCTGGGGTGATCATAAAAGTATATATATGGTATAAATATTGACGAACGGAACAACAGCTCCATTCTGTGCCTCGGCCATCCCTCGGTGAGTAAATGCAGAATGCGGAACCACGCTGACCAGCGGGAGAGAAATAAGTCTGGCTCAATTGATGAATTGTAGGGAACAAGGCTCTGGAGCGTGCTAGCGTTTCGTGTCTGATGAAAAGAATCTGACTCTGAGTCAGCAGCGAAAGAGGTGCGAGTCACCAGTTGAAGTTTAACGTCACAATAAACACACGTGCACACGCGGACACAAACTATGGACACAACGCACAGACGGTCGCTTGCCACTTGCACACTCGGGCCATTCATCATCTTAACCTGATGATGAGCAGCGCACACTACATAACAATGACAGGAAGGATGGGGCGGGGGGCTGGTATGTATGTAAGACGCCTGTGCAACAGCCGCTTGAGGCATTACCTATGCCTCTCAGACTGTATATGGCGGCTGAATGACGGTAGCGGTCGCTGTCGTAGTGACGGTGTCAAAGCTCTTGAGGTGTCGCCAGGTCGCGGTGGCAGCGCTCACGGCGATGGCGGCGAACACCAAGGAGACGAATGCGAAGCCTGCAGTGCGTGCAGGGAGAGGTCAATGGCTGTTGTGAGTTCAGCAACGAGGCTTCAGCTGCTGAACACGTGGCGAATGCCAGTACTTCTGCGCTTCACTTGCGCAGAATTCCTCATCCACACAACACCTTGTGAAACGGGCGCCTGTAGGGCATGTCGCTGCTCAATCTTACCATTGCAATGCGTGCATGCTCATGAACTTTGAACACCTGTGTACGTGTGGTGTGGGTCTGACCCGCGCCCCCCCCCCCCCCCCCGCCCCCCTGTTCATGCATTCTGTGCATTTGCTGATCACCAGTCTCGCCGGTTTGGCCTGGCCATGTTCTCGGCATGTGAGTGTGTTTGTTGCGAGCGCAATTAATGTACAGAACGAACGGTACGATTTGGTGTGAACAAAGCAACTTCTGTGCACTAGTTCGTGTGAGTAGCTGATGTAACTTAACTTCAAGTTGAAGCATCACACAGGAACAACGTTGCAAATGAGGGCTTCGTATCACGAGCTCATAGCGCAGTGAGGCTGCACAGCTAGGTGCATATCGAGGTATTGAGAGCGTGCTGTAGAAGTACCCAGGTACTGTAAGAGGCCACCTGGCCAATTCGCTCGCCATGCAGCTATAGAGAACACACAGGTAGTACTACTGAGCAACTTGAATGTCAGCGCACTTGTCTGCTGCAATGCTGTCCGTGTCAGCTCGCAAATGGCTCTGTACCACACACAGCAGCAGATGCCTGCAGTCTCACCTAGATTGCCACCATAAATCACTGATAGGATTCCCAGGACGACGTAGGCTGCGGCGAACAGTGCGAAGAGCCCAATATTGGCCTTCATGTAGCCTGTCTTGTCGTTGTAGACGCCGTAAAAGCACAGCGCTGCCCAGATCAGCAGCACGGCGTTGACGATGACAATATCCAAACTATACCAACTGCTGCGCAAGCGCAGAGCGACTGAGTAGGCCGTCAGGGCCATGATGATGCCGTCGAGGACAAGGATGAAGGCCTTTCGATTGCGTTGACGCGCTGTCAGTGGCTGAGATGCCGTGGCAGCGGCTGTTGCTGCGTCTGCATTAGCTTTTGTGGCTATGGGTCCATCCATCGGTGGCTTCATGCTGACGAACATGATGCTTTGCGTTGATCAAGTGACTACTCCGGAATCTCACAATCAGCGTAGGAGAGTGGCAGTCCGCGTCACTCCTGCAGTCTGACTCCTCGTCGGCTCGGCTTTGTCTGTCTATAATTCCGTAAGGCTCGTCGAAAGGTGTCCAGTCGCCGCCCAGCAGACGAAGACAGTTTCAGAAACAACGGGTGCGTTGCTACAGTAGCTTTCTAGCTTTGTGGCTATTGGGTTCTCCATTCATCGGTGGCTTTAAGCTGACGAACATGGTGCATGCGTTGATCAGGTGACTACTCCAAACTCCTTTCAATGTAGATTGGTTGAGTGGCAGTCCACGATGCGCACCCTGCAGTGCGACTCCTCGTCCGCTTTGCTTGTCCTTTGTGTGTAGATGTCAAAGGTGGTCGCGACGCAGACAAAAAATATACTATAGTTTCAGAAAAAAAAACTTTGTACCCCATTTGAAGTTCTCTCCTCGCCGTCGCTCTCTGGCAGAGATGGTTGTGGACGCCTTCAGCTGCGCATATCCAGTGCCTGTGGTTCTGTCTGTAGAGGTCTCAACATGTGGCTTGGCGCGAGCCGTCCTCAAGCGATCGCTGGCGGACCTGCAAGCAGTGCTAGATACCGATGTGGATCCTGCCAGCCACACAGATGCATTTGGGCGCAACCCAGGGCATTTGGCCGCAGCAGATGGCCAGCCGGAGGCGCTAGGTTTGCTGGTGGACCATGGGCTGCATGTTGACTCTGTTGACCGTAAGTAGCCCGCTCCATGTTTGATCAGAAGCCTTTCGTATTGCTTCGTCGAGGCAGAGGTCCTCGTTCCACTGTTCGCATCACACATTGACGTTTCAGCACCGCTGCTCATGCTTACTTGCATGCGCATCGCGGCTGGGCGGCGGGCATGCACCGATCTTAGGCAGCCAGCCTGCTGATGTCTCTTGTGCTTAACACTAAAAACTCGGGTCACGCTGTATCAATTTACAAAGTGAAGTAGAAGTATCACCAGCGATAAGCTGGCGCTGCTCATGTTCAACGAAAATCACAGTGGTGATTTGCCTGAGCCTGATACTGCAGAGGACTGCTCTACTGTTACACTGCCTTCAGCCTTCCGAATTGTGAGTGTAGTCACCTTGCAAACTCGAGTTGCATGATCAAACTCGAGTTGCATGATCACACGCTGAACTAAAACAGGCGACTACACATGTAGGCGACAAGGTTAAAGCGAAGGTCAGCTGCATTTGAGTCTTGAGCAATTGTAGGTGCTCCGGATGCGGCTGTTGTGCGCTTGGCAAAAGCTGCAGGTGCTTGTACTTACTTGACGCTTATGAACTTGAAGTACTCATGCACCTGGGATGGGTGCCAATGATCAGGCACCAAACAGGAACCGTGCATGTCGCGTCAGTGCTGGCAATGCTCCCAGCACTGTGTCAAGGGAAGGAGGGGGGGGTGTTGATAGTGGCATGGTAGTTTCCATCTGCTTTGTACAAGCATAATCTGGTGTAAGAACGCACTGAATGCATATCATGGCAAGAACATGGGGATGCAGAAACGCTGGCCCTCAGGCTGCGGCGTAGAATGCAGAGCGTGTCAGAGCTGTTGGGCATGGCAGTGGTCAAGCCACTGTGTATATTTTGTGTCGCTTTGACAGCCTCTTGTCAGGAGCATTTGTGGATGCGCATCAGCTGCAGTGCTCAACTGGCAATTGTGCACGCTTGCAGACCGAGGGAATACGCTGGCGCACTATGCCGCTGAAGGGGGACACCTGTCATGGTCAGTGACATGTCATGCAAACCTCAAGAGGAAGCGCAAGTATACCGTATATCAGCCACTGGTTGGCTTTTGGTAGCAGGCAACAGCGCTGTAGTCTCATCAGGGCCAAGCGCCCCTTTTCTACCAGATCTTTTTTAAAGTGGCCGATGCAACTAACATGTAATCAATGATTATTATCGCATCACAAATTACCTCACAGTGGCAGTACTTCGCGAGTGGTTCTCAAGTACAACATGACATAGACTGATGCTGGTGTAACCAAGTAGAATGTACGGGCGGCCATCAATCCACAACAAGCGCACATTGCGACAGCATCATGCTTGAAGGTATTGTGTCACGCAGAACCCTGCACGTTGTCCGCATAGTCACTGGTTTTTCAAGACTCTACTATAGTAATGAGCACACTTCACCCCCGTTAGTGCTCATGGGCAAACGCTGCGCTACTGCGCTACCGCCAGCAACCGGCTGTGCCACTCCCGGCAGCCGATGCGCAGAGCGTCCAGCCCTCCTGCTGCAGGCACTGCTTCGCTTAATGTGCTGCCCGCTGCTCAGTTCGCCGGTTGCTCAGCGTGGTGCCGTTCCGCCTTGCACTCTGAGCGTTGACGATCATAATGCTGGTTCAGCGCTGCTGTGCGCTGCGCGCGTTGCTGAGCGCTGCCTCGCCTGTTCTTCATCAGCGTTGAGCGCCGCTGCACTCTCTTGACATTGCTGGGTCGTTGCCTCACTTCTTGTTACTTCTACGTTGAAATGTCAAGCAATGCTGAGCTCTGCACGCGCTGATAGACACTGCACCAATATGCCTTTGCGCAGTCTGCAGGTACTCTGCGCAGCGCTCGCGGACTTCAGCCTGCGAAACGCGGACGGGCGCACGCCATTCGAAGCAGCACAGGTATGTAGGTATGCTGCTGCATTGCTCAGTCGCTCTGACGTACCGCCGGGCGCTGTGAATTCTCGTGCTGCAGGCTCATTGGCGTCATGGTGGCATGCTGATATGTTGTGAGGATACACGCTGTGGGACATTGAGCTGCCTGGTTACAAGAGAACAGCTTGCTAGCAGGATTAAAATATCAAAACCAACCAGACTGTCAGTCAGTTCCACTTCAGCTTGCCCTAGCAGTGCCAGCGGTGCGATGGAAGCGTCACATGTGCCCTAACCCTAACGTTAAGTGCACTTCAAACCTTGTGTCCGCCTACGCACTAGCCACCACCTCTGCATTGAGCACACGACTGCCCGCGTTGGTGCGACATCAAGCGTCAGAGTGTGATTCCACACTCCGCATCACACTCACACCACACACACTTTCATCTTCATTGTCGTGTGGTGGCGCAGGCTGCCGGCCACACGATCTGCGCACAGTACCTACATACCTGTGGTGCAGAGGGGTATGCTCACCGCCTCATCCTGCACCGCGACACGGAGACCCGGAGGCTGGCAAAACTCGCGCATACACAAGAGGTGAGGTGTGGTCTGAGTTTGTACGTGCTATGTATACGTACCATGTATGTACGATACAAGTCGCAATTATCATACTTCAGAAGTATGAGTTGACCTGGCTTTGAGTTTTCATGTGTAACAATCAGCAGTGTTTCAGCGCCAGAAAGGGACCGGCTTAATGGTGTGTGGGAGGTTGTGTACAAGTCTGATGCTGGACTGGGCTGTGAGGTACGGCCCGTAGTTGAATTTGAGTTGAGCTCAGTCCTGCTGCACGCTTTACAGGAATATCGACCTTCATGCTGATATTTTATCGGCGGGCGTCAACGGTCCGCGAGTGAGCGCAAGCGAGCACGCGCCGTGCGCACGCCCTCTACTTCGTGCGTGGACTTGGGGATGGTGAACCAAGTTCAAGTATGTGTGCTGTCCTCATAAAAAAGTTGTTGAACTTCGAAGCCGAAACTGAACAAAGCAAACAGAAAAAAAGAGAAGCGAGCGAGGCGCAGTGTCGACATTTCGGCGACAGTGGCAGTAGCAGTAACAGCAGCCGCAGCGAGCAGCAGTTGCACCTCAACGGCCGTCGCATCACAGCTGAAGGTCGCAAGCGAAGAAGTGCAAAAAGCGTGGCGAGTCGTGAACACCGCGATGAAGCAGCGTGAGCATTGGCTTGCTCTTGCCCGTGCTAGGCGGTCTGTCACACGGTGTGTGGACTCCAGAGCAACGTGAGCAACGGCTTGCTGTAAACAGTGCTAGGCGGTCTGTTCGAGAGACAACAGAGCAACGTGATCAACGACTCGCTGTAAATCGTGCTAGGCAGTCTGATGCTCGTGCGCGAGCGACACCACAGCAACGTGAGCAGCCACTTGCTGCAGATCGTGCTAACGCGCACAGAGGGTGGCGGCTGAATGCGAGAGGCGCTCCAAGCAAAGAGCTGCAGCCATGCAAGTCGTCGCACTGCAACATGAATGACATGAATTCATCAGTGCCTCGCCCGTGGACGCATTCAGTCCTGGTGATTAATCACGTGCGGAGCCTCAAATTGCAAATCTGCAGTTGCCACACGGGCAACCAGCTACAGTAGGATCACCGGATCATCCATGTTGGGCTGCCACCACATGCAGATTTGCTCGAGAGGCCATATGTTTTAGGGTTGGCAAAGGAGTTTATGACCGTTTGTGTTCCTACGAAGTCAAGCCTTGCCATGTGGGTCATGAAGGTTGGCTGCAGGAGACCTATGACAAGCACCAGCAAGCTATGCACAACAATGCCCCTTTCGTTCGTCCTGCGGTTTTCATCTGCAGGTCCACCCAACAGATTCATGGCTCAGTCTCTGCCATGGCCATGCCCAACCACTTTGCGTACATAAATGTGTGCCTCGTGATGCTTTTCATTGTGCCGCTGTGGCCTGCTCACTGCTGTACTGCTGTACCATATGCTCTCACATTGCCCATATCCTTCAAAACAAACCACAATGCCGAACTGCCTGTGCTTGACTGCAATATACTGGGTATTGCATGCCTGCTGATTTGGCACTGGTGGTGCATGACCTACACCAAATTCTGCATGATTGACCGTAGGTTGTGACCTCGTCCCTCACACTGTGGCACCCAGCACCATGACCGTCTTCACCCTGCAGCTTTCACCGCAGCTTGCCCTGCTTAGATTAGGGTTTCAGTTGCGTGTGACGCGCGCCGTCGCAGATCATTCTCTTGTCGCATTAAGGGTTGCAGTGTTGCCGTTTCAATGAAGTGGCGTTCTACTTTGCATGGGCGCCGCTTGTGCCTCTGCCCGCTTTGTTTTGTTGCATCCTCAAAGTAAGAAAGATGTGACATCCCTGCTGCAAGCGGAGCAAACAGAGATGTAATCGAGCGCTTTAGTGAGCCCTTTCAAGTCGAGACTGTGTGCATGTGCTCTTGTTCCTTGGCCATCGGCTATACTTCAACTTGCTTGCTGCAGCAAATTCAATGACAATGTAGCATGGAAGCCATCAGTGCTGAAATGCTCTACTGCTGTTTGAGCATGCGCGCAGGTGCTGCTGGGACATGAAGTTCAGCTGCAGCTAGCGCCGCATGACTGTACACCCCTACGACACGTCGCCCTCTCATCCAAAGACGTTCAACAGGTATGTAGCTCCAACAATAAACTTCAGGGAAGTACTTCGGACTATGCAGGTACACATTCAGCAGATATATAGTTAGAAGTACATGTGTACTGATTCATACACAAGTACAAGTCCAGCGCATATGCTCTGGTCAGCTGGCTGTCATTGCCACATGTAATACACTCAGGGAGGCTTTTGCAGTTGTTCAGTACAGATGATCACACGCGCACCGTAGTACTTGCTTCGCCACGGCAGTGTGAACGCTCATGGTCACCTCAGCTGTGAAACAAAATGCTCTGGCTTGCAACTCCTGTGCTGCATGGCCTGCAGTAGGGCACGGTTGCAAGTCGATGACTTCAGCCATCGTCAAGATGATTCAGCGTCTTTGCGTCTCACTCCACATGCCACACATGTTGCTTGTTGGGTTCCAGTTTGCAAGGCCTTGAAGGTTAAGAGTTTACGCATGACAACAGTCGCTTTGAGCAATGCGGTACTCATTCTAGCTTGCTGCATCTGCTGTCTGGCGGTGCAGATGACGGTGCAGCTTACAGCGCAGGGGACTGTCAGACGAGTCACGCGAGAAGCCCTGCAGCATGCCTCAGTAGCGGAACAGGGCTAGGGTTTGCGTTTGCCCTTCCCTATCTGCTACCAGGCCAACTCCTTTTACTGACATGCAGTGCGATCCCTGCACCAGCCAAATCGGCGGCATGCTATTGGAAGCACATGTAGATTGCCTAGATCACTGGTTGAACGGCGCCACGCACCGTTATATGGGCCTCAGCAACATAAACGTGTTGGGAGTGACTGGAGCTGTGAACTTCAGGAGGACATAAACACCATGTTGAATGAAGTCCATGACGCTGTGTTGTCCGCCTGCTGTGATACATCGATGCCGTTTGCTGATGTGAATCTGAGTACGCACTGGGTTGTGTGCTGCGTCATCAAATGTTGCCTGGCAATGATGCATCTGAAACCTAGGCCAGAGATCACTAGGACCTCACCATGTCTTCACCTTTCCGGAAGTATGCATGCGCTGCTTCATGCACCTGCATGTGTGTGAAGCACCGCTATGTTGCAATGCCATGTCTACGAGCACCACTTGGACTCGCAGACGTTCACAAACATAGAAGTACAATGCATTATGATCAGAATTGCTACAAACTTGCCACATTGGCAATAGGGTCATTTGGCAGCATCGGGGAGCAGGGGCGGAAGCTGCTGGAGGCTGTGGCGACGGAGTATGCCAGCAGGATGTCAGTGCCCGGAGGAGCGCGCCCTAAAGCTCTCAAGGGCATCGCCCTGGCGCGCTTACGCTCGGCACTGTCGGCAGCGCTCCACATGGCGTACTCTGGCCGTGTCATGACACACATGGCAGAATCCAGGGGGGGGGGGCACATGGAGGAGGACGTAGGGGAGGACCCCGAGATGCCATTTGGCGGCGGCGGCGTTTGAGTGGTTGTCGTTGCGACACTTTCAGACTGTCATACGACATGTAGATTCCTTACAGCTAGATGCCAATCATCTGGGCTTTTTCGCGCCCTGAGCGAGAATTAATAAAAAGTACAATGCATTGCACTGCAACAGCTGCCTTACATGTACCATCACCGGCTTGTTTTCACAGGGAACCAACTTACATGCAAAGCAGCTGTAACCAGAATATGCACACAACTGCTCAAGGGTGCAAATAGGCATGATATGGCGTAGCAAACAAGCACTGCATCAACTCGCAGGCCAGCAAAATCATGTCACCTGACAAAACTCGCATTCTAGTACAGCGCCCTCAGCTATGCTCAGCAGATCTGTCAAAGCATCGATGCAAGCCCAAGCCCAGTGTGTTGTACAACAGCAATGGCAACACCGTGTGGCAGTCTGCATCATGCCTGCTTGCGATCGCTAGCATTCTCACTCACGAACAAATCTCCTGACAGGTCACGAATGCTCCCGCTGTCCACAACGCTTCGCTGCCTGCTGGATGTGGAAGCAAATGCGCACCCGGTCTGCTTCTCGTGCTACAAATGCAAAGAAAGACCTGCTTCATTGCGCGCATGCAAATGACCCAATGCCCCGCCCCTACATTGCTGTGCTATTGCAATTGCCCCCCCCCCGCCCCCCCCCCCCCCCCCCGCCCCAGACCTCAGCTTTCAGGACTCCCCTTCGCCACCCTATTGTTTGTGCCCATAAGTTCACCTCTTCGTGTTCTGTCCACTTCATGGCGCTACTGGCGCGCTGCGACCGCCGCCATACCACTCGCATTTTGCACTCCGTGCGTGGCATCTGGCAACTGTCACTGCATCCGTGCTCAGCACCACAAGTCGTCACTACTTCAAGTTGCTGTAGTAGCTGAGCGCTGCACACCGCCTCAGCGCTCCGCGCATCTGCAGCCACAGCGTTCGGCGTTCCCGCTCTTCCTCAGCGCGCAACACACCCACTGTCGCGGCGCCACAATAACAGCTGCTTCGCCACCCTCCCCCCCTCAATACTCATCCTGAACAGGGTAGCGCCCCACCCTCTCGCCCGACATCGTCAGCCACCTCCCCCCCCCGCTAGTGGCGTCCTCGCGCTCTCCCACCTCGACACTTCCTCCCCGCCGCCGCCGCCGCGCCGCGCCGCGCCGCCGTCCCAGCCGCCCTGAGCGCTGCTGCCACCGTTCCCGCCATCACCGCCCCAATGCTCCGCCGCAGAAGGCACGTCACTCACGGGCGCGGCGATCGCGGGCATCGACCACGCGTCCGCCTGCGCATCGCCGCCGCCGCCGCCGCCGCCGTACGGTGCCGTCGGCTGAGGCGCGCTGCCGCCGCTGGCGCCCGCTCGCGTAGGCGCGTCGGTCTCGCGCGCGGAGGCCGCAGGCGTAGCGTACGCAGCGGCCCCCGCATCGCCAGCGTACGAGCCCGTGCCCGCTCCGCCCGCGCTGTCGGCGCCCGCGGCGCCGCTGCCGCCTCCCGCGCTGCCGTAGCCGGCGCCGATCGCCACTTGACTGCCGCCCGCGCCCACACGGAAAATGCCGCCGCTGCCGCTGCTGTAGCTGCCGCCGGCGCCGCTGTCGTTGCGGTGCGTCGGCGTGCTGCCGCCCTCCACGCTGCTGCCGCCGCTGCTGAGGGCCACGCGGTGGCCGCCCCCGACGCCGATGCGGTAGATGCCGCCGACGCCGCTGCTGTAGCTGCTGCCGGCGCCGCTGTCGTTGCGGTGCGTCGGCGTGCTGCCGCCCTCCACGCTGCTGCCGCCGCTGCTGAGGGCCACGCGGTGGCCGCCCCCGACGCCGATGCGGTAGATGCCGCCGACGCCGCTGCTGTAGCTGCCGCCGGCGCCGGCGCTGCCGTAGGCGCTGCCCGCGCCGCTGGCGCGCCCCCCCACCACGCTGGCGTGGTACTGGTGCCGCCTGCTAGCGCCTCTGCCGCGGCCGCCGCTCTGCGATCTGGCCATGTTGTCGCTGCCGTAGATGACCAGGCTGTCCGCCCTGCTGCTGGAGCTCCAGGAGCGCCAGCGGTCGCCCAGGCCCTCGGCGGCGGGGCTCTCAGCCCGTTCGCTGCCGAAAAACGTGCCGCCGGCGCTGTGGGTGCTGCACCAGCCAGCGTCGCTGCCGCCGCCGCCGCCGCCGCCGCCGCTGCCTCTGTCACCTCTGCCATCGCGCCCGTCCAGACTGCTGCTGTGGGTGATACCGCCTCCCCCGGCGCTGCGCCAGGCGGCGGTGTTGCCGGTGATGCCGGCGCCGCCATCGCCGCCGCCACCGCTGGCAATGTCGCTTCCGCCACCCCAGCCTCCACTCGCGACTCGCCTCAGGCTGTCGCCTCCGGTGCTGCCGCCCCAGCCAGCGTCATAGCCAGCACCGCTGCCGCCGCTGACTGCGGCGCTGGCACCGCCGCTGTTCTCCCAGCCTCCAGCAGAAACTGCTCCACTAGGTGGAGTCACTGTGCTGCGCTTGTCAGCAGTGTAGCCGTCGCCGCCGCCGCCGTCGCCGCCGCCGCTGCTGCTGAATGGGTCACGTACGCCGCCAGGGGTCGCCCAATCTGTTGAGCCTCCGCCACTGACCTCTGTACTACCCTCTGTGCTACCCCAAACCGCAGCACTGCTGCCCGAGGCACCGCCGCCAGCTTTGTTGCTGTAAGGGGGAAGTCCGGCCCATCCACCGCCGGTGATGGATCTGCTGCCGATAGTTGTATAGCCCCAGTCGGGGTTGTCGCTGCCGCCGCCCCCCAAAGAATCAAAGCTTGAGGTGCTGCGGCGGTCGGTACCTCTGCCTGTGACTCCCCAGCTACCCTCCGTGCTCCCCCAGCCGGCGGCGTCGCCACCAGCATCACCAGCACGGGCCCCCTCGATGCTGCCGCCTTGTCTATAATCCCAACCGCTGCTGGTCATTTCTCCGCTGCCCGCAGTGCCACCCCAGCCAGCATCGGCGGCGGCGGCGGCGGCAGCGCTTGTGGCACTCTGACTCTCCGAAGCAGCTTCAGCGCCGCCGCTGCCGCCGCCGCCGCCGCCGCCGCCGCCGCCGCCGGTGTCAGCGTCGCTGCTGCTGCTAGCGATGATGGGGACAGGGGGCGAATGAAGCTCCCAGCCCCCCGGATGCGGGTGGAAGTGCGCAGCACCCTCGCGCATGCCGCGCCCCCTGCGCTCCATCTCCTCCGTGCTCGCTCTGGCCGGCTGAGACGCCGCACGCTGAGCCGTGTCCTCCGCAGCAGCGACCGGCGTGCCAGGCGCCGCGACCTCAGGGGCAGACGCGCCGGTCCATGCGCTGTCCGCAGTGTGTGCCGCTGTCGCAACGGGCACGCTCCAGTCCTGCGCAGCGGCAGTGGCGGCGGCAGCGGCGGCGGCGGCGTAGATGGCGGCCGTGTCCGCAGGCGTCGGCGCCGCAAAAAGGTCATCGGTTGACGCCTTCGCGGCGGCGGCGGCGGCGGCGGGGAGCTCGCTGCGCGGCGGCGCGGCGGCAGCAGACAGGATGGGCTGTGTGTCAAGCACGCTAGCTGTGGTCGCATCCTTGGCGGCAGCAGCGCTCCACGCGTCGCTGCCGCGCGAGCTGCTGCCGTCGCCGCGCGCAGCCGCGCCGCCGGCGGCAGCGGCAGCATCTCCGCGCAGCGCTGCAGCAGTGCTCAGCGGCTGCGTCGCCTGTGCTGTTGAAGTTTGTGCGCCGCCACCACCGACTGCCGCGCCCATTGCCCGCAACGCCTCGGGCGCATAGCGCGTGACTGGCGCGCTCTCGCCGCTGCTGCTGTTTGCGCTCTCACCGCTGCCGTTGTTTGCGCTCTCCGCGACGGCCCTCAGCTCAGCAGGCATGTAGCGTGTTACCGCCGCGCTCGTGCCGGCGGCGGCGGCGGCGCCAGCAGCAGCAATGGCGGCGGCGGCGCTGGGGGTTTCCTCAGTGCTCAGCTGCTGTGCCGCCTCTGCGCCAGCTTCGTTACGCAGCTCACGCTCCTTCTTGAAGGGGCTGCCGGCACCAGCGGCGTCGGCAGCTCCCCCGGGGGTCCTGAGCGCCGGCGGCACATAGCGCGCCACCGCCGTCAGCTGCGCGTCCGCGGCAGCAGCGGCGGCAGAGCTGCTGCCGCTGCCAGATCGCAGGACCGCAGGACCTGCCGCAGCAGCAGCGGGCGCGCCGCCGTCGCCGCTGAACGGCTGCATGACGACCGCGCATGCCTCGTCGAAGAGCGTGGCGTGCGCCATCTCCTGGAACTGCTGCGCTCCAGACAGCATGTCAGCGGCGGTCACGACCTCCCCCACCGCCCGCAAGACCGCCGGCTCATAGCGTATGACAGAACCCGCTGCAGTGCGCGGGCTTTCGGCGGCGGCGGCGCTGGCGGCGGCGGCGGCAGCGGCAGCGGCGGCAGCATTCTTGCGCCTGAATTTGTTGTGGAACTCCTGTTGCTTGCTGTACAGAGCGCGCAGGGCTTTGCGCACCGAGTTGGCTGCATAGTTTGCGCTGGCTAGCGCAGCGTCCTCCTTGGTCGTGTCGAAGTGGAAGGAGATCTCGGTAAGTATTGTGGTGGTCATCTTCGACCTGTGATGCAGTAGCGCGATGGATGCATGAAGGGCAGTCAGAGACTGATGTTTCCATACATGAACTCATGACAGCGAAGATTGAAAGAGAAAAAAAAAATGGTGACAGGCAGACGCAAATATTAGCACTTAATGGCGCACTGCATGTGCGGTCACAAACACTGTTTGGGTTTGTTGACTTTGGAGGTAACGAATTGTTGTCCTTTGCATATGGCTTCAGCTTAGCTGGCGTGACAGATGCCGATAATTTTGAGAGTGAGTTGACAAAGTATACATATGGAAGCCAGCAAGATGTCGCACAGGCAGACAGTACTAGCAATGACTCCACTGCTTGTGAGTGATACTCTGCTGCAAGCAAGCTCGATGTTTGTGCAAAATCGACCAAGAACCCGCCGGAACAGCGGCCTGAGCGACAAAGATTTGCGCGGGACCGTGAGCCTTGAGATCATGAGCTCGTCAGACACCACTGACGCGGCCATCGACAGTCGAGACAGCATCATCAATGAAACAATGGAGTTGAGAATGCGCTCACCAGATGCTGGTGTGCAGCCAAAGGCGCTGGCGTTCAACAAACAGTGGTGATCCGAAAGCACAAATCTTGTTGCGAGATGTTTTGCGAGCCCTTTCTGCTGCAAGGCGTGCCTTAACAGAGATGTTGGCTTGATTGGAAAAGAACGAAGCAGACGTATAAGTTGTCCTAGCCCGCACCTGTCTGCTTCTCGTCACTCCAATACCACAGCCGAGGCCTCGCCTGAACCAGCCTTCAGGATGAGCACCCAGCCTAGCTTCGAAGGGCGCTTCAGTCCCGAAGGGAGCCGCACGACCGCCTAAGGTGGAAGCCAATGTCGCTTTCAGTCAGGTCTGGCCAATGCTTTGTGTCACTCTGGTGTGCAATCTCTGTCCAGTCTCGGTGTTTGAAAAGGGGCTTTCCAGAAATCCCCAGTTGAAGTTGAGGTTGGCGCATGTTTGCAAAGCAAACCTACTAGCATCCCTTCATAGGAACATCACAATCATGTGCTCTGCAAGTAAAGTTACCGTCAGCCCTTCTATGAGCATCATGACACCCCGCCCATCAGAAGGCCCCACCTACTTCAACACGCCTGCAAGTTCAACTTCAAGTTGGTGGTCAGGCATGGGCCAGAACCGTTTACCATATCGACGCCCGGCCATCGGCAATAATGAATGCTGTTTGAAGATTGAGCACCATCTATGTTCGTCATTGACACAGGTGTTCATCATTGACAGGTGTCATGCTATAGTATACTCTTTCGGATTTTCGGATGATGACCGGCTTGCAGATGTCAATGATGCATGCACGCCCGCCATGACAAATGTGCTGCCGTGCGTCAGATTCTCACCGACCTAGACAAGTCTTTGGCACAATAGCTGGTGGGTTGCATCATGGCTATATGCATGGAGGTTAAAGCTGGACATCGTCCTGAGTCTTGCGGTGTACAGCAGTGATGTGGAATATGCCTATTCAAGCTTCAGGTCCAAGTTCAAGCCTACGTGGAGCGTCACCTCCTCAACCCAACTTAATGAATTTTTTCTTCTCTGCCCTCACTACTGCAAGCACTGCTGTTGTGGCCCCCACCACCATCAATCATCAAGTGGCCTCTATGCTGCTCTGCGGTTCACCTGCGACCTCCATATGCACATCCTCGTCGGCAGACTACGTAGGTTGCTACCACCAGGCAGACAGGACATTCAAATTTCCCCTGGTGCCTTCACGCATGCATGCTCACGAGTGCTGTGCACCTTGTATGTTTCAGCAACACAGAAGAGGGCACATATCTGGGTGACCTGTACTACACTGTGAGGAAGATGGCAAATGCGTATTTTGCTGCACACGAGCAATGCTTCACCGCAGACAGTGTGATACGCCCATGCATTGCAGCTGTGTCTGACAACATGCCTCGAAATCAGGCATACAGTACGTACGGGCAGCTTTAGATGCCTGCATATAGCACGCTCAGACAACACCAATGTGAAGCACACAATTGCCTCATCCGCAGTGCTTGCATGTCTGCCACAGCTTACTCAAAAATGAACGAGGCCTGTTGATCCATCAGAAAGAGACCGACGAATTTCCAGCACAACACTGTTGCGAGAACTAGTATTACATTTGATCAGAAAAAACTCCAGCAAAAAGGTCTCATCCCGCCACACTGTGCACTCAAACAGGTTTGGCAGTGGGCTTTGCCGACGTCGGTTTTACGGTGGGCTTCGCCGTCGGTGCCTTTGTGGGCTTCGCGGTAGGTACCCGCGTCGGAGCTCGTGTCGGCTTGGCCGTCGGCGCTCGTGTCGGCGCGCGCGTTGGCGCAGTCGTGGTTGGCTTGGCGGTCGGGACTGGTGTCACCGGCCTGGCCGACGGCGTGGCAGTGGGGTTCGCAGTAGGGTTCGCCGTAGCCACCGTAGGCGTGGAGGTCGGAACAGCCGTGGGGTTGGCGCTGGGCTTGGCCGTAGGCACAGCGGTGGGCGCTGCGGTCACCGGTTTAGCGCTTGGCGTGGCAGTCGGCGCTGCTGTCACGGGCTTGGCAGTCGGCGCCCCTGTGGGGTTGGCGGTTACAGGCTTGGCCGTGGGTGCGGCGCTCGGCGTAGCAGAGGGAGGTGACGTGTCGCCCGAACCGCAAGTTGAAGACGCGACGGGGATCAGACACACGTTGGTGCTGGTGATGGGCGACGTGACTCTGGAGGGCGTGGGCTGCGCGATCTTGGCCAGGTCGAGCAGTTTTGTGTTGGGCGTCGTCCAGTCGTCCAGGACGAGGCCCTGGGTGTCGCCGGAGTTGGGGTTGACCGCCCTGTGGACGCGCTCAAAACGCGACGGCATGTGGGTCAGCGTTGAAGATCGCTGGAGCACGTCATTCGGTACAACAACAACAACAAAACTTCAAATCTGCACAGAGTGGCCTTGCATCGGCCAGACTCTGCGGCATGAGTTTTGATGTCATAGAGTCTGTACCAATGCGACAGCTCAAACAACACACATGCGGTCGAAGCAAGCCCTGTGCTGTAGAGATGATTCTACCACCACGCAGCTGGAAGTGGTCGGGTGATAGCAAATGCTGTGATCTCTGCTACCTGGCAAGCTTATGCACAAGTCAACTTGGCACGTAACCCAAAGTTCAATCCTAAACCCGGACGTCCTGTCACCTCAACCCTAATCATAACCTATGCGCGCGTGCTATGGGGGTCAGTCTGGGTGCTGAAAAGCTACTGCGACACGAGCCACCGTTGTGGCAAATGCAAATCACAAGGCCCCTACAACAGTTGCCGGCAGGAACAGGGTTGAAGTTGAAGTGTTAATTAATCTCAACTCTACCAGTAATCCCGACTATTGCAGGTGATGTAATGACAAGGCCCTCACGGCTGGTGCAAGAGGATTCCCTCAAGGGCATCTGAACACACAACAGGATTGTGCAGCTATGACGCTGATACTCAAGCCGGTGGTACTCACCAGACAATGCTGTCGCCAATGCAGTTGGCGGCCATGTAGCGCACCCACTTATTCTGCAGCTGCTCATCGGCGGCCGCGTTGTTCTTCAGACCCCCCCACTCGCCGACGAGAACTGGCAGTTGAAGTACAGTTACAGTAGGAGAGGGCGACAGCGGCATGTATGCTGTATAGTTTTCGACTGCCCTCATAAGGTGCACGAGGGAATCAGTAAAGTGCAGCACACGACATGCTGGTAGCCACTGGTATATCAAGGAAGGGGTTGACACTGCTAGTGACTGTTACAAACAATTGCAAAAGGCGTCGGGCGCTGAGGGATGACGCGCGAAGTTCAAATGAGAATGATGGTGAAGTAAGCGTCATGGCGGAAGGGGGCACAGATGCATGCGTGTAAGCGCGCATGTCATGACCAGATCGGAACCTTTAGTGGGCACTACTGTGAACATCATCGAGGTATGCAACAGGTGCAACACATTTTGCGTAAGCATGCCTTATTGTGAACACTGCAGATAACAGCGTGCCGTGCAAGGGCACTCATGTCAGAAATGTCGCGTAGCAGGACGTGCAGTGGCTGTTGTCTATGCCAGCTGTCTGCTTGAAGTTCGCGCCAGGAAGGCACTCCCTCCTCATAAAGCATACAACTTCAAACATCGGCCTACCGGCAATGCATACTTTGACATGTGCGTTGTGCAGGATATGTACGCAGTTGTTATTACCTGGCTTGCCGGTGGCGGCCTCAACGAAGCCAACCTGTGCAAGATTGCGCACGTCACACAGGAAATGTGGATGAGAGCACGTGATGGAATTTCGCGATATCTCTTGCGCACGTGAAAGCTCTCGACGTTTCTCATGCACGAGCGCAAGTGTGCAGCTGCGTGCGCATGCGGTGTACTGTCAGTAGAACCAATGCGCGCAATTGAAAGTGCGCGCGAGCACCGTATATTGCGTCTTCACCACAAAATCAAGGGGGACCCGCCCCCCCTAAGAACTTCGCCGTGAACTGTGCCCTGCGCAGCTGCAGAACGTCATGAGCTTAGTGAAGCATGTCGATCAAGCTTCAACAAATTGAAGATGCGCGGTGGTCGCCAAGTCCCTTTGAGCATCCACATCAAGAAGTGGTGGCGGTCCTTGTAGAAGTGCTGACCGCAGGTGGTTGCACTGCACGCAATGAATTGTGGCAAGTCACATGCCTGATGCTCGAGCTGCTTGGCACAATACTGAGCCAAGCGCATCGTGTCTGCCAGTACATGACGGACGCTCATAGATGTGAATTTGCAAACGTATTCCTGCAGAAAAGTAACAGCTGTTGTTGCATGCAATCATTCAGGGGACAATCTACGCCCTTGCATGCTTTCAGGGGACAATCTACACCCACGCAATCATTCAGGGGACAATCTACACCCTTGCATGGTAGCGTTTCAGGTACATGAACATGTCAACACGTACTCTAAAGAATTATTTCGGGGTGACTCACCTGCTTGTCCCAGATGGCGGGCATGTTGTCGGGGAAAGAGGCGTCGCTGAAATATGACATCCAGGAAACGCTGGGGCCTAAAATGCATCGCAGGTCAAGGCAGCAGAGTAGGGGCATCGTTACATTGCTGAAGGAGAGCGTGCACATCGGTGCTCATGGGCTTGAACTTGTAAGGGCCACAAAAAAGGCTGAAAGTGAGCTTTCAAGTTCGGTCTGTAGTCACGTCATGTGCAGCAACTTCATCTGCGACACACCGCGAGAACTTCAACCTGCTACACATCCCAGCATTGCCGCTCCGGACGTGCACATCGTGACCGGCTCCTGCACTCAAGGCACCTCTGGCCATTGCTGCTTGGTTGCCAAATGTGTTTTGTGCTTATGCTCTGATGCAATGCTATGCACGGTCCACCAACCAGGCGCGCACGCTGCGCGTGACGCTTGGGCAAGTGTGAGGCACACTTGTTTCTTTAGCAACTAAAGATGTGGTACCATGTGCGGAAAGCTGTGCCGCTGCTTGCACGTGCAGCCTATGCAGACTCTTTCTGACCAATCCACAGGCCTTGAGCTCAACTGCCAACATTTCTAGGAAAGCAGCATGGAGCTGAGATAACCCCAGGCTTCGTCAAGTCGTCAATGGCGTGCCGGTCTGCGACCCAATTCCACTGTTACACTGTAACTTCAACCTGTCAACCATGGGGGCGTTCTCACCCTCGTCAAGAGCGAACACACGGAGTCCCATCTGGTTCTGAGAGATGGTGACCGGAAGTAAACTTCAGGCAGAGCAGCAGCATATGTAAAGGGCGGTTGGGGGCTGGCCGGTGGTGCCAGCAGGTGTGACTCACCATACATGTGCGAGCTGTAGACGAGGCGGTTGTTGAGCGCTGCTGACCCGAAGTCCAGGGGCGCAGAGTACAGGCCATCCAGGTTGGACCCCCAAAACTAGAACGCAGGGGGTTACAGCATCAGTGTAGGCATGAGACATGAGAGCAGCAGCAGCAAAGAACAGCCAACATGGTGCAATGCGTGTAGTAAGTTGCCATTGCCATGCTATTGGTGCATTGTTGAACGCTGCCACTATACTGTCCGGAGGCAGCGCTGCATATTGATAGTTTGTACGCCAGACATAGTCTATGGCACGTGGACAAATTGCATGTGTTGCGGTTGTGAGACGCCATTTGAAGTTGCATGGTGCACGAAGGGTTTTACACACATTACCATCACTCAAGGCATGCAGTGCCTGGCGGATGTGCAGAGCTACTTGAGACACTGTTCACGCGATTCATCACGCAGAGTATGCCGTATGAGTATGGCAGCTACAATCAAGTCTTAGCTGTGCGCTCGTATCATGACAGGTTGCTGACTGCACATTCTGAGCAGGCCTGTACGCACCTTGTTGTAGGCTGGGTCAGATGTGGGGTATGGGGCATCCGCCCCACCTGTACCCATACCCTCCACGATCATCAGCTTGTCAAAGGAGGGGTAGCGGTTCTTGAGCTCATTGGCGACCCTGACCACTGCCTTGTCCCAGTCCGTTTGCGAGGCGATGGGCGTTGAAGCCCTGTTGTATGCCAGGCACGTTGCGTCACTGGGTGTCAGTCAGTGTTGTTCGCACAGTAACTCCAGGTTGACGTTTTTGTGCATCGTCTCCAATCAACTTGCCAGTGCGACTGTTTGCTGAGCACTAGGCAGCCAATGCCAGCGAACACATCACAAGGTATGTTGAAGCTTGAACCGACAACCGACCAGAAACTTCAAATGAAGTATACAACACAAGTGCCATGAACATCGACATCGCTGAGGGTGCAGACACGCCCATGGTCTCTGTTCTGCAAGTCAAGCCCCTCACACAACCACGTGCGTCATACACAAATTGCTTAGGCATTCGGACTCTAGCTTCTGGTCCTCTCCAAAGGCAGACACGTGGCTTCACAATGCTTTCAAGAATCTACTTCGCAAGGCGATCGTTGTGTTACCCCAGCACTCACGCATTTCTGTTCCATGTGGCAGCGCCATGCGGTTCGTTCTTGAAGTCAATGCCCATGAGGTTTGCGCGGGAGCCCCACTTTCCAATGATGGCCGCCCAGCCGTTGATGAAGCTGGCCTCGCTGTGAGAGCTGTCATACCAGAGATCTGTGATGGGGCCCTGGTAGTGAGGGAAGCGTTGGAGCAGAGCAGCAGAGTAAGCGCATGAGGTCAGGTCGGACGCTGCTTGAGTGAACGTCGCTCGAGTAGAAAAGAATTACTCTGAAGTTGAACAGCAACAGGAGCTGGCCTGTTTTTGTTGCGAGCACGCAACAACAAGGGGCATTTTCAAAGCACACAGGGTATTTTTATACCTTAATATCACTCGCTAGCTCGTGACAGAACAGGCATTGTAATGTAAGCGCTCCTTGCATGCAAACAGGACAGCGTCACCTGCCTGGTAACGTCATGGAGGTTGACAATAAATAACAACAACAACAATACAGTGTGGCGCTTGCTGCCACCAAGGAAAGGCACGCCACACGTGACCGTGCCTAGGTGAATGCTCTGTTCAGTGCGCGTCCCTTAGCTAGGGTTAACATAAACGTAACCCTAAACCTGAGTCTTACTCCTGACCTGCACCTTCTTTCTTACCTTCTGCTCTCTGAGCCTTCTACAATGGCCGCAGACCTCAGGTCAATGAGCAACGGACTTGTATTTTGTCTCCAACTTGTCAAGTACAGAAGTGTCATCATAGAAGCAGGCAAGGATGCAGCTCGGAGCTGCTGTACCAGCTTGTACAGGATAGCTGCTGCACCATTGTCAGTGGCTTCAGCATCTGTGCCTGGGCCATTGCTGATTCAGCACCATAAGAACTTTGTACCTCAGAAAGTGTGCCATCGAAAGCAGTAATGACCGCGCAATTGCGTAGCGTCCATCATGGCCTCTGTGGCCTCTCTATGCGTACTCAGTTCAACGGTGAACTGCCTTACTCAGTTCCACATGCACTGCCTCACACATACGGTCTCTTGCCTACACTTTTACTTGCTACAACCCTTGTCAGCCGTGTGTGGTGCATGAAGATTCATCACAACGCCCTACCACGTTGTTAATGTTTTCAAGAACTACCTACTTCATAATACTTGTAAACACAGAAGTACGGATGACAAAGCACAATCTCACTGCATCACCTACCCCCTTGTCGAAGTTGTGCATATCCAGGATGATCATGATGCCCCTGGCGGCAGCCTTGTCAAAGAGCCGGTCCATCGCGCTCCAGGCACTGTACGTGTCCGAAGGGACTGGAACGCACTCGTAACAGTTGTAGCCGGGAACGAGGATGCCGGGGTTCAGCGCGAACTCGTTGGAGAAGGGTATGCGCAGCACGTTGAAGTTGTGCGTCACCAGCAGGTCCAGTATGCTGCGTCACAGTCGAGGACAGGTAGGAAGGGTTACGTAGGTGCACAACCTTGTTGAGGGTGTGAGGGCATGGGACGTGCACACATGAAAGCATACACTTCCAGAAATGACATGCAATGGCGCAGGTACAGTAGGGTTCTGAAGTTCAAACTTCAAGTAAAGTATCAAGTTGGTGTGCCATGGGATCGGCTGCTAGGCACTGTGTTCGCTGCAGGATGCGGAACATACATAATCCAGTATGCTGCACAGCAACAAGAGCCAACACAGCGACCACTTCGAATTGCCCAGCGTTAGTAAAACATAACATTGACACACATGTCTGATTGAAGCTCAATTGCACAGCTCCAGATGAAAGGAAGAGGAGCACTTGCTTTTGTGTGAGCTGCTGGCAACGGAGCACAGTTGGCAATCTACATTAATATACGTATACAGCACGGCACAAGAACTTCTGCGATTCTCCGCGATCATCAGTGGAGGACAATCAACACCATACTCTTACAATCACTGTCTGTCCCCAGTGCTGTCAATTAATAGACAAAAACACTTAAAGACTCATCGTTTATCACACAAATTTGACTTCCGAAGTGCGCGTACTGACACAGTCATTTCGCGTGTACTGGCACAGCCAAGCCCACAACATGGTCACTCACTAGTCCATGGTCGTTGAGCCCCACCTGTGCGACAGCAGATGCAGGCACACAGCAACAGAGAGTGAGAGTGGCACAACGCGAGAGCTTCCACTTGACACGCAATTGGCATGCCTCATTTGCCAGTTTAGTGGTGAATGTGGCAGCAGTCCATGGGCATGTCATCATCAGCGCGTGCATTCAGACCACGTACATGCAGAAGCAACCACCAATCAACATTGCCGTTGAAATTGGGTCAGTGGCGCTGGCCTTCATGTACATGGTCACTGTAGATGCGCCGTGTAGTTACGGCAGTGTAGTTACAGCTGTACAAGGAATCGGAAGTGCTTGACTGGGACTGACCGCTTCCCGTACTGCACGCAAGCACCAGTCCGTGTGAGTCCAGCAGCAGTCAAGGTACTACACAGGATCGTTGTAGTCCGAGCCTGACTCTTTCACGTCATGAAAGCTGTTCAAGCGCTCTATACCAGGAAAGCAGCAGTGCTCGTCTATTTCAAACATCTTGAGCACCACCTGAGAAAGTCGCTGCGAGCAAGCTGATGCCCTGCATTACGCCTCACCCTTACCCTCGCTCTAATCCCAAGCTCGGGGTCAGCCCTTGCTCAAACCAGAGCGAGATCAAAAGCACCTGCGTAAAACCTTCAACAACGCTCAACCTACCCTCTCACATTGCACAACTACACAAAGGGCTTACGGCTCGCAGCCCTTGCACCAAGGCTGCACTGGACGCGAAGTTGACCCAGGTATGGGTTCCGCTAGTACCTCTTGAAGAATGCTGACTGCAGCATTGGTGCGTGACTGCGCATGAGCGATGCAAAATCCACAGCGCACTTCACCCTCACTGACTGAAGCATTCTCTCTGGCATCGAAAACTACATCGAAAACAACATTAGGCAACAGCGCTTTTCAACCCACTCAGCTATGTGCACTCACAGTCCATGGACGATGCTGGTGCCGGTCTCAAACCCAAACCAGTTGGCCCCGCGCACGCGGAACGGCTGCCCGTTGAGCAGTATCTCCCCGTTGCCCACCGTCCACGTGATGTGATTGTAGCACTGGCTGCCGGGAGTAGCCGTGGGGCCGGGTGTCGGGACGACAGGCTTGCCCGTGGGGACGGCAGTCGGAACTGCAGTTTCGCCGACGACAGTGGGCTTGGCAGTTACGGGAGTGGCAGTTGGCACCGGGGTCCCAGTGCTGACGCACTGCGCGCCGAAGGTCACGCAGATGTTGGTGTTGGTGATGGTGGAGGTGATGACGGCGGGGTCGGGCTGCGCGATTTTGATCAGGTCGAGCATCGCTGCGTTGGGTGATGTCCAGCCGTCGAGGAGGAGGCCCTGGGTGCTGCCGGAGTTGGGGTTGATGGCCCTGCAAGGGGGAATAGAAGGGGGTTTTGCGGGTGGGCTCCTTGTTAAGGTGCTGGTAAAGTGTGCTCAATGCTCGCATGGGTGGGGAGGATGCAGAGGTGCACAAGGGGTTGAGGGTGAAGGCAGGCCGCGCAATGTAGCACTTACCAAAGGCGACGGCTGTAGCACCCACCGAAGGCGACGGCGGCCGCTAGCAGGATGTTGATGTATATCGACATGGCGCGCTGCAATGGCACCGCTGACTTTACGAGCTTGCTGCCAGATGAGCACTGCTACACATGAGCCATGTTACCACCCCCTAACCGCGCATGCGCACTTTCTTGTAGACGCATACTTCTACAAGTTGCAAACGCGGTGTCGCTAAGTGCTTGTAAAAGCATGCAATTGCATATTCATCATCTTGTAATACTTTGTAGTACAAAGAAGAAGTAGTTGTACACTGCTTGGGCACACACACACTGAGCATCAGCACATATGCAACAGCTGAATACATTTTTTGGCTGGTGATGCGCCAACACCCACCGAAACCTTATGGTTATATGGCAGTGCTTACCAGATGATGCTGTCGCCGATGCAGTTGGCCGCCATGTACTGCACCCATTTATTCTGCAGCTGCGTGTCTGCAGCCACGTTGTTCTTCATGCCGCCCCAGCCGCTGATGAGGAGCGGTTTCCCGGTGACGCTCTCCACGAACCCCACCTGTGCCACAAGCAGTTACAAATATGCCATCAGTGATCAGCATTGCCCTGAGTGAGCTGTAGAGTCACGGGTGACAATGAGATCAGGCAGCAATTGAGCCCTCAAGTCATCAGAGACAGTGGGTACATCTTGCTGGACGCCGCACCGTTGTTTCTTCACAGCAAATCCGCTAAGCTTTGATGTGTCGCCGCCTTATGACTCAGCCCCAAGGTCATTGTTAGGGTCCAGTGCTAGGGCAAGTGTACGAACCAGGCTCATAGGGCAGATTCGTACTTTGGCAGCACACCAGTATAACAGACGGAAGAAAGTGTTGCAGCAGATGAGGGGGCAGACTCAGGCCTCGCTCGGCGCTTGCCTGCTTGTCCCAGACGCTGGGCATGTTGGCGGGGAAGGTCGCGTCGCCAAAGTATGGCATCCAGTTGACGCTGGGCCCTGCGTGCATTACGACACATCGCGCAGGCATTGGCAACAGGGGTCAGTGGGTGACACAGCAGGCAAGAAACGCAAGGCGTCTGTGCTAAACACATGTATTCGCATGTGGTGTGCCAGTGCTGGGCGTTAACTCACAACTGGTGCGTCGTGTGTCTTCCATGCTCCCTCAAAGCCTTTTCTCGAACAAACTTTGCTGCCTTCCAATGTGGATCAGTGGGAGGCACAGCCGGCAGAGACGCGAAGCGTTGCAGCTCTATACATGGACTAAAGGTATGCAAGCGCTGGTTGCTATGTGCAAGAATATGCGCCATTGCGTTCGTTTGAGTCCCTCACTGCCATGTACAAGGCTAGATTCCAAGTCATATGACGCGGTCTTTGTGAGTGCTGAAGTACTTGGCAGAATTGGTAGCTTGCCCACTTGCCAAATGAGCGCGGGTGCTGCTGACGATGGAGCAGGCTGACTCAAAATACACATCAGACACCTTTCAAGTGCTGTAGCGCTTACTCTGGTCAGAGCACTGACATGCCACATGAGTGTGCACACTACGCAAGGCTCCTGATGCGCATCAATCGCGGAACAGGTATGCTCAGTTACTCTGTTGCACGTTGATTTGTAACGATCTGCCGGGCATAATGAGGCGCTACAGGATACTGAGCAGGATACGAAATTTCATGTTAGTGTTGTCGTGCGCGCCTGATGAAAACAGTAATCGCATGCACTAGTGCTATTGCCCCAGAGTCTGTTTCGGCATCTTGACGGCGAGAGCGCCACCCACACAACATAATTTCTTCTGCGTCTCCTCAACACATGACGTCGATACCTTCAGGGGGACAACGCCAACAATTGCATGCAGTCAACATCTACATGGAAGGATACACTCTGTGGTGCTTGAACCCACCTCTCATCTCTGACGAGGGGGCTCACACAATGCGATGATGGAGCACTACCGCTCCACGTTTTTACTTTACTCAACACATTGTCATCGCCGCTGCACAGGGTACTTGCTGATGTCAGGGGCCAATGCACTCTGGTGCAGTTCATGACACTTGTGAAGCATTGTGTGTGCATGCGTTTGATGAGCAGTGCTCACCCCAGATGAGCGAGCTGTACACAAGGCGGTTGTTGAGCGCTGCGACACCAAAGTCCAGCGGGGCCTTGTAGACGCCGTCCAGGTTAGACCCGTTCCACTGCGGCGGCAGCAACACCAGAGACACACGCCAGGGTTGAGAAGAGGATGGCGGCGTGAGGAGACTGTTTGTTGTGAAGGGCAGTGCCGCATTTTAGGCCTGTGGCAAGAAGTCTCTGAGGTAGGAGGAGGGCTTCATAATTCTTGCAGCATTTGCCTGTACATCCAGCGACTCGAAATACCCAATGACTGTGTGTTACTACTGTAGTGTTCTGCTTCCAAGGGCGTGCCTGCTGGTGGTGGTGCAAGGTTCTGCCATCTCTTGCAGGCGCTGTATACAGCGTACTAAGTCATGCAGATGAAACACGCCTTGTTATCGAAGCGCACAGAGAGACCCACAAGTTAGGTTAGTAGTGAACAGAGGGCCCTCCCTTGACATAGAATAGGGATGCAAAGGCTGCTGGAGGCCATGACTGGGGGGGTCAGCATTGCCTATGCCAGTCTCTACACCCAGTGGGGTCAGGCCACGTTGCAGACATCAATGCTCTGTAGTACACGGTACTGCACCGACATCCCGCAATCCCTGTGAGTGAAAACAACTGCAAGTTGAACCTCTGCAACAATCTGGACACGAGATTCAAAGAGGTAGCGACAGTCAACATGGACACCATGATCACGTCACAAAATGTGCTTAATGAAAGACCGCAACTGGTCCACCGTGGCACTTCAAGGTGCAGGGCAGATCTGCAGCGCGCAATGGCAGTCTTAGATCCTCATCATGAGAATGGCGTGCAGTTGGCTCAAAACACAGATCAACACGCCAACATTTTGTCAGTGCCCTCGCAACATCTGACTTGCAACATATCGCGCTCTGACTTCCGAAGTCACCGCAGTATACGGAAAGCAGCAGTACCGAGATGAATGGCTGCACTCTCACAAGTGAACTTCAAGCAGTACATACTTCAGAGGTACGCAAGTATGTACCTTGTTGTAGGCGGGGTCAGAGACAGGGAAGGGGGAGTCTGCCCCCCCTGTCCCCACCCCCTCCACGATGATCAGCTTGTCAAAGGAGGGGTAGAGGGTCTTGAGCTGAGTGACAATCCTGACAGCTGCCTTGTCCCAGTCCGTTTGCTGGGCAATTGGCGTTGAAGCTCTGCACAGGCACGGACGCGGCGCAGGTGGGACGCACAACGTGCATACTTCAAGTTTCAAACATATACTTGATGTATACTTTGAAGTTCTACATCAACTAACTGCAAGTAGAAGCATGAGGCGTAATATTGATTGGATCCAAGAGGAGCTATCATGAGCTCTCCTGCAAAGGTGCCATGCACACCTCAGAAGCAGATCGCAGCGTACAAGTCACACAAGCATACCAACTTGGCACCAAATTACTGCTCTAATCCCCCTAGGTTTTCGAACATTACTCTTGCTTTCAACTGCTGAGGTCCTTTGCATCTACCCAGTAATCCTTGTCAATCAGCATGCCTGAACAGCACAGGACGGCCGTTAGTTAGATTGCACTACTTCAAAGTATCAAATCCGATTGGGACGTAACCGCCAATGCAACGGCCCCTCAACCGAACTGCTTGACAATGGCGTACGCAGCAATAATGGCAGCAACGAGCACAGCATCTGATTGGGTTGACCCGTTTTGCTTCAGATCACCCTTGGCAGTCAACTCTGCACCTGGAGCTGGCTGAATTACGTACCCTCTCTGCTTCCTGTCTACGGTTACATTGCGCATCTCACATTGGGTTTTGGAAGTGCATGCATTGCGTGTATATTTGACGCTTGTACCTCAAGGGCACTGTGCTGTGATGCCCAGCAGACGCCGTGACGCTTTCGGTGGAGACGTAACTCGGTATCTGGTGAGGTGCTCACTTTGCAGAATCGCTGTGCGTCAACGACCTTCTCAATGCTATTTCAGCAGACTGCACAAGTGCTGCAAGGCGTGCACAGCATGGGTCTCCCGCACTTATTATAGCAGGCTTTGTTTTGAGGCTCCGAACTTCCAACTCTTACGTCACCAAGTCAGTAGTACTCACGCATTTTTGTTCCACGTCGCTGCACCATGCGGCTCGTTTTTGATGTCGATGCCCATGAGATTGGCGCGGGAGCCCCATCTGTTGAGCATATTGGACCAGCCGGTGATGACGCTGGCTTCGCTGTACGAGCCATTGTACCACAGCTCCGTGACAGGGCCCTGGCAGAACAAAACAACGGAAGCGTGAACGCACGAGGGTCAATGGCGCATTAGCACGTGGTGGTTAACACATGAAAAACCGCAACTGGCACAATGGCCTGAGCAAAGACTCATGGCAACAACAGACGAGGGAGACACGTACGCATGAGGGTCAATGGCGCATAGGCACATGGTGTTTCACACAGTGAGAAATCGTAACTGGCACAACGATATGAGCAAGCAAAAACGCTGGTGTCGCGTCGTTGTGGCATTGTACACGTGCCAAGTGTCAGAGCAGCGCTCTGGCAGCAACGATGCACCCAAGAGTGAAACTGCGCTTGCTCAGCATCTGCGTGTCATGCACATCAGCGCACTGGATAAAGGAGCATGGCAGCACTGCCAGGCTGCATGGCGCCCATGAAGTGGCGAGCAACGTGAAGTCACCATTATACGGTGCGTGCCTCGCGCTCGCGCTGCATGCCAAATGGGGCGCTGGCGAAGAAGTGAAGAAGCGCGGGAGATGAAAAGACGTGGCACCACGATGCAGGTGTATGTGGCACCCTGACGGACGGTGTACAAGTTGGCCCAGCCCTCAGTAATCTCAGGCTTTGATGGAGATTTATCAGTTATGTAATAATTACCCCCGCGGTGAAGCTGTGAAGCTCAAGGATGATCATGATGCCCCTGGCGGCGGCCTTGTCGAAGAGGCGGTCCAGCGCATCCCAGGATTTGTCGGTTACACATTCGTAACAGTTCCACGCAGGGATGGTGGTGGCGGAATTCAGGGCCATGTCGAGTGAGAAGGGTATCCGCAGCACGTTCAGCTTGTTGGTGACAAGCATGTCCAGGACACTGCGCAGCAGTGAGCAGCGGTGTATGTGTAATGTGTGAGATGGTTGCGCCGCAGTACTTCCGGATGGGAACATTCGACTACACAGATATGGCAATAGCTCAAGAGCAAAGCAGCATGAAGCCCTGCTCAAGCTTCTTCTGGACTGTTGCCATCGACAGTTTGAGTGCGCGTTCAACGGTTCAAGTCTTAGAGTCACCAAAGCAGAGGTGTTTGTGTGATCGTCCCTGACCAGCACTTGAAACTGAACAATGCTTCCGTTCAAAGGCGTGCGCTGCCATTCCATCATACCCAGCATGATGCATCATGCAGGATGGTCAGCGGCATGACATAAACACTTGCCTGCACTCTTGCTTACTGTAATCTGACAGTGTGCTCATTCAGTAATATGCTTCAAGTTGTGAGGCTTGACTGTGACAGTCAGTGACGCCATACATTGGATCTTGAACAACACTTCACTTCAGGAGAGTATTGACACTGACAGTCGGGTGCATGCAGCACCTGAAGCTGTTGCTGACGCAGGCCGGCCAGATGCACCTCACAGCGGCGAAATGACGGCAGTTATATGTGGTTCACAATTCCACCTTCTAAATAACTTGTCGTGCATGATGTCAAAAACCTCCGACGCGGTGCAATGGTCTCAATGCCAGCTTACACAATGTCCGGTGGCAGAGTTTGAGCAATCCACTGGTGGCAATTGCTGAACGTGAAGTGTATCTTCGACAGCTTGCAGTCTAAATCTTTGGATATATTATTATGAAGGCGGTGTTTGTGCTGCTGCTTGGGAATATACAATGGCACTATGAACACATATTACGCATTACTTTCTAACTGCTTTGTGTGAAAAGTCAACCTCTTGTTCATGCATTCTGTTGTAGCACTTGCTCACAACCCAGCCGTAAGGCCTGGGCTGACTCAGGACTTCAGTGTACATGTGCCAGAGGTACTCACGCATCCATGGTGGTTGCCCCCCATCTGCAATGACAGACAGCAAGGTTGAGAGCAGCCAAGGCACACACAAGCACTGGCAGGTCAGCACCATCAGAATGACAGCATGTCATCATGTTGAGGCAATCAGATTGCAGTCACACTGTGGCAGCTAAGGCTATCAGTAAGGCATGTACAAGCAGTCATTTGACAGCCAACTTAAAAGACAGGTGCGGCAGCCACAGTGACTGTCCAATCGGAAAATGAATTATAGTTGCATTCTGATGCAAACTCTTCACACTGTCAAGCAGCATTGCTCCACAGAATGACTGCGCACTCACAGTCCGTGAACGACGCTGGTGCCAGTCTCAAAGCCAAACCAGTTCGCTCCGCGCACGCGGAAGGGCTGGCCATTGAGCAGGATGTCACCGTTGGACACTGTCCAGGTGATGTGGTCGAAGCACTGTGGCAGCCTGCGCCCATGGTAGTGCTCCTCGTACACCTGGTGTTTGATGTTCAGTGAGGCAGGCAGTGAGCGATGTGATGTTCCAGTACAGTAACTCAACTTGAAGGGCTGACTGAAGCCCGCCAAAATTGAATCTTACATCGTCAAGACAGTCAATGCGCCACTGGCCCAGGGTTCACTTTCACATTAAATTTTGATATTATCGGGCAAACGCAACAACTTGTTGAACCATTGACGTTGTTAGTAACTTGAAGTCAGACTCTCAGACTGAACCAGGCTGAGCTTTAAACTTAAGTTTCTATGATGACAATTGCTAAGATACAACTGCAGATGCTGAAGGTTGCAGACACTCCGAGTCCAATGAATTGCAGGACCAGGTCTGAAAGCACAGGATTGCACTGCTCGTGAGCTGCAGGGTTGAAGACGCGGTCCTGAAATCACAGGATAATCGTTCAATTTGCTGAGGGTTGAAGACACTCCAAAAAATTGCAGGTCCTGGACCAGGTCCTGAAATCACAGGATTGAAATTACTCACGGAAATTTGAACAAGTTGCAGGTTTGAACATGCAGGTGAGGGGGCCTCAGGCTGCGGCAGCCAGTCTGTCAGACTTTGTGTCCTTGAACTTCTTGAAGTTCTGGGACATTCACAAAAGACACTGGCAATATCGTATGGGGGACCATGGATAGTAGTAATGTGGTGGAACCATTTGCTGGACAGATGAAAATGGTGTTCCCAATAGAACGACTCGCCGGATTCTTCAAAGAACTTCAAGTTCTGAGAAGGGTCACCGTGCCTAATAAACACAACTTGAAGAACTAACAGACTGAGTGTGACGAACTGCCAGTGAGCTGCCGGAACTATTTGTGAAGGCAGCATCCGAGTCTCCACAGGAGTGATGCCTGGACCAGAAAGCTGCTACAAAGTGGATTCAGCTCCTGCAATGGTCTGGGCAAATTGTAGCGAGCCTAAGGTCAGACCTCTGAGTCAGGCTGAAACGTTGAACTTGAAGCCTTCTGAAAGCCTTCAAGTTAGTAAGACCACCTCACTCTGTGACATTCGTCTAGTGTAGCGCAAGCATGTGCGCAATGAGGTGCAGTGGTAGCTCAGCGACAGGGTACCTGTGCAGCGTGTCAGTGGAGCGCCGACTGCAACAATTTGAGACTGGAATAAACTTCACTTCTGAATCACTCGAACTGACTTCCAATCTTTTGTAAACGACAAGTTTGCAGGTCAAGTCTCAAAGTTTTTCATGAGTTGGTCAGCAATGCACAGGCAGTCTTTAATGTTCCCCCTTCAAAGTGACAAATGTTTGTGATGACAACTTCGTTTTCATGTGAGCTCGTGATGGTGGCGCCAAGGATACAGTCATTGACAGCATGCGGAGTTTGAGTTTCAAAGGATCTGATCTCAAATGCACAGGCATGTGAACACTGGGAAGTATCGTTCAAGTGAGTTCTTGGGTTTTGTTTCAGCTATGCGGCGCATTACATGTATGCTTAAAGTTGTCTTGTGCAAGCAGCTGGCTGGCTCGGCTGCCGCAAGTGGTGCGCGCCGGCCTACGCCTGCGGATAGTTATTGATATGCGCTGCGTGCAGGCAGGCCGCCGCCAGCTGCACCGCTGATGAGTATGCTGTAAACGCACAGAGACGCATGTTAGCAGTGCGATGTCTTAAGCACACCAACCGCAGTTGCATCTACGCATGATGCTTCTGAAAAACACACAGGAGATTTTGTAGTTCAACTCTAACCTGAGGTCCGCCGGCAGCGAAGTTGGAGCTGAGACGGCCAGCAGCGGCGGCCTCCAGCAGCACGCAGGCAGCCGCCACCCGCAGCACCGTACTCATGGCAGCCCTGCGAGTGTGTGCATCTGACCACACACCAATAACCGTTCCATAATTAACCGAGAGGTTGCAGCTTCAAAAAGCTGCGAAGTAGCACTCCGGCAGGCCCACGGCGTGTGCGTTGTGCCGTGTGCGATGTTGGCCGTGCTGAGGCTGGCTGGCCTCTGGGCGCTGCTGCTGGCCGGAGTCGCCTCATGCGACGGGCTTGGAGCGGCAGAGGTGAGCGAGCGGGTACCAGAAAATTTTGGCGAGCCAGCTGTAGCCACCGTAGTAGTAGTGCCGCTGCTCGCGCTGTCGCTGCTGTTGCTGCTGTGCTGTTGCTGGCTTCGTATGTATGCGGCTGCTCTACAGCCATCGCGGTGCAAGGATAGCACCAACACAGCAGCGCGGTGTCGTCTTCTTGACTGCGCTGCTGTAGCCGTGTGTAATCTGTGTGCGAGCTGAGAAGAACAGCAATGTATGATGGCATGCGCTGTGTTCGAGCTGAGCAGCGCAGCATAAAGCACTTAAGGTGGTGCCAAGAATGCACACTTTTTTGTTTTTTCAAAAAGGTGCTACTGACACAAGTACTCGGCTTAAATCTGTGCTCGGCAGTTAGCAGTTAGGTGTGCTTGCTCTAAGGAGATCGATTCGAGCAATGCCGTGGGATTTACTGCCATGGAGACACGCAAAACTCAGCGATAATGGTAAGTTTCTGCCGAACAGCGATTACATTGCAGCACTCTCCTGAACGGCATGGTTTGTATCTTGCGCACAAAGTACGCAGGTATCAGTCGCACTACGGTACGTAGGTATCATTCTGCACAAAGGTATTTGTAGGTGTCATTTGCACAACGATATGCACGGACATCAAAGCAGGAGAAGCATCCTCGCGCCTCCGCTCCGCTGGCTTCTGAGTTTTGAAAAAGCGCATACCAAATCGATGGTGAGCGCTGTGGTTCCACTGGACTGCCAGAGCTGCTGCAACTCTCACGGTTATCAACTCTTGCCCTGAATAGCATCCGCCAGCAGAGTTGAAACTGGCAAGGGCTGCCATCTGAGGTCTGCATGGCCTCGAAGCGTCTGCAACAGTATGCTTACAACAACAACAGTATGCACCGAATTTAGTCGGTGGAAACGGCAATATACAGCAATTTTTAAAGAACTCTCTTCAATGCAACAGTCCCTGCGGGACGTGCTGTGTGATCAGCACCATCCTGGACTGCAAATGCTGGCCTGAAGTAATTAAATCACCCACGTGCAAGTGGATATACTGTACGTACCAACACATGTTCATGCGCCCTCTGCAGCATCTCAGTGGTGCAGTATCCAATTTTCAGAGCCCACCTTTATGTGTTGCCATCTTATCCACACCGTGGAATGCCCTCCTGTTCACACTGCGCTGTATACCAGGCGCCTCCAGGCAGCAACGAGCAACATCACCATGGGCGCAAGCTGCCGCAGTGCTTCGACCATATCACCTGGACGGTCTCCAATGGCGACATCCTGCTCAATGGCCAGCCCTTCCGTGTACGCGGAGCAAACTGGTTTGGCTTTGAGACGACCGCCAGCGTCGTTCACGGACTGTGAGTGTGCAGGGTGGAGCATAGCAGTTCATGTGTTCATCACCTGAGTAACTGTTGTTGACGCGTACGTGCGCACAGTGGGGTAAACATTGCTCGGAACTGGCTCTGCTAGCGCAGCCACAACTGATGGTCACAAACTCGATTGGTGTCACCAGCCTGAGTTGAGCATCACCTGTAGGTTCTGCATGAGACGCAAAGGAGATGTGGAGGCGGCTGGATCATGCACTTGCGTTTACGAGCCATAAATTAGGGGCATATGCATATCACAAGAAGTCGGTCATCATTGTCAGTGTCGTGGGTGGCATTTTATGTCACAAAGCAAAACCGTTGAGGTAGGTAGAATTGCATGCATGGCATGTGTAGATCTGATGCGCGCACAGGGCGTGTGCTTTCTGTGCGCCAAGTGTGAGGATGTTGACAATGAGCATGCGCCTTCTTCGCGAGTACTGTGCAGAAGGTATGTATCCTTCTCGAAGGTATGCATCTGTCTTGCAGGTGTCTCGGTCACCACATGCTGCAGGTGTTTGCCCTCTGCTAGGATTGACAAAGCTCTGCGGCTGACAGCTGCACAACTGCCAGTAGGCGCTTTACCATCGTACGCAACGGTAGTGCAACCATGGTCCTGTGCCCAACCTGTAAGCGTGCATGCATCATATGTGCCACAGTGTGGTCAGATGCAGGACTCGGGGTCACAAATGCCCTGTTGCTCCGTGCATGAAACAGGCATCGACAAGTTTTTATGACAGCTCACTTTTATAGACTCCGCATGACGCTGCTGACCTATCAACCCTGCCTAGGTCACCGCAAGCACCAACGCACGGCGATGCGGTGCACTACATGCAGTATACTGTTCACTGTGCCGCAGCCATGTGCACAGCGAGCGTCCTGCTGTTGTTGATGTCGATGACGCAACTTAACATGTTCAAGAGAGGTTGTAAGCGCGGAGTGCAACTTGAAAGGCACTTTCCAGGTTCTTGGTGTGCTGTGGTGGCGCTGTGCTGCTGAGTATCGTCGATCGCCATGTCACTGCAGTAGTTTGTCAGCAGCACTGCCCACATGGGCAGAGGGCCAGCATCAAGCTATTGATGGTGGTCGCGCCTCGATGTATGCACTAGATTTATTGTTGCTATTGCTGCTGTGCTGCCACTCAGGTGGGGATTGACGACAATGGACAAGTGAGTGATCAAGTAATGAGCAATAAACTCTGAGCTTGGTGCTGTGTCGATGATTATATTCAGCTGGCTCACAGCAGCTGCATGCCGAAGCAAACAGTGTTGTCTGTGTCTCTCATCCTGTACCTGCGACGAGAGCCGTATTGCTCTAATAGCGACAGTGGGTTGTGTAAGCTACCTATGAGCAAGAGTGAGTGCGCCTGTATGCATTGTATGCAAAGTCTATCCTCCGTTGATTACAAGCAGAAGCCGCCTACACAAATCAGCCGCACAGGACAAGTGTTCTTGTGTTGACAGCCAAGTCTGCTTGTGCATTGCTGGCGTTTGAGGGTGTAATTATGATTGACTCTGTGGAACACAAACTGTCAAGCGTGCTGGAACCTCAGACTTTCAACAGAAATGTCTGGAAGTGCCGCACAACCATGAAGCTTGCCTGTGCAGTGGTGCAGTACCGCTTGAGGTGATTCAGTGCAGCCACAATTGACTTCCCTCAAAGTCTCAGTTGATTAGTGCAAATAGCTCACTCTGTAGCACACACAAGAAGTTGGCTCGGGCCCACCAGCGCAGCCCGTAGCACAAAACCTCTCAAATCACATCTTAGAGTATGCAGGCGCGGCATGCCTGACTATGCACACGCTGGCTGGACTCAGCCTGCACGTAGTCCATTGCCTGACTGCTAGCATGTCCCATAGCAACGGCCATGTAATGCCGACCGTCTGTCTCAAGAACATGAATGGGGCGTTCTGTTGGCCTGGCTTCTCTTGTAGTCACCTTGCAGCAATGTCGTCGTGTGCAGCTTGCAGTACTTGCACGCCACCAATGCGCACTTTAATCAGTCACACTTGCGCCACACCGTGTGATCAGGTGTGTTTGCCTAGATGCTCAACCCGCCTGAAGAGCACTTGTGAGCACTGCAATTCATACTCCATCAAGTCTCAAGGTATTCCATTGTACTGCTGGGCATGCATTGGACGTCTGTGCTGGCTGCTAGCTTGGTGTCATACCCATAATGCCCTTTGCACTTCTGACTTTGAGCTTGGCTAGAGCCCAAAATTGCTTTGTGCACGTAACTGTGAAGCTCATCCGCTACTACCAGGTCCTGCCTTCGAAGCACAGAATGCCAGCCCCATCACAGTCTGGCCTGCACCCTGCACACCACGATTCCGCCCCCCCCCCCCCCGCTGCGCAGGGTGATGGACTTCCTGGTCGCCAACAAGTTCAACGCACTGCGGATACCCTTTTCGCTCGCCCTGGCGCTGGACCCCAATTTTATGATTGACCCATGGCAGTGCATGGAATGCACACCTGACCCCTCCAAACCGACCAGTGCGTGGGGTGCGTTGGACCGCCTGTTTGATAAGGCCGCCGCTAAGGGGCTCATGATTGTCCTGGATCTGCACGTTCTGGGAAAGGGGGTGAGTATTGATACCGTTGAAGTTGGGTATCTGCACTTGAACTTGAAGTACACTGACGAGAATGCCTGCCTGACAGGACAACCGCTCACAGAATGTGATGTGCCAACTGGCCTTGCTCACGTCCTCACCCACGCTGAAGTGACTGCAGCATGCAGAAGACACGTACTCAATAATGTACCTCAGAAGTGCTTCGAGTAACACAAGGTTTGGCAGGCAATGGCTTCCGTCTATGTCGATGGGTACATTAAGAATAGGCTGCGAGCAACGCATAATGGAAGCTAAGCTGAGAGCAATGCAATGGCTCTACTGACACTTGAATATCGTCAGCAACACGTGAAGGCTTTTGAGCCTGCAACCATGTATACACGATGCAATTGCGCTTTTAACCAATGTTGCGCCATTTGCCGTGACTCTCGCCATCGCTGCCAAGATCAGGTAAGATTAGAGCAAGGGATAGGCTTTGAGAAAATCTGGTCAGATGAGGATGAACGTTGCGTCAGTGCTACAATTACTCATGAGGTGCACACTTGACAGATGGTGTGGCAGCTGCACTGCAATGTTGTCCGCTTCTCATGCCCTGCAGCCTTAGTTTTATGTGCATTAAGGTGTGATCGTCAGGGCTGACGTCCATTGCCCACCAGAGCACCTGCTTGTGTCTTACACGGACAACTTAAAGCAGTTGTGTTCTTACTCAAAACTGACAGTTTCTGCTCCATGCCATGCCAGGGCGGTATCATGGACCTCTGGTACGACGACAAATACGATGAAACCAGCGTGATCACCGGCTGGTCCAATATGGTCAGGAGATGGGGCTCGCGCGCCAACCTCATGGGCATCGACCTCAAGAACGAGCCGCATGGAGTAGCGACGTGGGCTCTATCCACGTGAGTGTGCGGCTTGTGCGGAGCGTTGTTACACTGCTGCGCAGCACTCAGCAGGTGATGCGCTGGCGGCTTTCTGCGAGTGCCACCACTGTGTCCTTCCTGATGCAAGTTTTGTGGGTTGCGGTGTATGTGTGGGTGTCCTGCAACAGCAGTTGTGGTGTTGCATCGAACGCAGACCTTGCACAATGGCCTTGTGGACATGACAATGCAGTGCCGCATTTGATGGTGGACGGCTCCTGGTGATGCAAGTTGAAGGTGATCCAAGGACAAGGTGGCTACTTGCAGTGAATTTTCTCTCCTACAGTTCATGTACATACATGGTAGCAATGCGACATGCGCCTTTGCCTCAGAAGAGCACAAGGCTTAGCACTTACTTCAAGTAAGGAGTGCAAAGTAGGTATGAAATTCGCACTGCAAATTAACCACCGGCGTGCATGTTGCCTGTTCTGCAATGCACGCAGCCAGCATTAGAGAGGCCGAATCCGTGTCCTTCAAGACCCATGCACCTCGACCATGCAGTTGTAACTGCATATCGCTGTCTGAAGCTGACACTTTATGTCATGTCAGTCGTGCTGCACCTAGCCTCACAATATGCGCTGCTTGCAGGTGCACTTGCACAGCAGGTGCAGGTGCACACTTCAACACGTGCAATGCAGTACTTCAAGCACGATGCTCATGCGCACAACCGCGTCCGCATACACCCTTGCAGGGACAGCGCACCGGATAAACATGACTGGGGCCAGGCAGCAGAGCGCATCGCAAAAGCGCTGATCAAGCAGTACCCGTCATTTGACAAGCTAGTCATTGTTGAGGGTGTGGGTGCGGACGGTGCTGATCTGCCCTACCCTAGATCGGATCCTGCCTACAGCAAGGTAAGCGAAGACACGCGCCTGAGGCCGGGATGAGGGCCTCTGATTATCATCATCACTTGTGACGCTTGTGGGGATGCGTCTGAGGTGTTGCGTTTGTGCATGGAGGTGGAACATGAGGAGTATGGGCGCTACCTTTGCACTCTCTGTAGCATTGGATGAGCTTCAAGTTCAAGTCACTTCTGGCACAACTTCAATTTGTGCTTTCAAGGAGCTTCAGCTTCAAGGCGGTTCAGCACAGCATCAGAGCATGCTTTCATCGCCCATGATGTAGTGGGGGTACCTTGGTAGTGACTTGATGCCACGGACTTCGATCGCGTGCCTGTCAATCGCTAAATTGTCTTGTAATCACATGCCTATGCTGCACAAGAGGGTGAAAGCAGTTTAGAACACTGCCCAGCCATTGTGCCCTTTGGGGTCCTGCAGACGTTTTGTTATTTTGTGTTTTGGTGTGTGTGCCTGTTGGTGACCACATGGTGCCCGAGGTGCTACGTGTGCACATTAGGGCCACCATGCCGGCAGCCTTGCGGCCTTCCATCGCATGAGTTACTTACCGCATCGCCCACTCTACTTGCTCGCCTCATGATGGCAAGCGGGCTTTGAATCTGCCATAACCAATCTCTCACTCTGTCGCACAGCACTGCCAACTGGTGCAGCCTGTTCGCATCTGGATGCAAAGGCTGTGCATGGTGCTGGTGTTTCACCGACTCTCTTCATTGCTCAAAGACCGACGCTGCTGCTGCTGCTGCTGCCGGTAATTTGACAGCCAACTCATGCAAATCTGGTTTGCTGTGCTGGTTGTCTGCAGTATTGGGGCTCCAACCTGGACGGCCTGTACAAGCGGCAGCTGAATTTTGGCTCAGCACAGGCAAACGCGCGCATGGTCTACAGCTCTCATATCTACGGTAAGGCCTTGATAGGTTCAACTTGCGCTGCTCTTTCAACGTGGCAACGGAAAGGCAGGCGTGCATAGACTAACCCTTTCCCAAAGCGTAGCTTGCGCTCGCACAACATGCATGTATAACATTGTGTCATGCTGAGGACGTGCATCGTTCGCCTGATATGCCGCGCATTGTTTCGCCTGATTTGTCTCATGGGTGCAGGGCCCAGTGTGTCCATGCAGCCCTACGACTCCGCACCCAATTTCCCGAACAACATGCCTGCAATCTGGGACAAGCAGGTGAGATGAGCACTTGCCTCACGCAATACTTGCCAGATTGTGTGGTTTCTCTGTTGCTGCCCTTGCGGTGCTGGTCTTTGCGCGAGCTCTACAAGAGGAGGGTGGGCTTGCAGTGCGTGCACGCACTGCTTTGTGTTGGCAGTGTCACAACGGAAAAGGCGTGCAGCTAAAGCTGGTGCTTGTGGAGTGCAAGTGGTGGCCTTGGCGGCATGGTGATTCTACACTGAATTTGTGCCCCACCCGGCAAGTGGAGTGCCCTGCAAGAGATTAACGACATCAGGCACGTATCTGCCGCATGCTCTGCCGGAAAGAAATTAGGCTGATGCTACAATGAGAGAGAAGCAGCGCTAAGTAGGAATGTCAAATTCAAACGCAACACACAGATGCTACACATGACCCGCCCTGTATTGATTTTGCATGCGTGTGTCTGTGTGTGTGCAGGTCGGATTTGTCGAGGGCCTGACGGGAAAGCCGGTGAGCACAGCACATAAAAGTGTAACAGCTATAACTGTCTGCAAACAGCAGCTCATGCTGGCCACAGTCCAGTCGCAGTCTGCATGAGCTGTAGAACTGATGGCTTCTGATGCTGGTGAAGTTGAGGGGACTCAGCTGCTGCAACTTCACACCTCTACGGCAACCTTTGGCGTGTTTGTTATATTAAATAGGCACATTCATGTCTTGTGAGAGAATGGCGGAGTTGCAAGGGCTATGGACATCCACAAGCACTGCTGCTCCTAAGGTCATTAATAACTGTAGTAGTGACACAAGCACACGACCTTCTGCTGACAACGCCACTGCACTCACGGTTCACCACATGTTCTTGCCTCACGTCTGTGTGCCGCAATTGCTGGTTACACTGCCGCAGCATTCAGCGCTTGCCACTGCCTAAACTCTGCGCAAGCATATGCGGAATGCTGCATGAAAACTCACACAGCCCTTTCATGTGCAATGCTGAGTGTTCGTGGCAGTCTGGTTGGTAATGGTCACATGCGCTTACCACAGCCCCCTGTGGCCTGATTCCCGCACCTTAGGTTATTGCTGCAGCACCGATCCTCCGCCGCTCGCTTGCCGATGACTTGCGCCATCTGGAGCTTGCGCCACCTTCATGCCTGTCCCCACCCTGAACGGCGTGCATGTGCTCCACTGTGTATTTGCGGCTCACTGCGAGCACACTTACCCCTATTGCTGCCCCCTTCACAGGTGGTTATTGGCGAGTGGGGGGGTCTCAAGAAAAATGTAGACCTGGACCAGAAGCTGCAGGCAAAGTGGGCTCAGTACATGGCCGACAAGTGCATCGGCGACAACTTCATCTGGTGAGACGCCACCATGTATGACGTTTTACCAGCATTTGAAGCGTGCTTGCAAGCCTGTTTCGATGACCTCTGTGTCATCAAATAATGATCTTGCTCAAACCTCAGCAATTTGCATGCAGTCCAGAACATTCCATGAGTAATCCAAGTGCTTGGTCAGGGAACCATGGTCCACAGAATGCGCCGTGGACTGGTTGATGAACCAGCAGGTAGGATTGGGCTAACGCTTGGCTACTGGGTCACATGCAGCAGGAAGGAAAAAAAAATGCAAGTCCAATCAGTTACAATTGCTACAAACATTGTGATCTCTGTTCAGGGCCAGGGTCAGGGGGCAGGCCTGACCCTGGCCCTGAACAGAGATCACAATGTTTGTAGCAATTGTAACTGATTGGACTTGCATTTTTTTTTTCCTTCCTGCTGCATGTGACCCAGTAGCCAAGCGTTAGCCCAATCCTACCCCAGACAGTAACTCTACAACCCTAAATGCAAGCCCGTTTTGTCAACAATTGCTGATCATAGAAGGCCACTGTTGACATGGGGACCGTGCACTAGCTCAGGCAATTCTGCAAAACCCTGTTGGTGCCCATCACAGTTATGGAATTGCTTGCAAATGAATTTGCACGCCTCTAGACCAAAGCGAAATAGGCACCATGTTATGAAGCGAGCATCCAGGCAAACATAGCCCCTCAGTCACCTTAGGCCAGCAATTATTTTACCATAAACATTCTCAAACTTACCACATGTATTGTGCCACCCATGAAGTGGAGTGCCTTGCTTGGACATGCTGGCTTTGCCTCCCCTGGTCATGCTGCTGTTGTGCATGATGTTCAGCACTCTGCTAGCTCGATGTTGACTGCCTGATTGCCACAATGTTAAGACAAGTTGCCACATTTGCAGCCATCAAGGCATACCGTTTTTATTGTACTTTGAAGTACATACTTCTGGGGTGTGAAACGCAGAAATCTCCCACTGGGCTTGGCAGGGCTTCGACTAAAAACTCCGTTGCTTTGTTTCGTGATGCGCTAAATGCCAGCCTGCTACAAAGGTTAGTATGTGGCGGTTTGTGTTTCAGAGCAGTGTACGGCAGCATGCACCAGGAGTGCAAGTGAGCATGCACGTCTCAGGCAGACAAACTCAGGCATGCGACTCATGAATCACACTGTTTGACTCTGGCCAATTGCTGCAGCAGCGGCGACCACGGTTATTGGTGGAAGGCATTCAATTGTCGGCTGACCACACCTTGTCACCTGGAGCTCTACAATCTTTTGACTCGTTTCCATTCAACTGGCTTTAAGGATGACAGCTTCATGTTTGGGCACCGCCTGTGCACGCAGGGCGATAAACGACAACTCAGCGGACACCAAGGGGCTGCTGACTGAGAGTTGGGATGTCACCAAACCCAACACCGACGTCTTGCAGCTGTCAAAAACCGCCCAGACGGATCCCTCCATTATTGCGCCCAACATTGCGGCCACCAGCATATGCGTCACGTTCGGCGCGCCATGCGTGGTTTCAGGCACGTGTTCTGCGCTTGCGGCTCATGCCTTTGTACGTAGCGGTGCATGTTTGAGTTGAAGTAGCACATCAGATTGGTCGGCATAATGGAGTCAGTGAGGATGCCTACTGGTTGGTGAAGTGTTACAAAACCTTGTGCTTTTTTCAGGATGGACAACTGGATGAAACACTGCAAGAGCTTTGTTACATATTTCGAAGTATTGACAGTGGACGTCTGTATGACGAGCAAGATAGTCAGAGGGCTGCACTGACACCCTGAAACCCTGTTGACTGTTTGCTGGCGTAAGCTTTGCATGATGTTACACCTCTACGTGCTAGGATTGCATGCACTCCAATCTTCTCTCTTCGGCACACTTTCTGCGAGCATGCTGACGCTGACATATTTTGGCATGCCATACTTGAATTTTGTCAGGCGGCACGACACCAACACCGGCGCCAACCAGGAAGCCGACACGCAAGGTAACAAGAAGAAGAAGTTCGCAACTTCCTTAATCAGTGGTAGGGGTATATGATGTACGAGCTTGTTACAAAGATTACTTACATACTAGAACTGTATCAGGGCATGCTCGGGAGCAGAGGGGCAATCGTAAATGGCCAATTACCAGTCTGCCCCCTCCCAGGCATTTTTGGTTCAGCTACGCAGCAATAATAGGGAGATTGCGCAAATCGAAATTTGGCTCAGAACTTCGGCTATTTCACGCTGAACGGTTCGCGTTAGTCAAACTTGCGTTGATCACTTGGCTTATTCTGGCGTTTTGAGCGATTTAACCGGAAAACATATTTCGCTTAGTTGCATGGCACGGTCAGGCAGATGGCGCGCCATAGGCACACGTGCGGTAGCGGCGAGGGAGCAGATCACCTGAGTGCTACTCTTGGCTGTCCAGCGCACCCACAGCGATTGCCCAAGGTGTCGTGTAGAGCTAGCACTTGGTCGGCAAGTGGGTGCTCGTCGAAATCAGCAGGCACGACCACACCCAACCTTCAGTCTGGCGCAGCCTAGGCACACGTGATGCAGACGCAGACAGGCGGAACAGTTGTCATGACTGCTGGCGCCTGTGTGCACCAGGCTAGCCAGTTGCTGCTGTGCGCGTTAGGCAGCTGTGGCGGTCAAAGCGCTGCAGCAGAAGGGCGTCCGATCATATTTGAGATCTCGTGTGCAGTGCGCGCCTGGCCTGTTGCGTAAGAACACATGGCGGATGTGTCTCCTGCACCTACTAGTCACGCCAGGGTTGCTAGAGCCTTCTACCATGCCTGCTTCAGGCGTTTACGCTAAAGTAACCCGATTTGTTTTTGCGCAGGCCACCACGTAACACAATTTTGTTTACCAGAACAGCAAGGCCTACGCGGAAAAGTTAATCAAAATTTGATTTGCGCAATCACTCGAAAGGAGCCGTCGCGCTGTTATCAAATCAAATGTATCAGTGGTGCAACTTGAGTCGTGCATGTACTTGACTGCCGGAGACAAGCTTGAGGTGACTGAAATGTCCTGTCACAGAGTGTGTACCCGCGATGGCAGCAATGTTGTCGACGGAGGCCACTGTTCTGCAGCGGGGTTAGGGTATAGAAGTACAAGTGCAGATAGGATAAAGTGTTTGATGTGCTACGGCTTGATAGACCTAACATCACCCTTATCCTTGACTCTCTCCCTCACCTTCAATTACAGTCTTAACCCCTAATGAGTGCACTATGATGCATTGCAGTAGTGCTGGTGCTGCACAAAAGCTGTGCGGTCAATCTGCACAAGCTGTGCGGTATGCTCTTCGCTCAACCATGCACTGCAGCTCTCCTGCTTGAATTCGGACCCACTGCATGCACCTGTGTGGCCAGTCTCACCTATGAGCACAGCACACCAGCAACACACCAAGCCAATATCCTGCCAAACATGCGTAGTCACCAGGAACTGGCTGCTGTGCACTGCTGTCTGGCTGCTCTGCTGTCACAGCCCACCACCGCCAATGGTACCAGAGGACCGACTGCAAAGCCCACCCGCAGGCCAACCAGCAGGCCAACATCCAAGGCAACAGCAAAGGCCAACTCTTTTTTGTGTCCGGCCGGCAGCCTGACGAATACCGTGCAGGATGTGTGCTGCGCAACGTTCTGCAAACAATGTGAGTGCAGGCTCGCCGGCGCTAGAGAGCATTTACGGTTAGGGTTTGGTCTGGCAAGCTCGACTAACTGAAAATTGCTAAATTTGCAGTTGTATGCCAGGAGGCGGCGCACTCATCAGCACCTTGCACCTACATGATGTGATTGCAACTACAAAGAGTTGAATTCAGTACCTCGCAACATGTTTTATTTTGAAGTATATACAATGTGTTGTACTAAAGGTGTTGCTATGGGACAAGGAACGTGACAGTTTTGCAGTTGTGAAAGCATAATAGGCATCCTCTGCGCCATTCACTGCTGGTGAGATACAATTGCAGCTCAAGCTGTTGACCAATGCACTTGCATGTAGCCTTCAAACCATACTCAACTGTAACCGTACTTCATGTACGCATATGCCAAGTCCAAGGCAGTACACACACAGTTGTTTGTAAAACGCAGTACTGTTGCTCCACACGGTGTTTCGGCCTTTCTGCAACGCAATGCGCATTCTGTCGCGTTCAATCACAGGCAACACTGAGGAGTTTCACTGTGCAACGCTTTCGACCTGCTTAAGCGCAATGCCCCCCCCCCACCAACAACATTTCACTTGCTGCCCACTGAATTTTGCATGCGAGCTGTATACAACCTGCTGTAGATAGGCATGCCATCGTGGCAATAACTTCATGTTTCCGATCTCTGCAACTGACAGCTATGCCACGCACCATACAAAGGATTGGTGCACACCTTGCAGTGCCTGTTGTGATACCTTAGATGTGTTTGAAGCATTGTGCAGCAACTTCAGCAACTTACATGAATGCGTGGAACTGATGCTGACGCATACCGCCTGGTACAGGTGGCGGCACTGGCTGCCACACAGCTGCTAACGGCGGCGCGTCAAACTGCTGCGCGAGTAACATCAAAGCGTCAGGCAAATACTGCACCAGCAACGCCCCTCCCTGCATCCGTTAGCGGAACCCACCAGATTGTGTCAACGGCGCAGGGGCTACCGTCCATTTTCAGGTAGTTGGCTTGGGACAGTGACCCGGTGATTTTTTCGGCGCTTGCCTCCCTCCCCCTCCCTTGACGGCTGCTGGTCACCAGCGCTAGAGGTGGCCGCAAAACCTGACTAAAACTGCGCTTACCACGTGTAACAACAGTAGTGGCTTGGCATCGCAATGCCTCTAGAGTGTGCGCGGCGGGCGACCTCGACATGCGACGCATGCCGTGCGATGGGTCGGTTGCGCGTGCACACCTGCGCAGCCGCCACGTCGCAAAGCGCATAACCTTTTTCCTGCTAGTGCTGTGAATTACTGGATGTATCACAACAGGTGCAGCTATACACTGCGGGCTGGTCACATCCAGCTGATGCTCAGTGGCCATGTGCCGCGTAAGTCCTTCCAAGAAGTTTCTTCTTGACACGTCATGTTCCAGATAGTGTGGTGACAGCGCATAATGTTTGCTGCTGCTGTGACCCGTCTGTGCACGATGCGCATGCCCCGGACTACGATTCCCTGGTATATCCCAATTACCGTCGCGTCTTCAAAGTGAAATACAGCATTGTTATGCGCGGCAGGTAGATGTTACTTGCCCTTCGGTCAGTAGTCCTGCTTGCACAGCACTGAGTGCTGCTGGTACATGCATATTGCCACAAACCTGCAATAGTGAGATTGCTTTTGAATTTCACAAAATTTGTGCAAGCATGCCTCTTTCTAATAGCTGCCTGTTTTTCTGAACCTGTGATGACATTTTGATCATCGTGCAAATCTCAAGTCTTAGCGCCTGTTGCTCGGCTCATCGGTGTTTCACATTATGACCGTATTTCTGCAGGATGAGCAGCATGCATTCTGTGCGTGACCATGGTTACTTGCTGCCACACTCCTAGTTGCTGAAGCGACTGCAGCATGGCTGTCAGAGCGTTCCCTTTAGCAACGACACTTGTTTGCCTTCACTTTGCACTGTGCACTGTGAGATGTTACCACTCAGAGTCTACAAGGGAACGCAACTGACGCCCTCGCAATGGGGCGGCCTCGATGGCTTGTTCGTAGTTTGTTACCCAATGGAGGTAGGTAGTTTGCTGTTTCCTCCTGCCTGGCTGCGCATGAACAATTGTGAGTGGGGCCTCTGGTAGCAGGTACATACAGGACATCTGCACCAGGTGCCGTCGGCGTGCACCAGCCGCCGTCGGCCAATTTTCTGCATTCAGCTCAGATTCAACAAGTTGTGATGCTCGACAGTGCAGCTGTAGTATCATATTTATTTACAGCTATTGGTCCAGCACCAGATTCAGCTTGCTCCAGCATACCTATGAGTGAACTGCCACTGATCTGTTTTTTGTGGCTATGTAGATGGGTGTTCAATGTGGAGAAATTTGCATGGGGTGTTATGGTACATGCTGTCGCTGAATGGCATGCCCTACTTTGCGGAGTTCTTGGAGCGGGCTCAGGAGCAGTGGCGGCGTTGTTTGAGTCCCATCCGTAGCATAGTTGACGTGTCGGGTCGTCGTAGCCGGTCAGCGGGAAGGCGTCGGCAGGCAGCACGATGTCCATCCTGCGACTTCCCGGCGGCCCGGCGGATCCCAGAAACGGCGTAGTCCTCATCCACCAGTCCCGTTTTGAGGTATTGCCGCAGGATGCGCTGCGTGGCCCTCTTGACGTTATTGTGGACGGTGGTGTCGTGCGCCTTGACGCGTGGCGCTTGACACAGCCGCGCATGCAGAGTGCCGCCCGGCGACTTCCCGCACAGCTTGCAGCCTGCCGTGTGCTCCTCTACTCCGATGGCGCGTTTGACGGCCAGCTGCCAGGATAGGCCATCGAACGAAGCCGTTGTGGAGTACATGGGCTCGTTGAGGAATGCCATGCTGATCGAGTGCATGTGGCGCTGCGACCGGAATCGAGCAAGTGCTTGCGTGCGTTGCGTGCCCTGCGGCAGCTGTTGCAGGTCCGCCTCCACTTTATCTGCAAGCTCGATATACCGACGGCATCTGCAAGCGCACTCTGATTGGGGCGCTTCAGGCTTCACTGCAACCGCAGAGCACTGACGTCAAGTACGCCGTGAGCAGCATCCGCACCGGTGCCACCTGCTGGCAGCGGCGGCTGCTGCATATGTGGCTGCTGCTGCAGTGGCATTAGCGCTAGTGGCAGCATATGTTCCAGCTTGTCTCCTGTTGCTGCACGCAGCGATGCGGCAGCTGTGTCAATCGTCCGCATGAGGGGCAGGTGCGCCACCTCTGCTGCTGCTGCGCCTTGTAGCATTGCTGGTGTGGAACGCTGGTGTGGAACGCCCAGCGCCTGCATTGACGGCTGCCGCTGCTGCGTGCGCTGGTGCTGCAGCTGCGCCGCCTGCCGTTGCTGCTGCTGCCAGTGGTGTTGCTGCTGCCGCAGGTGTTGGTGCAGCACCTGCCGCATTGGCCGCTGCCACCGCCATTGCCGCTGTCGCAGCCGGCACAATTGCGGCGCCGCCTGCCGCCGCTGCTCCTGTTGCAAGTGCTGCAGCAGCCCTAGTAGGGCCTGGAGCAGCTGTGTTGCCTATGCCCGCAGCAGCTGCTGTTGAAGCTGCAGCTAGTGATGCCGCCGAGGCCGCTTGAGGTGCAACACATGCTGCCGCTGCTGCTGTCTCTGATGCTGGAGCAGCTGCTGCTGCCGCCGCTGCTGCTGCCGCCGGAGTAGCTGCGCCGTGCGCCGCCGCCGCTGCTGCCGCTGGTGCCGCCTGTGCTGCCGCCGCGACCCCTGATCCAGCGGCAGCTGCGCCATGTGTTGCCGGAATGGCTGCGCCATTAGCGCGGCCTGCCGCTGATGCAGTTGCCGCTGCCGGAGCGGTCGCGTCTCCACTGGCAGCCGCCGCTGCCGCTGTAACAGTTGCCTCTGCTGGTGCTGCTGGTGCCAAGGCCGCCAAGCCGTGTTGGGAGTCGCGCTTGCTGTAAAGCTGGGCCGTGCGCTGCCAGATGGAGGTGGGCCCCACTTTGCTCAAACTGGCGCCAGGTCTGGCCTGGTGCCGGGCTGCAGGCCCATTGAGTGTTCGAGCACCCACTGCGTGACCCGATCATCTTGTGCACTCCAGGGTGGGGCAGATGAACAAGAACGTAGAGAGGGGGGAGATGCCATTTGGCGATGTCGTTTAAAGGTGATGGATCGCCAATGCGCATTGACACACTTGTAATGTGTTCACAAGCTACATGTAGATTCTGGTAGCAAACTGGACATCCACCATCTGGGCTTCTTCGCGCCCCAAGCACAAATCAATAAATAGTAAATGTGGACGCTGGCAACTGCAAGCTGGACATCCGCCATCTGGGCCATTTCGTGCCCTAAGCGATGATGTATGAAAACTAGTCAAGTACCACAACAGGCAAGGGGGGGAACTGGACAGGTGCCACACGATGCTTGACGAACATGAATTCTTAGAGCTCCGAAGCGTTCCCACGCGTCACAGGCTCATTCTTGCCAGCTTGTGTCAATGTTCCTGCATACCCTGGCAAAAGAGATGAAAAAAACCAAGCAAAAGCAAATCAATAGAAGGCAAGCATTGCTGCTCCCAACAGCCCGTACGTATGGACTTGTATTCTCCCAACAGCCCTGTAGAGTCTTGGGATCCAATGTGGGACTACCAAAAAGCGGAAAAGGATTACCGCACCCGCGAATCGAACGCGAGGCCTAACCTTGGGAAGGTTAGATGTTGCCACTACACCAGTGCGGTCAATATGCTTGTCATGGGGGCAGATCCGCCTCCCCCTATTCCTGACGCTCCAGCCTCAGGCTAGTAGTAGGCAAGCATAATCCTGGATGGTGCTGACACACGGCAGCTGCCGCTTGAACCTCGGCGTCCAACGTTTGCACTGCTGCAGCTGACACACGTGCGCGCCGCGGTGGCGGTGACCGCCATTGTGTACATGAGCGCCACTGCTGTTACAGTATGATACTGCCCGCCACGGCAACTTGAAGTGCTGCCAGCGCGGCCTGGCAGTGCCACGGTGATGGAGTGCGCTCACCGGCACGCGGGGCCCAACCTTGCGAAGGTAGATGTTGCCTCTACACCAGTGCGGTCGGCAGTTTTTTCAATCACTACCGCGCTCCAGCCAGTCCTGAAGCAGCTGCAGCCTACCAGGCAAGCATCGCGGATGATGATGTTGGCGCACCGTTTGAAGTCTCTGCTGGCACACTCGCGCTGCAGCCGTATAGCATGCATCATGCTACTAGGCGAGCCAGCTGACAGCCTGTCAGCCTGGGCGAGAATGGGTTGAGTCAGTCACGGTGAGTGTGCTCATCCTAACCTTGCGAAGGTAGATGTTGCCACTACACCAGTGCGGTCATCAATGCTTGTCATGGCAGTACCGCGCTCCCCCCATCCCTGAAGCTCCAGCCTCAGGCTAGTAGTAGGCAAGCATGATGCTGGATGGTGCTGACACACGGCAGCTGCCGCTTGAACCTCAGCGTCCAACGTTTGCACTGCTGCAGCTGACACACGTGCGCGCCGCGGTGGCGGTGACCGCCATTGTGTACATGAGCGCCACTGCTGTTACAGTATGATACTGCCCGCCACGGCAACTTGAAGTGCTGCCAGCGCGGCCTGGCAGTGCCACGGTGATGGAGTGCGCTCACCGGCACGCGGGGCCCAACCTTGCGAAGGTAGATGTTGCCTCTACACCAGTGCGGTCGGCGGTTTTTTCAATCACTACCGCGCTCCAGCCAGTCCTGAAGCAGCTGCAGCCTACCAGGCAAGCATCGCGGATGATGATGTTGGCGCACCGTTTGAAGTCTCTGCTGGCACACTCGCGCTGCAGCCGTATAGCATGCATCATGCTACTAGGCGAGCCAGCTGACAGCCTGTCAGCCTGGGCGAGAATGGGTTGAGTCAGTCACGGTGAGTGTGCTCATCCTAACCTTGCGAAGGTAGATGTTGCCACTACACCAGTGCGGTCATCAATGCTTGTCATGGCAGTACCGCGCTCCCCCCATCCCTGAAGCTCCAGCCTCAGGCTAGTAGTAGGCAAGCATGATCCTGGATGGTGCTGACACACGGCAGCTGCCGCTTGAACCTCGGCGTCCAACGTTTGCACTGCTGCAGCTGACACACGTGCGCGCCGCGGTGGCGGTGACCGCCATTGTGTACATGAGCGCCACTGCTGTTACAGTATGATACTGCCCGCCACAGCAACTTGACGCGCTTCCTGTGCTCACTGGGTCGCTCTCCCTGCCGCCGCTCGATGTCCTCGCAGCAGCAGAGGACGGGGAAGACCATCTCGAGCTGGTCCTGCTCATTGCTGCACCACGTGGAGCTCAGCTGCCGCATCTTGGCCGCCATTGCGTGGAAGATGGCCAGAGTGTCGCCGCGGGTCAGCCATGCGTCTGCGTCCATGTACGCGGCAGGCTGCGGCAGCAACGCTCAGCACAAGTCGAGGAAGCAGCACGTCAGTTCAACAGTTGTAGCAGGCGTGCACGCTCAGCGGCACTCGAGCTAAAAGCAACATCATTGTCATCGTCAGCACGCCACTTGTAGAAGGTGTGCGCCGTGCATATGTGGCAGCGCTCACAGTCAGCTGCGCCATCAACTTGAAGTAATACTTGAAGTAATGCCTATGCTTGCTGATGCGCAGTGGAGTTTAACTGCTACTTAGAGGGACACAAAGCTCATGTACATTCACCCGTCACCGTGTCAGTTACACATTGTGCACACCAAAGAGGTCCTGTGCGCGTACACTATCAGCATCTTGAAGACGTCAACCATTCAAAAGCTTTCAAAATCCATCGGCATCAAGTGCCACACTGCCTCTGATGCCGCCGAGACAGTACTGAGTACGCGATGGCTGTCATAATGAACCTGGCACAGCCACCGTGTAAGATTGCAATGCCCACACAGCTTTGCATCATGGTATCTGGCACTGCTGGCAACAGCACGTTGTCTTGAAGTTCCTGACGGTACACCGGCACGGTGACTATTTCTGAAGCAATGGCGGTGCCATCATGCCATGTTGGACTGCAATGACATGTGCCTCTAATTTGACTATAGTGGACTGATGCAGCTTGACGACCTGTGACAGTATGCATCTTACCAGGTCCGTCGAGCCAGTACCGGGAAAGCGCGCCGTGCTGTGGTCCAGCAGCGCATTGACAGCGGCCGCGGCCTGCTTCCCGCCCCGTGAACCATGCTGCGCAGCGTCCAGCTGCGCGCCGACCCCCGCCTGCCGCATCTCCCGCTGCTTGGCGAGCAGGCGCATGAGTTCCAGCTGCACCATGTCCACGCGCACCTCCGCGCCCCGCGGCGCACCGCCGCCTGGTCGCCGAGCAGCTTCTGAGCGCGCCCCACCAGCGGCGCAAAGACACGCCCCGCCTGCCGCAGCCTGTGCGCCTTTGCGAGGAAGGCGTCCAAGGCATGGAACTAGGGGCGGCGACGCTGGTCGCCGCCGCGGCCCGTTGTCAGGTACAGCGGCTTGGGAAGCGGCAAAACGGCCAGGTTGGCGCCGTCGTCTGCGTGGAGGTAAGTGGTCGGCGTGTCCTCCCCCCGCAGCAGCTTCTCGGCCACGTCGGCTATCACGGCAGCGGATGCCTCGCACTTGGTCGCCATCAGCTTGGTGCCGCCGATGTGCAGCGCGGTGCTGTGCTCGGCGGCCTCCTTGCGGACACTGGGCGGCAGCATGCCGGACTGTGAGCCCAGAAAGGCATGGGTGGGGGGGCTTGCGCGCAGTCGCGGCAGCGCGCGCAGCTGCGCCAGGAAGGGGAATGCCGCCTGTGAGGGGGGGGGGGTGGGGGGGGCGGGGGGGGGCTCAGTCTCACATGTTGGGTGCAGTGCCATGCATGCCGCAGCAGCGCTCTGCACTTCTTGATGCGTTCAACAGCATCAGCGCCGCTGGCAGGTGATTTTGCCAAGTGGCAGCAGCGCTCAGCATGACAGGCATGGAACGTATCATTCAGCAACACATCAGGGTTAGGGTCAGCGATAGGGTGCAGGATTGCACCGCAGCAGTGCTCTGCGCTCCGCGATACGCTGAACGGCATCAGCGCCCCTGGCAGCGCACTGCGTGGCACGTGCAACGCGTCAGCAGCGCTCAGCAACAATGGTCTTAAACGCATCTTGATGTACGCAACCACTGGCACCTCCGTGATCCGCAACGCGTTGTGCTGCGTCAGCAGCGCTTGCCAAGCATTGGCCAGGCGGCAGAACTGCTCAACGGGCAAGGCAGAGAGCGAATCGTTTGAGTGACCACTGCAGGGTTAGGTGCAGTTTACGGGTGCAGCAGCGCTCAGCCTGAACCTTCCGCGACGTCCTTGGACAGCGCCAGCGCCACTTGCGGCGCACGCGGCAGCAATGCTCAGCAGGCGAGGCACCCAACGCATCAATGCACCACCAGCGGGATTAAGGTCATCGCCAGGCCGCAGATTTGTGCTGCACCCTCCCATCAGCGTGCGCGCGCACGTTCCAGGTGATTTCAACACTAACGCTGGCTATGACTGTTGAGGCAGAAGCTGCCAGGCGCCTTTACACAACGTGCGTGCTCAACGAGGGCTAGGGCAACGTTACCAGACGCGCATGGTCCGCGTGTGCGATGCCCACACGCGCGCGCAACGATGGCAAGGGCAAAGGTATCAGACGCGCACACGTGATGCGCGCGTGTGTGCGATCAACAAGGGTTAGGGTTTTGAGGTCAACAGGCGCGCACAGGTGAAATGCGCGCACGAGCGCGATGCGCGTACGCGCGTGCAACGATTGCAAGGGCAATGTTACCAGACGCGCACTCGTGATGCGCGCGCGCACCCTCCACGAGAGTTAGGGTTGATGTGAACAGGCAGGCGCGCAGTGCACTCTGCGCTCCGCGATGCCCTTACTAATAGTAATCGCATCAGTGGCGGCGTCGGCAGCGCATTTGCCAACCGGCAGCAGCGCTCAGCGGTCAGGGCGGCAAGCGCATCGATTGAGTGACCACTTGGCTTGCATGCATGACAGCCTTGGCGGTGCCATGTGCATACGGCAGCAGCGCTCAGGGCAGCGGACAAGGCATCCACGCACTGCATCATTTCAAAGTTAGCGACCAACTGGGTTGGGGTCAGCATGAGGGTCTCAGACGCATGCGCCGCAGCAGCACTCTGCAATCTGATCTACAGCATCTGCGCTGCTGGCGGCGCCCGTCACATCAACGCTCAGTGGGCAAGGCGTTGACCTCATGGTGGTCACTCACTGTGCTAACTTAACGTCCGCACTAGTCAAAGCTGTAGACTGTACTTTTGAGTGAACAGTTATAGAATTGCGCAGACTGCCGGTGGTCTCATGCTAACGAGCAGCAACTGTGACAATGACAATCCTTGCTTTGGCCGCGACAAGCATCCCACAGATCGTACATGGCTCACCTATTGACGTGAAGTGAAACTGGTGATCCGTGCGAGGAGTCTATGCATATATGTACATATAGAGAAGATTCTTTAAATCACCACTGGTATGATGAGCAACCAGGTAATCGGCACAGATTTTGAACCTGGTACTCGACTCAAACCTGACTGTGGACCACCACGCGCTCCTTGTCCAGCAGGTGCGCGTGCACCACTCCCGCCTGCCGAGCTGCGTTGAGGGCGGCCGCCTGGCGCAGGCGTGCGCGCATCGCAGCGACCTCCGGCCGCTGTGACAAGTCCTTGATCGCCTTCAGAAGCGTCCCCATCCCGCGCCAGAACTCTGCGTTTGCCGCGTCTCTAGTCACCCAGCCCCCTGTAATAAATCCAGCAGCGCCAGCAGGTCGCTGCTGCACCCGCGCAGGTGGTAGCCTGCCCGCGTCGCCACTCCCGCCGCAGCGCCAGCGTACGACACGGCTGGCACCAGGTCCGCCGTGCTCGCGTAGAGGCCCAGCAGGACGAGCACGTCGTCTGCAGGATCCACCATGCTCGCGGCAAAGCGCAGCGCACCCTGCAGATGGCCCAGCACGTCCTGCATGAGCATCGGGACCTCCGGCACGAGGAAGGCGCGTGCGAACTGCTGATTGTTGATGCGCAGGAAAAAGTTGCCCGTGATGCGCCCCTCCGTGGGCTTCTGCATGACCTCGCCGCGAACAATGCCGCCGTCGACGAGCTGCCCTGCCGCGTTCTTGAACTTCTTGGCGCTGTCGCGTACAGAGGCCACCAGCTCCCCCAGCCCCGGCTCTGCTTCTAGAAGGTGAGTGTCGGGGGCGCCGCAGGCGTCGCCGGCGCTGCTGCTGCTGTTCAACCTCAACGCCGCCGCCGCATCTCTGGCGGCGGTGACTGTCACGAAGCAGTGCTGCGACGCAAACTGCTGCTCCCTCGTGAGTGTTGCTGCGGCAGTTGCTGCATGAAGGTGGTGGTGCAGCACGCTATCGCGCATCCGCCGGCACTCTGCGGTGCGCGCGAAGGTCTCGTACGCGTCGAAGCACTGCTGCATGTACTCCCTGCTGCCGCAGTACTCGGCCTGGGCCTGGTCGTCGAGCACGCGTTTGGCACACAGCTCCAGCACCCACACGCGGCTGCCGCTCAGAGCGCATGTGTGCGATGTGTTTGCGCCAGCAGCGGCAGTGACATCCGCTGTCAGCAGCGCAATGTCGCTGGGCTTGACGTCCTTTCCAAGCAGATTGCCCTGGCGAGGGTGCCCAAAGATCTTGAGCATGGCGGCCATGCATAGGTGGCACATGGCGCTGTCGCCTAAGCCGATCTGCACCTTCTTGAGGGACCAGCGGCCCCTGGCATCCAAGCTGGTGCAGTTGGATCCAGGCCTGGGCCACATCTTCTGGGCACCTGCCCGTTTGTGCAGATTGGCTAGGACGGCATGCAGGCGCTGTGCAGCTGGGCCGGGCGTGGGACTCAGCTCTTTGCGGATTCGTTGTGCCAGCGCAAAGGCGCCGTTGTCGCTGTTGCCGCCGTCGCAGGGCCTGGTGGGCAGCATGCCAGCTCGAGCAGGGCCCAGCTCACGAGGCCTGTGGCTGCTGCTGCTGCCGCCATCGCAGGGGCCGCTTTCAAAGCCATCAACAGCAGCAGCCCTAGGCGTGTCGATGGTCAATTTCCGACGCTTGCCACTGCCGTCGCCGCCGGCAACGCCGCTCTCAGACTGTCTCTCCACAGCACTCATGTCTAGCTCTAGAGTGAGGATGGATAGCCTGCTTAGCTGCTGCCTGTGCTGCCGATGCTTGACGGGATCTCAGAGAATATGAGACAAACGCATCTTCTATGGCGACGGCGGCGCCGATCTGACTGCCAGCGCTGTGTTGTCGGTGATGTTCTTGTTTTTTTTGCGCGGGATCTGCACCTGAAGTTGTATATTATGTCCTGGACCGCATGGGCTGCGCGCACGATAAATCGGGCTTGCAATAACTAAATCTACGGAGGGGCCGGCGGTTCGGCGCTGGCCGGCGAGGGCCGCGGCACTTGCAACAGTGCGATGTGGCGGTAAGCGCTGACGTCGCCATCAGGGGCAATGACTGCGTTCCAGTTGTCGATCACGACACGTGTGAGCGCGCGCTGTAGCGCGAGGGAGGTGCGGCGGCGCCAGAAGGCAACGCGCTGCGCGAGATTGTAGCTGCCCTGCGAGCTCTGCTCGGCGAGTGCGTGTAGCAGCGCTTGGGTGTCGCGTGACATAGCGCCGAAGTGGTCAAAGGCTGCGGAAAATAGGGTGTGTGTAGTGGGGTCCAGGGCCCCTGAGACTACGTATGTGTCTATCTTTTCCTGCGAAGCCGATTCAAGCACGCGCTGCACATCGCGCGCGCCCCCCTGAGCCTGACGGAGGCGGGAGGGGCATGAGCTGTCACGTATGGTGACGTCTATGCAACAAGCTACTTCAAAGCCGCCGCGCAGTTTAGTGCACCGGCCTGCTGCTACCGCGTCGGCGCTCGGCTGCACTTTAGGGACTGGAAGGCAGACCTGGTTGCTGCCAAAGACGATGTCCATGAACTTGCTGAACCCGTGGCGCGCCGCGTAGCGGCGGAAGGGGGCAAGGGTGTCCCGGTCGAGACCGCGGAGGTGGGCCACCTGCTTGAGCAGCTGAAAGAGCGCGTCTGCGAGCAAGTTGTGTCGCGTGACGTTAAGCCCTTGTGTGCAGCGGCGCAGGTGGGCACCCGAGTCCACTGGTCTATGGCACTTGGGGCACCGCGCCGCAGCGGGGGCGGGGCGCTCCACGCCCAGGTGGCGCCGCAGCGTCTCGCGGAATTCCGGCGGGGACATGGTCTCCGCTGGGTCAGTGCTCGGCAATTGCGCCAAGAAACCCATGGCCCCCTTAGAGGCGCCGCTGCGCCACGCCGCGACTGCTTCCAACGCATTTGCTGCTTCAAGCCGACGCAGCTGCGTGGCGGCGAGCGCTGCGTCTAGCACCCGTGATAGCGCCGCTTGACGCCGCGGCAGCACGGCGGCCGGCGGGGCCTGGGCAGAGCCTGGCTCGCGCGCCACCGCTGGCGCAGCAGCGCGGCGCGCGCCGGCGCGAGTCCGCATGCCCGGCCCCGCAGCTCCGCCTGCCCGTTGCAGCAGATCGCGCAGCGCCCGCCATGCGCCGTCGTCCTGGCGCCAGTCCTGGTACCAGACCGTGGGCAGGAGCAGTGCGAGGGCCGCTGCAGCCTCATCGCTGCCGCTGCGCAGCTGCTGCAGGCAGGTAGCTATCTGGGTGAAGGTGAAGCCATAGCGGGCATGCTCTAGGACGCGGCTGCGTGCCGCGACTGGAAATGCCGCCAGTGCCGGCCCCATGCACTCGAGGGAACGTGCAGCAAATGCGGCACATGCACGGGGCGCCGCGCCCAGCACGCCAAAGCCACCACTCCCCAGCTGCAGATGCATGCGTACCTGCTGATGTGCTGGTAGCGTCACTGGGGCCTCGCCACCCCAGTCGGCGCCGCGTACCCATGCCACTGCCGCCGCCCACAGAGAGGGCGGCGCCGCCGCCGCCGAAACCGCCGGCGGGCCGCGGCAATCGTCACCCGCCGCCGGCGCGCCCTGGTGGGCCGGCGGCGTAAGACCCGCCGATGGCTCCTGCGCCAGCGCGGCCACGGCCGCTAGCGTGATGGCGTCGAAGCGCCGTAGCTCCTCGTGCGTGAGGGATGGCGCTGTATTGCGCGAGACATGCCCTGCGCGGGCGGGGACGGCAAGACGCAGAATGGAGAAGGCAGCCTGCACATCCTCCATCTGCACAAGCTCCGCAACCAGGCGGTCGGTGCCGGGGGCACGAAGGGTCGCCGCCACTTGCGCGCGCACGAAGCCCTCGGTGCCGACCGGCACCCCCATCAGCGTGATGCCGTCGTCACATACTGGTACGGGGACATTGGCGGCGGCAAAGACGGCGGCGGCGCGCTCGCGGGCGCCGCCTGAGGCCGGCACCAGCGCCGCGCATTTCGTGACGTTGACCTGAATGTTGAGCTCGCTCAGCGCCTGTTGTATTAAGCAGAACGCACGGCCAACGTGGCCGAGCACCGGCGCGTCACAGCTGGGCGTCATGATGGTGAGGTCATCGAGGTAGCCCGGAAGCGCCAGTTGCTGGAACTTGGCGCGGGCAGCCACCATGGTGCCGCGCAGTGCCAGCGCGAACAGCAGCGGCCCCAATGGGTCGCCCTGCTGCACGCCCTGTTGGGAGAGGATGATGGCGGCGTCGGCGTGCCCATCTAGGCCAAATTGTAGCCAAGGGGCCCGGCCGGGGCCGTAGATGTGCTCGACGTAGCCGTACAGGCCAGGCAGATGCTCGGCCACCGCGGTGAGGACTGCCGAGGGCGACAGCGCGTTGAAGGCATTGCTGCCGTCAATGGCAAGGAGCACGCCGCCGCACTCATGCGTGAGCTGCGCCATGAGCGCCACTCTCTCTGCGCCCCCCCGCGCGCCGACCCCAAACTGGCCAATTGGTTCCAGCAGCGCGGAGACGCGGTCCCGGGTGTCCGTGCAGAAGGTGCGGGCGAACAGGCGGCGGATGGTGTCGCCGCACGCGATGGGGCGCGCCTTCTCGCCCACAGCGCTGAGGCGCGCGGCCGTGTGAAGGCGCCAAAAGGGGGCGGGCAGCGCGGCGGGGGTGGAGTACACCGCGGTACCCAGCCACGCCAGCAGCTCAAGGAGCCAGTCAACCGTGCGCCCCGACGTGTGCGCCGTGTGCCGGACGCACTGCTGGAGGTGGGAGTTGCGCAGCCCAGAGGGACCGGCGGCCGAGCCAGGGTTGGCGGCGAGGATGGCCTCGCGTAGCCCGTCCGCCGTGAATGAAGCGGAGTTGAGTGGTGCCGGCGCCGCCAGCGCCGCCGCCGCCACCAAGCTGCACGCCCGCGATGCCGCGGCATCCAGCTTCGCAGACGCATCGCCAGCTGGGTGCTTAGCCTGCAGTTTATGCAAGGTATCGGAGTCGCGGGGGGCAGATGTGTCAGCACCCTCCGCCAGCAGCCGTGCGGCGCGCCTGACGCCGCCCGGCTGCCGCGCCGTCGCCGCCGCGCGCTCCCGCACTGCCGCCGCCGCCTCCGTCACCGTCACCTGAAGTTGAGGTGTGGTGTTGAAGATTGCATGTTCGGAACTCGAAACTCACAATCGGCCAATGAAGGCGTGATCTCGGCCTACTGTCACAGTGCACACTCACAGACACAGACACATGCACCGTCTCGTGTCAGAGCGCCAGAATTTGGTGGGTGATGAGCGCTCCCACGGCTTCATCTGTCCTCAAGTCTAATGTCAACTGCGAATCGGTCTCCTCACTGATCGTGTCTGATGTCTGATGTCATGCATCGCAACTGCAACAAAGCAAGCACCACCAAAAAAAACATCGACACCATCACTTTGCCTCTCGGTCGAAACAGGCACGGCGTCACTGTCATTCTGTGTCGGTCGGTGTCAGAAAAAAAAATTCATTCGCTTCGTTCGTTCAGTTGCAATATTGACATCGCGCAAATCACCGTGCAGAGGAACCTGAGCTTGAGCCATCACAGCAACAAGTCACACACACGTGCTAGTGTGTAGGAAAGGAAGTGATATTACAAAGCACAGCAAGCCTGGGCATTCCAGCTCAAAGTTGCTGAGTCATCCATGCAAATGATCTCGAACTGATCTCGAACAGATCTCGAACAAACTGCAACGTCAAGTGCACAACTTCAAGTGCAACCTGACTGCTACAAAACAGTGCTCATTTCAACAGTTGATTCGGCTTTCCTCCCTCGGCATCACACACTCCGTTGGAATGGTCAGGCCTACAGTCAATTTCAAGTTGTGAGAGGTGATTTTGCCATCTCTGAGACTTCTCCATTCACTGGGACGGTTTGACTCACTGAAAATGAGTCTTACGGTGATGCGTTACTGAAAATGATTCTTACAGTGCCCCAACTCGAGAGCTTGCTCGACTGAAGTCAATTGATGCTGATCAGTTTTAGAGTGGCTTTTGAAGCAATTCGTGGGGTTCTCAGAAAAAATGACGTGAACCGAATGCTTATCCATGCACTACCTTTCCTCAGATGTCTCTGCTGACCCACACCTCGCCACAACTAGTGGTAGTAGTATGATGATCCCGCTCAGCTGGAACTTCTAGTACTATCCTAGGCGCGCACTGTGTGTGAGTCACCGCTCGAGCTGCTAGTGCTACTACGGCGCGGGGTGGTACCACCAGGCCGAGCGCCTAGAGGGCCCCGCCGGCTGCTGGGCAGCACTCACACAGCCTGGGTCACCGGGAGGGCGCGCACTGCTGACAGACTGTTACAGTGTCACAGCATGCTGCCCGTGACGGTCACGGCAAGTGCTGCCAGCGCGGCCTGTCAGCGCCACAGCGAGCATTGCACTTGCATACTTTGAAGTGCTTCGATCGATAACTAACGCTACAATATTAAGGGCTCAGCACGCCCCTGCAGCAGAAATGCATACTGGCTTACATGCATGGGACGGGGGGGGGGAGGGGGGGGCTGCTTAGTGCAGCATGAATCTCGCGTTGTGTGGTGATTCTGTAGTATCACCAAGTGTTTGCACACAGTGTTGACTGGGTAGAAGCCCCAACAGGTCCATGCCCCCACCCCTGTCAGGTGTAACTGCCAACTGCAAGTCTTGCGACCTATGCTTTTATAGCAGGGAAGCAAGCCTCCTAACACACACACTTTGGCTGAGTGGTGCTGTGAGTGTTAGTGCTTTGCTTTGCCCTGTCTGGTGTTGTTTGCCATAGCAGCAGCACCTTAGTTGCCTGACAACGCATATTCTGGCTGCATATACGCACTGGACACCCTGACGTTTCCGCGGCATTGATAAAAGCTACTTGATGAGCACTAACTTTTGTTCTCGTTTACGTGAACAGACTTGAAAAGCCCAGGTGATCAGTGAAGCACCAGAGGGTTCCATACTCTTCTTCTTGAACCATAATGCATGCACAATGCTCAAACACATTCGATGACGTGCCGTCTCCAACGAGTGCCTCTTCATGAGCGCCTGCTGTCAATTTCTTCACACCACACGCAAATGCACTGTAGCTTGGGATAGTGTGAGAGCTTGCTACATGTCTGTGCATGCTGTGAATTGTGCACACACTCAAGCGCCCAGCGAATATCCTGTCATGCAAAAATCTCTCTCTCAGCTGCACGTACTGCAAAGGCTGGCTGGCACTGGAAATTTTGAAGTCGGTGTGATTCAAGCCCCGGGCAGTGTGGTCCTGCCTAAGGCTTGTGAACGCAGCTGCTGTTGTCTTTGATAGCTTTCAGAATTTCTGTGGCAGTAGGTCAGCGCAACACAAAGTCAACATCAGTACTATTTTTTTTGACGCATCGAACAAGATCAGCAATCACTCAGTGCACTCATGAGCACAACCATTGATGCTACATGATGCTGTGAACTGATGCATTACCATGTATGTCTCCTTTGCGTTTGCGGCTACTGTAACAGATGGCAAAGCGACAGGCACAGGAGGGAAGGTCTGCTGGACGCGGAGCTTCAGCAAGCAGCTGGTTGCTGCAGAGCAACTTGAACATCACTGGGCTTTCTGAAGGTCCAGGACGTTTTTGCTAGCACAGGTGCCATCCTCGGCATGCGGTCTGCTTGGTATAGCAATCACTGAGGCACTGCTGGCATTGCGGTGGACATCAAAGATTGAGTTGTTGCGGATTTTGCGCTGCTCCGAGCGGCTCGTAATGATATCAATGCCTGCGATTGACAACCTGTGCATCCGTTGATGGTCATGTTGTTGGTGGTGTCCGTGATGCATGAAAACTTCGCAATCTGCAGCCTGCTCAAAGACTGCTCTATTTAAATTGTGCTGCTGTTGTGCTGTTACGCAAACGACAGTACTATAGTATGTCTAGCTCGATGGTTGATCGAATGTGAGTGGATGTTACGAGGCCTCTTGCCAGGCTTCTCGAGCGCCACGCCCAACGCCAACTGCCATGAACTTCAACAGCAGACGCCGGACATGCCTGCGGTGGCATCGTACTACGCTACTATGCTGTATGCCATGCTGACATGCTGCATGCAATGCCAGCTGCACGATGCTAACTGCACAAGCCAGCCGACGCGCGTGGTGTTGGCGCCCCCCCCCCTGTCGACTCCCTCCTCCAACCCAATCCGGGTATAGGTAACTTTTAAAATCGTCGCCAAGCTGAACGGCTTCTGGCAGGAAGAAGCCCTTTTTTTTGTCCCACGGCGAGTCAAATTTTTAACAGCCAAGTTTCCTCCCAAGCTGAACGGTTTCTGGCAGGAAGAGCCCCTTTGTCTTGTCCCACTTGTCCCACGGCGAGTCAAACAGCACACAGAGGCTAGCAACGTAAGGATTGATTGAGCATTTGCGGGTGCAGTGCCTCAGGCACAAATCATGGGGGACGAACGCTATCGCTCTTGTGCGTGTGACGTATAAAGCTCTTGTGCGTGTGACGCACTTGTAATTCCATTGTATTTTGCCAAGGGCCTGCGTCGAAGACTCTTCTGCTCGGTCGTGTGCACTGCACGAAACGTGCACCTCGTGCAAGCAATGCTCTTAAAAGACTATCGTGATCACAATGGCATGCGTGTTGGCCCCATGCCATGCCATGCAGTTGTGTGGGCCGCAACTGCGTGTGCGTCATTTGCGGTCATGTCCATCTCATTGTTGTAGTATGCATTTTGCTGCGCACAGACGACGCATCAGCACAAGCAACAACGGTACATGACGACAGTGCTCCTTGTGCGGTAGTGCTCAGTGCTACATGCTCTTAAAAGACAATCGTGATCACAATGGCATGCGTCTTGGCCCGTTGCCATGCCATGCAGTTGTGTGGGCCGCAACTGCGTGTGCGTCATTTGTGGTCATGTCCATCTCATTGTTGTAGTATGCATTTTGCTGCGCACAGACGACGCATCAGCACAAGCGACAACGGTACATGACGACAGTGCTCCTTGTGCGGTAGTGCTCAGTGCTCATGAGCTGCCTCAACACATAACAGCAACGGTAATAGAAAACAGAGCCATCTCAGCTCATTCTAAAACACATAGCTCAGCAATATTGTAAATGCAGCAGCCAATCAAGCACGCACACTAACACCGGCAAATTGAAGCATTCATGTTGCACGTCAGCTCAAAGCTCATCAATGACATGTTGAGCGCAGAGCGCACACTGTGGCACTGGCAGTGGCAACTGAATTGAATCCAGCACAAATGCTGCAGCGCTGCATTGGCGTTGGCAAACACTCCAATTGAGGCACAAGTGACAAGCCCACAACATTCATCTCGCGTGCTCAGCAGTTGCTGCGGCACACATGTGCAACCAACCGCCAAAAGCTCGTATTCCTTGTTCAAAACAGCCTTTCAACCTGCACTCATCCCTTTGAAATAGTATGCGCCAGACAGCACTGTCTGGAATGGACTACACGCATCACACCATCCAATCTTCAGACAATGCGAGCAAGCTTGATCTCCAGGGCCGCCAACACCAAGTACTCCGCCTGCGTGGACACGGGCTTGGCGGCGGTGAGCCCCCCCAGCCAGGCGCTCACCAACACAACTGCGCAGGCCTCAATGTCCGGCTGTCCGGGGCCCAAACTCCTCCCAGGGATTCTAACCTGCACCCACGGCCTCTGCCCCTGGCAGCACCACCCTTGCAGTACAGTGGCTTGGACACCCTCTACTTGCTTGAAGCAGCCGTCTACGTACTGCCAAAATACCCCATCCAACACGCAGTGGTCCAGCACCATGGCGATGAGCAGCTGGCGGAAGTTGATGATCAGCTGCGGCTCCGTGGGTGTGCCGCAGTACACGGGAGGGCGTGCCACCAGCAGGTCGCCGTCATGGTCCAGCATGGCCTGAAACTGCTGCAGCAAGCACTGCTGTTACGGTATACTGCCCGTGACGGTCATGGCAAGTGCTGCCGGCACGTGTCTCTGCTGGCACACTCGCGCCACAGCCATACTACTAGACGAGTCAGCTGGCAGCTGCTGCTGCTGCAGCCTCAGGCTGAGCGCGTTGAGCCAGTCACGACGGTGAGTGCGCTCACCGGCTCCACTCATTCCTGAACGGATCTTCACCCCCGCCCGCTTCGTGGCTACAGTATCATCTTGCAGGAACAGTTCAAGCCTGGTTTCATCTTTACACCGTCTAGACGTTACTCAACAGTCAGGCAACTATCCTGGTGATTTGGGGACACTTTGAACCCCAGCAATGGTCACATACGGCATTCAAATTCTTGTTCAGACTACATACCATGTACAGTAGCGAGATGTGTATTCATATGTAATCTAATTATGATGTCTCATCTCATCTCTCTCTCCCTCTCTCTCTATATATGGAAACGAAGCAAAAGATCGTATATATATACACTCCTTTGAAACCACAAAAAAAGTTAGCCTCAGAGTTCTATCTGTCTGTGGGGTTTCATTGGGGGGGAGGAGGGGTTGTTATTTTATGGGTCATCTTATCATGGAATTGAGCATCAACCCTTACATTGGGCAAATCTGGGCGTCCGCCGTCGGGAACCCATGACAGATTGCCCTAGTCCAAGGAGTTATCCTAGAAATTTCCACGACAGAATCGGGGTTTGAACCCCCTTCCGCACCGTACCAGGCAGTTTTTGCACTGTTACGCTACGCTCGAGTGTTGAAAACATAGTACGACAGCAGTGAGCATCTACCTGATCATCATCGGCATGTACTGGGGCAGCGGGGCGGCGCTCGCCATCTCGATGATGCTCAGGTTGCTCTCCTCGAGAGAGCTCCCTCACCGTGCACGCACCATGCCGCAGCACTCCGCTCCGGTGCCTGGCTGCGGGCCACCTCCGCAGTCGCAACGCGCGCGTCCAGTCCAGCACGCCAGGTGGCTCATCCGCTGCGCCGTGGTGCCCTCTGGCTCTGGTACTACTATAGTGCCTGATACTCTTCAGGCGCTGCGCAGCGCCATAGCAACCTCATCTGCCAGTCTACGAACGGACAAGGCCGTAGTCACGGTCAATCCCCATGCTCCCACTCCTGAGGATCTGCAGCACCTAGGTGTGCCCCATCCTGCGCAGTACATCAGTCTGAGAGTCCCGGCATGCACCGACTTGAAGACCGGCACCAAAAGTGGCCACGCGGCAGCTGCAGAGGGCACCTAGCGGCGTGTTTTGGTCTCCTCAAACGCCATGTGCACATACAGGTGAGGCTGCGTACCTTCTCGTGCGCGCTGTACCCCAAGCAACGACACGTGTGGGCCAGACAGGGTCACCGGTTGTCACGAGCAGCAGCCAGCTGCATGGGCATCACTGCGGCAGAGGTATTTTCTACATCACCCTGCGTCCCCCGAGCAACCTCTGACGCGCCTCAGCAAAAATACACTTGAGGCTGCAGCAGTCACAGTGGAGAGCAGCCTTATCAAAACATTGCCTTTGAAAGCTGTCATGCTCAGGCACGCATTATAGATGCATGGCCCTGATCACAAGCATTTACATCAGCGGACATCAGACATGACATCGCAAAGGCTGATAGCACGTTTTTCACAAGTGTCTGATCATTACAACAATGGCAGCTGCTGTGCTAGCTGGGCATTGCCATCCACCTTGAAGCAGCTTCAAGCTGTAGCAAGATGCGGGCTCCAATGTTTGATTGAGCTCTGGCCATCTCAAGGCATGCCATCACAAAACATCCAACAATCAGCTGCTGCGCTAGCTGGGCATTGCCACCAACCTTGAAGCGCCTTCACGCTGTAGCAAGATGCCGGCTCAAAACTCCAATCGACTCGTAGCCCTGGCCATCTGAAGGCATCATGATGCCATCAAAAAACATCCAGCAATCACCCTCAGGCTGATGCACCCCAACTCCCAATGGAACTTGGCCGTGAACCCGGCTACACACCAGCGCCAAAGAGGCAGCCAACACCGTAGGTGGCTGCAAGCGCCACCGCACCACCAACAAACACACGCATGGCTCCCTTGACAACGTGCGCACCTCCAAGAAAGGCGCCCAAGGCACCACAGGTGATGAGCCCGACTGCGCTGACTGCACATCAAGAGAGAGGACCGTCAACAGATATAGGACAATGTCACGATACGATGCCAAGCATTGCCAACTCGATTTCAGAGCTCCATACAAAGTTTTTTTATATATGAGTGTGTGGAGTCATGATATGCGTGTGCTATATATACAGTATATATCTGCACGTTCTCACAAGTAAGCATGCTTCGCAAACCAATGAACTAATGTGGGTTTGTGTGCTATACGGTACATATCTGCACGTTCACACAGGTAAGCATGTTTCGCAAATCAATGAGCTAATGTGCGTTCAACTTGCTCTGAGTGTGACGTGTGTACCATTGAATTTTGTCACTGTTTGGTTTGGCTCAATGTAGCTTGAGCGGTGAATGGTTTAGTCCAGAGCACTTGAATGCTGCAACAAAGAACTTAAAAGGAACGGGCAGGTATCACCTTCTTGTCTTACGTTACAGTATTGACAAACACGCTGGGCGTGAAAGCAACTCAACGGAGCCATGAGAAATGAGAATATGACCCTTGCGACACTGTGACAAACTGTCTGAAGTTGCAGCAGGCACTAGGCACCGCAAAGAGTAATGCACTGCAAACGATATCTCCGCGCAGGAAAGTACGCGTGCACCCATTTGAGATAGATTCATCAATTTAAAGGTGGTCAAATACCTAGCCCCAAATGGTCATGCTGCCCAATACGCAAGTACAACATGGAGCGATAGAACTCATAATCATTGACCGGTGACGCGTCTTGATTACAGCAACGGGATGTGAGGAGCCGAGGGCTACGTGCTAGTCATGCCTTAAGTCATGCTTGCCTGCAGAGACGGCAATCAGCCTGCCGTTTTTGCTTTCAACGAGCACTGCCGCGATGAGCGGCGCCGCTGCGCCAATGGCAAAGCTTAGCGCTGACACCACTGCGGCTTGAATAGGGTTGGCCAGATCGTCGACGTCAATGCCAAGCCGCGCAGTGGGGATGCCGTAGCATTGTTGAGTCATGCGTAAAGTATAGAACTGACCATTGGGAAGAGCACTGTCGATTTTACGCTCGCCTCGGCGGGCATCACGCACACGTAGTGCACGCTTATGCGTGAAATTGGCATCGCGTCAGTGATGTTTGTGCAAGACATGACGAGAGCGACGTAAAGGGGCTTCTTCTGCAGCTCCCCAGTGCTCTAGCCAATATGAGCTCAACCTCTGTGTTAGGCTGCCGGCTGGAGCTGGCCTACCGAACACGTGAGACCTTTCCAATACTGAACACCCATGCCTCGAAGGCTAAAAGCTTTGCACATAGAAGTCTTTCTGACTATGTGGATATGGTGGTACTGTTTGACTCTTGGCCAATTGCTGCAGCAGCGGCGACCATGGTTATTGGTGGAAGGCACTTGTGGCTAACCATCCCTTGTCACCTAGAGCTCTACGATCTTTTGATTTGTTTTCATGATCAGCATTGGGCGACACAGTGCGTTACGAGTCCTGCATCAGCGTTATTAGACAAAACCTCAATATCAGGTGCTGCATCATGTGTATGCATATAGATGCTAGGGGGGTACAGACAGCTTGACTTCGGTACCAGCATGCCTGTGCTGCATGCAACGATGTCAAGCAACGCATAGGAGGCTCAATGAGCAGGTTTCACTGACCTCATGCTAACCTCTGGAACTGTATTTGCTTCCCAGTCAGGCAACTAAAAGTAGCAGTCCAAGACCTACACAAGCGGCAGGAGTTGCAGTGCTCACCTCATCCCGAGCATGAGCCCTGATGACATCAAAGGTAGTGAGCTTTTGTGCAACCTGCAATGAGCACAAAAGTTATCTGATAAGCTGCCCGGCTCCAATTTGAAACCAAATGTTGGGACATGGTAATCACTGAGGCAGCCCAACAAATTTTGGCAATACGTGGATGGTTCACAGTGCATTGCAACAGCTGGTATCACACTGGGGCACATGATCTTTGGAGTTTCTTTAACCTGCATGAAGCATTTAGTGTCAGCTCAGTAGCTCACAAGGTTTCAAAACTCAAGATTAGGTACGTGATAGTCATTTTGGGCAGCCCACAAACCTTGGCAAGACCCGGAGAGTGGACAGCACGTGGCAACAGTTGGTACACCATTATCGATTGACACAAAACGCTACAACATATTGCACCAACATTGTACACATCATTACTATCAAAGACTCGTTGAACGGCAAGCTCGCAGTGCGAGGTTCAAATTGCAAAACAGGATCCAGCATCAAACCAGTGTAGCCAAGTCTGTTTGAACCCTAGCAGCGTTCGCTGCACTTCAACATGATGTTGAGGTGATGAAGGCACATTGAAGTTGGTGAGGATTCTGTAATGAAGTCAGCACTTGTCAAACTTCACTTTGGCTTCCCTACTTCCTGCAAAACTTCACAATTGCGGTTAGGAATCCATGTCTAGGCGTGACCATCTTATCCATACAAAACAATCGAGCAGTAGTCTTGAGAGCAGGTCCGTGCTTTCCTGCATTTCTCAAACTTGAAGCAAACATTTCGTTCGATAAATGTGACGCCATGTCATGCCTCACTGAGCAATTGACGATAGTGGTAGCTTCAACATTGAATCAGCAGCAGTACCACTACAACTAGTCACCTGCATGGCCAGCGGTGCATCAAGCCCCCTCCTGACGTAAATATCCGCCAGCTCCTGCAGCTCTGCAGCTTGCGAGCGAGGCCCTGCTGCCTGCGCTGCTTTCTCTTTGGCTATATCAGCCAGCTGTGCATCACGCTGGCTCCATACGCTGACATATTCGCCAAGAGCCATGCTGAAGGCACCCGCCATAAGGCCTGATGTACCTGCCAGGATCACCTGCGCGAGCCGACAGTGGTCATCAAATTTTATCTCCGAAACTCCGAAATCTGATGCGAGTGTGAAGCGCGGACGCAGTAAGGACTTGGCTTTGCTCTCTTATGCACATGCAGAGTGCGTCACGAACATCACAGTCTCAGCATGCTGCTGCGTCCCAGATGCAAGCGCCCACACGTGCCGCAGCCTAGAACTTGACATCGGCAGCATATCTTTCACGGATCAGCTGGACGCTGGCCTCTGTTGCTGCGTCTTCTTCAGGTTCCATATATCATCTCACCGCTGTATGAGTGGCCCCACCTCCGTCGACGCCCATGAGCAGCGCTGCGGTTGACACTAGCCCGTCATTTGCCCCAAGCACCGCTGCCCGCAACCACTGCGCTCTGTTGCTGAAGTGTTGATGGCCGGGTACGTCATCATTGCAAGAGTCTTGCGTCGCAAGCGTTTGTGTTGTGCAATCCGCCTCGCAGCGCTCCACATCCGTGCTTGCACACATGGCTCTGCGGATTTTGCGGCAGACCACGCCCTGGGACCCCGTACGAACGGCGGTTTACGCAGTTCAACTACAAGTCCATCCATAAGTTCAACTACGAGCAAAAAGCCACCAAAGTGTTCACGGGACGGGTGGGGATAACATTTATGCATCGCCTTCTTCTGTAAACGTGAAATGAATGCGTCATTGAGATTATATTGATGTCCGCCAGCCAATACTCCACTCTGTATTCTCCCCCTGCATCTACTTCATCTTGAAGCATCCCACCAATGTATATCACAGAAGGCGGTGCTGCGTCAAGCATTTCAGCAGAGGCCTCTTAGCGCAGCTTTTCGTGCAAGTTGTGTGAGCAAAGAACACACATGTCTACACGGTTCTTCAAGTGAGCGGAGGCGAGGTGGCCGCTCTGAGGGTGATGGTGGCGTTGGGGGGGGCTATTTGCAGGTGCGTCAAGCCTAGGGTTGCACAAAAACGTACTTGGCCACACAAATACGGCGTATTTGGAGCGTATTTGGCAACCAGGAATACTTCTTGAGCAAACCTCAACATAATCAAATGCTGCGCGAAGGGCGTACTTGTGGGGCATGTGGTGAGTGTGCTCGATTCTGAGTATACAGTCCACCACAAAATGCCGGCCTACGGCCACAGCACAGCGGAACCGCCAGCCCCGCACTGCGCTTTCCTGGATGACCTCAACGTGCTGCAAGCTGCCTACTTCGACGATGCAGCGGCCGCTGGGGTGGCAGAGGTGATCCGTCGGCTTGCGGCAGGGGGCCTACGCGTTCGACCAGACAAGTCGCTGGCCATCGCCATGCGCGGCACAGTGTTTGATGAAGCGGCCAGAGCACGCCTGTGCGCCCTTGACATACCGTTTGTGGACGCCACCATGCCAGAATCCAGTCAGGGCTTTACGTCGGTCGGGGTACCGGTAGGGCACCCAGCCTATGTGCATGCTGCCATGAGCAAGCATCTTGTTGACGCAGGGACATGGCGATTGTCGTGGCAGCTAGCTGGAATGGCGCGGCATCACCTACAGGCAGCACAGTTCATTCTGCGCAGGTCACTGACGAAGCGCATGGGCTTCTTAGCTCGGGTCGTTGACACGGGTTTGAGTGAGACATGGCTGCACGCATTTGACGGGTTCTGTGCATGGACGCTTGAACGCATGCTGCACCTGCACGGCTGCGCTACCGCGGCAGTCATGAAGTCACACCTGCTGGCCGCCTGCACTGCTGGTGACAATGAGGAAGCCAGCAGTGGCAGCGTGCTGGTATTGCCGCGCTTGGGCCCGCCAGAACTCACGGACATCGCAGTGCCACTGCGGGCGTCACGGTTGCCGAAGCGATGAGGCGGTCTGGGCATGCCGCTTTTGGGGCTACTGGCACCAGCCACATACACGGCCCAGGCATGCACAACACTGCGGCCTGCAATAATTCATGCCACTGTGGCAGCAGGGGCCCTGAGGCTCGGCACTGACGAACACGGCGCAGTCACCTGGTTCGCGCAGCACTCATGCGCAATACGCGAGGACCAGGGACTGCCGCCAATCATCGAGGCCGTGCGACGCTCTACGCGAGCGCTGACAGCTGATGGCGGCGAAAAATCACGCACAGCTGTGGCCGAGCAGCTCCCAGCATCGTTGCTACGGTGGGCAGCAGATACAACGGCCGCAGCGTCGACGCTCCCCACTGCGGTGCAAGCGATCTACGCCGCAACTGCCGTCACGGAGAGGGGGACCACTGAGCCAGCCCCACACACCCACGGCATTGTGCCTGGCGCCGAGGCGGCCGCTGCGGCGGCGACCGTACCTGGCCCTCAAGCCGCTGTCGCGGCTGCCTCTTCCACGCCCGCTAAAACACAAACTAGCGCGGAAGAAAGCAGCTGCAGCGGCGGGCAGGAGGACGACGACGACGACTGGGAGGCCTATGCTGACGAGATCTGCAGGAAGGTAGTGCCCCGCCGCCTGCGCGGTCACTTCACGCACGGACTACAAGCCGGCCTTTCAAATGTTCTTCGACGTCAATACAAGGACTGCCTGGTGGAGGACCTAGAGGCTGCCTCGGCTGGTGCCGTGGGCAAGCCGACGCAGGCTACACTTATTGGTGACTTGCGTGACACCAGCCGCTGCCGCCAACAGGCTAGCGCGCGGGTCCTGGCGCAGCTACGCAGCCAGCGTGCGTCCGGGGCAATGGCGTGGATGAGCGTGCCACCCGCTGCCAATGACCGCCCGGGTGCGGCGCCCATGTCCAGTATGGCAGCAGCCACGATGATTTTGGTTGCGATCTTTATAGACGGGTGGGGCATACAGGGCGAGGTGTGCCCATGGCGGTGCAGTGACGTGAGCCCCACCTCCACGCATGCGATCAGCTGCCCCAGCCAGCACATACGGGGGCACAACGCGACACACACTGCCCAAAAGCGGTGCCTACAGCGCATCTTGAGACAGCACCATGTCTCTATTGTCCGCAATGAGGACGCTAGCGTCTTCAAGGTGCCAGGGTATCGGGCGGACACAGTCATTGACCCAGGGTGTCTGCACTTTAGCAGTGCATACCGTAACAAGGGAATAGTGCTAGGCACAAGTGTGCGCGCGCCCACAGCGAGCTCGTACCTGACAGGCAAAACAAATGCCTCGAACACGGACGGCTATGCTGCTGGGGTGGGGGAGGACGCGAAGGTCAAGCACCACACCGGCACCTTAACGTCATCTTGGGCTTTTGTGCCATTCGTGCAGGAGTCGTACGGACGGCTGGGCAAGCAGACAAGCCTTTTTGTTAAGGAGTTGGCAATGCACTCAGCACTGTGCTCAGGGGGGGGGAATGCAGAATCTCAGAGTGACTCCGCTCCGCTCATCCGCGACCCTGAAACCCAAAAAGCAACCGAGCACTTATGCTATAGCCATGTATGGTTGCACGGCAGAAGACTTCCTACGGGCGGTAAGGAAGCTGAGTGCATGCACAGGTGCCTGCGGTCTGGTCCATATGTCAGCCAGCGCGGGGCAGAGGCAATGCGCGCTGACCTCGCCATGCCACACGTGTCGACGGAATGGAAGCGCCCCCACGCGCGCACGCCCGGCAGTACCCCCGGGCCAGTCCGAGGGCGGGGGTGCGGGTAGCGACGGCGCGGCCGCGGCGGCGGGGGCTGCCGCAGCGACACCTCCAAAGCCACCGGCGGTGCCGGCTAGTGGCGCTGCCAACTCAAAGTCCAGCAAGAAACGCCCGGCGGCCACGGCAACCGGCGCGCAACGCCGGCGCCGAACGGCAGCTGCTGCGGCACCGCCTGGCAGCGCCGGCAGCCGCACTCAGTCTAACAGCCTAAGGCTGCAGGACAGCAGCCCCCCCCACGGGACGGCCGTGGGATGGGCGGACATGGACTTGGACCCGCCGGACGATGCCGCGTCACCGCCCCCCCCGACCACCACCACCAGTGGCAGGCCCTCAAAGCCCCAGGCACGAGCATCCCTGGCTTGGGACCTCTCGACGCCCTCGGTCGTCCACGCACTTGACCAGACCAATGAGGCGGATCTACTGCTGCTACGGTTCACCACGACTGCCAACCCCTTCCGCACTCAGCTGCAGTGCACCCAGTGGGCACGGCTAGTGGACCACGCCACACGACTACTGGCGGACGCCACAGACAGTGCACGTGAGGCGGCACGGGTGCGCCTCCACCATGGTGCCGGGGCGTTTGCTCGTCAGGTTTCTCAGACTCTAGTGCAGCGCGGCTACAGGCTGCTGCACCTGCTAGCAGCAATGGCCTTTGGTAGGCAACCGGAGGGAACCGGTATGCCGCCTGCGGCCCGGCTGGCAGCGTTGCTGTCTGGCGACTTTGCGGAGCTACTGAGAAAGACGCTGTCAGCAGCAGCGGCGCTGCGGGCCCCCAAACCAAACAACGCAGCTACGGCGTCGGCACAAACGAACTTCGATGCCGACTGGACGGAGGCTGACTCCAGGCAGCAAACAGCATGCGCTGCCCTCTCAGGCAAGCGACGGGGGGTAGGCCTGGCTGCCGCACGACTAGAGGCGCGTGAAGCATGCGCCCCAGCAGACGAGGTCACGGCACAGGTGCTGGCAGCAAAGCACCCTGAAACTGGCACCCGGCCCGGGGTAGTCGATACGCCAATGGAGCAAGTGCGCGGCCTGGTACGCGACGCCCGGCGGCACTGCTTGCACGGCGCAGGGGTGGCAACGACCGCCGGGCCCGCTGGCAGCGGCAGTCCCGTCTTCGAATCGGGTCAGGCGCATGATCGCAGCGATAGGCCTGAGGATGCTGCCAGCGCAGCCGGACGGCGCCTCGAGGTGGAGGCGACAGACATACTGTCGACCTTGTCCGCAGCAGGGGCGGGGAAGGCAGGAGGGCTGGACGGCCTACGCTATGAACACCTCTTGATGGCCGCTGGGCCTGGTGCACTGCGGTGGCACCAGTGAAAGCAGCCACCCGCCCCGTGGGCAGTGCCTCGCCAGGACTAGCTGGTGATTCAGAATCGGATGTGATGGAACCGGCATTCGCCCATCACCTGGCCAAGGTGTTCACGACGCTGCTTGTTGAGCCCGAACTGCTGCCGGAGCAATCGCAACGGCTTCTCCGCGCCGCGGCCCTCTCAGGCATAGGACAGAAGCGGCGTCCGATCGCCTGCTCCAGTGTCTGGCGCAGACTCCTCGGGTCCACAGCGGCACGGAGTGTCAAGGGCAAAATATCGGGGCTGCTGGCCTCCATGTCGCAGTTTGGCGTAGGATACCGGTCTGGCGTCGAGCATGTGGCAGCGCGCGCGCGCGTGTGGCACGAGCTGTATGGCACCACAATCCAGCTGGACTGTGAGAACGCATTTAACTGTGTGGATCGCGCCGCCATTGTGCGGGGACTTATGCTCTTCTGTCCGGAGCTGCTCCCGCACTTTGAGTCCGTATACTGTGGTGACACTGCCCCAGAGATGCGAGTGGAGGTGAACGGTGAAGCTCGCATTATCTGCTCCCACCTAGGGTGCCAGCAAGGGGACCCTCTAGGGCCGCTGTACTTTGCAGTGGCAGCGGCCTTCCTACTCTTCTACCCTGATGGAGTGAATGCGACGCCCGGCAGTATGCCGGCCTACGGCCACAGCACAGCGGAACCGCCAGCCCCGCACTGCGCTTTCCTGGATGACCTCAACGTGCTGCAAGCTGCCTACTTCGACGATGCAGCGGCCGCTGGGGTGGCAGAGGTGATCCGTCGGCTTGCGGCAGGGGGCCTACGCGTTCGACCAGACAAGTCGCTGGCCATTGCCATGCGCGGCACAGTGTTTGATGAAGCGGCCAGAGCACGCCTGCGCGCCCTTGACATACCGTTTGTGGACGCCACCATGCCAGAATCCAGTCAGGGCTTTACATCGGTCGGGGTACCGGTAGGGCACCCAGCCTATGTGCATGCTGCCATGAGCAAGCATCTTGTTGACGCAGGGACATGGCGATTGTCGTGGCAGCTAGCTGGAATGGCGCGGCATCACCTACAGGCAGCACAGTTCATTCTGCGCAGGTCACTGACGAAGCGCATGGGCTTCTTAGCTCGGGTCGTTGACACGGCTTTGAGTGAGACATGGCTGCACGCATTTGACGGGTTCTGTGCATGGACGCTTGAACGCATGCTGCACCTGCACGGCTGCGCTACCGCGGCAGTCATGAAGTCACACCTGCTGGCCGCCTGCACTGCTGGTGACAATGAGGTAGCCAGCAGTGGCAGCGTGCTGGTATTGCCGCGCTTGGGCCCGCCAGAACTCACGGACATCGCAGTGCCACTGCGGGCGTCACGGTTGCCGGAGCGACGAGGCGGTCTGGGCATGCCGCTTTTGGGGCTACTGGCACCAGCCGCATACACGGCCCAGGCATGCACAACACTGCGGCCTGCAATAATTCATGCCACTGTGGCAGCAGGGGCCCTGAGGCTCGGCACTGACGAACACGGCGCAGTCACCTGGTTCGCGCAGCACTCATGCGCAATACGCGAGGACCAGGGACTGCCGCCAATCATCGAGGCCGTGCGACGCTCTACGCGAGCGCTGACAGCTGATGGCGGCGAAAAATCACGCACAGCTGTGGCCGAGCAGCTCCCAGCATCGTTGCTACGGTGGGCAGCAGATACAACGGCCGCAGCGTCGACGCTCCCCACTGCGGTGCAAGCGATCTACGCCGCAACTGCCGTCACGGAGACGGGGACCACTGAGCCAGCCCCACACACCCACGGCATTGTGCCTGGCGCCGAGGCGGCCGCTGCGGCGGCGACCGTACCTGGCCCTCAAGCCGCTGCCGCGGCTGCCTCTTCCACGCCCGCTAAAACACAAACTAGCGCGGAAGAAAGCAGCTGCAGCGGCGGGCAGGAGGACGACGACGACGACTGGGAGGCCTATGCTGACGAGATCTGCAGAAAGGTAGTGCCCCGCCGCCGGCGCGGTCACTTCACGCACGGACTACAAGCCGGCCTTTCAAATGTTCTTCGACGTCAATACGAGGACTGCCTGGTGGAGGACCTAGAGGCTGCCTCGGCTGGTGCCGTGGGCAAGCCGACGCAGGCTACACTTATTGGTGACTTGCGTGACACCAGCCGCCGCCGCCAACAGGCTAGCGCGCGGGTCCTGGCGCAGCTGCGCAGCCAGCGTGCGTCCGGGGCAATGGCGTGGATGAGCGTGCCACCCGCTGCCAATGACCGCCCGGGTGCGGCGCCCATGTCCAGTATGGCAGCAGCCACGATGATTATGGTTGCGATCTTTATAGACGGGTGGGGCATACAGGGCGAGGTGTGCCCATGGCGGTGCAGTGACGTGAGCCCCACCTCCACGCATGCGATCAGCTGCCCCAGCCAGCACATACGGGGGCACAACGCGACACACACTGCCCAAAAGCGGTGCCTACAGCGCATCTTGAGACAGCACCATGTCTCTATTGTCCGCAATGAGGACGCTAGCGTCTTCAAGGTACCAGGGTATCGGGCGGACACAGTCATTGACCCAGGGTGTCTGCACTTTAGCAGTGCATACCGTAACAAGGGAATAGTGCTAGACACAAGTGTGCGCGCGCCCACAGCGAGCTCGTACCTGACAGGCAAAACAAATGCCTCGAACACGGACGGCTATGCTGCTGGGGTGGGGGAGGACGCGAAGGTCAAGCACCACACCGGCACCTTGACGTCATCTTGGGCTTTTGTGCCATTCGTGCAGGAGTCGTACGGACGGCTGGGCAAGCAGACAAGCCTTTTTGTTAAGGAGTTGGCAATGCACTCAGCACTGTGCTCAGGGGGGGGGAAGGCAGATGTGTTACGCAAGGCCGGGTTAGCTAAGCGTCAGATCCACATTGAGCTGAGCATATCGCTGGCGCGGGAGTTGGCGGAGCGCGTCATGGCATACACACGTGGAGCGCGAATGCTGGGCTGTGTTGCGGCGCCGGTATCCAAACTCCTAGGGCACAGCGCAGACTAGGCTGCTGCGTTGACGCAAGCTTTTCGATTGCATAGGCAACCCGGCCTCCCTTGGGCCTTTATAAATACAAGTCCATACGTGAAGTTAGTCAAGACACTCAAACTGTTGAAGTTTGACAATGGTAGATTCTTGGCCTCACTTAGACGCACCAGAAGAGCTGTTGGTTGTTGGAGTTGAGACGGGTGGAGCCGTGCTATTGCACGCTGAGCAGTGATATGACAGTTGAAGTTGGCATGAAGTTGAAGTATGAATATCACCGTTGAAGTACAATATCACATCAGGAACAACATCAACTTCAACAAGTGAGTAGTCAGCAGATGACCCTGACATAGGGCTACAGCATGCCATTACCCAACTTCAACACCTGTTCTGCCCTGGAGACTTTACTATAGCATAAGTGCTCGGTTGCTTTTTGAGTTTCAGGGTCGCGGATGAGCGGAGCGGATCCTGAGACTCAGTGAGATTCTGATGTGTTACGCAAGGCCGGGTTACCTAAGCGTCAGATCCACATTGAGCTGAGTATATCGCTGGCGCGGGAGTTGGCGGAGCGCGTCATGGCATACACACGTGGAGCGCGAATGCTGGGCTGTGTTGCGGCGCCGGTATCCAAACTCCCAGGGCACAGCGCAGACTAGGCTGCTGCGTTGACGCAAGCTTTTCGATTGCATAGGCAACCCGGCCTCCCTTGGGCCTTTATAAATACAAGTCCACCACAAAAAGGGCACTTGAACTCAGAAATAAACTTCAAAATACGCTTTTTTGCAACCCTAGTGACTCAAGCCACATCATCATTGCATTGATTGACGCAGTATCTACATGTCCGTTCACAGGCAAATTAAGGTGTGCTTTGTACAGAGTCTTTCGCCCCTCAAGCGAAAATGATACTTCGAAGCTGCCGTGGCCATGAGCGCCAGAGCCATCCACAGTAGCTACGCCAAAGGCGCCAACGCAGCCGCTAAGGCGCTGCTGGGTGATCCGCAGTTTGTGTTTGGAGACCAGCGAGTTGCCTTGCTGTGCTGACGCACAAACTCTACTGCCATGGCAAGGGTGGTGGCAGTAGTGCCACAGGTGGCGGTGATCATGGCGGCTGCGCTATAAGAGTATGGCTAGACATATGCCTGCCTCATACCGCCAGGCATTCACCGTATATTCCCCGTTATATTCCCCCGCTACATCCCCCCCCCCTGAAATTCGTATATTCCCGCCAAAATGACAGCACAGAGCACAGTCATTTATTTGCTGCTGCAGCACGGCCAGCGCCGCTGCTCCTGCTCTCAGTGTTAGAGGTGTGACTGAGCTGCTGCTGCTGACCCTGAGCGCTGCATCACCAAGTAAAATATTGTCGTAAATTACTCTATTTTTTTTAATACGTCATAAGCATATATGAATACCTCCATATAACAATGACGTTCTGAAGCAATTGTTTTTAAACAGTGTGCATACATGATGTGTGGTTTACTGAGCAGCCTTTCCACAGGATGCAAGACGCCACGGATCCCCGCCGCCGATTGTGTTCTACACTCAGATAAAGCATCAGACATTGATCATGACGGTGCCCACTCACACGATTTGCAATCAATTCAGTCACAGTGCACTCGATGACACTCAGGCTGCTCTCAGTAGACCCCCCCCCCCCCCCGCCGCCCGCCCCAGTGACCCGACAGGCGACATCCCCACTCGCGGCAGAGCTAACGCTCTCACCCCTCCCCACCCTGCCTCACAGGCGGCATCCCCTTTCCCGACACGGGTGCGCGTGGTGGCGCGACTGTGCGCGGCCACCTCGACACACGCACTTCTGGCCAAATGGATGCCATTGGGCAGGATGCCGCTAACTCTCCGCAAGCGGGTCGCCGAGCACTGCTTGGCACTTCACGCTATGCCACCGAGCTGCTGGCAACCAAGTGCCAGGCATCTGTTGCGCGATCCACCGGCCTTCTCGAGCACCTGCGTGTGCTGCGGGGCGAGGGCACGCCGACAACATACCCCACGCGACTCGGAAGAACGGCTGCCACCCAGGCAGCTGCCCCTGTGACTGTTGCCTGCGCCACTGCTGCCGGCATCAGGCTCCAGTGGCCATCGCAGCAGCGCCGCCGGTGCTGCTTTGCGTTGGACGCCCTGCACGAACCTCAAGGCGCACAGGCTGCAACAAGAAGGCCCGGAGTATGTGGTGGTAACGGAGCTTGCGCAGGAGCTACTGAGACACCAGGCAGGCGTGGGCGCTAAAACATGATGCATCTGAATGGGCAAGGTTCAGCTGATGGCACACCGCCTTTTGACTATAGTCAGCGGCAGATGCGCAAGGTTGGGGCTGCGGTGCAGCTGGAGGCAGCACAACAGCGGCCGCGCGCAGGCAAGCAGGCTGCGGCCTCCACAGACGAGCTGCTGAAACGCGTCGCAACACGTTTCCTGGTCACTGGCTTCACAAACCTGGTGAGAAGCGCAGAAGAAGAAGGTTGTTGAGACTGAGTAAGCCCACTAGTAATACACTTGGTGGGAGAGGAGAGGCCATTAATATTTTGTGATTTTTTTTTTTGCAACGTAGATGCTACTGCAGCTGCGACTGCCAGCCACGCAAGAAAATTCACATTAGGGTACTGCGACAGCAGTCTTGCATTGCCAGCACTACAGTATACTTTGGGTGCTACCTCAACACGCACTTGCAGATATACTCAATATTTCAAAGCTTCGGCGAGGATGCATAGTTGTGTCCAGTGCATGGGTACTTCTAAGCATGAAGTGCTTGTGGGCTTTTGCTGTGAGGAATGGCATAACTTTGAGTCATATGGAAGTGCACAACTTTTGCCCTTTCAAAAAGGATATTGCTGCTGTGATGTCTCATTCAGTCAGGGGACGCCCCATGACATTTTTTGATTTTTGTGTCTTGAAACCGCAGTGGTTGTTGTGACTGCCTGTTAAAAAAGCATGCCTTTAGTGCGATGCCATGCCGCTTGGCAGTTGAGCAAGCAGGGCCCAATCAATCATAATCTTGCAGAAGTTCTCTGGTAAACTCTGCTTGCTTTAGGGCCCTCAAAACCTTGTCATTCTTGAAATAATTGCAGGTTTCCCAGCTCAACAATCCATCAGGCATCTATCACAAGTGCAGCAAACTCGACTGCAGTCCATGGACAACAGGATGGAAGACAGCAAAGACTCGGAGTGGCGAACAACAAGCGTCTGACACCACAGTCAAAGCACGAGTAACACTATCCTCAATGCACAATGGTCATCATCGTGAGGCAGAAGATAGCGCAAGCAAAAGATGGCATCATAACGCACACCTGGACGTTGTATGCTGAGGCTTTCATTTGTCATTATAACTTTGTCATCAACACTGCTCACAAAGACAGCAGGCCTGTTTCATGAGCAGGTCAGAACACCGCCGAGTATAGCGATAATGCCGAGTATGTCCAATGCGGTAACAATTTTGTAATTATCATGTGCTGTGCGGTACCTGAAGGTAGGTGTGACCGCCATTGCAGCACCCTGCCATCATCCATGGCACCTCTGTCAGTCTAGTGCATCAGCGAGGTTGATAGGCACAGCCTGTGGCAACAGCAAGAAATGCTATGAGCCTGAAGTACCTATCCATACATCGTCGCGTTGTAATGTGCTGTGACATCAAGCAAGTGAAAGTATGCTGTGATCTTACGGACACTAAAGTAATACTATAATACACAGTCTGCGTGTCTACAAGCTGTAAAAATATGTCAATAATTTTTCAACAGTTGCAGAAACCGCTTAATGTCCAATGAAGGCAACCATCATAATGGAACATCATAATCTTCCAGAAAGGCACTGCACGATATTGATGCACTTGTTGTTCGTACGAGCGCCGTATTAGTACTTGTCTTGGGCACCAGATGCAAGCTGTGTGATGATACTCAGTGTAAGTGCTGCAAAACTAGTGTGGAGCCAATGAGTGATTCAGCTGCTGCAGTATGCTGAATGCAGCATCAGCAATCGCACCCTCTTGAACAGCTGCATCTCCTCAAATCTCCAGCAATACAAAAGTATGACATAGACGTGCAAAGCATGGTGCACCACTAATGCCGCCGGCACTTACAGGCCGCAATGCTGAGTCACTCAGCGCATGTCAGCAAATGCACACAGCACAAGCTTGCTGCACTAGCATGCAAACATGCCGAGTATACATTTGTGGTGCATGTCCATACTAGCATGCCACCCACCTGGCAAATCTTACACTGCCAGTTGACATCAGATAGCAGCACTCACCTCACTGGATTCCACGCTTATCTTGGCGCACTTCATGCCCAGCTGGACGCTCTGTTCCAGATTGAGACCTGCAGCTAGACCGTGAGCCAGGCCAGCAGCCAGGCAGTCTCCTGCGCCAGTGCAGTCCACCAGTCTCGCTGGCAGTGCCGGATAGTGGGCCAAAATGACATCATCCTGAGCATTCGTCAAGAGGACACCACGTCCGCAGCAGCATACTTGTGGGTGACCAGGAGGATATGTGAACCAAATTACTGGGGTGTGTGCAGATGAAATCTAGTGTAGCATCAGGCAGTCGCTGGCCAGGTGAAGGTTCAGTTTACTTGTCATGGTTCCGCATTGCCAGTAGAGCACTATACATGGCTGCCGTATGAGCGCTGCTTACACACACATGATGAACAGTTGTTGATGTCCTGGTCATGTCATTATTGAAGGGGTTCACCAACCACGCATCATCCCCAGTGATTGTACTGCTCGCCAGCTCTTGAAGTTTGTGCAAGCCTGTCATTCACTGTAGTGCAACGCATAAGCCTCTGGCGGCAGGATCCAGAAGCTGTGGCTACAGTATCTGACGCTCATGCCTGCACTCCCATCAATGCCCGAATTTGATCTGAACCAGACCCCACCATAAATATCACAGCAGAGAACTTGCAAGCACTGTCGCATCTGCGGGCTCTCACTTGATCGTGCACTGATGCACTTCCAGTCAGGACGCCCCCTGCCCCCAGTGTCACCACGACATGCTTGGCGCCAGCAATGCTGGCGCCATTTGGCATCATAGCGCTTTTCAAGGAGTCCTCTGCTTCACCCTTGCCTGCCATGTGCACCCCGTGCATGCCGTGCAGCACGAGCCTGTGGGGGGCAGAGAAGTCCTGTTGGGCGTTAGCTTTGTGTTGTGAACAAAATTTGATGCAGTTGAAGGAGCTTTGCAGTTGAACACAGAAAAAATATTTGGTGTCCTGGAACACCTGAGCGCAGGATTTTCATCGCCACAGGCAGAACGAAATCTGTATCAGGTCCGCAGGCGACGATGTTTTGCAGACAGTCAAAACTGCACCAGGTCCTCTTTCAAAATCATATCTACCGCAGCCTGCAATCAGATGCAGCTGGAGCACCAGAAGTATAATCAGCTCAGTTGTGAGCGACTGTGCCCGTGACCAATTGCCAGGCTAATGCATGAGTACCATTCAATCACACTGCAAATGATTTGGGGTGTGCTTTCATCTCAGCTTGACCAGGAGCGTTCGTTGGCATCTGTCTGCAGCTCCATGCTTTCATGTGTACCCAACTCCGTCGTACGCTGAGGGTTCATTGCTACATTGATGGTGGTACGAAGAGCCTGGCGGCTTGTGCCTGCTTCGAGGCATGTGAATATACATGAGACCAACTGCTCATGAGCTTCGGACAGATATTCACAGAGCGACATATGACATGGTATTACATGCCAAACAATTAGTCTAAAGCACATTCGCACATGAGCAGTCTCACATATAAACATTCTCATACACATCTACTCCTTTTAGTTATCCGGCATTCCTTTTGACTTCCAAATGGCCAGGCCCACTTGGCCCATTCGCGACATTCGCGACCGCTGTGCAACTGCCGCTTCACAAAAACAAAATCTGTGTACTGCTGGTTTGGAGAGGCACATAACTGTCACCTGAATAGTATGAGTGGCTTGCATGCACCTACATGCATATGCTGGCCATAACTACTACTTCAAAGTAGGTACTTGTATGTTGTACTATTGTTACCCGATCACCTTATCAGTGGTGCCAGAACTTCTAATTCTTCCCCGCGCCGCGCAGCTGTTGCCTGCCCCGGCGTCAACAAAGGCGCTGCTGCATGCTTCCTAATCACATGACGCTCAGCCATGGCGACCAGCTCTTCGATGTTTGGAGTCACAAGCGCCAGTCCTCTCAGGGCGCCCGCTTCGTGAGGCAGGGTCGACTTTGCTATTGAAGTTGGCTCGAACATCACTGGCACGCCGCTGAGCGCGCAGTCTTGTGCTAGGTGGCGGAAGGCGGCGGCGGGCAAATTGCCGTCTGCGATGACGAGGCGGCTGTCGTGAGCCATGGCAGCGCCTGCTTATCAGGAACAACAAGAACACTGATGGGTCAAATCGAGAAGACCTTCAAAACACTCCAACATTGTAATGCTGCTCCAAAAGCACTTCAACAAGGTAGTTCTGAAGCGCTGTGCGTAGGCATTTGCAGACATGTGCGATGTGAATATCTCAGGGAGCATGCACTGTGGCAGTGCAGTGCTCAGCGTATCATCAGATTCCTCCGCCGCCGTGACATGTACTAATGCGTCAGTACTGCAGAGCCGCTCTAGTATCTACTCACCTGAAGCTGACAACGCATCCCAATTCCTGGGATAAACTTCATAAAGCAGGGCATCTCATTTGTACCAAAGGTCACCCTAACATAGTACTGTATTACCAGGCAGTACTGTAACAGTACATGCATATCAAAGTGTAATGCTGTTGAGAAGCGACAAATTTTGGCATCTTCAAGAGTAAAACACAACTGCACAGCACCACTGCTCAACACACAATATCTCATCCACTGTGACACCTGAAGCACTACTTGAATTGTAGTTGCAAGACGCTGGTACCGCGTCAGCGTATTACTGTTACAGGAGCACATTCACAACAAGGGCGATACACTTTCAGGTTGCATACCAGACCAAAGCATCGTAGAATGTGGTTTTGAAAGTCAAGGACCTGGCGTATGCGTGGTTCCCCCATGCAACCATTACACCAAAAGCAGTGGTTCACGACAAGCCGACGGTGGTTCTGTGGCACGTCATTCAATATTTGTTTTCACAGCTTTGCAGCAGGGAAGCCGCACCTGGCGCGCCCCGTGGTGGTGGGGCGCCTTGCAGCGTGCTCAAGGCGAGCGGGTGCCTGAGCAGCTCCGTGTCCGCAACAGCAGCAAACAGGTCACCACTAGTGTCTAATAACGCCACATACGATGCCGTTCGGCACCCAGGTACAACCTGCGCATGACGAGCGGCAAAAGCGCAGGTTTTTCACAGGGGAAGTGTTGGTTGCTGCACTTTGTGGTACTTGTGTCGCATCAACACATGGCCCGCTATGCCAGGCTATGTGGTGACCCTTACCAGAACAAGACATCGCAGAACCTAAGGGGCTGTGTAGCAGAGGCATTACAACCAGATTCCGCATTCCAACCCAAAGGTCACAGATCTGTGAGCACATCTGTGAGCAGATCGGTGCCACATACCAAGGCAGCTCTGAAAATCAGCCAAGCTGACGATCGTGAACTTTTGACTAGGTCTGGGTTCAGCAACATACTAACTAATAACGTTTGACCATGTCTGACCCTAACCTTATGTCAGCCTCTACAGTGCTCCGTGGTCGCAGTTGAGCCACAACTGAACTGCAACTTCAGCCACAATCAGTCCGTACGCCATCTACAATCCTGCTCCCAGGTGAATGACATCACGCTGACCTGCCACACTCACCGCTACCCCCGACACATCTACACCAGCCGTCGCTGCGTGTGCAAGCAGCGCCGCCCCTGCGTCATCATCCCCCACAGCTGAGACCAGTCGTGTAGAACCGCACCCATCACCGCTGCTGTCACAACTGCCATCACCGCCGCTGCCATTGCCGTCAGCACTGCCACCGCTGCTGCCGCCACGCAGTCGGCCCAGGGCCTCTGCGACGTTCCTGGCGACGCCACCATAGCCGCTGCGCAGGCGCCCCGGCGCAGATGAGCGCGGCGACAGTGCATGGTGTGGCTGCGCCACGTAGTCCACCAGGCAGCCGCCGACCACTGTCACATTTGCTGCCGCCGGCGCTGCTGCTGCCGCTGCGGCGGCGGACTGCACGGGGGGTGCGCTGGCGGTGCCATCGTGTGCGGCGGCATGGGGCATTGATGTCAACCCCCATCTGTTGTTGCTGCTGCTGCTGCTGCTGGTGGTACTGCTGCCAGAGCGGCCAGCAGCGGCGCCCGCTGGTGGCGAGGGTGACTTTGCTGAGCGCTGCAATGTTGCTAGAGCAGCAGCAATCTCCGCGCCTACCCTGGCATTGTTCTTGACGAGGGCCACATTGCTTCGTAGGCTGGCGTTGCCGGTCAGTGCATGTATTCTTGACAGGAGGAAAGGAGTCACCTCACGACCGGTGATTCCCTGCTCATGGGCTTCCCGTAGGGCAGTCTGCGTGGGGAGAAGGCAGGTGAACTACTCAGCATAGGTATCAGTGCATTGTGGAGCAAATGCTTTAAAGTGAAGCATTTTGCATGTGAAGAAACTAAGGTGCAACATCATGATGATCATCATGACAAGGGTAATTGAATACATCACAGTTTGATCCGTGAAATGTTTGCAGATGCTTCCGAGTCCTACTCTCTGATAGCTCTTGCTTTTGGTTTACAATTTCAAGTAGCTTCAAGACAGCAAGAGGAAGCACTGACACGCGCTGTGAAGCTATCACGGCTACCTTGCCATGCACGCACATCAGGCACAGAACGATCTAGCAACAGCAAACACCCCCAGGGGGTACCCTGTATTCGCTGACTGAGTCATTTCATTGTGTACAGCTAAAATTGTTTGAAGAAAACTGCAAAGGTGATTTGAATGAAGTACTTGTTGACGTGATCAGAAGGGGAAAAAAATTCAATTAACCACCAACACAGAAATATTCTGAACATCAGTAAACACAGTGAATACTCGGGTTTGATCATGTACCTAGGTCTAGGCATGTGAGACAAAGTTACCTGCACCGCTGCCTCAATTTCTTCACCGCCAGGTGCAAGGTTGGGCACTGCCACCAACATGCCATTGGTGAGCCCCAGCGCATTTGAAGCATGAATGGCTGCTGCCACCTGCGGACATGGCCATGCACAGACATGAGTCTTGAGTATGAGTTGCACCTGCAATCGTTCATCATGAACGAGAAAATGTGAATGCTGGCACGAAAAACGCAGGCGGAAGCACATATGGCGCCCTCAAACACCCAAGCGAATGCATGTTTGTGCCTTTAATGCGCCAATGACTTCGTCTGTCATGAAGTGGCTCATGTAAATGGCATAAGTTGCGCCACTCATCTCAGCGCTCTCCACTTTTCGGCATGCACATGCCAGCGGCTGCCAACTGCGTCACGCCACACGTTCAGTATGCAGCGTGTGCATACCGCTGGCCAGCAAGGGGGGGCTCAGGCAGCATCCAACACACCACTTCAAGACTTCAACGATAGCAGCGCTCGTTTGCTGGGCAGACTCCATGCGCACAGATGTACAAGTGCGCTGGACGACAGACAACACACTGCAATTGTCATGGACTCCCGTCTCTACTTCAATGAAGAGCGTACATGTCCTTCGCAGACTCCGAGCCGCACGCAAAGTAGCAACAAGTGCCTCAGTTCCACTCTGTACTTCAACTATGGCAGAGCTCACCTCCTCTGCAGACTCGACGCGCGCTGGTGCGCGTGTGCCGCTGGCCGGCGAAAAGAATGCAGGAAACTCATCAGAGCCGAGCGTCATGACTGGCACACCGGCAGTTTCCAGTGCCTCGAGTGTTCGTGGGACATCCAGGATGGATTTGACGCCTGCCGAGACGACCGTTACAGGTGTTCTGGCCAGCTCCGTGATGTCTGCACTGATGTCCTGTATATGCATTGATAACACAAACGGAAAAATATGAACGAGTTAGAACACAAGGATGGCGATGGCTGACAGATTGTCTGGCGCTGCAGTGTTATGATCCCTAATAGTCCTGTGAGTCGTGTGCACGGGTCAAAATACTTCGAAGTATATAATACACAGTGTGCTGCCTCACATGCTCACGAGTTTCCTGGCGCCCCATGCCACCATACCATGTAACGCTATAAAAACAATGGTGCCATGCCTGCATGGAAGGTTTGAGACTGCCCCAGCATGCACTGTATATGCCACAACAAAAAACATACCAGATGGCGTCATCCCAGCGACAAGTATTTATTAAAGTTTTGCCATGTATGACATTTTTTTGCTGCGCTGAGTGCTGACCATTGTGTCTGCCACGTCTCTGTGAACGCCTCCTGTGCCTCCTGTGGCAAACACTTGTATGCCAGCCAGATGTGCCAACACCATGGTCGCAGCAACCTGCACCCGCACATCAACAGCAGGATCACATTGATATAAACACAATCACTCTGGGAATGAACAATAGCGTCAGCGCGCGGCTGTGTGCCACTGCGATGCTGATGAACATGAGAGGCCTTGCACCCTTTTGCACACTGTGCCTGCATAAACCTTCCGAAGAGAAGACCTGCTGCAAGTCGTCCGGCCTACACAACACAACAATATCATCCGAGTAGTTGAAGTAAGCAATGCGCGGCTTCCAGGGGGCTACGGGTAAGGTCAAGGCTAGAGCTGCCAGGAGTGAGCTCTATTGGCGATAACAATGCACTCCGGATAGTAATCCAGGTAGATTGAACTGTGAGAGAATCCAGCCACTACTCTGCGCATGTGTGTATGCAAATCGCCATAAAGGTATAAACTCACAGCGATAACATTGACAGTAAATGCATGCAGCACATTGCCAGCATATGCATACATCGCCTGCTTTCAAGATATGAGTGCAGGACCAACAGCATGCACGTATAGCACTACATGGTGATGATCAATCCACCATAAAATGGCAACCCATATGTACAGTATTGCACAGTGTTAACGTGCTATACACGCCTATGCTCTGCTGCATGCTTAAAAAATCTCGCAAAAGAAATGTCCTGAAGTGAAACAACGGCACAAGGAAAATGTGACGCACCGTTGTAGCGCCATGAGCTTTCTGCGCCATTGCAAGAGCAATGTCACGCCTGCAGCACGCACAGAGCGGTGGTGAACAGTATTGGCTTGGCGTTTTTGGTGGTCAAGATTAAAAAAACACCAAGTACAGCTCATGCCATCATGTGATGAACATGCAAGGCCCTCTGCAAGTTGACCTGGCCCAAAAAGCAGCTTAATCATATGACCCCGGCATAGCGCCAATGCGCAAACGCATTGGGGCAATGAAAATATTGCACTAGCCCTCAGGCTCATTGGAATCTTCTGCCTGCCCCTTCCTCTGCTCTGCATTTCACCAGACGGTGTGTGATTATCTACAGAAATATCTAATGCACATGCCTGATGTGGCATGACAAGCAGCACTGTAGAAGGCGTACCGCACCACCACACTTTTTGTGTGCACACATTCATTTCATGCGCAAGCGTGCCACGATGCAAGCACTTGACAGGCTAGCTCGACACAATGGTGTACCTACTGCCAAAAAAAGGCACTAATTCAGCATCATTCAGCACCGTGTGTGAAGCACCAAAAGAAAAGCCTATGACCAGAAAAGGTAACAAGCTGCCTGTACCACCCACATTACAGTAGATCTGGCTACAAAGCGGCCTGCACCTTCTACACTTTGTACATCTGACATATCATGTCACATATGCCAAGTATGTGCACAAGTTGCATTGGTGTGATACAAAGCTCTAGAGGCGAACTGATAACTTCAGAACTGTGGCGAAGCTGGACAGCTGCTGTGAGACATTCAGCTCTGGATGTGACCTTGATGTCTACAATATTCTGAAGACAACATGAGTCATGTTCACTGCAATTTATTTAGCTCTGAGTGCGTTGTTGATGTCTGTGAACCTTTTAAAGCTATTATGTGAGACATGAACATTGCAACATTGCCGATGAGAATGTCGCCTTGCTCAGCATGTACCCAGCACACAAAGCAACACTGCACGTAGCCTCTGCCGGCAAACTTAGCTGCACAGAAAATACAACGGTTACCACATCTCTCGTCTGCAGTCATGTCGAAGAGTCCAACTGCTCGTTGGGCGCATGTTTTGAGTGAAAATGTGCAATAAACAAGAACGTCACAATTAAACCCCCTTGTACCTGGAACATTTCCTAACGCTGGTACCAGCCTTTGCCAGCACCTCCAGCTGCTCCTGCGTGAGCCCTACGCATGGCATCCCCTCCATGATCGCTATCGTAGCTGGCGTGCACCTGCATGCAAGCAGCACGAATGCCAGCGCAACAAAATTAATGGTGCTACTGGAATAGGGGGGCGTCACACTGAACGTTGACTGCGGCGACTGTGATCAGCGGCCCTGTGCAAAATCCAGGTGCACGCTGGTTCGGATTTGCTGCATGGCAGTGTGTGAGGATGCAGGAAGGGCGATAGTGATGCTCAGAAAAATTGCCCCGTGAGCTGACGGAGGTATAGCAAGCCAAGTGCAGACAGCAGCTTGACTGCTGCGGCATTGATGCCGCTTGTGAGCATAAGCACGAGAAAAAAAGACAATGCTGCCTGGGCTGATGATGGATTAAATGAGGGTAGATTGCCCTGCCACCGATGTAAGCTTGATGCCGCAACAAGTCGCGCCATTTTCAATGTGCAGACTGTTTTTTGAAGATGCGGCTGGTATGCCTAGTGCCATCACAATCTATACGACTGCTTGGCAGGCCCTGTCAAGCTTTTGGCTCACAAATCGCACAATAGTTATTCCATCAGCACGACCACGTTGAGCCCCTAAGTAGCAATTGTGCAAATGTTCGTCGGTCCTGCTGTGTCACTACATCACTATCGTGTTGGCGACAAACTCTATCTATAGGCTGATTCTGCAAACTGGTGAGCATTTGCAAGCAGAAGAAATAGATATGCATGACACCTGCATGCTCACCCGTGCTCTCGTACGATCTCCTCCACTTCCAGTCCCGTCTGCAGATTGGCAGGCCAGGGCATACCGTGTGAGATGATGGTGCTCTCCAGCGCCACTACAGGTTTGCCAGCCGCCAATGCCTGTCTCACTTCCTCCTTCACGCAAATCGGCCATGCCCTGTGTACGGAGTGCAGACTGTTCTTGGATGCAAATCCTCTGAAGCAGGTGGACCTGTTGACGCTGGTCCTGTTTCCACCTATGCGAAGCGCACGCCATGGGGATCTCCTCCACATCTTTCTGGCAAGTCTGAGAGAGCAGCCTCTCTCTTCTTGTATTATGAAAACTTCAATATTAGAACTTCAACTTCAACTGTCGACTTAAACTTTTAGATGTTCATCAGCTGAGCAGCGGCAGCAGCAGCCACAGTCAGAACACGCCGACGAATACCGCATGTGAACAGTGTTCACCAATTTGCGCCATTGTTCATTGAGGCAGGTGCTTAGCTGACAGTGGCCGAATTTCACAGATCAGAGCACGATGCCCCACAAAGCGCTGTCCTTGCAACTGCCTCTCTCAAAGCGATGAGGAGCGTTTGCTTAGTGTTCACCATACACATCAAGATCAAGTTTGAAGCGAAGAGCAAGGTTGAACAAGATTCTGAATAAAACCCACTAGCCTTGCAACTAGCGCGCCATCCAAGGACAGTGGCAAGAAAGCAGAAAACATAGATTCAAAGACAGCATCTCATCGCAGACATGCCTGTGTCACACACGACCTCGCTTTGATGTACAGTCCCGACGCTTGCATGTGTGCTTGAAAAGTGTATCCCAACCTTATCGGCTTCTAGTATGTGGATGATGGAAGACACACCACAACTCCCTTTCCCTTTTTTTATACGCACTTGCCCGCCCGCTTGATACAGTCACTTGCATGCTCCCATCTCCCTATACTATATGGTGGCGCTGTGTTGTGTGACATCACAGCACAAGTGGACTGGCCCTGGGCGCACTGGCTGATGCATGCTGTTACACTCCCTATGGAGCAGTAGCAGCCTCTCTCAGCAAAGCGCCCCACACCGTGTGCCAAGTCCCCCCCCCCCCCCTTTCCCCGCACTGTTCCACACACCGTGTGGCTGCCCCAGCCCCCATGTCCCAGTCCCCCCCCCCCCCCTCCCCCTCGCACCCTTTCCCACACACCTGTGTGGCTCTGCCCCAAATGAGGGCCCCATTGCCTCCCAAACTGGCACTAAACCTCTGCCACCCTCGATGCGCTCTTGACAACGCATGTTACCACTGTACACTCTCTTGCAGAGCAGTAGCAGCTTTTATCAGCAAAGCACCCCGCAACTTTTGTGCCCCCCCACCCCCACCCCCCATTCTTCACCCCTTTGCACATATGTGTGGACTTCCTGTAGAGGAGCCAATTGCTTCAACAAGTGGCACTAAGAGCCACGAGTCTTCGCCTCCTTCAAAGCGGAATTTCAAAACTCAAACTGGACTTAATTACACAACGATAGCCTCTGCAGCCGGCTGCAGGGACTCTGAGTCGGCCACCAGGGCTGGTGCCTGGGTCTCTGATGCCTGTGTATTCTGCAACAGATAAAAGCGGCAGGGCAGAGGAGCATGCCTCCTGTGAGTCGCTTATTTATGCGGGCAGCGTGAGCGCGTCACATTTGAAGTGTATGGAACGGCGTAGCAGGGATGCTGGGGCGCGCCAGCACGGGTCAACAGTTCATACAATCAGCATCAAGGTGTGCCGAAATTTACCAACCCAGCTGCCCCACTCTCACAATCCGCTGTTTCTTGCATTTTCTGCATGTCAGGTTGCCCAGCACTTCTTGTCCAAACCTGCAGGGCCATATGAAACTGCGACATCAACTCTGACGCGCGGACAAGACTTCACCTTGTAGAATGCCACCAGGCTCGCCACCGCCTCTTTCATCTCAGCGGCGCAGAACTGGAGACCGTCCTTGACCAGGTCTTCACAGCACTGCGACAACCACGCATCAGGATGCAAAGGGAGCAGGCTGTTATAGGTAGGCACTTGAAGCTGCCACGACTCAAATTTGCAGACAGCAAAATCACCACACCACCAGACCATACAAGAGTGATCAGGTGACACACCAGCGAGCAAAAGCCTGCTGTGCAAGCTCTAGCTCCCTCAAGTCATCAGAAGCAAGCTTGATTATAAAACAAGTGTACAAAGAGCTTGCAGTTGCCTTGACAGATTGAGGCGTACATGCAGCAGCTTGAGTCATGATGTAGTCTTTGCATCTCCAGATGCGGCAGCTTGAGTCATGATGTAGCCTCCGCATCTCCAAGTGCAACCCACAGCTAGCCGCTGCCGTTTGTCAGGACGTCAACAGCTGGCTGATGGGGAGACACTTTGAGAAGCATGCCGCAACACAACGATTCTGCAGGTGCTGCGGCAGACAGGCGCAAGTACATCATGACACTTGAGCAGGTACTTCCACCCCAATCACAACACCACATGACAATACAGTGCCAGCTTCGTCATTTTGTAAAGGCCATTATGTTATAGAGACAGCAGTGCTCACCTGCGCAGCCAAGGCAGCGGGCACGCCGGCCCTGCGCATGAGCCTCGCTCCAGCGCTGGTGGCGTTGTTGAGGCCAGCTAGACCCCCCCTCCACCTCAAAAAGTGCAAAACTGGCCACAGCCTCCCTGCCCAGCGGTTGCCCACTCCACCGCCGAGCACCTGAATGAGCAGCACAGGGTTGAGGTGAGATCACGTTAGCGCAGCTCGGCAGCGGTAGGATCAGGCAGTTGTTTGCTGCGTAGGTGGCGGAAATGACAAACCACGTGCAGACGAGTAAACGACGATTTTGTGCACATTGGGAGGCCGAGAACCATTTGCTACACAAACGAAGATCAGGGTTGTACGTGGACCATTACCTCCACAAAGTCAAGGAAGAACGCATGCTGAGCATGATAAACAAAGCCACAAAGCCAGCACAGTCTTTGGAAAGCTCTGTGACGACGCTTTTCCAAATCACATTAAGACTCGCCTACAGACTTCAACCTTGTAATATGTTTGTGCTCCTCGACCCAAAGGCTGGTTTCATGTACAATTGCATGTACTCGATCTACACCAATAGTGCACCACCAAATTGCCTCAGTACATGCGCTTGTGCTTGACAAGGCACTGCATTCAAGTACGCAAGGCAACAGCAAGCAAGTGCCAGGTGCCTGCGCAGAAAGGTACTGGCTACAATGCAGCATGGCTCACCCTGCCAGTGGTGTCGTCGACGCCGCTGAACCTGCCCAGTGTCTGCCAGGCAAACGTCAGCAGGGCATCCAGGGCCTGCAACAGCACAAATTCAAACCAAATACTGCGGTCATGAAACGGTGAGGTCGCCCAATGCGGAGCACTGTTGCGCTGCAAGCTACTGGTAGGGTCCAATGTGGTTCTGGAGTGAGAGCCTGTGCCAGCGCCATGTGCACTTACACACGCTGTAGTGTAGCGAGGTGCAAGTGCGGCGCTGAGCGGCATCGAGCGATGTGGCGACGGGCTTGCTGGGAGCTGGAACCATAACACATTCTCACTACTGTTTTGTTTGAACTTGAATCTGCGACTCTGCGCAGAACTTCAAATGTTTTCGACATTAAAATTGTTGCTGCAATGGAGCCATGAGCTGGGTGGTGCATTACCAGGGCAAAACAGAGTTGATGCAGGTGCGTGGAAGCGAGAAACGTAGGCGGAGGCACCTTTGCTGACGCATCAGCATGTTCACCTGTTCCGCAATAGTTCAACTGGCAGTATGCACCACACCGCCGCGTGATGTGCAGGCACAAATTAGGCATCGGGCGCAAGAAAAAGTTTGACTTGCGCATTGCACTTTCCCCTCTCCGTTCCTTTTGATGGGAATCGTCATTTGCAAGTACACCAATTCCTGGCTGCGCAGTTAAGTTCAAATGAAGTCTTCTCACCTCCTCATCGGTGGACACGCCATGGGCAGCCTGACGGCAACACCAGCAAGGCAGCACGTAACCCGTTGTCAGCATCACACTCACGAGAGGACATGCTTGTTGAGTGAGTATATGTATAGTTTTTTGCCGCATAGGCCAGTCTGCAGCCGATGGACCCTTGGGGCGTACAATCTGCACAGAACCGACTTCTGTGAAATGCATGGTCATGCAAGCTGAGCTTGATCAAGGCAGAATAACCCCAGACACAAATAACTTCTGAAATGCAAAAAAACACGACAGCACGAGCTCACGCCACCAACCTACGCTTGAGCAGCTGCAGCGATGTTTGCTGAGACGACTGTCCCACCCACCCACTTGTTTTATGCCTGTCATAACAGCACCTCTACCCGCTGCTTTGTTGAAGTGTGTTGATGTACTTGTCCAGACCGTTTGACCCAACTCCAAGCTACCCAAATGGTTACAGATTGTCACATCTTCAAGCTTAGGGTAACATGATGCAAACACCAACACATACCAAATGCGCATCCACCAGAGCGAGTTTGCACGACACAACTTCATGCATCACTCCATGAATCACCTTGACAGTCTCCAGGCCATATTCCTGTAGCAGCATGAGACATCGCACAGAGGCCCAGGCCCACATTTGCGCGCGCAACGCTGCGTCCGCAGACCCATAGGTCTCCAGCTTGTGGTTGCCTGTGCCGTGCTGCCGCAGCGTCATGAATGCCTGGACAACCGAAACGTTGAGGTCGTGCGCGTGAACATGCTGATGCGGGGATAAAAACTAGAAGTAGTAAAAATAGATGAAGTTTGAGCATGTCGACGGCAAAGAAATGCCAAAACCTGTACATGCCGAGCAATGTGTATTCAGACGCAACTCGATGAATGTACTAGACCATCTGGGCCTTTCAATAGCGAGTAAAAAGTCCTGATAATGTCACCAAAAAACTGAACTAGGCCTAAGCACGTATGAAGTGTCTATAGATCTCTACTAGATCTGCAGCCTTGAAAAATTGTTGCTACCAAAAAGTGTGAGTCCCAGATCAGCTAATCGACTCAAGTAACCAGCGAAAACCGGACTCAAGCGGTTATCCGACAGACAGGCAATTCGAGGCTAGAATGTGCTGAAGTGTGCTTGCGCAATTGATGTTCACTCTGCAAATACGCCAATACTTCTGAGCTTGTGAGCTGATCACCCTTTGATGTGAATCTTATGCAATGGTCACGAGTGTGCAGAAGAAGCGGTGAATGCTTCAGGCGATGGCAGCGCAATATCAGAGCTCATCGCTCAGCAAGCCTATCAGTCATCAATGATGACTCAACACGACAGACACAAGATCGCAACAGTCAATGCATGGACATTCAACCAGCAAACCCACTCACCAAGACGGTCTGCACAGAGGCCAAGCCATGGAGAGCAGAGAAAAGAGTCCAACCACCCAGCAGCGATGCACACAAAGAGCACAGCAAGTGCATTGATGAGAGCACAGTTGGTGACTTGTGATGAGGGTGATGTGCGCTGGCGGCTGACGCCAGTTGGTCCAACACAAAACAAACCGCCTGATGTGTCACATGACTGTTGCCACTGGATTGTTGGACAGGCAGCTGCACAGGTGAGAGCGCTTGACAAGCACAGGAAGGACTTGTGTCTACATGCCTACATATGAGTCAGCATCATGAACCAGCATCGGGGTTCTGCGAGAGCCATCGCTGACAGCCACAGTTGTGCAATGCAGTACTCACGTGCATGCCGTTGACCAGGGAGACCTGTCGCAAAGCGCAGCAGCGACGGCATTGCGAGCGTTCAGCACGAGTGAAGGTCTGCTACCATTGTGTTTCCATGGCCCACTGGCTATGGGCCCAAGAAGGGAAACTCCAAACATGCATAGGTTACTGAAGTTACGTCGCCACTGCATAATCTCATGCTGATCACAACAATAAGCTGGACTGAAAGGCGCCGCCGCGTGATCTCAGCTCAGGCAACACGCCATTATTCAGACACAATGTGCAGTTAAACGTTAGCAAACACCCATTCAGACCCCCTGAAGGCACCAATACTCACGGTAGGGGCATGTGATGGGGCATTTGTATGGGCTTGTAAACCCAGACCTGCCGCCACGGCCATGCCATTCAGCTTCAACTTCACAATGCACAACGCCCTGCACTGACAATTCTGTGCCATCACAGCAAGTGCTTGGCCTTTGGCCTCCTTGGAGTGAAAGAACCTCCTTCAAACTGTACCTATGCGGCCTTCTCATGGGCATCTGACGGCACAAGCGAGCCTGGAACCCCCATCAGTCATGCTATTCACCCCATGAACTTGAACATTGAAGTTGACGCACCTTGCGGTCGTAGAAGTACTTGGCCTCCTGCGCGCAGTGCGGCACCAGAACCGTTGGCCCCCCAAACGGCACCCGCGCGCCCTCTGCAGGGGTTTCCAGCAGCACCAGGGAGCCCGCAAAGCCCTCCTCTGCGGACACGTCCACAACGCCGTTGCCAATGGTCCTGTCCGTGCAGATGCGGTCGACCATGCAGCAACAGACGTCCAGCTGTGCAAGAGAAGCAGAAAAGGCGGCGCAGAAATGAAGTTTGGCTGAAGTCGCAAACACCGAGAAAGTATCCGGTGCACCCCACAGCAGACACGACAGCAATAAGGTACCATCAAATGCGTCAGCCATGTGGTAACAGGTGCTCAGCAGTGCGGACGGGAGAACAAGTATGGGCAGGACAGTGTCAGTTGAACTTGAACTTTTTCCTCGTGAAACAAGCAGGCAGCACTGCTTTCTGGCTGCCCGAGAAGCGTTGTTACATGATGATAAAGTAGCTCCATGTCCATTCTGCAGGTTTTTTTTGTGATTTGAACTTCATGATGTAAACTTATGTTTGCATGCTCACTTAAGATCACGAGTGGACGCCCATGAGCTGAGACGCCACCAGCCTTGCCTAGCCCCCCAGTGCCCCATCTTAGTGCCTGAGCCTTCATCACTCTTTTGACATTCTTGCGCACACATTTGACCTGCGCACCACGGCTTCTGCACGGCCACCGCAGTGCCCAAATCTCATCTGCAACCAAACACCGCCATATTGAAGTTGAAGAACATGCAAGTATGAAGTTCGCATGCGTCCATAGCAATACCTGATGCGTGTCAGATTGCGCACATCCGTGAAGCGCGCAACCCCCCAACACAACGCTTGAAGTAGCATACACTAGCCCCTTTTGAGATGAGCAATTGAGCCAGAAACATCAACACACCTGCTTTGCAAGCCGTGCTCCCATGGCCTTAGCGCCGGCATGGTCGTTCTCGCAGGCGTACAGAACTGGACGCTCGCCAGCGGCGCCGGGCGGCAGGCGCGACAGTAGAGGCAGCAACACCTGTTGGCATCACACAACGCAGTGCACAAGGCAAGTTGAAATTATAGATGACATGCCTTTCAAACCAAGGGTTTTCAGTGTTGAAGTATCCTGCGCAGAAGCTCGAATAACCAAGAGTACAGAGTGGCCAGGTACTACATGCGACAGCGGCAATGTGCACAGCAGCCCCAGCATCTACAAGTCCAAGTGTAAAGTTCAAGTGTGTGCTGCGCTTGTTCACCTGGCGCATGGCAGGCCCCAGGCTGCAGCTGAAGCTGGTCGCGCGCTGACACAGCGCCATGAGAGCAGCGTCATCCTCCGTCAGCGCCAGAGCGCGCACGCGCTTGCCGCCGCTTTGCCTCCACACACGGTCCACATCGCCCTGTGACATAGACAATCACCAGACGCAGTGGGATAGATGATGTCAGCAAGAACGCTCTCGTGGGACTGGTGATGAAGCGCTCACGTAATGCTAGCCGTTTGTGCAGGCCGCAGAGTGGACTAGGACATGCGAGGGGGCCAATATAGTGGACATTAGTGCCAACGCTTAGTGTTCTGCATCCTGCTATGACCGGACCCTTGAGCGTGCGGGGCATGTACACTCTGCTGCGTTTGCTGCTGAAGAGCTGCCAAGGTACATTCTGCGATGTGATTTGTCGCACGTGGCTATGCCTACCATGTGACTTGCGTGCCTCGCCCACTCTGTCATGAGAGGTTTATAAGGTGTGTACCATGATCTGGAACGGCCTTGCCTTGTGAAAAGCAGCTGACCCATGAGTGCGCATCCGCAAGGCATCCGCAACTCCATCCACCGTCCAGAGATGCACTGTGCCTTGAATGGTGGTGCAATGCGCGCACTGGCCAACTCATACTGCATCTCAACAGGAGAGCATGTGCCAACAGACGACCAGCAGGCACCTGTTACCATAGCTCTCACAGCATTAACGTACATGGTATGTTTGCACGCCGTGAATACCTATCCCCGGCCCACTCAGCGATCTTGCACCTGCTGTCCTGCAAACCCTCAACCCTTCGATACAGTTCCTTCAGCAGTTTATAAATGACATGCACTGCAAAAATAGCAAAGGCTCACCTGGCTGGAGACCACCGATACATCGCGCGAAATCGGGCGCCCGTTCAGCGTAAAATCGAATATGGTGCCACGTGGCAGCACGTCCCACTCCGCGTTGGGCCGCTGCACCACTGCAAAGCTGTCGCCGCCCGCCTCCAGGCTCCCCACCACCAGGCCTGCGCGCACAGCCCGACAGTTGCTGTTCGTCACTGATACTGCGACAGCCATCATTTGGTGAAGTTGGGGCGGTAGGCAGCACAGTGCGTGTCTGCAAGGCTCGCTTCCGCCTCCCAGCTCGCTGCTGCTTGTGGAGATGAACTGCTTGTCAATAGAGCACAGGCTTTCAGCTGCGGCCATGGACATGACATTGCCCCGATGCAAAGCTATTCTTTTGAGCTTTCGAGGTGTCCACCGCCATGTCTGCAGTAACGGCAGGTCAGGGTAGGGGTATGCTTGTGTGTCACTCAACTGCATGTCGTGTTGAGTACCTTCACACCCTAGCCCGTCTACCAGGTCCGTGCAATGGCGTTGCAATCATGTTTGGACAAACCGCCAGAATCGACATTATGGAAGCATGGGTGCTGGTGACAACACAGACATCATTATGACCTCTTTGTAGGTACTGATGATTTAATGACATGTTCCAGCGCGCCGTCAGTCGCATGCAGTGCTGCCGCATGCTCGTTGCTGACTAGCAGGCGTGCACACTTGAAGGCACTTCAGTGCCACATGAAAGGCTGAAGTGCGGTGCCATCAGGGTACATGCACGCTGTGCGCGATTTGAGTGCTACAGTGAACTTCAATTGAATGCATGCTTGTGCCATGACGCCATGCACGTCTTTGGCGGCGAAGCTAAGCAGTGCGAGGCTTGTGATCATGGCAGCGTGCTTAAAATGATGCATCGCTGATGCGCAGCCCAAATTGATATGTGTGCAGACCTGCTGGCGACCATACTGCCATACTTGTGCACTGTGGATGTATTCAGAAGTTGCTGTGCAACTCGCATGGGTGCGTACTGCATTTTCTGACCTGTACTTACCACCTTCAATAACAGCAACATTGCAATTTGGGCTGAACATTTTAATTTGCGCTCTGCTTGATCACAACCCCTGATCTAGCCGCCACACCGTAGCTGTAAAGTGGCTGTTGCGAAGCCCAAAAAATTAGTCAACCGTCGACATAATTACGCCAACCAAGTTTAGTGCTGTGGGGGTCTGCCTGTACACGATGGCAATCGTCACTTGGTCTCACCTATGCCCAAGCGACCCGCCCCAAAGTGCACATGAAAGCGTTCCCTAGGCACAGTCGGAGATGGCGTGTTAGGATCGGCATCTGGACAAAAAGTGCCAGCGCACAGGAAACTCAGCGGCAGCGCTGACACGGCAGCAGTAGTCTCTTCCAAACACAAGCTGGACCGTCTCCGAGCAGCGATACTCCTAGCACTAGTAGAGGGCCCCGGTACAAAGCCAAATGCAGACCTCAGTGCCAGCAGAGCAACCTGAGAGCAGCCGAACAACGATAAAGCGAGAGCGATACCCAGGAGATGAGCTAGGCGACAAACAGTGTCGACGGGAGCTGCATTAATTAAGCTCTCATGACATGATCTTCAGGCCAGGTCCAAGGCACTCACCAACAACCGCATCGTTGGGATTTGTTGCGGGTCTTTCTCTGCAAAACTGGTCTCGACGACACGCAGGGTCACGACACTGGCGGGCGGGCAGGCGAGTAGGCGACTGCGTCTCCCGTGATCGAGGCCTAAGCCAAGGGATGAGCGCCCGCCCCCCTGCCGTGTGCTGTGCGTCCTCGTTGTTTTTTTTTGTGTGAAAACAAAACGCGAAAAAAAAGGGACCCTGCTTTGACGGACACGGTGGGTTCCCGGGAAGCAAGTTCTCGGGGGGGCGAAGAACTGCCAAACTTCAAAAACGTTATAGGCGAGGGACCCTTCAGGGCGCGAGCCTTCTTAAATCACGTAGCGCGCGCGGCTCTGCACTAGGGATGCATCTGCGTTCGCAAAAATTAGCCTGCTGATTTTTGCGACATGTTGCGCATGGCCTCCAATCAGCGCTGGCGCACTGTTCCTCAGGCAGATCGGCACGACCGTTTACCAATCAGCGTACAGGGGTTTAGTTGCCCATGTTTAGTGCCCGTTCCATCGGGCAACACACAAGGAAGCTGCGAGCTTATTCTGGCGCTGGCTCTCCAGCTCGCAACAAGTTGCTGCACAGGCGGCGCTGACCGCATGCAACGTTTTGGCACTTGGCATGTATCGCATTGCAGTATCAAGCCTGCAGCCACGCTTCGCGGCCTGCAGAGCTCCTGAGACAAGTCTTTTCGTTCGCTATCGTCTACTTCAAAGCCGTTACGCGCAACTTCTTTTGTAAACAAAAGAATGGCCCTAACCCTAACAACTTAGGGTTAGGGCTACTGACCCTGATCGCCAGAGCGTGATGGTGTTCATGTGCCAAGTGTGGCAGGACGGCTTAATGGCAATGCAGATGTAATCCTGCAGCATGCGCAATGCAGATGTAATTTTGCAGCATGCGCATAACATGATCTCAATGCAACAGAAAACACTGTGGCATGAGGTGATGCACGTTTCAGGTTCAAATGTTGCGGTCATGGTCGCTTTAAGCGCAATTCAGAAGAAGGGGCTGTCTGTTTCCGGGTCGCTCGCCCCCCATTCCTTCAGGAGGGGGGTGCTTTCTTGTACCACTTTTTTTGATACCACCCACGTGCATTACGACTGTAGTAGGCGCAGTGCATCAAACAAATGCATTCAATGACCAGATGCTGCACCTCAGTGCTTCAGTACATAGGAGCCACAGTTTGTATTCTGCTCTGAACCCACTAGTCTAGTGGCACAGGCTGCACTTCTGGAAGTCCAACCAGCTTATGATGGGTTCTGCACTCAGCAAGCAGCTCAATTGCAACTGCAGGCTGTCGCTCTAGCCGCTCGTCGCCGGGTGCAGGAGGCCATAGCCTACTACTGCTAAGCTGTGCCCGCGCAGCGGTGATGTGGCCGACTCGTCGCGTCCGGACACCCGGACACACGCAGCTCAGGAGATCCAGAAGACGAGAGACGCGAATGGCACAGCTGATGCGATTGCAGGTGCCAAGCTCGGTGTCTCCTTCAGCAGCGCAGCGGCGGCAACCAGCGTGACTGCCAGTGGTTCAACGAAGTTCGCTGGCGGCGTTGTGGCCGGCTCATATGCCACACAGCTGCGCAAGTCGCTTGCAGTTTGAGTTCAACTTAGGATTTTCGCTGTAGTAGTCAAGAGCACTCAGGCTAACAGACTGGCGATGCGATGCCGACTCGGAGCAGCTGAGCAATGATGCGACAGACCGTCACGTAGGCAGCTGCCACACATCATTGTGTCCGGAAAGCTCTCGGCAGACATTCATCCATCCAGAGTCGCTCTCTCGCGGTAAGATATCTATATAGCAGATGCTGTCAGCGTCATTTTTTTGGAGGAGGTAGATTATCATACTACTAGTAGTACTTGTTGCCATATGGTCTTGCAAGCTGAGCGGCACAGACTAACTGCATATATATGCTGGCTCTCAGACTGTCCCTGCGGCACATAGAAGTACCATTCGAATATTGTTCATGTCATATGAGCAGCTGTGCTTCTGAAATTCAAACTGAAGCTATTAGTATACCGTGACTTCTATATACATGCATCATGATGTGACATTGTGCAACTTCATCAACCGCAGCGCTGCTGACTCTGGCCATGGCAGCCTCCCAGGTCAGCAGCACGCTCTAGCCCACTGGCATGCACCTGCAGTGCGCAATGCTCATGCAGCTAAACAGCGCCTGGCAGCGCGCTAGGACGTGGCTGCTGCCACTGCACAGATGACGCAAGTGCGCTTGCCGCCACTGACACGTGTTCTAGCGTCAGTGGCGATAGCGGCCTGCAGGAGCACGAGCAGCAGCAGCGGCGGCAGCGGCAGTAGCACCAGCTGCTGCTGCAACAGCAACCGTCACCCCGGGCTACGGCGTTACAGCGGCATGGTTGACAGCTGGCGATGCTGCAACAATGCTCAGCATGCAAATCGTGCGGCCGTGGAGCAGCAGCAGCCTCTTCATTATAATGCCCATATGGAGCAGGAGCCACTAGGCCATGTGGTGCGGCAGTGGTCCCGCCTACCACCCCCCTCCTCATCACGCAACAGGGTGCACCATGGCCATCACGTAAGGGTGTGTCACAGGCGTGCTGTGGAGGACCAGCCCTGTCCCCGCACACAACACAATTGAAGTTACAGTGTTCAGATTTGCGACAAACAAGGAGTCATGCACATGGCACATCATGCAAATATCATGAATGTGTTCAACAAGTTGACAACACTACTTTCATATTTCACTAGTGGCCGACATGTGCACTGCTCAACGTCCTGTGCTGTGACCAATCCGCCTGCATACTGCTGCTTTAAACCCCCCGTGGGCCCAGTCCGCCACTCCGTGCAGGAAGAGATCGCAAAATTCTTGAAGGTCAACCGGCGGCTTGTGATGCAATCTTGCATTTTAGCAAGCAGCTTCCAGTGCACCGTGGCCATCATGGCATGATGGCGGCGTTCAGCAACTATGGGGCGAGCATGCTGCTCGTCGCCAGCGCAGCATGCTCGCGTCACTGGAGGCAGTAGTGAGCGCACCTAATGAACAGCCGCTGCAGCCTTTCATGGTCCACAAGTGCTGCATGCTGGTTGACGCCTTGCTCCACTGAATATGGGTCAACATGTATGCAAATGAGACAGCAACATGCTCAGTCATGGCAGCAGCAAAAGGGAGGGCAGATGAGCAACGCAGCCTGCTGGGCCATGACACATGTGAGTCAAATCCTGCATACTGCGGCACACACTCTGGCACGGCATTGCTCAGGCCGTCGTCATACATGTAGACGTGCGAGATCCGATGAGTCAATCATTTATACTCACACCATACGTTCCACTTCGAATCCCTAGGCACGGCACCTCAGGGAGATGCACGAGACAGAAGACACGGCCGCCGTAGCTGCACGGAAGGCGCGGGTGTGGGCCGCGCTCAAGATCAACTTCAACAGCGGTGGCGGTGGCAGCGGCGGCATCAGGGGCAGTGGCGGCAGCATGGCTCAACCGCTGGCGGCATCGCAGCAACACCCACTAGCTGTGTGCCTGCAGCTCATCAGGGCTTTTGTGTACATACATAGACAGTAGTTAAGCTCAAAGGACCCCTGAGGAGGCATCTGGCACGGGTTGAGACTGCGCGCTGGCCAAGTGGCACATCACGTACGTGCCAGGCACCATTCTTCCAGAGAGACTCGCGGCGGAGATTCATGCACCTGGGCAGCGCCGAGAGATTAAGAGAGACACGGCTGGTAAGCTGCTGTCATCTGCTGTGCAAGCATTAAAGTACTGAGGGTGCAGTTTGCAAGCACGGTGAGAGCTGCATCTGATGAGTCAGGTAATCAGCTGTTGCTGGTCGGCGCATACCGAATGAACCGCTACATGGTGCTGGCAGTATAACAATTGAATCAGTGTCAGTACATAACATTGACTAGCCTCATGAGTCAAATGACATGCTGCAGTCCACTGGCATGCATCCTGCACAGGCGGCTCTTGCCAGGTGTGCACTTGAGCCATACACAAGCACTGCACAAACGCTGTACACGGATGGATGGCATGCCACTAGCAGATACTTTTGGAGCGTGATTGCTCGCTCAAGCGCAGGTGCACAAAGCCCTGCTTGTTGAACCCAATCAACGATGTATATGCTTTTTCTGCCCCCCCCCCCATGTACATACCAAGTATTGTACCATATGCTACTACCTCATGGACCCTGTGCTGACAGCATTAACTGACTACATGTTGAGGTTTGCACGTGTTAAGTTGCCAACACATCGCACGTGTTAAGTTGCCAACACATCACATCATCCGATGTGTGAGTGCCGTCAACAGACCGCACCGTTGTACGCCCCCAATGCGCTTTCTGGCATACACACTCAGAAGCATACATCATGATTTACCTCCGGCCACCTCTGCACTGCGCATTCATTTTACACTCACCATATTTCGCTCTGCAGGCGGCAGCCCGGGGCTGGTGCGTGCAGGACGAGCGCCTGAACTTCAACATCATACACGAGCGATGCTCCTCGCCGATTGATCAAGACGACACAGAGCGCATTGACGATGTCCTGTTTGGCGCGCGCGCGGCATTGGGATTGAGGGTGGCACCAGCGGCTTGCAGCATGGATCAGCCGCAGCTACACGAGGGAGCAGGAGCTATCAGGCCATATGCGGCAGTGCTCTGCCTACCCCTACCATGACTGCAGCCCCCCTCTTCATCGCGCAATGAGGTAGGCTTTGATGGCTGTATCGTGAGCCTCCTGAGGTTGTGACATACGGGCGCTGTGTAGTAGCAGGTTGGCTCTCTGCATGATGTGGTATGTATATTACAGCGATCATGATGACCGTCAAATATGCGAAGAATGAGTAGTCATTGCACGTAGTAAACTGCATGCAATCATGGACAGCAGTACTTCCAAAGTACGACAATTGTGAGCTCTACAGCTGTCCAACATGCCTCCTCGTCTCTTGCAGCGATTGTACTTGTTGCATGTCACTCGCGAACAGAACACAGTGCACTTGTCTGCCATCGTAGGGGCGCAGCAGGAGTGGTGGTTCATGCGACAGCTTGGTGGTAATGTGCATGTAGCCATTATGTTCACTGTGGTAAGACTTGAGTTGCAGCACAGAGTGTTGTAAAGCACCTCAAGCAGCAGCATGCTTTCAGGCCCCTGTTGACACTGCGACACCTGACCTCCATTGTTCTGGCGACCGTGCGATGCTGTGATGACAGGAACAGAAGCGAGCTCAGACGCAATGTCAGCAAAGCGCACAGTGCTCGCCACACTTCACGCCGTGTGTTTGAGAGAGCGCATCAGCAGCGTGGGGGGGGAAGCTTGCCGATGGCACTGCAGTGGCGGCTTTCAGTGCCGCCAGCGACCTTCGTTTGGAGGCCTGGTGTGTGTCGTGCATTGCACGTGCACCCTCATTGACCATTGTGACAGCGTGGAATGCAGCTGGTCCAGTGGCAGCTCGTGTGATGCAGCCAGCGACGACTGCCAGTTGGACTCAGAGGCCTCAGCTTTCAAGTTGTCTTGCACATGTGCAGTGCGCGTCCCGCGCCAAGAGGTGCAGTGCGTGGGGGGGAGCTGGCCCAGTGGCAGCCCGCAATGACCGCCACGTGGAGCCTCCGTTTGGTAATGCACAGTGCTCGTCCCGTGTCCGCCCATCAGAAGGCCCGGGGGAGGGCAGCTGGCGCAGTGGCAGCTCACAATGCTGCCAGCGACTACAGCTGCAACATGTTCGGATCTCGAGGCCTCCATTCTATGGTGCACAGTGCGCCTACCATGTCAATAGGTGCGATTGTGACTCAATTTGTGAGCCCATCAGGGGGAGAGGGTGGGGGCAGCAGGCCCAGTGGCGCTCTTCTTATGCTCCAACGGCTACGATAGCATATGCAGAAGATGTTCTGTACCATCTACATGTTGATGGAATTCTCAAACACGCTGAACATTTCTCCCAGCTGCTGCATCTTGTGATTTTCTTGGCAAAAGAAGTGCACTGCCATACTACGATGCAAGCGCTGGGTCCCAAGCTCACGAGAACTTTGTTGCACTGTTCAGTCATTGCACATGTGCACCATCAGATAGTTTGGTGGCACGAAGAACCGGCGATTGTGCCATGCTTCAAGCGGCTTGACGTGATGCATGCACATGTTCATACACAACACCATTTCGAGTCCCCCACACATCAGGCATGCTCCGCAGCAGACATGAAAAAAATTGTTCAGCAACCATGTGAGAGTGACAAGTAAAAGCTGCTTTGAGACGCAATCGCTGCTTATGCAGGCAGACGGAGTATACAGACGCAGATGGGGTGTAGAATATTGAACCAAAAATGCATGCCTCGATATCAATAGCTGTAGCAGCAAAGGCATCCAACACAGCATGCAATGCCGGTTTGATCAGGCACATGCGCATACAGTGACACATCTATAGCTAATGCAATACATTCAATGCGCAAGACAAGCGGGCAGCACAGGTGAAAGCAATGCAGCCGGACACGACATGAACCAAGATACGCCTTGCGACATGAATGACACGTGCAATGACCTCCGCATCATTACACTAAAGGAACTTTTTTAGCCCGTATGCCAGCACAGGCAGGCAGAACTGTTTCTCAACTTCAACTGGAAGAGGCTCTTGAAGTGCCCTAAGTGTTGTGCCCCCCCCCTGAAGACCCAATGGCGCTCGCCTCTACAACGAGCAGCAGGTGCGCAAACTGTATGTGGGTACCCCCCATCTTTGTCAGCTAGTCTAACCTCTCAGCTGCTACAACACAGCAGCGCTCCAGAGAAGCCCAGACCCAAGACCCGCCTCGCTGCAACAAACAAGAAGCGCAAAGTAGTCAACATGAGGAGAGTCAGTACACAATCTCGTGTGCTTCCTGACAAGACCAGCACAATGCACAATAGCCGACGTGCTTACAATGGCCCAAAGATCCATTCATATCGGCCGCATGATGAAAGGCCAAGCGAGCAAACTGCCAAAGAAGCATTGTAATGCATAGGTCAACAGGCCCAGTGAACAGCACCACTAACCACGTCGTAGCTCTGTGGAGGCACTATGTGGACAGACATATGATACCACAGTGGGGTTGAGGTGTGCTGTGGCAACACAACAGTTGTGCATGGCCACTTCAACAATGTCAGCTCACACACACCTCACGTACCTCTCTGTAGACCAGACCACAGTGCCGTAGGACCACCACCAGCCATCAGCACTGCTCAGTACTGCTGCACCAGCGCTCGCCAGGCTGCTTGCTGCCAGCGCAGCTGAGCCTCCCCCCCCCCCCCCCCCTCAGCGCTGGGGGGGGGGTCCAAACACAAAGACAGACACAAGTTATGAGAAGGGGAAATCACGGAATACGTCATTCATAATGCGCAAAGCACTGTCGAGCGCGCTCACCATTGTCACCAAATCCTGGGCCAGACACACCTGATAAATTAGCAGCGCACAAGTTTGCCCGCCGGTCGTAGCTGCAGAGTGGGGGCCCCCGATTGAAATCAGCTCAGTCACCCCACCGCCCCAGAAACGTAAAGCGCATAGGCGCGAAACCGGTAACTGAAGAATGTCACGCTCGCCTCGGAAGCCAGCAGGTACAGAAGTCAGTTGAACCTACCTGTTCGCAGGCGCTACTCAAGGCTTGAGCGTTAATGGACCTGCATGCGGCCGACGACCGATGCACAGCAAACTTCAATGCAGCGGCCCGGGCTGTTGCGTGCCCTGCCTGCTGGCACGCAACGCGCTGGTATGGCTAGCACCGTGGTATGCCCTCTTCACACACGCCTCACTCACTCAGTGACCTGAGTAGAGAGTCGTGAAGATTCACGCCAAAGAATCTCTGGAAGTGAACGCCGCAACAGACCTGGTGGAACGTGGTGCTTGCACAATGCTCCACAAACATATCATATTACACAGGTTTGGGCAACATGATGCCACTCCTCAAGCACTCCCCTGGTAATGCGATCCAACACCTCAATGGTGAGTTCAGCGGGGCAGGAGAGAAGGCACTTTGCCGCAGTGCCGGAGTCCCTGATCCAGCAACTGATCTGCTTCAGGCAGCGAGCAGACACAAAACGGAAAGCTTGAACTCACTGCATGTGCCTTCTAGTGGAAGCATGTATTTTCGGCCGAGAAGCTGCAGAGCTGGCTGAACGCAATTCATGTGGTGGCAATGACGAACAAAGGGTCATCCCAGCAGCGGGCAGACACACAGCTGGTGATGCTACAGCTGGTGACGCGCCTGCAAGTGGTGCAAGTAGAGCGGTTGAGTAGAAGACCACAATGCGTACAGTGCAGTCAAGACAACTGGTGTTCAACAATGATACTTCACAGCAAGTGCGTGGAAGGTCCATAGCGCATCAGTGGCAGATTCCAAGATGTTTAGGCGGCGATTGCTGCCCCAACTTCTCCATGGAATGAGCTGCACCCTGCGCATACCACTTGGTCTGTTTATATCACTGGAGTTCAATCACATGCACCATCATGTCCCGGATCAGGAAGCAATTGCTGCTGTCATTCACAGTGGGCTCAGCGCCTTGCAGGGCGATCAAATGAAGCGGCAGCAAGAGCATCCTAACCACAGTTCAACTGCAGATGACGTATATACCAGGAAGCACGCCGCGGCATGGTGCTGTTGCAATGGGCACATCAATCGCCGATCTTGCGCATGTGCACTTGCGTACCTCAAGAAGCTCATCGCAGGGCCGTGCCCGAGCGTGCTTGGAGCGTCACCCCAGACGCTCGCCCAAGTTTCTGTCCCCCTTCCCCCCCTCCCCCCCCGCCGCCCCCCCTTCTCCGTCCCTGTCCTTCCGCACGTGCCGACCGTGATCTGTGCAGCCTGGGAGGGGGGTATATAGATACAAAAGACATGCACGTGCAGCGTGTTCAAGCCTGCGTCTGCCAGAAAACAGGCACTTCAAGTGCTACATCATCCGCTGCTGGACCAGTCGCTATAAGGACTCTAGCAAGTGAACCTGATGTGTCATCACAAAAAAAAAAGATCAATGCAAAGGTGTAGACTAATGAGTCGGTAGCAACGATATGGGAAGCACTGGTCGTGTAAGAATTGACCACGTCCAAGCAGCAGTGAAGAGCGGGCCTGACGACATAACAGCTCTGGCACCAAAGCGCCCCGATACTTTGAGGATAATGCGATGCGATCAAAACCTGTGCCTGGGCATGTAGGGCTTGCATACGTGGTGGGCCAGTAAACGCCCCAGATCGAGCTCGAGCACTAGGTACATACTCACTCAAGTGCTACTCAAAGCATAGTGATTGACTTGCATGCCGCCGGTCCCGAGCAGAGTAGCTTGGATGCCGAGGCACAGGTCCACGAATACCTGACTGGTCCTACAACAATCTCTTGCGCAAGAGAAGGGGAGGTCGACAACAACACAGGCCCCACAGATGCACAAACTAAACTCACCTCAAGCAACGTCGACGCACTCCCCCTTGAATAAGTTGTATTAGCGCACAGCCGTTGACCGAAAAAGCCAATATGGAGCTGTCGCATGTCCAAGTCCTGCCAGTCTAAGCCATGAGCGTCCACCTGCAACAAACGTTCACTCTGTAAGTGAGGACAACAGAGCACTCACTTTTGGACCCTAGGCATGCATCAGCAGCTCTGGCATTGTACCATCACCTTCAGACACCTGGCACCGAGTCAACTAGCACCGAACAGAGGAGCATTCATCACACTGCGCGATGCATCACGAGAAACGACAGACAGACACATTTTCTTTTATTTCTGTGCGAAAGAGGCTAATGCACAAGCGTCGCTGCTTGAGTCACTGGCAAAATTCATGGCCACTGACTGCAGATGAACGTACCTGATGCAACCCTCAAAAAGCCGCACAGCCTCTCCCTCTCTCGTGTAGCCTGTAACTGTTGCGCAGTAATGTGCCGAAAAAGCGTCGTGTTTGCACCAGGTGGCATAGGTGTTTTGCCACTGAGCAGTCGGCCTGTAAATACGATGCGGCGGCGGTGGTGGCGGTGGCACTAGGAAGTTCCTAGCCAAAAAAGCTGTTTTCACATCGACGCAAAGTTCACCTCTTTCTTCAACTCCGACAGTTGACGCACCAATTGTCTGTACGTGACACTCGACAGGAGCGGCACGGAGATGCGACGGAGCGCTTGCGTGGCCGCAATTGCAACAGCAGGCCTGCGCAGTTGCTGCCGGCGGGCCGATGCGTTTGCTGTCCGGCCGATAAGCTTGCAGAAGGTGAGACACGCTTTCCAAAAATACAGGTGCAGCAAGTACTGTCCGCAAGTGCATTTGATGCATGCTGCTGGTCACTACATGAACTACGCCAACTCAACTCACACGAGGCAGTGACTGAAGTCGCATATATTTGCTTACCAGTTTGAAGGATGCGACCAGATTCAATCACGATGCAATGACAATGATTTGCCAATGCCATTCCCTGTTGTGCAAGAATCGGCCATCTTGATCGTGCTTCGCTAATTCGTGGCAACTAACATCACAAGAGCAAACGTCCTATCTAAGCATCTCTCAACAGGTCGCAAATTGTCGCCGGATGGGAATGACCTGTGCATTGCTTACGATGGATGGACTTACTGTTGTGTTCTTCCTCATAAGTGCAACTTGTGCGGAGTGTTCAAGTTTCTACATTGCATGCTATTTTTGAAGGCTGTATGTGTGTTGCCATTTGTTTCGCTGCTGCAGAGCGGTGTTCATGGCCAAGCAGCAGCTGCCGCTGCCACCATCCTCCCCTCGCGAAACGCTTGCCATCACAGGGTTCGCCTACGTTCAAGCGCGGCGCAAGTAGACTCTGAGTATGGACTGGTTCCAGAGGTGGACGAGACGAGGGTGGCAGTGCTGTTTGATTTTGATGGAACCATCGGCGATACAGAAACCCCAGCCATGCAGGTAGCCTTTTGGGAGATTGCGCCATACCTTTGTACCGATGGTGAGTAGTGCCTCGTATGCATCATGATGCTTTGCTTGTGCTGACATGCTTAAACGATGGTGCAACGCTGCTCATGATAGGTCTGGTGACTGCCAATAGAAAAGGGATTTTACTGCACTTTGTGGTCATGTGCTAGCACTCTGTATGGTAAGCCTCTGAGAGGTTGCTGTCACCATCACAGCGTACAGGTCAAGGGTCGTAGGCATCGCCGTACAAGGGCATGACCATATATAAGTCATGTGAATCTTACTCCTCTCAGTGTTCGTCATCTGTTTTTAATCTCTTGTATGCAGACCCTGCTGAACTGGAGGGACAGATGGAGTCGTATGTCCGCAACAACGCGGGCAAGGCGTTTGAGTTTATGCTGGAGGCGTGCGAGGCGGAACGTAAACAGGCAGGACTGCAGCCACTGGAGACAGTGAGACAGGTGATGAACTGATGCGAAGCATGCAGAAGCCAATGCAGAATAAACGTGGCGGCCTCAGTTGCAAGCATGACAGCGAACACCACGAGTGTCCTGTGCCGTCAGGCGTGAGTGGAACAGCAGTAATGTCAGGAAGGGTAGGTGGCAAGGCAAGGTCACAAAACAGAGCCGCTGGCAATCCATAGAGCATGGTGGTGGCCAAGTGTCCTCAAGAACACCATGAAAGAAACCTGCTTCAAATGTCTGGGAGATCCGTTGGCAGCCGGTCTGCCGATAATTGTGACTCTCTGTCTCGTTTTATTTGTGCAGATACGTGCACAGTGCTCGTCCCGTGTCCGCCCATCAGAAGGCCCGGGGGAGGGCAGCTGGCGCAGTGGCAGCTCACAATGCTGCCAGCGACTACAGCTGCAACATGTTCGGATCTCGAGGCCTCCATTCTATGGTGCACAGAGCGCCTACCATGTCAATAGGTGCGATTGTGACTCAATTTGTGAGCCCATCAGGGGGAGAGGGTGGGGGCAGCAGGCCTAGTGGCGCTGTTCTTATGCTCCAACGGCTACGATAGCATATGCAGAAGATGTTCTGTACCATCTACATGTTGATGGAATTCTCAAACACGCTGAACATTTCTCCCAGCTGCTGCATCTTGTGATTTTCTTGGCAAAAGAAGTGCACTGCCATACTACGATGCAAGCGCTGGGTCCCAAGCTCACGAGAACTTTGTTGCACTGTTCAGTCATTGCACATGTGCACCATCAGATAGTTTGGTGGCACGAAGAACCGGCGATTGTGCCATGCTTCAAGCGGCTTGACGTGATGCATGCACATATTCATACACAACACCATTTCGAGTCCCCCACACATCAGGCATGCTCCGCAGCAGACATGAAAAAAATTGTTCAGCAACCATGTGAGAGTGACAAGTAAAAGCTGCTTTGAGACGCAATCGCTGCTTATGCAGGCAGACGGAGTATACAGACGCAGATGGGGTGTAGAATATTGAACCAAAAATGCATGCCTCGATATCAATAGCTGTAGCAGCAAAGGCATCCAACACAGCATGCAATGCCGGTTTGATCAGGCACATGCGCATACAGTGACACATCTATAGCTAATGCAATACATTCAATGCGCAAGACAAGCGGGCAGCACAGGTGAAAGCAATGCAGCCGGACACGACATGAACCAAGATACGCCTTGCGACATGAATGACACGTGCAATGACCTCCGCATCATTACACTAAAGGAACTTTTTTAGCCCGTATGCCAGCACAGGCAGGCAGAACTGTTTCTCAACTTCAACTGGAAGAGGCTCTTGAAGTGCCCTAAGTGTTGTGCCCCCCCCCTGAAGACCCAATGGCGCTCGCCTCTACAACGAGCAGCAGGTGCGCAAACTGTATGTGGGTACCCCCCATCTTTGTCAGCTAGTCTAACCTCTCAGCTGCTACAACACAGCAGCGCTCCAGAGAAGCCCAGACCCAAGACCCGCCTCGCTGCAACAAACAAGAAGCGCAAAGTAGTCAACATGAGGAGAGTCAGTACACAATCTCGTGTGCTTCCTGACAAGACCAGCACAATGCACAATAGCCGACGTGCTTACAATGGCCCAAAGATCCATTCATATCGGCCGCATGATGAAAGGCCAAGCGAGCAAACTGCCAAAGAAGCATTGTAATGCATAGGTCAACAGGCCCAGTGAACAGCACCACTAACCACGTCGTAGCTCTGTGGAGGCACTATGTGGACAGACATATGATACCACAGTGGGGTTGAGGTGTGCTGTGGCAACACAACAGTTGTGCATGGCCACTTCAACAATGTCAGCTCACACACACCTCACGTACCTCTCTGTAGACCAGACCACAGTGCCGTAGGACCACCACCAGCCATCAGCACTGCTCAGTACTGCTGCACCAGCGCTCGCCAGGCTGCTTGCTGCCAGCGCAGCTGAGCCTCCCCCCCCCCCCCCCCCTCAGCGCTGGGGGGGGGGGTCCAAACACAAAGACAGACACAAGTTATGAGAAGGGGAAATCACGGAATACGTCATTCATAATGCGCAAAGCACTGTCGAGCGCGCTCACCATTGTCACCAAATCCTGGGCCAGACACACCTGATAAATTAGCAGCGCACAAGTTTGCCCGCCGGTCGTAGCTGCAGAGTGGGGGCCCCCGATTGAAATCAGCTCAGTCACCCCACCGCCCCAGAAACGTAAAGCGCATAGGCGCGAAACCGGTAACTGAAGAATGTCACGCTCGCCTCGGAAGCCAGCAGGTACAGAAGTCAGTTGAACCTACCTGTTCGCAGGCGCTACTCAAGGCTTGAGCGTTAATGGACCTGCATGCGGCCGACGACCGATGCACAGCAAACTTCAATGCAGCGGCCCGGGCTGTTGCGTGCCCTGCCTGCTGGCACGCAACGCGCTGGTATGGCTAGCACCGTGGTATGCCCTCTTCACACACGCCTCACTCACTCAGTGACCTGAGTAGAGAGTCGTGAAGATTCACGCCAAAGAATCTCTGGAAGTGAACGCCGCAACAGACCTGGTGGAACGTGGTGCTTGCACAATGCTCCACAAACATATCATATTACACAGGTTTGGGCAACATGATGCCACTCCTCAAGCACTCCCCTGGTAATGCGATCCAACACCTCAATGGTGAGTTCAGCGGGGCAGGAGAGAAGGCACTTTGCCGCAGTGCCGGAGTCCCTGATCCAGCAACTGATCTGCTTCAGGCAGCGAGCAGACACAAAACGGAAAGCTTGAACTCACTGCATGTGCCTTCTAGTGGAAGCATGTATTTTCGGCCGAGAAGCTGCAGAGCTGGCTGAACGCAATTCATGTGGTGGCAATGACGAACAAAGGGTCATCCCAGCAGCGGGCAGACACACAGCTGGTGATGCTACAGCTGGTGACGCGCCTGCAAGTGGTGCAAGTAGAGCGGTTGAGTAGAAGACCACAATGCGTACAGTGCAGTCAAGACAACTGGTGTTCAACAATGATACTTCACAGCAAGTGCGTGGAAGGTCCATAGCGCATCAGTGGCAGATTCCAAGATGTTTAGGCGGCGATTGCTGCCCCAACTTCTCCATGGAATGAGCTGCACCCTGCGCATACCACTTGGTCTGTTTATATCACTGGAGTTCAATCACATGCACCATCATGTCCCGGATCAGGAAGCAATTGCTGCTGTCATTCACAGTGGGCTCAGCGCCTTGCAGGGCGATCAAATGAAGCGGCAGCAAGAGCATCCTAACCACAGTTCAACTGCAGATGACGTATATACCAGGAAGCACGCCGCGGCATGGTGCTGTTGCAATGGGCACATCAATCGCCGATCTTGCGCATGTGCACTTGCGTACCTCAAGAAGCTCATCGCAGGGCCGTGCCCGAGCGTGCTTGGAGCGTCACCCCAGACGCTCGCCCAAGTTTCTGTCCCCCTTCCCCCCCTCCCCCCCCGCCGCCCCCCCTTCTCCGTCCCTGTCCTTCCGCACGTGCCGACCGTGATCTGTGCAGCCTGGGAGGGGGGTATATAGATACAAAAGACATGCACGTGCAGCGTGTTCAAGCCTGCGTCTGCCAGAAAACAGGCACTTCAAGTGCTACATCATCCGCTGCTGGACCAGTCGCTATAAGGACTCTAGCAAGTGAACCTGATGTGTCATCACAAAAAAAAAAGATCAATGCAAAGGTGTAGACTAATGAGTCGGTAGCAACGATATGGGAAGCACTGGTCGTGTAAGAATTGACCACGTCCAAGCAGCAGTGAAGAGCGGGCCTGACGACATAACAGCTCTGGCACCAAAGCGCCCCGATACTTTGAGGATAATGCGATGCGATCAAAACCTGTGCCTGGGCATGTAGGGCTTGCATACGTGGTGGGCCAGTAAACGCCCCAGATCGAGCTCGAGCACTAGGTACATACTCACTCAAGTGCTACTCAAAGCATCATGAAGTGATGGACTTGCATGCCGCCGGTCCCGAGCAGAGTAGCTTGGATGCCGAGGCACAGGTCCACGAATACCTGACTGGTCCTACAACAATCTCTTGAGCAAGAGAAGGGGAGGTCGACAACAACACAGGCCCCACAGATGCACAAACTAAACTCACCTCAAGCAACGTCGACGCACTCCCCCTTGAATAAGTTGTATTAGCGCACAGCCGTTGACCGAAAAAGCCAATATGGAGCTGTCGCATGTCCAAGTCCTGCCAGTCTAAGCCATGAGCGTCCACCTGCAACAAACGTTCACTCTGTAAGTGAGGACAACAGAGCACTCACTTTTGGACCCTAGGCATGCATCAGCAGCTCTGGCATTGTACCATCACCTTCAGACACCTGGCACCGAGTCAACTAGCACCGAACAGAGGAGCATTCATCACACTGCGCGATGCATCACGAGAAACGACAGACACATTTTCTTTTATTTCTGTGCGAAAGAGGCTAATGCACAAGCGTCGCTGCTTGAGTCACTGGCGAAATTCATGGCCACTGACTGCAGATGAACGTACCTGATGCAACCCTCAAAAAGCCGCACAGCCTCTCCCTCTCTCGTGTAGCCTGTAACTGTTGCGCAGTAATGTGCCGAAACAGCGTCGTGTTTGCACCAGGTGGCATAGGTGTTTTGCCACTGAGCAGTCGGCCTGTAAATACGATGCGGCGGCGGTGGTGGCGGTGGCACTAGGAAGTTCCTAGCCAAAAAAGCTGTTCTCACATCGACGCAAAGTTCACCTCTTTCTTCAACTCCGACAGTTGACGCACCAATTGTCTGTACGTGACACTCGACAGGAGCGGCACGGAGATGCGACGGAGCGCTTGCGTGGCCGCAATTGCAACAGCAGGCCTGCGCAGTTGCTGCCGGCGGGCCGATGCGTTTGCTGTCCGGCCGATAAGCTTGCAGAAGGTGAGACACGCTTTCCAAAAATACAGGTGCAGCAAGTACTGTCCGCAAGTGCATTTGATGCATGCTGCTGGTCACTACATGAACAACGCCAACGCAATTCACACGAGGCAGTGACTGAAGTCGCATATATTTGCTTACCAGTTTGAAGGATGCGACCAGATTCAATCACGATGCAATGACAATGATTTGCCAATGCCATTCCCTGTTGTGCAAGAATCGGCCATCTTGATCGTGCTTCGCTAATTCGTGGCAACTAACATCACAAGAGCAAACGTCCTATCTAAGCATCTCTCAACAGGTCGCAAATTGTCGCCGGATGGGAATGACCTGTGCATTGCTTACGATGGATGGACTTACTGTTGTGTTCTTCCTCATAAGTGCAACTTGTGCGGAGTGTTCAAGTTTCTACATTGCATGCTATTTTTGAAGGCTGTATGTGTGTTGCCATTTGTTTCGCTGCTGCAGAGCGGTGTTCATGGCCAAGCAACAGCTGCCGCTGCCACCATCCTCCCCTCGCGAAACGCTTGCCATCACAGGGTTCGCCTACGTTCAAGCGCGGCGCAAGTAGACTCTGAGTATGGACTGGTTCCAGAGGTGGACGAGACGAGGGTGGCAGTGCTGTTTGATTTTGATGGAACTATCGGCGATACAGAAACCCCAGCCATGCAGGTAGCCTTTTGGGAGATTGCGCCATACCTTTGTACCGATGGTGAGTAGTGCCTCGTATGCATCATGATGCTTTGCTTGTGCTGACATGCTTAAACGATGGTGCAACGCTGCTCATGATAGGTCTGGTGACTGCCAATAGAAAAGGGATTTTACTGCACTTTGTGGTCATGTGCTAGCACTCTGTATGGTAAGCCTCTGAGAGGTTGCTGTCACCATCACAGCGTACAGGTCAAGGGTCGTAGGCATCGCCGTACAAGGGCATGACCATATATAAGTCATGTGAATCTTACTCCTCTCAGTGTTCGTCATCTGTTTTTAATCTCTTGTATGCAGACCCTGCTGAACTGGAGGGACAGATGGAGTCGTATGTCCGCAACAACGCGGGCAAGGCGTTTGAGTTTATGCTGGAGGCGTGCGAGGCGGAACGTAAACAGGCAGGACTGCAGCCACTGGAGACAGTGAGACAGGTGATGAACTGATGCGAAGCATGCAGAAGCCAATGCAGAATAAACGTGGCGGCCTCAGTTGCAAGCATGACAGCGAACACCACGAGTGTCCTGTGCCGTCAGGCGTGAGTGGAACAGCAGTAATGTCAGGAAGGGTAGGTGGCAAGGCAAGGTCACAAAACAGAGCCGCTGGCAATCCATAGAGCATGGTGGTGGCCAAGTGTCCTCAAGAACACCATGAAAGAATCCTGCTTCAAATGTCTGGGAGATCCGTTGGCAGCCGGTCTGCCGATAATTGTGACTCTCTGTCTCGTTTTATTTGTGCAGATACGTGTTGCTGTACATCGCAATCACTATATCTGAATGTGACAGCGGTCGCCACTTGCAATTGAGCTCCAACTGCTGGGTCGGCGTGTCCAATTGAGAGTAATGTATACACAGAACATGATTTAAGCAGTCAGACCAAGACAATGAATAAAACAAAACACTCCTGCAGTGGCGATTAGAGCAGTTACATAGCTGTCGTAAATGCGGTGAAAACATGCGCACTCATGTGCACATTACAAGCTGACGGTGCATTGTCCATGCAGTCATTGTGATGGCCTGCCATAAGCTGCCTGTAATTACATGTCCGCGGAGCACATCCACAGGCTGCAGCCAAGACATTGTTGTTTATCATCACCGTCCTCCCTGTGTGATCACCTCATGCTCACACTGCTCCTGTGCGGCCTGCGAAAAGGTTCTTGTGTCCATCCTCTGTAGGTGAATTTGACTTGTTCAATATCATTCATACACTGCAGATCAGCACGCAGTCGCTGCTCATGGTGCATGTTGAGCACACGCACACATTAGCTGCTGTAATGCTCATTCGCATATTTGCAGAAGGGATTCTGCAGTCGAGATTTATGTGAGAAGTGACAGGAGGGGGTGCTTGGATCCAGCTATACGTACGCATGGAATTGGTGCAGGACATGGTCTGCAGATGGCATGAGAGAACGGATAAACTTCAGCAAACATTACCAGCCCCACAATCTCTTAAACTTGTTTGACTTGTGCAAATGAGTTCTGATGTCTGGCTGTGTTCTGTCAACGGCGGGGATCTGTGTATGGAGGACGCACAAGCCATGTCACTTGTCAAGACAGCACCGTACCTCAAATGACATACTTCAAATGTGCACCTGTAACTGCCGCAGGCGCAAGGAGAGCACCCGCACGTGCTGGCCCTGGTGGATGTGCAGCGCGCTGCGCTGGGGCTGCCGCCGCTGCGCCAGACCTCCTACGACACGCTGCTGGCGCAGCAAAAAGATGAGACTGTGCAGTCGCTATCAAAGGTATGCAAGTAGGTACGGGCACGATGGCTGAAATCAGTGTCATGGACATATTAAAACAGAGGTTGATGGTATGAATCATCTCCAGCAGTGGCGTCGTCAAAGGCAGGTAGATGTCTAGTCTACATGAAGCAGTAGCTGAGCCAGTATCATGGATTGACAGAACCTTGCAGGTTCTGCAAGCTGTAAGCAACACGTTACCATCTCTAGCAATGAATCAAAACTATATTTAGTTAAGAGTGCGAAATCCTAAGGGTTTCCAGTGTTCACAAGCAAACATGCGCCGTGCTTGATGTAAAAGCACTGACATGCGGTGATCCACCGCTGCTGTTCCCATGACCGCAGTTCTAGTGCCACGCATCCAGCGGATATGAGCATGTACTGCAAAGCATGCACTTTAGTGTACTTCACAACGTATGTTTTGGTGTAGCGCAAACCAGCATCGCATGGGTTTGTTCCCTGCACAACAACAAAGGCTTTTTCTGGCGACTCAGCGAATTATCTTGGAAGAGGCCTCGAGCCAAGCGCTGCGGTATTGGCAATTGCACATTGCGGAATCGAACACCCGCACATTTGAAGTTGCGGTTAACGCTCACGCGTCTTTGCGAGCACATGGACGGCGATGCTCTCTGCATTATGGTAAGGATGTCTTGATGGCACCTGATGCTGCCTGCAAAAAGGCAGGATATGCGAATGATGGCAAGGTGGACACAAGAGCTTTATGTGTGTTTGTACGCATGCAGCATATGAATGGGTACGCTGCTGTCTGCAGCTCCCTCTGTCCTCACAAAGGCGAAAGAGTCTGCTATATGAGCACTAAAGCACAAGACAAACCTCTCCCTGCACCTTACTTGCGTCACAAAAGGACACTGCTGTGGTAACCTGGGTGAACAAGACATTCAAATTGTCAACCGTGCGTGCACATTGTATCAGCCAGATGCAACCGGTGCCGTGCCCAGTGACGGGCATGTGACGCAATCGTACTTCAGCACACGTGACACCAGTATAGTGCAACACATACTTGTAGACTACACACAAGTTCCAGTCCCGCAGTTCATGCTGGTGGCTGCTATACTGTAGTCTGTTATACTGGTGTCTGCAGTGCAGTTGGAGCTGTTTATGCGAGAGTACAAACGTGAACATTGTTGTACATAAGCATCAGCTTCAATGGAACACCGGTATTGGTGTGCAGAACCGAACCGCCAGTAATCTCACAATTGCTGCTTGCTCCATGTCTTGCCCGCCATCGCCCTCCTGGTGCGACAGGTGGCGCGCCCAGTGAAAGGCATGCGCGACGCTCTGATGAGCTTGACCGCAAGCGGAGTGCCCTTCGCGATCAGCACGACCAGCCCTAAGCCTAGGGTTCCCGTCTCCATCACCTCCTGCGGCTTTGACGAGTTCTTCCCACCACACAAGGTGAATGTGGCCAACAAATGAGCATCTATTGGATCATTGTCCCGCAAATGACTACTCGGTTCAGCGTCGCTCTCAGGTGCTAGATTACCCGTTGTGTTCTGGTAGTGTTCTCGGTGTGACAGCACCAGCAGGGCACTGACCCATACCTGGAACCCTACAACGATTGCTGTGCATACCTGCCAGCCCATTGCTCATCGCCAGCATTTCGGCATGCGCTGCTGCTGCAGGTGCACAGCGGCGAGAGCGACTTTGATCCACCCAGGTTCAAGCCCGCACCTGACGTCTATTTGAGGCAAGTATGTTATGGGAATTGGTACATGACACACGTGTCAACATGCCTCTATTACGCATCAAGGCACAAGTCATTGCTGTCAGAACTGTGTTACGCAGTGCTCGTGTTTTCAGCGCTGGTGTGCTTGCAGATTGTATCATGTTCCTCGTGATTAGAGCCAGATGCTACATTGTGGTGCAGGAGATGAAGCCATTGCTGGCCAGTCGCTGACAGCAGGTGCACAGGCACTGCAGTGTACGCTGTTTGGAACTTCATCAATTATTTAACATGTGAGACCTTTCCATACTGAACACCCATGCCCTTGAACGCTACAAAGCTCGCACACAGAAGTCTTTTGACCTGTGGATATGATGGCACTGTTTGACTTGTGGCCAATGACTGCAACAGCGGCGACCACGGTTATTGGTGGAAGGCACTTGCGGCTCACCATCCTTTGTCACCTAGAGCTCTACGATCTTTTGATTTGTTTCCATTTAAATTTAAGACTGCTTGTTGGCAAATGTCAAAGTGTGTTTCCTTGAATTTTCTGCAAGCGTTACTTGCGGCATGGCAAGCTCTTCCATGCACAGACTGAAAGAAGAGCTGAAAGAAGAGCTGTGGCACTTGCCACTTACAGAAGCAGACACAACACTGCCTAATTTCCCAACTGCCAGCAAGTATGCCAAAAACACCGTGTTCTATGTCTCATCGATTGTTATCATTATGCAGTCATGTTCATGTAGCAGATGGACACAGCACCAGCAACAGTAGTGTCAACGCAGGCTGTCCGCGCATTGTAATGCTGTGTCCTGTGCAGGGCGGCGGCGCATGAGGGGGCACTTCCCGCGCGATGTATTGCGGTGGAGGACTCTGAAAGTGAGTGAGTGCCACGCATACGCAATGTACCCTTGATAATGAGTATGTGCGTTGTCTAAATCATGCTCAAGGTACCATAGCAAGGATGTTGGTGCTTCTGTCCACAGCACAGCTTGTTTGGGGATCCATTGATTGGCAATTGAAGTTGAACGCCGAGTGCTGCGACAAGCTCCGCCAAGCAGCGCACCAGTCATGCAGTCACAACACCGAGCTGTGGTGATTTGATTTGCTGTTCTTAACATACTGCAACAGTCATGATCACGACGCATGTTTCATGTGCCGTTTGCGACGGTCTGCTATAAACACAGAGTTAGTTGACCGCATGAGGATTACAGGGGGAGTCATGAATGAGAGCGCTCAAGGGTGGTACTGTGTAAGCGCGTTTTTGGTCGGTGGACGCAGATGTATGTGCAGCGGCTTCTAACTGTAAGGTTGATGGCGCTTGAAGTTTGGAAAGCGAGTTGCGCACCACGGCTGCAGCAGCGGTCATCAGCCAGCTGGATTCATATTCTTCGCCAATTTCACATTGGAGCACTAACTCATGTTACACACTTTGACCCCTGTTTCTAGTGTAAAGTAGGGTAAGTCAACACCAACTCTACTTGAACTCAAGGGCAGTAAAGCAGTGGTCACAGTTCAAGAGCTGACGGACCTGGCCTTACATCTTGACCCCCTTTGTGATTGATCTGCCACGTATCTGATCGTTTGCATTACGTTGGCATCCAGGGTATGTACCGTTATCCTGACGAGTCTCTTTGTGACCTGGCATCAAGGGACTGCACTTTGATGCGAGGCTGCGTTATCCCAGCTCGTATGAGCGTGCACCACTCATTGCACACGGCAACTACCAGGACCTCACGGCATGGTGACATCATGACTTGAGAGCACTAGCATGGAAGTGCACCACTAAGCATGCAATACTGTGAACGTTGTTGCTGAAAACACACAACTTTCTCACGACATCTCCTGCAGGCGGCGTAGGCAGCGCGTCCAATGCAGGCATGGGACTCATAGTGGGCTACGTCGGAGCGAGTCACATACCACTGGCGCTAAAAGGGACGCATGCGGAGGCTCTGATGGCGGGCAAACGAGCTGCAGATGGCCGTGGTGCTGATGTTGTGATTGAGCACATGGCAGATCTGCTGCCGCTGGTGGTGAGTTGAAGTGCTCAAGTGCTCAAATCACTTTAAAAACACCATATGCAGCTTGCACACCACCATGTTGTCAGAGAGCGAGCATTCCAGGCGCTGGTTGCGAGTTGGAAGTGCTCAAAGCACTTAAACGACACCGTGCGCAGCTTGCATGCCAACATGTTTTCAGAAAGCGAGCATTCCAGGAACAACTCAATATTCAAGGCGGCAGAAACCATCAATATTTTTTTGAAGGCGGGACACCGTATCACCATACCGTATGCAGGTGAGCACCGATGTGTCGATGGCGGCATTTCAGGGACTGTTTGTGGGACTGGGATACCGTATGCAGGTGAGCACCGATGTGTCGATGGCGGCATTTCAGGGACTGTTTGTGGGACAGGGATAGCAGTCGCGCTGTCAGCGGCCACGTGCTCGGTGCTGTGTGCTTGTTTCATCATTGTGCCGGTGAGTACAGATCGAGCACGGTTTCCGCGACTGCGTCATAGTAGCGCAGTTGAAGTAACAGCTTTGTTGTTATATTTTGAATCAAGATTGCATCTTTGCGTTTTTGAGGGGATGCGTGCTCTTGACTCGCAGCCTTTTTGGCTGTTGCTGTGCTGCTGCTCACTATCAATGGAGTCGCTGGCGAAAACCAAAACATTGCACATTTCGTCAACAGAGTGTCTGACGCTTGACCTACTTCGCGACGTGCACGCCCTATGTGAACTGCTCAGTGTAGTCATGAGTGCATTGATGAGCGATCGTGATGCAGCACATGTTCCATCTTATTCACTTGAAGTATACACCAGCGCCAGTAGAGTGCGCTTGCAACTTGAGGCCAATACCGAGGCGCGTACCAACTCCAGCAGTGCCACTTCAAGCTTGGTGTTGCTCGTGTCACAATACATACCAGCTCTGTAGGTGTGATAAGCTCTTGTCCCAGCCAGCACGTAGAAGTTTCGCGCCCTGAGCGAGAATTAATAAAAAGTACATGACCTTGTCATGACACACATGGCAGAATCCAGGGGGGGGGGGCACATGGAGGAGGACGTAGGGGAGGATCCCGAGATGCCATTTGGCGGCGGCGGCGTTTGAGTGTCGTTGAGACACTTTCAAAAGTCACACGACATGCGGATTCCGTACAGCAGCATCAAGTTAGACCATCATCTGGGCTTTTCGCGCCCTGAGCGAGAATTAATAAAAAGTACATGACCTCTGACTGTTTGCGTCGCTGTGCTTCTTTCTCAGATGAGCTTCATGGAGAAGAGGTCGGCATCTGAGGCAGTGCGCAGCGCCTACAGCAAGCTCAAGGGGCGGTACTGGCTCAATGACCGCCACTGCTAGGCGCCTTCACCAGCATGCATCAACTCTTCACATGCGCCAGGGAATTGAGCACTGATGCTGTCAGATTTGGGGTGCTGGAGGTGGCAGTGCTCTGCTTCAAGAGGGGGCCTTTATGGGGTCGAGGACAAGAACGAGGACAGGAATTCAGCATCTTGGCCAGCTTCTCTACAGCTGTTTACAAGCAATGTAGCATGTTAATGTGCACCAGAGCACACGTGCATAGCATTCACAAATTGGCACCTTGCACAGGTGACCACTTTCCGCCAGAACGGGCAGATCATGGCAAAGTTTGGCGTGTTGAGGAACCCACGTAGTTTACATATTTGCAATCAGGTTGATTACAATGACATCAGTGGCCGCTTACTACTAGACTTTATATCCTTGCATCCAAGCCTCGCTTAGGGACTTATACATAGATTGAGACAAGACAGCAAACAACAACATTCAAAGCAGGCTGGCTAGTCTTGGCACACAACCTCCTATCTGCCTTGGTTTCCTGCCCCTATGCACGTGTTGAGTGCAAATGCCATGGTCTCACCCCAGTTGCCATGAACTTTGTTGCACGTTGCCCGACCATCAGTAACAGGGATTGCGCAGTCTACACTGTATTCCAAGCACTTTTGTGGCCCTTGCACTTGCATTATGACAAGTGTTACAAATTGTTCACATGCACAGGGCAACATGAAAAAGTGCTCTACCTGGCTTCAAGCAAACGCACTGCAACTATGATTATGATCTGTGGCACTGATGCGTTGCTGATACGGTCGTCAATTGGCGACAGATGTGCCCAAGAGCTGGAGCTTTGCCATGGATATAGTCAGCTGTTCAGAAGTTTCAAGTCTTGCATGTGACAACACACTGCAAGGTGTGCTTCAGCCTGAGAAGTCTTGCATGTGACAATACACTGCAAGGTGTGCTTCAGCTTGAGATGATGAACTGTGTTGGCAAGGTCAAGAGGGGTGTTCTGCTTGTGTGAGCGGAGCTGCAGAGCACCCCGACAGCTGCAGAACATGATTGTAGCACGCACAGCTTCCAACCGATGATGTGACCCCATGTCGCCGGCCTCATCAGAAGCATTCGTGAAGTCCGACTCCGACAGTACTGTAGTGGTATTTGACTCAAGTCATAGAACAATCTGGTTTGCGGTACAGCAAAGCCATGCACACAACATCACCGGAACACTAGAGCAGCACCGTCATGAGAACCTAATTTGATAATCTACTCAGGAAGCGAAGGCAAAAGGACTGTTCAAGTGGAAATGGGAGGGTGAAAAAATTGATTTTTTTGTGACTTGCTCTCTGTGTTCCCAGTTCCACTCCCCCCCTGGGTCTTGCTGCAAATGTAACTGTGCGCATTTAAGGTTTCTAATGCGGTGCTTTGCACCTTCTCTGTTGCTAAGCCCCAAAGCAGCTTTACCAGGCCTCTGACACCCCTCGCACTTTGGGGCAAGATGCACACAGCCGATTGAAACGCTACATCTGAGGGGTAGGTAGAGAGTGTACTGTAGTCCTCCGGTCTCAATTTCCTGTAGTCTGGTGCAATGTGACGCGCCATCCCTCCTACCACCTCACTTGGGATGCACGACAGCAAGCACACATCTGCGATAATCTAAATGGCTACCACCGCACTGACCTTCCGCCAAGTCATAAGCTAATTGAGATCCGCTGCACTAAACCGCCAAAGGTGCTGACATGGCAACACATCACTGGTTCACAATAGCGAACCGGTCCACACTGCTGCTGCGCACATAATTAAAAGTTGCCCGTCCTCCATCACTGTTGAGATCGCTCAACTAAACCGGCCAGCGGTGCTGACTTGAGATCGCTCAACTAAACCGCCCAACGGTGCTGACTTGGCACAACAGCACCAGTTCACGATAGCGAACCGGTCCGCGCTGCTGTTGCGCAACGAATTAAAAGTTGCCCACCCTCTATCAATGCCTGCCACCCGCGCAGGTCCAGGCAGCAGCGCTCAGGCACGCCCACCTTCTGCTTCAAGCTGCTGCATGACCGGAAGCCCGGTCCGCCTGCCACAGCTTATGCGGTCTGTACATGCGGCACCGGACGAAGTCGGCAGGTGCGTTAGTGATGGGTGCAGCTTGTGAGGGCAAAACGCGCATGGCTCAGCATCTGGCAGTGCCTTGCGTTGAAGCCGGTGGTGAACTGACTGGGAGTGAGAAAATTTAATGCTGCCATCAAGATCAGTGTGTGCTAACGTGCTGGCATGTGGTTTCGAGTTGTTTTTTGTGTCAGACAACACAAGCCCGTCAAATACTGCCAGGGGCAGGAAAGGTATGTCAGCGTTCGCACACCAATAGCGGGACTGATGCAAAACAGAAGGCCTGAGCCACTGTCAATGGTTACATCCTAGTCTTGACAACATCTCGTCTAGTAGGTACATGAAGAATCTGTCCCATGGCTAGACCGAGCACCTGACGGCGCATATGATTGCAACATGAGCATGTGAAGTGTGTTCTACCAAGGCAAGTGCGATGTGTGTTGTGCCTGCCAAACTGTGCACTCATCACCCCTGCACAGGTCAAAAGTGCGAACAAAACAGTTTCTGCTGCTGGCCCAACGGACGCACCAGCAATGACACTCTACAGTTTCTCGCTGCTAACTCGAACATTCGTTTCGCGTCGACTTTGCACAGCTGAAGTGGACATATGGGAGCACGTTGAGGATCTCCGCGTGATGCGCGCGCGCAGCTAACCCGCCACGCACAGCTGTCCACCCATGACAGCTGCGGCAACAACTTGTTGCTCTAGTCTTATGGCATGTCAATGATCGTAAACCGTCACTCTGCTTCTTTGTTTTCCAGCAGAATCTTCAACTTGAGGTACGCGGCCCATGCACTCTCATATCTCAAGTACATGCAGAGAGCCTCGCAAGTTACATACTTGTGCAGTCAAATGCTACCACTTGACACGATGGCCCAGCTGCCTGGCTCACCTTCTGCCTCTTGGCGGTGTTAGGCTCATAGGACGCAGCCTGCCACACCAGCTTGGCGGTGGGCGCATTGAAGATGTCGCTGTGGTTCTGGATGAGCCTGGTGCACTCCAGGTTGAACAGCGTGCCGGGCTGGAACTTGTAGGTCTTGTTTTTCTCGTGCACATCATACAGCGCCTGCGGAACGAGCGCCAGCGCGACAAGCAGGCAGCGGAAAGCACGTCACGTACGATGCTGCAGTGGTGTTGACTGTTTCTCAAATAAGGTGTTACAATGGCAACGCCGCAACTGCCATGATTGCGTGCTCAGGTGCTCTGCATGTCGTAGTCAACAAGGATTCAGCACCACCACCAGAGTGGACCTCCACCAGTGTAAACGGTCTGTGCCACGTAACGACCGTTCCGTGCAACAGACAGCAACTCCTGAATTGTTTTGTTTTTTTGCGCTAATCGGTACCACGTACCAATGCAGAAGCGCAGCATCGCATACGCATGCTCATCAGCAACTGCAGCATGCTGCGGTGACGAGCGCATGAACATTCTTTGAATTCTTCTCAGTACATGCACCTTGGAGTCATGACAACGCAGCACCCAATTACTCAAGTGCCCAGTCCCAGTGCTCCACTGATCTCCCGTCAAATTGAGTGTCAGATTGGACTCTTTGCAGCTGGGTCACGTGCAGATGACAATTGTGCCGCATGCTCGGTGCTGACTGCTGTTGAAGTTATTGCGTTGATGGCACTGATCTGCCCATGTAAAAGAACCTAGCTCTTGATTTTGACATTTGTGCTCGCAGTGTGGTGACAGTTTGAAGCACTTCTGCAAGTCTTGGAACAGGGCTGAGTCGCACAACCAGCGTGAGTAAGAACTGCGTTAGCTTGCACATGCAGTCAGGCATAGCGTTTTTTCATGATACGACACCAGTACCAATTCTTGATGAATCAATGTGACATTTACCACCAATCTGCAGAGCATCATCATCATGCCTGACGCACACCACCCTCCTGCATTGCCATCTCGAACAGCAACTGCACCACCAGCTGTGGTCACGGTTGGCTTAAGCAAACTTCAACTTGAATCTGCGGAGCGTCACCTCACCTTCGGCTTGCTGTCCACCTGGTCGACCCCTGCGTTGCCAAGCGCGAGGTGGTCATCGTCATACATGCCGCCCAGATGGCCCATGCCCTCGTTCGGCTTCCTGAGCATGCTGCCAAGCGCATCGGCCAGGTAGTAGTGGCAGTTGACAGCCACGTCCTTGGAGCTGGAGGTGACGAGGAAGGCGCCACGCACGTACTGGGGGGCCTGCAAGTCACAACACACGTGTACACGACTTGTCAGGGGACACATGTGCTGAAGTACCTATATTCATGATACGTGTGTGTAGGTATTGTGAGCCTGAACTTTGAATGTATCACAGTGTACTTCCGCGCATGACTGCCATGTTATCGCACCCGCAATCGTCAACTGCCAGTGATACTGTTCCACCCCTCTACACCCTGAAGCTGACAGCTGATCTAGAGAGGATGGCGCTCACATACTTGGCAGTTACATTGCACGCGACGCTTTGATGAACTCCTTCTCAATGTCCGCAAAACGTCCGACATCTGTAACGCAAACTGTGAGCAGCAGTGTGGGGCTGGTTTTGCCTTCATAAGGCTGAGGTTGCAGCTGCAGCTGGTGATTGACTGTCCTTTCAAGTTGCAGCGTTGGAAAGATTGTAGAATGCCTTGCAAGCAGGAATTGAACGGCTGAAGGACATGCCGGGGGCAATGTTGGGTTGTTCTCACAGCTGAACATGCTGAGCGATGGCATCAAATTGCTGAGGCTGCTTTTGTCGGCCGTACTACCATGATGGGCCAGTTTTTCAATATGATGGGGGTCATTATCACCTGAGCACACATAGCGTGCATCAAAAGGGCGATCGTTGTGAGGTGCACATGACTCAGTGTGCAATCTCATATCTACATCTTCATGGGCGCACTACTAGTAGTAATCCGCAAAATGTACTTGTGGTCTTGTATATTGTGTAGTCTGGAAGCCTGCTGTCACAGCTTACAGCGTACAAGCTGCAACCTGTAAAACTTCATTTGAATTGGGAGCAACTGAGTTGTTGCATTATGGCACAGCATTAGAAGCTCTGAGGGGTCTGCAAAGGTGCGCACACTGAGTCGCCCAGCTCAGAACAACAGGAGTCTAAACAATACTTCGAAGTACCAAAAGCAGCAGAGGGGTGGCGTTATGGGGTGAAAGCGAGAAGCGCGCTGAAACAGAAAGGTTTGATAACTAGCTCGAACAGCAGCGTCATTCAGTAGGCTGCATACCTCCACAAATCAGCTGCAGAGAACAAGTGATTGGCAAACCAGGCAGCAGCAAAATTTGAGGGGTCGGCAGTGCATCGAGCAATCGGTCAATTTCACATTGGTAAATGCAATTTACAGATAATGCACGCGCATCGAGCCGCGCAAGACATTGTGCGAAAAAATGAAGTGTCATTGAAGTGTGCGATGATCCGCCAGGAATGTAACGGTACCGCCGCCACTCACACCAGGAGAGCCTGACTGAGTGGCACTGCACTTCGGCACTCAGACTGTTATGCTACATTAAATTCAATAAATATGCGACATGAAGAACAATAACTCTTTGCCAGAGAAGTGACAACCACCAGCTGCATCAAATTATATGAACCCTCTGAAAGTCCCTGTGGATACGCCGTGTGCAAATCAGGTTTAGAGACATTGGAAGGTGTTCAGGACTTGCGGTTACGGTAGTGGCTTTAGCAAATCTCAATGGCACAAACGGCTCTTGAACAGCATATCAGACATATGGGTATTAGCCTGTTGCGACAGCCTGAGGCAGTTACTTCAGAAGCACCAGTACTACTAGTAGGGCTCAGTCACGGCCACACACCTTTTTATTTGATCCAACGTGTCAGTCACTGTGGGTGTCAGTGGCGCCGTCGTAGAAAAAAACTGTGTGATTTCCCTGAGGTAGGGAAATTTAAATCAAATGCTAGAATACCGCTGAAATAGTAATTTAAAATCACAATACCATAGTCTTATGAGCTATGATACATATACCTTGGACAGCATACTGTACAAGAACTTCAAGGTGACATCGCCGGCTTCATCATGATGCAACAGTGGCTGTATCTGGTGCAAAACTTTATTTCTACAACTGCCAGTGGTGATGAGGTCAAGAAAGACACTGGGAGCACCCACCTGCCAGAAACGCCCCCTTGTCGAATCCAGCAAAGCCCGTTTGTCGGCCTGCTGCTTCATCTGGATCAAGGTGCCAACTAGAGAGAACCCGTCAGCGAAGTCGGACAAGAAACCACGCTGTGAGCCGCCTTTGAAAGTCTTAGACGGTCCTGCCGTTGTGGAAGCTGCAGCTTCTGCTTCCGAATCGGAATCCTCAGTAGCAGCGTCTGCTGCCTTAATAGCAGCGTCTGCATCTGCCTTCTCTTCCTTTGAAAGCGGCATGGAGACACTGTAGAAGGAGCCAAAGGGCTGCTTTGTGTCCGGCACGTCAGGCTGCTTTGTGTCCGGCACGTCACTGGCAGATGGGAGCACACTGTCAGCAGCATCGGCGTCAACAGCATCGGCGTCGGCAGCTGGCTCGTCGAAGTTGGTGAACGCCTTGCTGGACATGGCAGCCTGCAGCAGTGTGACTGACTGCACCTCGCTACCAGTCTTGCCGTACTCCACTGTTGCTGACGTCACCACAATGCAACCGAAGCTGTGCCCAACCATGTGGACCTTAGGCTGTTTGCCGTTGAGCGTGGTAATGTACTTGACCAGTTTGGTCATGACGGTGCCCACGTGTGCCCCGACCTTGATGGCACGCTCACGCATCGGCCAGAATGACACCATGCCTTTCATGAAGTCTTTGGGCGCATTGGGGTCGTCGCTGGGCCAGTTGATGCACACAAAGGCTGGCTTTGAGCCAGGCTGCAGTGCAAGGAGTTGCCAGTGGGTAGAGGGTTGCAACTTGGTTAGTGTCAGCCTGTCAGTGGGTGAGGGCTGTCGGTGAGCGTTGCGTTGAACCTCTTGTCAGTCTGTTTTTGATATTACTATTATTATTATATGTTGACGAGCGCTGCAGAGGCAGTGGCAGGACAAAAAAAAAGTATTGGCCAAATGCACAACATCAAAATCGATGCGACTCTTCGGAGGACGGTTTGAAATTGTGCAGGACCTGGTGAATCCACAATGAAAGCCCTCACGCTGGCAGTCTGAGAGATGGGGCAACTGCTACCTTGCATAACTGTCGCAGCTCATAATACAGCGTTTGCAATGAATTTTGTTTTATTGAGAGAAACGGGACCTGAATTTCAAAATGGGACCCGACCCACAGGTGTGCACTCTGCAAATGGACTGCTCTCAGCTGTCATGATCTGGGTGTAATAGTTGGACTGGCAGAATTATTTGTCAGGCAACCCGGATTTTGAAGAAAGCAACTTGGTATTATGCGTGTCGTGCACGAGGCCCGTAATCCCCAGGGGGCAGTTCGAGGGCCACCCAGTTGCCAAGTAACTTCAAGTTGATGACTCTATGAATCATGCCGACAAAAGTTTTCCTTTACACGCTCTTGAGATGTACCATGTTGAACGTGGACGTGGACGTGAACTTAACCTCAACTTTGAACTTTGGCTAAGTAGAAACTTTCAACTTCAAGTTGAAGTATGAAAAGTGCTCAATGCTGCTCATCATGCAGTGCTCACCAACTTAAAAGACTGATCCCTTCACCTACTAACCTCAACTTCATGTTGAGATTCAGCAGTGAACGCTGGCAGGCCCTGGATTCAATCAACCAGGTCTGAGACTTTGCTAATCTGCAAGTGCTTTGATGCTGGGTCCCGTTTTCCTAATTTGGGGCCCTGTTTTTGACGAATCAGTACAGTAGTCGGGTACAAAGTGAAACTGTTCAAGTTGGCATCTGATTCATTTTTTGAGTGAATCAGCTCACATGGTCCAAAATCAGCAGTGGCAAATCTGATTCAATAACTGGCAACTACACATAATGTCACATTGTCAAACTTTTAAAAGTAATGTGTACTTTTTATTAATTCTCACTCAGGGCGCGAAAAAGCCCAGATGATTGGCATCTAGCTGTAAGGTGTACTGCTACTACTGTGACGATACTATCGCAGAAACAGGTTTAACTTATTGGCATCTAATACCGCAGGGACAGATTCTTGGCATCTGATTCATCAATAAATCATCATGATATAATTTTGAATCACATGAATAATCACACAGTGACAGATAGATTTAATTTATTACACCTTGAGTTTCCTGTGATTCAGAGGTACAAATATGTGTTTGAATAATTCAAATCATGATATAAGAGTGAAATCAAAAATTGAAGGCCCATGCATATTCATCATGATGCCTGTAGCGAATATCTTCACTACTTGTCTGACAATTCAACCTCATCCTCAGGCTGGAATTTGTTATCATTTGAATAGATGACTTGTCTGACAATCATTACGACAATGTCAATAAATATGAGGACATGTGCCACATCGGTCCGCAACTTGAATTCGAAGATTTGGGGAGCGGATCGCAGCGGTTGAACAAGCAAACCTTAGTCCAAGGCCGAACCAAATCATTTATGATATTTTGAATACTGTTGTGAACATTGCCAGGACCCAATGGAATTCATCAGTGGCACTAACTCCGACTATTAGTAAGAGGTCACTTCAAGTTTGTAGTTGGCTTCCGAGTGTCAGACAGTTTTAAATTAGGTTCTCAGACTGGCAGCAATGGTCGCTGGTACTACTAGTAGCAATGAATTACAGAATCTGTAAATGCAACTGCAACACTTGGTGTTGTCTGACAGTGCCAGACCTGCCAGTGCCTGACAGATCAGACCTGCCAGTGCCTGCCAGATTGCCAATGGGTGACACTGTCTGCCGGACTTGCCAGTGCCTGCCAGATTGGGTGACACTGTCTGCCAGTGACTCACTGCATGAGTATCTAAGAAATGAATGCGAGTCACTTTCAACTCAATGACATTGAAGTTGTTCAGCCTGAGGGTATCTCGAAGAGACTCAGTGTGGCACTGCGCCTGACCCTGGAGCAAAATATCATCACCAAGTGCGTTATTTACTTGCGAATCGGAATCTGTTTATCAGTGAGGGGCGGAAATGCTCTAAAATGCAGGATGTATTATCGTCCTACCAAACACAACGCAGCGCCTGTGCTTTGCAATGAGTCAAGCTTGTGCTCACAGCGCATTTTTGACTTGTCAAGTTGGCAACTGAAAGCGAGCGCCAACGACGCTCACTGACCGCGACGTCAACTTAAACTACACTATCAGAAGGGCTTCAAGGAGGATACATAGTATTACTTGAAGTATAATAGTCACTCAGTGTGGTTGTGCAGCATGAAGTTAGGTATGGTCATTTGGAGGGATACGCCATTCAACTTGAAGCTACTAAAAGCTTACGAGGTGAAACATGCGAAGAAAAAGAAATGGACTCCGGTCGGACCTGTCAGTGAGTTGGGACAAAGGACCCAGCATCAAATCACTTCACATTGGCCAAGTCTTGTTGTACCTTCAGGTTGCCTGGCCCAGCATTTGCTGCATGCAGCATTTCAACATCATGATTTTTTGCGGTTATGATGTCACTGAACGCGGCGCTGTTCAAAGTGATTAGGATTCCTTTCTGAACACTTAGCACATTTCTGCAATCTGTAGTTGAAGTTCCTCACTTGTTGAACTTAAGTTCCTCAATTGCTGAAAATATTAATCAACTTGAAGCCTGAGGTTACTGATCAAGTTCATGTGCAATATGCCAGTGGGATATCTCATCATGAGGGGTACAAGTCATTTTACTACAGTAACTGTAGCTGTGACATCTTATGTATTCATTTTTAGGCGCGATTAATACTGACTATATTATAGGCTGTTACATCCGGAGTCCGACCATCAAACATTGAGAGCAGATTCTGAAGCTCTTTTGAAGTGTTTACACTGTGGCACTTTGACTTGTGCCAGTGGGTCCCGTTTTCAACTCAGCTGAACCAGATACTCATTATAGTATGTAGTACAGAATACCGCTTTTCACGGTTCAAAGGTTTTTAAATTCACAAGTCTAAGATTATTAAACCTAATGGCTCCACTTTAGCAACTATCACTGTGGATGTCCTACACAAGTTTTGACTGTCACAGGCACTGCAATAAAAAACACTGGTGACACGATGCCACATGAGATCTGAATTTGATGGTAAATTACCTGCTTTTCGGCTTGCAGGAACTTCACGAGCTCATCGTACTGCCCGCCTACACACAGCGGTGACTGAGGGTTTGTCTTCTGGTCAGCATCCCACTTGCCCCAGGATCCAGGTCCAGTGAGGCTCTTCCAGCCGTGACTGAGGAAGAAAATGTCCGTCTTGTCCTTGAAGTAGGCGCCAGCAAGTTCTCCAGTCAGCAGTTCATCAGACCCACTCACCCACTTGCGGGATGACTCTGGGATGTCGATCCCCTTTTGAGTGACGTCCAGCACAAACACATCTCTCTCCTTGTTTTTTTCACCAATCTTGCGAATGCCAGTGCCGACCTGACAGAGAGCATGGTCAGGCAAATACGTTGACGATTTGCAGAGTGAGGCACAACAGCCTGTCAGAATGAGCCCAAGGCCCTTGCCAGTGGGTTAGTAACAGACTGTCAGTGAGTGCCACAGTGTCACTGAACTTTGTGACACATCATGCAGCATCAATCAGTTGCTGCAACCAGCCTGAGGCTGCACGTTGTTAATACCGGCACTTTTGGGTTTGTACGTACATGCGTACGCGGTAACAGCCGGAATCTATTACCGTGCGGTATTACCGGCTAGAGTTTAGGGTGAGCCTTGTCTTGAAGTAAGTAAGTAGAGATGAACTTCAACAACTAGGGGTTAGCCAAATAAAACAGGTCTACCAGCAACAACTTGAATCGTGACTTTTCGCAAGCACTTTTCGCCAGGATCGTCACGCTGACGGAGGAGGCCGCTGTGGCTGCTCAGCTGTGTAGTACAGTAACTGTCAGCGTAGCTAACAATAAGGGCCCCAAGCGGCAGTGCACATTCTGTGACTGCACATTCGGTGGTCATCAGCTATCATGGCTATCTTGCGCACATCACACAGCAGTCTGGAGGAGGCATAAGAGTAATACTCTGCTATCTCAAGGACGATGAGGTAGGTAGGTGCAAACACGGTCTAGTCGAAGACGCGGTGGCAACAACCGCCAAGAAGCGCAAGAGGCTGTGGGTGGAGCAAGACGAGGCAGGCTGCACACGTGTAGCTGCTGCCGGCAAGGTGAAGTAAGCCTTGAAGCAGGCCTACCACAGGTTTACGGCAACACAGCACACGACTCGGAGCAGGCAGACAGCCTGAGGCCCGGGGCTGCCAGACTGAGTGGCGAATGCAGGAGTGCTACCGTACATAGTAGTAGCACAGTCTGCATGTCAATGAACAGTCCCAGCACCATCAGAGAGGCAGAGAACATGATAAGTAGGACTAAGGTTAGGGTTAGGGCTAGAAGCTAACACTAACTTGAAACTAGCCTTAGCTAACCCCAAATTGAATGCTAAGGTTACTACTACTAGTAGGCGGTAATACTCTGAAAGTTTTGCGTACTCCCCCGTACGTACGTCATGAACAACACTGGCTGCAACAAACTGATTCCAACTAGAAGGACACACTGTGGCACTCACGGGCCGTCCGTCAACATACTATTATTAGTATAACATCATGTCACAGCCTGAGACTGATTACGACAGTCACTGAGCCTGACATTATGGCAGTGACTGGATCTGAGTCAGCGATGGCAATCAAGCACATCATTTTTTTTTAGTTAGTCTTTCCGTTGACTGTCACAGCGGTAAAATCACACTTTGACTCAATTAAGACATTCAGTCTGACAGTGTGTCATGCCATTGATAGTTTGTTAAGCCTTGGGTGTGGCGTTTCACTGACAAGTTGAGTTTCAAGAATTTCCTGAGTCAACTTTGAGCTCCAGCGGCTGCAGCGGCAGTGCTGGATTCAGTTACGACATGATGAATCAGATTCATTTCGCAAATTGTGCCTTTGATGGTTTGTGTTCAGTTACTAATAGTTGTGGTGCTAGCCTTTTCAGCCTGAGGAGTTGAAAACACTTAAACTGAGCTGCAGCGGCCGCAGCTTGAAGTTACAGTAACTGTAGATCATTCGACTTGTGAAATTTAATGCAATCATTGTTGTGGTGCAGTCCACAATATCAACATCAATTGGTCGGATACGAGAAAAGGCTTAGCCTAATAGTACTAAAAATATCAAATTGCCTCGAACGTCGCTTTTGGCATCCGGGTTGTTTCCGCGCCCGCCAGAGGCCCTTCGCCTCGGCTGTGCATGTTGGCCCTGGCGAAGGCTTGCACTTGCACCATATTATTTGCAAGAAGATGAAAACCACTGCCAGATCTCGTTGCCGTCAAGTTGGACTACAGTCACTGCACTTTCCATTGCATATATATCGTATTGCATATCGTGGACTACTCTACATGCTTTAGCGGGCACTGCCAGGCCGTCCGAGTCGTACTACGTTGCACGTTGGCAAAAACATTCCAATCAGGCCAGCTCAGGTCACTGACTGATTGATTCGCCCCTCAAGCCGCTGTGGAGTGCTAAAGATTGCTCGCGTTCACAACCAGGGGTGGTGTCCATGCCACTGACACATGCCAGTTGCGCAGATGAATTGCAAAGGTTCGGATCATACAAAATAAATGCAGCTCTGTCAGCAAATCCAACGTGACACTCACATGCTCGAGGTCTGTTACTTGCACGTCGAGTGGAGGGTTGTTTGGCTTCTTCGGCCCTCCTTTGGATGGCTGCTTCGACATGATGGCGTGCCTGGTCGTACGAGGGAGTAGGAGGGAATAGTAGGAAAAGTAGAGGAAAAGGCAGGTTTCGGTTCAACACTTCGGTTTGGAGAACCGTTGATGTGCTCACAGGTAGATGCGAGCCTCTCAGGATACGAGCCTCGTGTTAGATTTTCCGACATTGTACATGTTCGTGTTCCTGCGAGGCAAGGGCAGCTGGAAAACAGCCCCGGCCAGTGCCAGTCCGACACTGTCACGGTGAGATTAGAATCGAACGAGGACACCACACCTTAAAATACCATTCATTGCCATGACGACGGCTACAGAGCTCAGGGCTCAAGGCAATCAGATGCCCCCGATCCGAAAAGACTTGAAGTGGCAAAACTAATCTCTGCTTGTCTCCGACACTACACTCCGACACTGCACTCCGACTCCGACACAGCTGCTCTGCGACACTTCAGACTGTGGGACTGCACTGTCAGTCTGCCGCAGTCAAGACCGGTATCTACTAGTACTCCAATGGCATGCCACTAGAATTCCTTAGTTTCTGAATCAGTGCGTGCTACTAGTAGCGCGCATTGCCATTTGACAATGTGAGACTCTCTGACAGTGTCTACTGTAACAATTTCTAAATGCTGTAGACAAAAAAAACAAACTAATAGTTTTAAAAAATTACTAATAGACCGCGACTTGAAGTTTATGACTCTCCGCACACAGACACACAGACTTCAACTCTTAGTCCACGATACTTGTCCAGGGACTGGGTACTACGTTACGTCCTCAAGGCTTGCCAGTGGGCTTGAAGTCCAGCCTGAGGACTGTATGAGTACCTTCTCAAAAAATATATTAAATTTTGTTGAAAAATTCTCGCTCAGGGCGCGAAAAAGCCCAGATGAATGGCATCTAACTTCAGTTGAACTTGAAGCTTGCTGTACGGAATCTACATGTCGTGTGACAGTATGAAAGTGTCTCAACGTCAACCACTCAAACGCCGCCGCCGCCAAATGGCATCTCGGGATCCTCCCCCGGGCTTACGTCCTCGGAGTCCTCCGAGGAGTCCAACGGCATGTCCCCCCCCCCTGGATTCTGCCATGTGTGTCCGACATAACACGGCCAGAGTACGCCATGTGGAGCGTTGCCGACAGTGCCGAGCGTAAGCGCGCCAGGGCGATGCCCTTATTAATTAAATTAAATAATTATGAAGAGCTTTAGGGCGCGCTCCTCCGGGCACTGACATCCTGCTGGCATACTCCGTCGCCACAGCCTCAGGCTCCAGCTGCAGCTTCAAGTTCCGCCCCTGCTCCCCGATGCTGCCAAATGACTCGGCGATTGCCAAAGTGGCAAGCCTTAACTGAGTTTGTAGCAATTCTGATCATAATGTCATTGACCAGAACAGTGGGTGGTTTTGGCGGCCTCTTGGTCGCGGCAGCAACTTGAATGCTCGGGGTCTGCTGCTGCAGCAGTCTTCTGCGCCCGCGACGCCGTCTGTGCCTCGAAGCAGGTGACGTCCACGGTGACCATGATCGGTAGTTGACGTGTCGGATCTTTGTAGCCGGCGGTCACCATCAGGAAAAACGACAAGCTCTATCGGGTGCCTGACGGGTGCCGGGCGGGCGATTTGGGCCCATTGGGCGCCCGAATGCCCCAGCTCTTAACGACTGGCGATCAAGTACTGGCAATGTCGAATGCACCAGCTTGAATTACGAAGAAACCGAGTCCGTCATGTCGCAAGGTAAGGACTGCGAATGCGATGCAGCAAATTACCATGATGCTGCTAGTAAGCTACGTGCGCGCTTCATGATTGTCTGCACCAGATCTGGTGAAAACGGTTTACACGAAGCTGTAGCCAACTATGGCACTCAATCCATCTGGTCGGGCAGCAGCCACTTGCTAGAACATTGTACTGCTACCTTGCTGATGCCAAACCCAGCTGCAAGGTTTCACCTAGGTGTGCACCAAGTGAGCGAACCACCTGGTGCAGGTGGCCGGCAAACCTCAGAAGCTTTGACCGCCCCCGTCAAGTTGAGTTGCATCATGATCCCATCTGCGTCATTGTGCCATGCATGTTTCGGGTTGACTAGTGCTCCATCTCTGTGCAGTGCTATGTCCAGCACTCATAGAGTCACACGATGCTGTAGCAATGGCAATTGCTGAATCCATTGCTGGCATGTCAATCTTGAGTCATGAAACATAGCTTGCAATCAGAGATAGCATGATGTCTTGCCTCGTGCCTACAGGTGCTCACCTAGACGCCTGATAGGCTAGTCCTGAGACTGGTGACATCCAGTGGCACAAGGGCACGTCGTGCAGCGGCAGCGGCGGCGGCGGCAGCTGCCGCGATGGCGGCGACATCAATGGCCATTGGGGTGCATATGTGTGTATTGGCGCGCAAAAAAGGCGAGGACAATGGCATGAGCGCGCAAGTGCGGCGCCACAGCACTCCTGGGCCAACGAGGTGCCAGACGAGCACTTGCAGTGCATCTGCGTCCATCAGGCGAAGTAGAGGCGTGATGCCAAGTGGCGGTGCGAGGCCTTGCGCACCGCGGTGCCGTCTGCGATGCCCTGCAGCGCGCAAGCTTAGTCGTCACCACAAGCCAGCTCGCTCAGACGTCGTCACAAGCCACCTCGCCGACGGCACGAGCCAGCTCATGGCGGCGATGGCGGCGCGTTCGTCGCCGCCAACATAATGATTCGCGGGCGGCGACGGCGGCGGTGGCGGCGGCGCGGCGGCGGCGGCGGCAGCGGCGCGGCGGCGGCGGTGACGCGGCGGCGGCGGCGGCTGCAGATGACACGGACGCCGCGATGCTGCGCGCTGCGCTGTGCTGCGCGCTGCGCTGTGCGGCGCGCTCGCGCTGCTGCGACATGTGGGCGGCGGCTGCGCGTCTGGGCGACCGGCAGCAGTTCCTGGCGCTCGCAAACCGCGCCATGGAGGTGCTCAAGGTGGAGGCCGCGGCGCGCGTGTACTGCCGCCTTGGCGAGGCCGGCATGGTGAGTGCTGCCGCTGCTGCTGCTGCTGTTGCTGCGGCGCTACAGCGGGCGCGACTGCGGAGGCTGCGAACAACCGACCAGGCGACGGCAGTCGCAGCAGCTGTAGGCGCACGCGCATGCAGCCGCTTAACTGTGCTGCACATACATGCATAATGGGGCATAGACACCGACGGTCAAATGCGTGCGCACACCTGCAGATGGTCAGCGCAGAGCTGCAGCGCATGGTGCGCAGCTGCGGAGGTGCAAGCTGCGGCGCGCGGAGGACGGAGGACGCTGCGCGTCCTCGCGTGCCTGCCTGCTGTGCGCGACTGTCATCGATGCTTTGGCACTCACACAACGGAGAGTGCGAGGCGGTGTGATGCCGCTGGCTGGCAACGCTGCACAGCGCGTGCGGTGCCAGACTACACACACTTCATTTTCACCTACCATGTTGGTGAACCTCAATACTCGTGATGCGGGCGCGCGCGGCCTCCTAGCGGCACAGCGAGGCGCGTGCTCGCAGTGGATGTGCACGTACCTCTGCGCAGCGTGCAATGTCGCAGCTCCGCGGCCGCGAGTGCGTGGCGGCAGTAGTACGACGTATCGACCGTGATGCGCAGTGCGCAGCCATCGTTGTGCGGCTCGCCGCGGCGCAGCGCCGCAGCCATTACGGCATGCTTCATACCTGCCTTCGTTTACAGTGCTCAGCAAATTGTGGTGCGATGCGCCGTCGCGACGCAAGTGCACGGCCTCGAGCGCGCGGCGGCGGCGGAGGACTGCCGCCTGCTTGCGAGCAATACTGGAGGACATTCGCCAACCCGCAGCGCTGTGGGAGGCGAGCGGCCAGTTTGAGAGGGCGCTCGCGGTCTACCTGGCGGCGCGCAACATGCCGCAGGCAGCGGCGGTAGCGCCGAAGGTGCCCCCGCCGACCCCCCCGCCCTACTTGCGCATGAATGGGATAGGGGGCCTTTTTGCCACTGCTTGGCGTGTCGGCGTTTGTAGTGCCTGCTTGAGCGTGGGCAGAGGGCCGGTGCTTGTCAGTACTGACTGCGCAGAGCGCCGCCGCGCTGCGCGCCATGTGCCGCATCATGGTCGCGCGTCATCGCTCTGTGCACCCTATTGTGCAGCTTGAGAAAGTTCCATGCGCCAGCTCCCCGCCGGGCTGACTGCCATGGGGAGTGCAACCTACGGTGCTCAGAGCCAAGCATTCACAATTCACAGAGCACACAGTGCTCCCCCTTCGACCCCCCCCCCCGCCCGCCTCTCTCCTCCCGCATCACGTTCCGCCGAGAACAATGGCCCCCTCCTAACCTCACTTACAGCAACCCCCCCCCCCCACCGCCCCACCCCTTCTTTTCTCTCCTCCGTTCTGCTGCCCAAGCTGCTGGGGCAGTACGCACGCGCGTACGAGGCGCCGGGCCAGTGCGCGCGGCAGAACCTACGGCAGAACCTATGACGACCACTGTCAGCGGATGGCAGCATTCTGTCTAATCCGCCCTTGCTTGGTCACCTACTAGTAACAATGGATGCAGTGCTCCGCCTAACCCTAACCCTGACCCTGACCCTAACCCAAACCAAGCCCTATTCCTAACCCTGTCTCTCACCTTAACCAAACACTGACCCCAACCCCTGACGAAACCGCAACTAACCCCAACTGTAACCCTAATCGCTCATGCGCGCGCCGCGGCAGGACCTTGGCAACTGCCGCAAGACGCATGCCGTCCTCTACCCAGTGATCCGGCGCCTGGAGGATCAGCGCGCGCGTGTGCCGTCGGCGCTGTGGCGCCCGTTGCTGCTGTTGCACTCGTACACGCTCGCCAAGCACATTGCGCGGCGCGGCGAGCACGAGGGCGCGGCGTGCATGCTGCTGCGCGTCGCATGCTCCATGTTACGCTTCCCAGCGCACACGGTCAGCGTGCTCACGAGCTGCGTCATTGAGTGCCAGCGCGCGGGCCTGCGTGAGAGCGCGTTCGAGTATGCAAGCGTGTTCATGCGGACGGAGCACCTTGGGTTAGGGTTAGGGTTACCATTAGGGTTAGTGTTACGGTTGCGGCTGCGGTGTGGAGTGAGAGAGTGGGGGCGAAGACTGATGCTGCTGCGTCCCCAGGCATATCTCAACCATCTCTTTGACGCATACTTCTGAGCGTCTGCATCTCATCGTGGTCGTGGTACACAGTTTCGGGCGCAGGTTGACGATAGCGTACGTTGTTGTTTGCTGGGGTACAGTGAGCTTTGTGTGTAAATGCACGTTGACCTTGACACCTGGAGCGAGATTGCATTCACGTCCAGTGCTGCTTTGCTGCCTGCATGCCAATGTGTTGTGTACTGCACCATGGTCTGCTGTGTATATATTGGTGCCTACGTTCTAGCGCTGTGCTGCAGTGCGTCGATGACACTGTTTGGCTGTATCAGGCTTGTTGCAGTCCTTCTGATTTGAGGCATCACCAGAGGCACTGTAGAAAGAACAGACGTGCAGCAGCAGCTTCGTGAAAGAAGAAGCCCTGCACTTGGCACCATTGGGTACTTGTTGCTCTGCGGTTCGCCATTTGCCACTGGTACTAGAAACTACCCTAATGACATATGTAATGATGATTACACCAGTGTACTTCAAGTGGTTCGTACCACACTGCCAGTTGTATAGCCAACAGCATGGTAAGAGGTGAACCATAATCATGGATTACTCTTGTGTGGCGACTGGTGCAGTCGACTCAACAGCAATGACCATCGATCTTGACAGCTCACTGACACGGGTAAAAATATCGGAAACAGTCATGGGCTCAGGTCAGTGAAGTGCACGTGCCGCGAGGCTCGACGCCAGCGACAGTTGCGACGCAAGTCTTATACATATGTGGGCTTCATTAATTGCCTTCTTGTTTGCCGCACACGCTCCGTGGTCATAAGCTGTCAGCACCGATCACGACAGGGTAGGGCTGAGGAACGCCGCGCCGTTGGGTACTCTGCTTAGTGAAATACATGTATAATGAGGTGCTGCGCCGGCGCCAGTTGCCCCGCAAGTTTCATACATATCTAGGCTTCATCAATCCCCAACTTGTTCGCGGCACAAGCTGCGTGATCATCAGCTGTCAGCACCGCTCACGACAGGTTAGGGCTTGATGCACCCCGCGCCGTTCGGTACTCTGTTGAGTTAGGTGCATGTGCTATGGGGTTTTGTGCTTGAAGCAGTTGCCAGACAAGTTTCATACATATGTGGGCTTCATTAATTGCTGACTTGTTGGCCGCACTACCTCCGTGGTCATAAGCAGTCAGCACCGATCATGACAGGAGGGTAGGGCTTGAAGTTCCCGCGCCGTTGGGTACACTGCTGAGTGAAATGCATGCACCATGAGGTGCAGCGCCGGCGCCAGTTGCCCCACAAGTTTTATACATATCTAGGCTTCATTAATTCCCAACTTGTTCGCCGCACACGGTGCGTGGTCACAAGCAGTCAGCAACTATCACGAAAGGGTAGGTGTTCAGGTACCCCCCGCCGTTAGGTACACTGCTGAGTAAAATGCATGCACCATGAGGTGCAGCGGCGGCGCCAGTTGCCCCGCAAGTCTTACACATATCTAGGCTTCAGTAATTGCCAACTTGTTCGCCGCACAAGCTCCGTGGTCATCAGCAGTCAGCACCGATCGCGACAGATAGGGCATGGAGCCCCCCCCCCCGTTGGGTACTAATGCTGAGTGAAACGCATGTACAAGGTTTTGCTCTGACGTCAGTTGCCCTGCAAGTTTCATACATATCTAGGCTTCACTAATTCCCAACTTGTTCGCGACACAAGCTGCGTGATCGTGAGGCAGTGAGCACCGATCAAGACAGGGTAGGGCTTGAACTACCCACGCCATTGGGTACTCTGTTGAGTCAAGTGCATGTGCCATGAGGCGCTGCGGCGGCGCCAGTTGCCCCGTAAGTTTCATACATATCTAGGCTTCATCAATTGCCAGCTTGTCCGCCGTACAAGCTCCGTGGTCATAAGCTGTCAGCAGAAATCACAACAGGTCAGAGTTGAAGTGCGAACCTAGACGGGGCTCAGCTGAGTGAAGTACGCAGGCCATGAGGTTTAGCGCTGTGCACAAGATACCATGTCAGTTTCATACATATGTAGGCTTCATGAACTCCCAATATGTTTGCGGCACAAGCTGCGTGGTCATCAGCGGTTAGCACCGGTCACCACAGGGTAGGGCTTGCAGTTCCCGCGCCGTTCGGTACTCTGCTGAGTGAAATACATGTACCATGAGGTTTTGCTCTGGCGTCAGTTGCCACGGAAGTTTCATACATATGTAAGCTGCATTCAATCCCAACTTGTTCGCGACACAAGCTGCGTGATCGTGAGGCAGTGAGCACCGGTCACGACAGCTCGGGGGTTGAACTACCCGCGCCATTGGGTACTCTGTTGAGTCAAGTGCATGTGCCATGAGGCGCTGCGGCGGCGCCAGCTGCCCCGTAAGATTCATAAATATCTAGGCTTCATCAATTGCCAGCTTGTCCGCCGTACAAGCTCCGTGGTCATAAGCTGTCAGCAGAAATCACAACAGGTCAGAGTTGAAGTGCGAACCTAGACGGGGCTCAGCTGAGTGAAGTACGCAGGCCATGACTCAGTCTCGGAGGTTTAGCGCTGTGCACAAGATACCATGTCAGTTTCATACATATGTAGGCTTCATGAATTCCCAATATGTTTGCGGCACAAGCTGCGTTGTCATCAGCGGTTAGCACCGGTCACCACAGGGTAGGGCTTGCAGTTCCCGCGCCGTTCGGTACTCTGCTGAGTGAAATACATGTACCATGAGGTTTTGCTCTGGCGTCAGTTGCCACGGAAGTTTCATACACATGTAAGCTGCATCCAATCCCAACTTGTTCGCGACACAAGCTGCGTGATCGTGAGGCAGTGAGCACCGGTCACGACAGCTCGGGGGTTGAACTACCCGCGCCATTGGGTACTCTGTTGAGTCAAGTGCATGTGCCATGAGGCGCTGCGCCGGCGCCAGTTGCCCCGCAAGTTTCATACATATCTAGGCTTCATCAATTGCCAGCTTGTCCGCCGTACAAGCTGCTTGTTCAACGAGTACCAGTCATGAAGGGTTTAGGGCTTGAAGTACCCCGCGGCGGTCGGTAAGGGTTGGCCTCAGTTTGATCATTTGCATTTTTGCAAGCCAGTGCACTTTTAGATACAACATTGTCTAAGCATCAAATCCATCCTACTCATAACACTTGCTTCCATATAAACGCAATAACTGCTGAGTGGGATCATTAACCGCCACTTCAAGTCGCTCTGAACGTTTGCAACTGAAAGAAGCATCCGTTGGCATATAGAACTGATCTTCATGCTTGCAGTGGTGCTTACGGCCAGCATGCTGCGTACGCTGCAGCTGAGATGCTTACATGACCGTAGTGATTATTTTCACTGAAGCAGCACAACGTGGACGCTAGCAACATGGCGTTGCCCAAAGTCTCACCTCAGGCCCACTCAAGCATGTAGTGTTGTCGCACTCTGTATAAAAATGCTATTCTGAGACTGCGATGTTTCAATCAGCTGGCAGCGCCTGACAGCAGCTGCAAAACCTGCTCGGGCATGAGTCGTCCTGCCCACATGATTCTGCGATGATCCATGGCCACAAACTTGATACATCCGGTGCTGCTCTCATTGACACTGCTACAGATGTGTCCAGGCGCATTTTGAAGAGAGCATCAGCTGGGGGTTGGCTAGCGTGAGCGATTTGGAAGCGGTGGGGCAAAGCAGTCCTCCTCGGACCTTACAAAGCTGGACACAATATGACATCAATGATACCCAGGTATGTCCCTGGTTCTGACTTGTTTAACATACCTTTTTACAATATCCTCATTTTACTGAATTACAATCAGTACATCTAAACAACATGTACATTCAAGCTGCTCCCTCTAGGCTGCCAGCGACGGTGTGTTTGCCATGACATAACGCGATCAAGGTCCTCTAATATACCACTAACAATTGTGTGTTTCTGACAGCCCAGTGTTGTAGGCACCTCACCATTGTGCACTTTGGTGGAATGCCTTATCCGTTAACGAGTGACTCAGGTTTGGAAGAAATGCTCGTCTGATTCGGTGCAGGTGACACAGCAGACAACGCGTGTACTCTTACATGATTCATGTTTGAGAAGACAGTTACTGAAACCTGACTTCAAGTTTATGGCTCACGCAGCAGACTGACTTGAGTCCACCAGTGGATGTGATCATGCAGATGCAGTACAAGCCGAACGCTGAGTGCCACATGTTTATTAAGCCCAGTTGAGCCTTCCATCACGTAACCTTCACAACTAATTCAAGGTTTTATTAACATATTCTGGTTTTATTAACATATTCTGGAGCACAGGCAAGTGTCTCACATGATGTAAGGGGCAGCCAAATGATAGATACATAATGCATCAGGCGACGGATTCGCAGAGTTTGACCGAGATACCGTGTAGTGGCAACCTGTTTGGAGTTCGCAAATGTTAAACAATTACATTCACCACTTCATTAGCTGAAGACGGACTGAGCACATGCGTCATCACAATAAACTACATGTACGTTTGCTGGTGAATACAAGCGGTATCCTGCGCAGCGGCGCGCCCGCAATGCTGATATTTTGCTGAATGCCTTGGCCGTGGTGCAGAAAGGGTCTTAAACTTCAAGTTAACAAAGAGCATCAAACTGATTGTTCAAGAGTTCAGGCACCCGGACTCCTGTGCTCAGAATTTTGCGGCAATTTACTTGAAGCCAAGGGAAAAGCTGGTGGTAGTCAAACCTGCAAGGGCGGCAGCGCCCGAGCAGAAAGACCTGCGAGGCCGCGCATGTGACTCCGTCCGTCAGCAGGTCTCGTAGCACAGAGGCGTACATTACTGCGTGTACGAGTCTTGTGGCACCCTGCGTCACCTGCGTTACTGAATGCTGCGGGGTGGAGCAGGCTCAAGTTCATGCGGGGAGTTGAGGTTGCGATCGACGGCCGGTCGCGGTGCATGCGCTGCGCACTGCGGCGACTCGGGGCCAGGACCTGCATAGCCTCCTCCTGTGTTGTCTACGCGTGTGTTCACATGCCCACGGGCTTGGCAACCGAAGCACAGCGGCCGCTGGCACCGACTCTCTGCGCGCAGGCGAGGCGTTCAGGCGCGCGCTGCAGCAGCTGCGCGAGAGCTGCAGCGGCAGCGGCGGCGGCGACGCGGGCTGGCCGCACCCCCCTGAAGCGCTCAGCAGGCTGCAGCATGTGTGGTTCGACTTCCGCGGCGAGGGCGGGTGGGCGAACCTCGACAAGCTCATGGCGGAGGTGGACGCGGCGGTGGGCGAGCACGGGGTCCTGGTGATCGGGCGAATGTGCGACATTTCGGCGTCGTGGGTACCAACTGCATGGACCGCCTGGACCGCATGAGCGTGGTGAGTACGCGCGCGTGTGCGTGGCCTTCTATTATTGGAATGCAGCGTGCCTGCAACGGCCAGCAGGCAGCAGCGCCAACCATATATATAACACAAACTGCCAAGAATCCTGTGCTTTCCAAGTTCCTTCGATTCATTTGATCGCATAATTGGATTGTGTTGTTGCAGAACACAGATTGATTGTGACTCAAGTTGCTGCTGCGCGATGAGTGACATGATATACTGACTAACTAACTTGAAGTGCACAATCAATATCTTATCAGCATTGAAAACTCTCAAAAGCGTAGCCGTCAACGGTTGATGTACAAGCCGGGACTTTACACACAGATGCTGAAAAACTTCAACGGCTGCTGGCACATACTAGCTCGAAACTGTCATGCGGAGCAGATTGAAGTTCAGCGCATTGAAGTTCACTGGCTTGGCTGTCGTCTCGTCGACCATCATGCATGTTCCACTGTGCCACTGCCATATGCAGGTCCGACCACTTTCTCCTGTTCAACTTGGTCCTCAATCACTTGTCGAAGTCACCCCCCGGTGGCTTACCATGCCAGCCAGAAACTACCAGTATCAAGTGCACCCCATGTCTCTTCGACACTGCACATGCGGAGCAATACGCAGATGTGACGCAAAGCAACTTGTATACAATGTGTATGTTGCTCTGCATCACGCGTGCAGAATGCCATCAGCATTGGCATGCCGTGTGACACTCGAGCAAGTCGGAGTCAGGCTGACACTGCCATTAGTACAGCATGCTGCAGCATCTCATGGCATGATCTCGACACAAATGCTGAGGCCATTGCTGTCTTTACGGACTCAGAGTCTCTGTCATTCTGCACTGTGTGATAGCCTTCTACTCTCTTCTCTTTCAGTGAGGCTGTCAGCGAGTCTTGCATTGATGTCACCGTTGATGCTGTGATGCTTGTTGAACAGGCCATCAGGATGGTGGGCATGCTGGACAGGGAACCAGCCCAGGCACATCAGCTCCTTGCTTTCGCTACACAAGGCGTCTGTGGCACTGGAGCTCAAGCGCCGTCAGCAGCTCAATTCCAAGAAGACCACTGCCAGGCACATATCTTCATCGCAGCAGATGGTCACTCAGAGGCCAGGTGCCAGTGGGGTTGGTGACACTGAGGCGCAGCGGAGCGGTGGGAATGGCGACAATGAGGCGCAGCGGAGCAGTGGCCATGAGCGACACCAATGCGGAGAGGAAGCTTAGTGACAATGGGTCAGAAGGGAAAGGTTACAGGTCAGGTCACGGAGGGATGCGGTCATCAGTGCCCATAATGCAACCTTAGCCTTTTGAGCGTGAGTACGATTGACTTCAAGATGGACGACTCCTGAGATTTGCGGGGGGGGGGGGCTGGGCGACGGCTAAGTTTGCACATGCGCGTGCTTTTCATTTCTCATGCACTTAGCAAGCAGGACCGTATGAACAGGAGTTCATGATGTTGGGAGGTCAAAGGTGCTCTTGCATGTGGGGTATGGCTCCACAACTACGGAAGTGGACTGAGTGTACACGTGTGCAATGCTTTTGCTGCACACACATAATAAGATAGCACTCAAAACGATGTGTGATGCATCTGCATGTGGTGGTGTCGTGAGTCACAATCTGTCTGCCTGTGCTTGACTATGTTGAGCTTCTTGGTTATGCACACATCTTGCCAGTGGTGATACTGGTTGTTGTGTATACAATGGTAGCACTGCACATGCATGTACCACATGGCTCTGCATGTTTAGCCAGTATCATAGGCATGAGCACAGTACATATGTCCATAGGTGCCCGTTGGGCACATGACGGCAACAGTATGGGTGCCTGATGGGTGCATGACAGGCGTATACCCATGTGCCTGATGGGCACCCAATGGGCACCTGAATGGGTGCCCGATGGGCGCCTGACGGGTACATGTGCCATCAGGCGCCTGATCGCCCAATCAGGCGCCCATCTGGCTTGCTGACCTGACGGGCGCCCATCGGGCGCCTGATTGAGGCAGGCGCCCATCAGGCGCCCATCAGGCACCTGATAGAGCATGTTTTTTTCCTGATCATCATGATGTTGAACATGAACTTGAGCATAACCTCAACTTGAATAGGACCTGGTGTTTGTTTAAGCACGACAGATGCCTGCAGGACAGACGCCACCTGCAGCAACACTTATCCGGAGTCCGGGGACACTGACGTGCGCGGTAACAGCTCATATTGAATCGACACGAAACTTTGAGGTGCACCGAATTTTCAAATTTGCCGCATGGCAGTGCTCATTTCCTCGCATCACAGTGATTCGGCACGTTAAGTAAACTTTTGCTTGCTGCTCCTGTCTGCCATGTACGCAGAAATTTGCCGACATCGCGCAGTGCACACCTCCTGTCATAACCGATGTCCGCATGAACTGCAGTTACTAGTAGGACAAGTGCTACAGAAACTATGATAGTATGTACTACGCAACTCAGCAGCACTCAGCAGCTCTCACATGATGATTCTGCACCGCAGACTCAGGCTGAGTGGTGCTCAAGGTACTCGTAACTTGAAGCCGCCTAACCCTACTAGTAACCCGAACCCTGCCCCTGCATGCCTCAAAACCGCATGTGGTTGCATCACGCAGCAGTGCTCACAGCATGTGTCACGGTGATGCTCATCATTAATGCCGCGGCGCTGCTTGTCACACGGTGCATATGTTAAGGGACATATGGCATTGCATAGCTGTACAACAGCGCCCACCTCTTGGGCCATCTCGCCATTGGTGGCCGTCTTCGCATGCAGCCATTCGCAGAGGCCTCTGGCAGACATCCTTGACCTCCTGCCACACGCAACAGCGAAGTGACAACGCGTACGGCACCGGCCAACTTTATCGAATGTTTTATGAATCCATCGCAGTTGTTGGGGACAGAACAACCACTGAGTCGCGCAAAGTCAGCATCCGATGTGACTGTTTGGGCTACTAGTAGTACTGTCGATGAGACACACTTAGTCTAGCAGGTGCACAGTGACTCACTGATGTCACGCTTTGTACATTGCGGCATGTCATGCAGCGACGCCCCCATGAGACATTCTCAGGTTCGACTAGTGTGCAGCACTCGCGCAATCACCAAACACATGATGCCACACCGGACACAAAAGCAAAAAACACAGGCCATGCTATTCAATGGCTACAACAATTTTAATGCACGCGCTAACGACTCGGCGAAAGCGCTGCCCATATGGACTTGTCTGCCGTGGCGAAACCGGTCGCAGTGCTGCAGCGTGCGGCAAGCCCGTAACGAAGCTGAAGAACGCGGCGAAGCGCATCATCAAAGTTTAAAAAGCTTCTCCATGAGCAATGCCACCTGCGGCAATTCCTGCCATCTAGCCACGGCAGCACACGATGATGCCGGCGCTCACACCCATGCGCCAGTGCTCTGCCTGCCGCCGTCACAGGCCCAGTGCTGATGCTCAAGGCCGTGCACCAGTGCTGCGTCATCGCCGCCGCTGCCACCACCACCGCCGCCGAGCATCGCCTTGCAGCTACGCAGTCAGTGTGCATCGCTGTGTCAACTTGAACTCCCCAGCCCCTCCGCCTGCAAGTCACCGCGCACAAGGCTGAAGGACTCTAGAGCTGGACCTGCGTCATAGCCCTCCTTGCTGTCGCAGGCAATGAGCAGCAGCGGTGTGTGGCCGAGGCTGGCGACGCCCGCCGCCGCCGCCACCGCCGCTGCTGCACCGGTGTCGTGGCCCTCCTTGCCGTCAAACTCAATGCTCGAGCAGCAGCGGCGAGTGGCCAAGGCCGGTGATGCTTGCCGCCGCCGCTACCACCGCCGCCGCTGCTGCTGCTGCTGGTACTAGCGCCATATCACCCTCTTCTTCACTGTGGTCTGCATCGCCGCCGCCGCCGGTGCTGGTGCCGCCGCTGCTGCAGCCATGGCAGTGGCGGTGCTGCCAAGCTGCTCTGCGCGCACGGCAGGCATGCAGCTGACCAGTGCAGAGAGCCGCACCTCAGCACACCGCAGCACCTGCGCTACACTGTTTCCATGAACTGCTGCTGTCGTCCCAGCTCGTTGAGCAGCGACGCCACGGACGCGGGCGCCGCGCCGCCGCCGGGTATGCCCGCACGCCCGCTGCTGCTGCCGCCACGGAATACTACGCCCCGCGCCCTGAACATAAGTTACAGCACAGCCGACGCCAAGGGGTGGCCCAGTGCGGAAGAAGAGTCCGGCGCGCGCCCCGTTGAGCAGGAGCGCTGCGTGCATGTCAGCAAGCATTGTGCAGCACAGCGCCACCAGCCGTAGCTTAGTGCCGGCACGCTAATCCGCTTTCCAGGGAAGCAGCTGGTGTCGCGTATGTCCGCCCGCTGCATGTGCTGCTGATCGCGATCAGTCTGCGTACGCGGCAACGCATCAACCAGCAATTGGCGTTGAGAAATGTGGAGGGATGCAAAGTTCAGTTCCATGTGCACCGCAATCAATGATGGCGCATGAAAAGTGCGTCACGCTTCCTCACCACCTACACCAACATCGTTCTTCACATGTCAGCACACAGCAATATGCGGTGCCATAGTGCAAACCAAGGCATTCGCTGGCGTGATCACTGGCATTGGGCATCAAGGGTTAATGATTGGAGGTGGAAATGAGGGTTTGGGTAATGCTGAGGCTTGATTCTTATAGTTGAACTGTGTGCGCACGCTATGCAGTTTCATGCGCACGAGCCGTTGAGCTGCACTGACTCAACATGCCTGTTGGAGCATATGACAATCACATGCTCATTAACCCGCTTGCATGATTGACGGTTACAGCAGTAGCATTCGCCGGTGGAACGGCCTACTAGCAGTACACCACCGGCACCAGTCTTCAGTTACATTGGTCACCTTGGCATCTACCTCTGGCAGCATGGAGTAGCAGACCTGTGAGAAACAGCACTCTATAGGGTGCATCAGGTCACAAGTTTGAGCTAAAACACTGACACAAAGGTAAAGCATCCTCTTTGGATTGCATCGTGAAACCATGCAAGTGGTGTTGTCAACTATACCTGCAATGTTGCACACACTGTATTTGTCAGTGCTGAGCTTTCGCCGATCGCTACGTCCCAACCGTACACTGAGCTATGTCTCAGTTGACACAGCCCGTGGCTATGATCTGCTGGCTAGAGCAGCCCCTGCAGCACACCTCAGCAGAGCGGTTGACCAACTTATGGGTACTAAGCCAACATGGTTGAACTGGCGGCTTGGCAATCTCTCGCAGTGGCGGTTAAAATTTGTGCCTGCATCACAACAACAGTGAGCCTGGATCTTGTGGCACCGTAGAGAGCTGTTGCTCACTACTTGGTTGTTCCACACCGGCAGAGGTAGACATCAAGGCGACCAATGCAACAGAAGACCGTCGCCAGTCGTGTGCTGCTAGAAGTGAATGTATTGTAGTCTGTCTAGTAGTACGTACCTAGGGTTAACCCTAACCCTAGTAATGAGCATGTAACTGCCATGTGCTCCAACAGATCTACATAAGCATGCATGTGCATGTACAAGCCTTGTGGATTGAGTACCTGCAAGTCGTCGCAAACGTGCGCAGCGTCTGCGCCTGCTCCTCTGTGCACTGCGCGTGGTGGTCGCGCACCTGCAGCGTGACGTCATGGAGAGTCAGTGTCAGCAAATCAGTAGGAATATGCGGCGGACAGCAAAAAAGAGGGAGAATTCAGTGCAAAGTTCAGTGGTAAGCAGGGGTGCTCAGCTTAAAAAAGCACCAGCATCACCAGCTTCGCCACAGCCACCGCCAGCGTGTTTGTAACGCTGAGCCCATTGTTTTATGGCGCATTTACTGGAACAGCATTGGTGACGTGGTAGGGCAAGAAAATTGAAACAGAAGTACCACAAGAGCGTTGCTGAATATGCTGCAGCGGAGATGCATTTCTTCCTCTGCCAAGTTGCAAATCAGCGTGGTATGGCGCAGATGGCGGTGGCAAAATTCAACCGCTGGCAAGTCACCTGAGATCACAAGTATTTGTCTGAGTGCGGCGCAATGATACGTATTCGCTGTACACCTGCAACAGTCCTCTTGAAAGCTGTACTGACTGGTGTGCAAGCTCAGTAATTGGGCGGGCACGACTTTAAACCGTGGATGGTGTTGGCCTCCTTTATTCATTTATCGTATGAAATAAGCATAGCACTTAAAAAATGTCAAAGTGCGCAGCGAATTGCACCTTCTATTGTGATCAACAAAGAATTGGGGCCACCTTCTAAATTTACATGAAGGCGCACACACCTGATATGGAAAGCAGCACACCGTGCATCTGGACGCAGTGATTGACAGCGTCATCGCCAGCTACAGACACGCATCAAATGCAGATTACTCTAATTGATGAATCAATTGCTATCCAAGCCCCCCTCGCGGGTTGGACCTACTGATAGCGGGCACAGCTCGCACATCAGGCTGGATGTGTGGAAAGCCGGTGTTGCTTCATGCGGCAGCATCCCAAATAGGCACAGCAGCCACCGCTTGCACCCACTTTTGCGCTCAGCTGTGGCAGGTCACATTTGCAATGAAGCATACCGGTGACACAGGCGATGGTGCTCAGAGAGCGTAGGCTCACGGTGTGCCATCGGTACAGTACTGTACCACGAAGACCGCACTGACGTCCAGCAACTGTATCGAGGGTCTTGGTGCGCCCGCAGCGTAGCATTGCAAATTTGGTGCGTTTACCGCACCGGTGCAGCACCAAAGCCGCACAAAAGGGGGGCCATTTGTCCCGACGTATTAGTACGACAGTATGCAGGTAGTTAACAGGCCACTGTTTGTTTTTTTACGCTGTTTTGTAACTGTACATTGCAGCTACAGTGGGGGAGTCCAAGGACGCGAAGGGCAAACACCATGTCCGGTGGTCCGTCACCTTGAAGTCGTAGCCTACTGAGTGGGTCTTTGTGTTGACATGATGCATATGAAAAGCTGGGCAAGCAGACCGAGCCATTGATTAAGGAGTTTGCGATGCTCTCGGCGTTCTGCTTAGGTGGGGGAAAGCAGATGCTAGACGTACGTATTGCACAACGCTGGATCTCAAATAGGCAATATTAAGCTTCAAATATCCTCACGGACCTGAGCACGTCACTGGCACAGGGCGAGCCATGGCGTACACGCGCAGCGTGCGAATGCTGGGCTGCATTGCAGAAGCAGTGTCCACGCTTTTCAGGCGCAGCAGAAAACTGCTACCGAAGGTTGCTGCATTGGATTCAAACCTGGGAACACACGAACATACACTTCCTGGGGCCTGCATGAAAACAAGTCTGCAAGCAACACAGAATAGGGAATACAGATCTTCATCATGGCCACACTGTCTGACAGCGGACTATAGCCGAGGTAATGCTGCCACTAGCTGTCTTCACGATGTCGATGTCTGAAAAACTCGACTTTGTTCATTTGCTCACGGAATTGTATGACGGCATCGCCCTTCAGGGCTGGTTGCAGTTGGCTGCTGCAATCCATTTCGCCTTCCAGCGCGCAAAGCCGGTGGCAACGATAGCTACCGCTCGTTGTGAACAGATGCGGCGTCGTTTATTCGTTTCAAAGTTCAACGCGGTTGTTGAGGTTTTCGCTGGAGCCTAAAACACAACACATGGAAGCTGCTGCCGGTAGAGAGCCTGCAAAGGGAGTCAAGAGCCATAGGGTGAGGGTGAGCCGATAGCGACAAAACGATTTCCTGAAGGCAAAGGCAACGCTCACATCGTCGACAAATAAAAAATTACCTCAATTGAAATCGTTTGTTATCGACTGTACAATAGTCAGGGCAGCTCAGATGTATCAACAGTATCATATTTTGTCTAATGCTCAGCCTTCTGGACCCAAAACCAGTGCCGGGTGCGCTTTGGTCACTTCGCATATGGACTGATGCGAACAGCACTGGCGCTGCGCTGTCGAAGTTGATCCAGGCCTCCCACAAGGCTTCCACGGCTCCCATGGGCAACTCTATGTAGGCTCCTGGCTGTGTGGAGAGATGGTCATGCACCGCAGAGCTACTACACTAAGTATGCATTCAAAAACGACATTCAGGCTTCACCACTGCAGCCCTGATACGCTGCTGCAGCTGCTCCACTAGTGTAGGCCTACCTGATCAGGACGTGTTTCTGTGTGTGGATAACTTGGTGGCCAAAGCTCACCAGCAAACATGTGCAGAATCTGATGTAGCACACTTTGTATTGCTTTGCTCGATTGTGGAGCAGGCTTGTGGTGGCAGTTGTGCACGGATGCTTGGGCAGACGCATTACCAGGGTCAGCTGAATTTGCGTTTCAAAAACAATAAAGGTCTGATGCAGCGTTGGTCGCGCAGTTGGCAGAACACATGCCCAACGACGGCTCTGTAGCGCAGTACATACAGCCATTTTATGGCGCGATGCTTCGTTCAGTGCATTGTAGTAACCATACACGTTCAAAATGTGCACGTTCGTACACCACGATTACAACCTCTTTGTTAAAATTTTTGCGGTATCTGCTACCAAAGTCCCTGGTTTAAAGTGATGGTAGAAAGTGTCATCATCAATATAATCTCAAATGAACGCAACGCCACATTTCAGCAGCTCTTCGCGCTTGTCAGTAGTCGAGCTCATGTAAAACCTTGCTGCGATAGTGGTTGATGACGCCTTCAAAAGCAGCATGTTTACTCTGCTGACTGTGGGATGGTGAATGTGGCTTTACACCTGTCACAGTCTAATATGTTCAAGGTTTGCGGCCCCAGCCAGCTGACCAGTCTCTACTCTGTTGGGGGGCACTCCCGAAGGCCTTTAATGAACTTTATGTCATCTCATGCGCTTAGTGATGGGCTAAGGCCATCGTGCAGAGGCCTGCTCAGACCCGCTTGTGGCCCAACGACGCCACTTTCTCAGCCATAGTCCTGCACATTTTGGGCACTGCCAAGCTTCTGACACTGTCAGGCCCGGCTCATTCGGGGACGCCTACAGTACTCTCACTGCAGCTAGGCATCGTATGCAGGATGTGCTGGACATGAACTTGGTATGCCAGTTTCAGCAGGATCTTGTGTCAAAGTCACAGCGCTCCTGAACCAGTGCATGCTTTTAGATGCGCAGAAGCGGACCGCATAAGCAATGATTTGCCAGTAAAACACTGGTGTTTCACAGTGATTCCATAGTAGTACGCAAAACCGGCAGAGCAGGCATCTGCCGCACCATGACTTGTCGTCGTGTGCCAGCGGGAGCCAAGCCATCACGCTAACTGCGGTTGTGCTTCGTCCAGCAGGAATGTCATCGCAGGGTTAGAGCAACCCAACCTAACCCCAACCCTAACCTAACCCTAAGCAGTCGTGAGGGTTTGGGCTGACTTGTGTATGTCAGTCTTCAGGAAGTGAGGATTAAAATCAGGATGAAGATAGAAGGCAATGCTTGCAAGAGCACGCAGTTGAGATTTGCCACCACTTCCCCTGTCACCACTTTAGCTCAATCGATTGATTTAGGTCTGGCCCTGACGGAACCGCCTAGATTTATTTTGAGCTTCAGCTTCAACTTGTCATCCCAGCGCATTTTTCCTTGATTGCTGCGCCAAGGCGTGTGCACAAGCGCCCACTAGATGCGGTGACAAGTTCTGACAGATGTAGTTCGTGGAGATGCAGCGCACTTGTCAAATAACCTGCTACAATGACACCCACGCAATGAAACGACTCTCAGCCTGCGCCAAGTTCAGGTCTTGACGTCGCTCTCAAAGACCTGTCAGTGAACCACCTGCTGACACACCAACTGGCTTCAAGTTGCCCCCCTAGGCAAACATAAGTTCATGACCTCTGGTGCCGATGCCTATGCCTTTGGCATGTTTGTCTGATGCATCCTTTGGCTGTCTGTCGGCTGTCTGTCTATACCCCTTGATCCCGCCACCTTGCAGAAAGCATGCTGGAACTGCGCAAGGCGCAGCAAAGTGTGCAGCAAAGACTGGCCTTGTCAGCTGTGCAAGCAGCAGCACATTGCGTGTGAGTACAGTCCCAGGAAGTCACCAGCTGCGCCAATTTCTTCGCAGCAATCGACGCAACGAGCCACTCAATCTGCCGCAATGCAGCCAAAGCCACCTGACAGAGTCAGCCTTGTCCACAACGAGCACGTCCGCGCCACACAGATGCAGCAGCAGCAACAGCAGCAGCAGCAGCAGCGGCTTGCGCCAATGCTCATGTACCACCCACATCAAGGCAGTGCCACCGCATGGCAGAGCATGGACTACAGACAGCAGAGCACTCAAGTTGGCATGCCCGGCGTGCCCATGCTGTGCAGCACAGCCACGTATGCAGCGTACCACGCCAACCGCGCTTCCGCAGGCGGCATGGCCCAGCAGGCCATGGATGGCACGGCTCAGGCGCGCAGCAGCAGCAAACAGATGAAGCGCGAGAGAGACAGCGCAGTGCCCGTGCTCGCAAGTGAAGCTGCCACAGGGTATCCGCCGGAACAGGTAGTGCCGTGGTCCAGCAGCACTGCTCAGCATCGCAACTCCGCAATTGGTCTACCTGCTGCGGCTCAGCTGTGTGCTCCTGCGCAGCAGCACGTGCAGCAGCAGATGCAGCCAGAAAGGGGCGATCGCGACCGCATGGAAGGCATTCAAAGGGCCTCTGCGTCTGAGGTGCCCGAGCCTGCGCAGTACTGCAGTGCGCAGCAGCAGCAGCAGGTAAATCTGGATCATGCTGCCGCATCGGCAGCGCAACGGCAACTTCCTGCAGCACCACCAATGCAGGCTAATGCCCCTCCTTCACTGCTTCCAAGCAGTGGAGGCGGCGGTGGGGTTAATGATGATGGCAGTGCAGCACCAATCGCAGAGCGAACAATACCGCGAGGTAGGGAGAGTCCTGACATTGAGGAAGTTGATGTGCACGCAGACCTTGAAGTATGCGCATTGAAGTTTCACAACGCAATTGCGGTTGTCGTAGACGACTGGAAGAACAAGGTGCGCCAGCCGCAGGATGTGCTGGCAGCTTGCGAGCAGAGCGAGCGCGCCTTGATCCTCGCGTACAGAGAGTGTGACGAGAGCAGTATCAGGGATGAACAGGAGCGTAACATGGCGAACTGCAACCTTGCCAAGCAGTTGAAGACTCAGCTCCGTGAGTACGTGAGCAAGTACAAAGAGCGTGAGCCGCTGCGGAACATTGCAGCCTCTAACTCAGAGCTCGACAGCACTCTGCGCATGACAGTAGACATGATCAGTACCTGGGGTGGAGGTCCGGGCGACAGCAGTAAGAAACAACGTGTGGATGGGTGACTGTGCAACATGCCGAAGAACATGTAGCGGTTTTCGGCGATGGCACAGCATGTTAGTTATTTTACTAAATGAAGACGCTTGCAGCAATTTTATGCTGACTCGATTACTGCACCACAACACTATGAGCCTCTTGCGTCTGTTGTGTCTGTTTGCAGATGTTCAAACCTTCCCCTCTGGTCTATGCATGTGAGGCATGTTGGCTGGTTGATGGCATTACGTTAGGGGTCATTGTACTTTGTATTAATTCTCGCTCAGGGCGCGAAAAAGCCCAGATGATTGGCATCTAGCTGTAAGGAATCTACGTGTCGTATGACAGTCTGAAAGTGTCGCAACGACAACCACTCAAACGCCGCCGCCGCCAAATGGCATCTCGGGGTCCTCCCCTCATTGTACTTTTTATTAATTCTCGCTCAGGGCGCGAAAAAGCCCTCATTGTACATCTTCTAAAGTGCATGCCAACTGGTCACCCTGGCCACTGCATTGTGGTGCGAGTAGCACATGCTCACAGAAGCCTGCAGTCATCGTCAACACCCCAGCGCAAAGAACTTGTTTCAGCCCTGACTCGCCCTCTAGAGCTCCTATGCAATGCGTGAATGTATGCCATGTAGCCAGGGGTCTAGACCATTCTTCTGCATTATCTCGTATTGTCAAGTGTGCTGGATGACGACTAAGTCGCCAAGGATATGCGTCATGCAGCATGCACAGTAGGCCAAAGACAGCAGACGAGTCTATGATGGTCATTGAGCATTTGACGGTAATGTTTTGAGCCATGTGACAAGTCTCAGGGTACACATCTGGTCGCAACATGCAGTCAGTAAGCTAAGCCACCTAGCTGCTGGTCTTTGTCATCCCAGGGCCACATGTTGCCCTCAAGGCACTGCCCACTGTCAGGTACGTGTTTGCAGCTTATGCAACTGCAGCCCATGCTTGTTGCCACATCAACCTAAATGCTGCGCTGGTCATTGCGATGTACGTATGGACTTGTATTTGTAAAGGCCCAAGGGAGGCCGGGTTGCCTATGCAATCGAAAAGCTTGCGTCAACGCAGCAGCCTAGTCTGCGCTGTGCCCTAGGAGTTTGGATACCGGCGCCGCAACACAGCCCAGCATTGCGATGTACAATCTCAGATCTCGCTGATGATGCCCGTGGGCAGTGGACACAGATGGTATACACAGCTGTGCAGCTCTCACAGTCTCTGAATTTTTGCATTAATTCTACGAGGTGAACAGTGTCAAAGCATGCAGGACGTGTGTAGGATGCGATTAAATGCCTGAGCAAGTACACGCAGTGTGTCAACTGTTCCATCCAGGTCCAAAGTGTATGACGAAGCACCTTTGAAGTGCGCAATTGCTCAGTCAGCGTGACTATGGCTGGTTTACATAGCGTGCACAAGGCACGTCTTCACAAGTGTTTGCTGTAGCAGTTGGCGCCCATGAAAGAAGAAGCAGCGTAGAAGTATCAGGTATGCTATAGCCCAGGCGTCAGCGCCATGACACAAGAGGCTAGCTGCTTTCAGCGGGCCTGCCATGAAAGTTGCATGAATCAGGAGAAAGGTGTTGTGCTGCTGTTACTCTTTCTTGCTGCGTTAGCCGCCGCGATCATCGCGCTTTTTGCACTGGACAGCCGGCTCCTCACACCAGCACATGTGCGTCATGAATGTGCTTCGAAGTGCTCGTTGCGGAGCCATCCTCAGCAGCTGGATTTCCATGGTAATGGTGTGGACTGCTGGTACAACATTGGACAGGCTTTGCTTTGACCTGTATGCCAGAAACACAAGTGCGCCATATCACAAACTTGGACACCAATAATCACGGTGCACACAACACAAGTCCTTGAAGTGCGCCATATCACAAACTTGGACACCATTAATCACGGTGCACACATCAGCATTTTCGTTTATTGATTGATGTACATACCCATGATGCCTGTAAATTCTTGCGCGCCAAGGCCATGCTGCTTCCAGTGCAATCTGACATTTGACAAAGCTACTTTGCTTGAATGCACGTGCGTGCACAGAAACAGTGCACATTGAACAATACATACCCCGTCCCGCCCTCCCAACCGTTGCCCCAGTCAGTATGGTGCTCTGAGAGAAAGCAAGCGTAAATCACACGAGCATGGTCACAAACATACAAATTGACAGACCCATGCACAAAATGTGTAGCAGCTAGGAGCAGGCATACTTTATTAAAGCAGCAGCTACTCTAGGCGATTCCGCATCGACGCTCACATTGGAAGGCAAGGTCTATCATACATGGGGGCGGCAGCTCTGAGACTCGGCGCTGCCTCCACGAAGCAGTGCTCATGTTGACACACCCCCTCTAGGTAGGTATTCTTTGTGAAGGTACATATGCGGCAAGAAAATTTTCCACAAAAACCACCGACATAAAGTGAAACACACACACATTGCGCCCCCTCCCCCCCCTCATGCTTCTGCATTTGCCGCGGAAACAGTCGCCAGTATTGTGTGCCTGCAAGCGCACTGGTAACACTGTCTGCATCCACTCCTCTTGCTGGCATCATCTGCTAAAATACTGTGCCCATCAGCACAGTCGCTTGCTGTCGCTGGGGAGGCAGCAGTGCTTAGACTGCAGCGGCAGGCCACTTGGCGCCCGTCAGCTGAGTGCTGCAGGAAAGAGAACAAGTGAGGAGGCAGCGCGAACGTTAATGACATTGATGTGGCCTGAACAGTCAGTGTCCGGGGGGGAATTGGGGAATTGCTGCAGCTCATGACACCACAAGAAGACGAGACCTCAACGTGATGTGTACCGGACCTGAACTGTGCGTTGTATCCGGAAACTGCCTGCCTGTGCGCCATCACACGGCAATGAAGTGGAGCAACACATGCTTCTGTCTGGCGACGTCTGTTGCTCACTTGCTGTGGCCGCAACAGAGAGGGACATGTTTGCTTTCTTTTTCTTCCCCTTTCACTGTAGCATTCACTATCAGCACGCTGGACACAACCTGCACCGCGCAACCTTCCCTGGCAATTGCAGCCTCTGTGCACCATGCTCCACATGTGCGCATGCAGTTGCGCCGCTCGACTGAGATGTCACATTTTCTGAGCTCCTGGCTGCATCTCGGACCCTTTCATGCTGCTATGGAGTGAAGTTTAAAACTCAACTTGAAGCAGGCTCTCACCGAACGGCCCAATGACGCCCTGCCCATCTGATGCGCAACATCGTACAGCGTAGTTCTGGATAATGCTCACTTGACTGTGCTTACTTCAAAACCCTCTGCATTGTCCACATGCACGGCCAGAGTAAACTCTACTGTGGTGATGCTCACCTGAGCTCCCACATCTTCTCAGCCCTGGCCTGGTCCTTGACCATGTCGCTCTGCTCGTTCTCAAACATCTCGCCGCCAGCGCCGCCCGCACCCACAACGATGCCATCCTTCAGGACACCGACCTGCTCAGACAGGGCAGGAGTGGTTGGTATATGTGAGGAATTGCGTGGATAAGCATCATGTGGTGGGATGACAGTGCATGATCTCTTTAGCTGGGGTGTGCATGTGTACGAAAGTCAGACAAAAGGGAATTGAGGAGCAAGCAAGGGCTTGCTGATGCAGTGTGGCTTGGACGGACATCAGGCATGATCGTACGTGATAAATGCCTTTATCTCAAAAAACACTCGTCTGCTGTGTGACCTCCAGGATGAATGCTTTTCTGTGTTTCACAGTGTAGCATTTATTCCCAGCACCGGCTTGGGCACTGGCTTTGTTGGAGTCGTCCGTGCATATTTTGAGTACCTGCAGCTGTATAGCCCTTCATAGCCCTTCTGTGCAGTCAGCCCAATGTTTAGCTACAGCAGAGGGCTCCACCAGACAACTGAGGTAGAAAGTACGGCAACTTCAAGCACTGCACTACAGCCATATGCCAAAGCTCTGTTCCACACACCGCAGCAATTCTCGCCAAACTTCTATTCCACACACCGCAGCAGTTCTTGCAGAGTCCGCTGCCACAACACAAACACATGTAGGAGTGCTTGCACAAGTTGAACTTCACTTCACAACCACTGCTTGGAGAGCAATGCGTATTACCAAGCCCTCCCCCTCCCCCCTCTCCCTAACCCCCCCCCCCCCTTGAAGCAAGTACATCCTGGTCTCACACTGTGCTACATCAAGGTGTGGCATGCAGTACATACCTGCTTGGCATTTCCATTCCAGCTCCAGTACACGCCGCTCTTCTTGCATGCGGGGTCAGCGACCGTGGCAGCCAGGCGCTCGCCTGGAAAGGCAGTGCACAGCAGCCATCCACATCGGGGTGTTAGCAAACTTCAACTGCGCATGAGTCAAACTTAATGTGCAATGAGAACCTCTTGGACATGCATGACTGCAGCCTGAGTATTGCGGACCGTGGGTATTGAGAAGCATCAAGGCTCGGAGCCATTATCGCAAGTGTCACAGCCAGCATGGTTTGTACAACTCTGTGTGTGTTGGGGCACCTGGATTTGCGCGTGCTCGTAGTTCCACTTCAAGTGCATCTTCATCCACGAGCCTGGTGCTGTGCAAAGTTCATGAAACATGCCTTTTTCAGCACATTCACACTTGTGACATAGGCGCTGCTGTTTTGCTGGCTTGCAATCGCCGCATGAACATACCATGTGTTCAACGCCACATGTAAACTCTAAAAGCACTGGGGGGAACGTGCGCCTGCTATGCCATTAATGTCGGCTCAGTCGATAGTTAAGAAGGGGGTTGAGCTGGAGCGCCCACCTGGCTTGATGTCACCTACTTGCTTGAGCACTGCCGTATCGCTGCTCATTTGGAAGTTACGAGCTGCACAAATGATGACCTTGCACTTGGTACAACAGCAGATGCGTAGTTGACGCTTCAGTTGTAGCGATAATGGATTGCTCGTCGCCACACACAGTGCACACAACGAGCAGCAGTCCGAACCGCCTCTTTGGCCAACACCATACATACATGCCCTAGTTCCAGTACATACCTGCTTCATCCTCTCCGACGTAGCCGCCGGTGACGTAGCGCATGAACAGCGGGAAGATGGTGCGGAACCACTGGCGCTTCTCGCGGAAGAGCGCGGTCTGTGAGACATGAGCAAAAGCATTGTATCGCTTGCTGTCAGCTGCGCGCTTGCCGGGGGGGGGGGGAGGGGGGAGGGGAGCTCAAGGAACACAATGTGGCTGACCGTTGCCATGCATGCACAAGGCAATATACTACTGTACCGTGAATGCACATGTGAGCTGTGCACTTGCCCAAGGGGCACATTTCAAATCACACAATATGATTGAGCAATGTTGTGAATGATTGAATGGTGCAGTGATGAAGTCCATCTTTGAAGTGCAACACCGCATAATTATCTGAACTGCATGAGCCGCTAACACAATGTCGCATTTAGTCTTGGTCGTCCTCTTGCAGTGCTCACCTCGGCAATGCAGCCAGGGTACATGGAGGTGAACGTGATGCCGGTGGACTTGTGGTAGCGCCTGTGCAGCTCATTGACGGTCATCATGTTGAGCACCTGATGACTCACAAGAGGCAGAGCGGCAGCAGACGCAAAGAGCACGTGTGTCAGTGAGGTTAATGGTGGCAGCGATCAACAGTCACATGTCTCTGTATGCAGGTGGCGGATGTGGTGAGCACTGTCAGTCAAGAACCGTTGCCTCATGTGCAGTTTGAAGCCACAGCATCTGTTGTAGCTTGACACACAAGCACCATCATGAACATGTGTTGCTGTTAGTCTGCTCGGTTTGCATTCATCACGACTCCAGCAGCAGTCAATATGAAGTCTCGCAATCAGGGATTAATGCCACGTACTGTTGTTTCTAATGCTGCACCCTTGCCGCCCTCATGAGTCCGAGAGCCTTCAACGACCTTGTCGTTGATCCGTTACTTCAAGATTAAGGTATTGCACCAGGCCCCGCTCAAGTCAGACCCTAACCTGCACTCATGCGCATACGCACCTTGGAGTCCTTGTAGGCCTTGGCGCCGTTGAAGGGCTTGCCGTCGATCATGGCCACGGGCTTCACGCCTCCCTTCTCCAGACCACCAAGAGTGCCAAGGTCGGCGCGCGGCCAGACGAGGCCGCCGCCAATGGAGTTGCTGCGCATGCGGTGAGCACAATGTGCAAGTGGTCAGATCAGGCAGCTGGGAGCTGTGCGGCAGCTGGAAAGGTGCGGCGCGACAGCGATACAGCAAATGACTTCGCGCATCAAGGCTTGCTCACTGTGCTTAAGCAGTCAAGCGCGTGCACGACCTGTTACAGCGCCTTCAGCTACCGTCATTTGAAACGGATGCGCTGAATGAATGAGTGGTGCCGCCTGCATGGACTCACAGGCTCTTCACAAACACCACAGCGTACAACGACCCTCCTTTAACTTCAACAGTGACATGCACACACGGCAAAGTCACGCACGTGTTGCCGGTGATGGAGCCCACAATGACCACGCGGGGGTCCTTGGCCTTCTTGATGGTGTCCATGAGCAGGCTCACAAGCAGGAAGTGCCCCATGTGGTTAACGCCCAGCTGCATCTCAAACCCATCCTCGGTCCAGTTGGGGACGAGCTTGGCGGGCTGGTACACTGCCGCGTTGCAGATCTGCGCCACCACGAGATAAATATGAAACGAATCGTAATGAGGATTGTAGTACTTTGAAGTATCATGCAAACGAGGTATGATGTAGTTGTGACGATGCATTGCTGTCAGTCTGACAAATGCGTTGAAGGCATGTCGTATGAATGAATCGTAGACCAATGCTACGGTGTAAGTCATGCAAGCGCACCATGCCGCCTCTTTTAACAGTCACAACTTCACATGTCAAGCCGTGGCGCGCGATGCATACATACGCATTACTGTTGCGGTTTTGCTATCCCTCTAGCGGTTTTACACCTGTGCCACGCAGGCAGACGCAGCAATGATCTCGCCAGTTCTTGATATTAGTGCCACGCCCTGGCTTGAAAGTTGTAAACAATCATTGTTGATGGTGTACATACCGTTGGACAAGTACGCTGGAACATGCGTTCTCTTTGGGTCAGGGCCGTGCCCAGTCTCACAGTCCACGAGTGCTGATGGCACGTTGAACGAATAAACATACATTTCCAGGCTAAGCACCAACACAACGTACAACAGAGCACTTGAGCCATGCGACGTGAAAGCTGTGCACAACATCATAAAGGCTGTTGCGCCTGTCCATCTAGCTGTACATGCATCAAACAACTGCAAGTACGTACCAGGGAGTCAATGCTCCTGTTGGCGGCAAAAGCCTTGAGCTGCTTGGCAAACTGGCGCACAGAGGACAGCGACGCCAGCTCCAGCTCCATGATCTTGTAGGAGGACGGAGGCAAGCCCAGCTCACTGCAACAGGCGTAACATGTCAGAGCAGAAGCATGAGTTTTGTGTCTTGTTGGAACCAGGCACATGACATTCGCATGCTTAGCATCAGCGGCAGTAGGCTGGCGAAGGGTTATGCCATCACCGGCGTAGATGCCTCCAGAAAGCAGCAGTCAAGCCACCGTCACCTGCATGTTGTCACACACACAGGAATAAAGCTGCATCTGAGATCAATGTTTGCGTGTGCGAATCATACCGTCACGTACTGACAATGCTAGCAATAACAATGCCACCATCACCATACACCTCATAACCGAGAAGTGATACAGTGGCTAACAACACCTCGAGAGCCGTACACGTTGAAAAATGACTGCATTCCTGCATTCAATTCAAATCACCTACATGGGCGCTGTACGAGTTGCTGCTGAAGTGCCCCCAGTTTGGGTGGTTGTGAAAGTTCAGATGCTGTTGCACTCATGCAAACAGTAGGGATTGTACTCACTCAGCGACCGTCTTCATCTTTTCCGGATCCCGCACAGCGCACACCACAAGGTAGTCCCCCTGTGCAGGACACAACAGCCCAATGCCAATGGCGTGGTGAATAGAGTTTACAACTGGCAACAGTGCCAGAAACAGTAGAAACGTTGCATGTGTTGACATAATACAGATGCACTGCCAGCAAGCATCAACAACCAAGGCATACGATCATTTTCTGCGGCAATCCCATGTACAGCTTTTCCCCTTATGTGAGTGGGTGGAAGTGCGGATGATTGTGACGTGCATCAGCTTCCAGGTGCTCAAAACACCACGTGAGGAAGTTCATCGAGTTCGTCGTAGAGCCAAAATGTGTGCTCGTCCTTGATGCTGCAGCAGCAATATACTTTTAAGGTTGTGACCAGAGAATCGGCTTAAGATCAAGTCGCACCTTGTTGGCGAGGGCCTTTACGCACGCCTTGCCCAGTCCCGAGGAAGCACCAGTGACCACAACGAGCTTCTTGGTGGCAACCCTGGATCTGCAGCGTTAGAGAGCAGCGGAAACACACACATTGCAGCGGAAGCACACACATTCGGTCATTTCATGCACATGCTGTCGGTGATTAGGGACGAAGTAACTTCGCCATGCAAGAGAGCAGCGCCGAATGCACGGGAAAGACAAGCCCAGAGCTTGGCGGAATTCGCTGTGCACCAACCTCTTTACTTGATGGCAGCGTATATCTCACACGAGTATGAACAACTACCCAACTGGCGCAGAGCTGCATCAACAACACACAAAATCTCGCTCGGCACGAACCCAGTTGTGAACGGGAAACGAACTCCAGCGGCGACAGCCATGGAGGTCTCTATCCGAGCAGCATGCACGGGAGCCAGGCGGTGCGCAAGCAAGTTGCTGTTGCTGTTGGTGCTGATTTTCGTTGCTCGAGACGTGAAGGTCGCCTGAGGGGCGCTCAGCAGTGTGAAAGCAGAAGCCGTGCCCGCCAGCCACGCCACGGATGCAGCGGCCAGATACCTCGCCATGTTGCTGGACTGGATGGTGGTGATGCAGGTGTGCGAGCTAGAGGCAAGCTGGTTCAACTTTCCGCTCATGCAAAAAATTGTGGCCCTGAGCTGTCAGGTTGCAGTTGAGGTTCGCCTGCCCGCCCCCCCCCCGCCCCCCTAATCCCCACCACGACGCATTTGTTGTTCACAAAACATCAGCAAACGCGACTTTGCTGTACTTTCCGCAGAGTGCGAGCATTCCGTTGATGCCATGAGCAGTGTATGTGCAGATAGTAATGTATCAGCAGTGGCGGCATTGAGTTGCCGGTAGTCGTTAGCACTATGCGAAATGTGCATGCGGTGCAGTCTTCACGAGCAACTTTGTACACTGAGTAGGTATAACAACATAGCAGGCAGGCGGGTGTGACTATGTAGCTAAATGCGCAGGAGGGGCTCGAGATTTGCATTGTGACTGGGCAAGCAGGCAACTTGAGACAATTGTCAGGTTGCCAATGATGCGGATCATCGAGGCGCACCTGCAGCAATCACAAAGCAGCAGTGGCCCTTCATATTCCCAAGTGCATGGCCCTACTCGATTTGTACTTTTTATTAATTCTCGCTCAGGGCGCGAAAAAGCGCAGATGATTGGCATCTAGCTGTAAGGAATCTACATGTCGTATGACAGTCTGAAAGTGTCGCAACGACAACCACTCAAACGCCGCCGCCGCCAAATGGCATTTTGGGGTCTTCCCCTACGTCCTCCTCCATGTGCCCCCCCCCCCTGGATTCTGCCATGTGTGTCATGACACGGCCAGAGTACGCCATGTGGAGCGCTGCCGACAGTGCCGAGCGTAAGCGCGCCAGGGCGATGCCCTTGAGAGCTTTAGGGCGCGCTCCTCCGGGCACTGACATCCTGCTGGCACGATTTGTACTTTTTATTAATTCTCGCTCAGGGCGCGAAAAAGCCCAGATGATTGGCATCTAGCTGTAAGGAATCTACATGTCGTATGACAGCCTGAAAGTGTCGCAACGACAACCACTCAAACGCCGCCGCCGCCAAATGGCATCTCGGGGTCCTCCCCTACGTCCTCCTCCATGTGCCCCCCCCCCCTGGATTCTGCCATGTGTGTCATGACACGGCCAGAGTACGCCATGTGGAGCGCCAGAGTACGCCATGTGGAGCGCTGCCGACAGTGCCGAGCGTAAGCGCGCCAGGGCGATGCCCTTGAGAGCTTTCGGGCGCGCTCCTCCGGGCACTGACATCCTGCTGGCATACTCCGTCGCCACAGCCTCCAGCAGCTTCCGCCCCTGCTCCCCGATGCTGCCAAATGACCCTATTGCCAAAGTGGCAAGTTTGTAGCAATTCTGATCATAATGACCAGAATAGTGGGTAGTCTTGGCGGCCTCTTGGTCGCGGCAGCATCGCTCGGGGTCTGCTGCAGTCTTCGCCGCCCGCGACGCCACCTGTGCCTCGAAGCAGGTAACGTCCACCATGAGCGGTAGGTGGCGTGTCGGGACGTCGTAGCCGGTCACCGGGAAGGCGTCGGCAGGCAGCACGATGTCCATCCTGCGACTCCCCGGCGGCCCGGCGGACCCCAGGAACGGCGTGTAGTCCTCGTCCACCAGTCCCGTTTTGAGGTATTGCCGCAGGAGGCGCTGCGTGGCCCTCTTGACGCTATTGTGGACAATGGTGTCGTGCGCCTTGACGCGTGGCGCTTGACACAGCCGTGCATGCAGGGTGCCGCCCGGCGACTTCCCGCACAGCTTGCAGCCTGCCGTCTGCTCCGTTACTCCGATGGCGCGTTTGACGGCCAGCTGGCAGTGCCAGGATAGGCCATCGAACGAAGCCGTTGTGAGTACATGGGCTCGTTGAGGAATGCCATGCCGATCGAGTGCATGTGGCGCTGCGACCGGAATCGAGCAAGTGCTTGCGTGCGTTGCGTGCCCTGCGGCAGCTGTTGCAGGTCCGCCTCCACCTTATCTGAAGCTCGGTAGCGACGGCGTCTGCAAGCGCACTCTGATTGGGGCGCTTCAGGCTACACTGCAACTGCAGTGCTGCACTGGCGTCAAGTACGCAAGCAGCATCCGCACCAGTGCCACCACCTGCTGTCGGCCGCAGCGGCGGCTGCTGCGTAGGTGGTTGCTGCTGCAGTGGCGTTAGCGCTGGTGGCAGTATATGTTCCAGCTTGTCACCTGTTGCTGCACGTAGAGATGTGGCAGCTGTCACAGTGGCGATCGTCCGCATGAGGGGCAGGCGCGCCACCTCTGCTGCTGCTGCGCCTTGTAGCATTGCTGGTGTGGAACGCGCAGCGCCTGCATTGACGGCTGCCGCTGCTGCGTGCGCTGGTGCTGCAGCTGTGCCGCCTGCCGTTGCTGCTGCTGCCAGTGGTGTTGCTGCTGCCGCAGGTGTTGGTGCAGCACCTGCCGCATTGGCCGCTGCCACCGCCACTGCCGCTGTGGCAGCCGGCACGGTTGCGGCGCCGCCTGCCGACGCTGCTCCTGTTGCAGGTGCTGCAGCAGCCCTTAGGCTAGTAGGGCCTGTAGCAGCTGTGTTGCCTATGCCCGCAGCCGCTGCTGTTGATGCTGCAGTTAGTGATGCCGCCGAGGCAACTTGAGGTGCAACATGTGCTGCCGCTGCTGCAGCAGCCTCTGATGCTGGAGCAGCTGCTGCTGCCACCGCTGCTGCTGCCGCCGGAGTAGTTGCGCCGTGCGCCGCCGCTGCTGCTGCTGCCGCTGGTGCCGCCTGTGCTGCCGCCGCGGCCCCTGATCCAGCGGCAGCTGCGTCGTGTGTTGCCGGAATGGCTGCGCCATAAGCGCGGCCAGCCGCTGATGCAGTTGCCGCTGCCGGAGCGGTCGCGCCTCCACTGGCAACCGCCGCTGCCGCTGTAACAGTTGCCGCTGCTGATGCTGCTGGTGCTGGTGCTGCTGCCGCTGCTGCCGGTGCCGCTTGTGTTGCCGCATCCTCAGCAGCGTTGTCTGCAGCCGCTTGAGGAGCCGCCTGCTGCAGCACCCCCGCCGATCCAGAGAGTGCTGGTGCAGCGCTTGCAACGTGCCCGCCACATACGCAGCATCAGCGATGTCGCAGGCGCTGGTAATGCCAAGGCCGCCATGCCGTGTTGGGAGTCGCGCTTGCTGTAAGGCTGGGCCGTGCGCTGCCAGATGGAAGTGGGCCCCACTTTGCTCAAACTGGCGCCAGGTCTGGCCTGGTGGCTGCAGGCCCATTGAGTGCTCAAGCACCCACTGCGTGACCCGATCCCACTCCTTGGCGGCTGGCGCTGTCTGCGTACTACGGCGTAGTGGGAATGGTGCGCAGGCAGTTCGTCATGCGAGGCACCACGCAGTAGCGCAGTAACCTGAACATAGCCCTCGGAGATGTCAGGCGCGCGCATCGCTCTGCAAATCGAGCCCCTGCCCTGCCTGCACCCGCTTCCCTGCGCAGCCATGCGTCCACAAAGCTGCTGTGACCCACCGGCACCCCCAGCAACACAGCTCCATGGTTCTGATTTTCATCCGTATCCCCCACTAGCTGAACGCCCAGCTGCTGCAGCAGTTGCCGCTCGTGGTCTGTCACCACATGCCCCCTGCCAGGCAGCGCGCGTGACTTGGTGAGGTTTAGCTCCAGCCCCACCTCCGCAAAGTGTTGTTTGAGCTGCGCCACCGCCTGTATGTCATCCTGAGTCAGCGTGCAAGCGCCTGTTCGGACGTTGGCATCGTCCATGTAGGCGCCCATCCGCCTCCGCGCGCGCTGCGCGGCCGCCACCTCATTGAACCGTTTCAAGCACTGAGCAATGGCGCCGCAGAAGAGCACCGGTGCCGCGGGGTCCCCCTGCTTAAACCCGCGCTGAGACATGATGATGCGCGTGGAGCCGTCGACGTGCTGGAACAGCAGGCGTGGCCGAGTGCGAACGTATGTGCCGATGAAGTAGTCGAGGAAGTCCGGCAGCTGTGCTGCTACCCATTCCGCTGCCGCCAGGACGAACACCATGTTGAAGGCATTCTTGAGGTCCAGCATGAACTGCCAGTGACCGAGCTCATACGCGAGTTTGCCGGCCATGGCCGCTTTCTCCGCTCCTGCTGAGACGGCTACCCCATACTCAGTCTGCCCGTCTGGCTCAAGGAGCTCCGCCAGGAAGTCTTTGCGGTCTGCCACGTACACCGAAGTGCATAGTCGCTGCAGCACCTCGCCGCAAACGATAGGCCGCTGCTTAGCTGTACCATCTTCCTGTTGTTCTGCAAGTGGCGTCAGGCGCCCCGCGCCATGCAACTGCCAGAAGGCATCCGGCAGCCGCGCAGCCTCCCGCATAACGGTCTGAAGCCACCGTGTGAGGACAGCAGCAAACTCATACCGTCCCCAGCTTGTGCGTAGCGCATCCTGCAGGTGGCTGTAGCGCAGCCCCGATGGGCCTGCTCCACTGTAAGGGCTTGCTCGCTGGATGAGCTTGGCAACCGTCTCTGGCTCAATTCCCCCCCCCTGTAACAGGCTGAGTTCTGCTGGCATGTCGGCTGCTTTCGCCACAAGCTGATCAACCATGCCGGATAGCTCATGGAGTTGTTCCCCTGGCGCAGCGGGGGGGTGTTTGGACTGCATGGCGGCAAAGCAGTCATCATCAGGTATCGCCACCGTTTTGGGCTGAAGGAAACGTGCTCAGCCTGCCTGCTGTAGTCCCCCCCGTGTGCCCATGCACTGTAGGACGTAGGCGTTGATCGCTGCCTCCGTTTGCTGGCGCGCGCGCCAGCGCCGGTGCGCACGCGCGTGTCGAGGAGCGCTGGCACCAACCGGTCAAGCTCACCGCGTGCCAACATTCTGATTCTGTCGGAGCGAGTGATGCCAGGTGCGCCATCGGTGGAGGTGATGAGTGATGGCATGAGGTGGTGTAGAATCGTGGATCTTTGCAGTCGCTGCACCCGCCCTGCGGAATCTGGCTCCCGCGCCGCATTGACGAACATCGTCATTGTGTGTGCCAACAGATGTGTTGCTGCGTTCTCCAGTGCAGCTCCCACATAGCGACAATTGCGTGGTCTAGCAAGGCTTCTAGTTGTCGCGAACTGCAGCTTGCACAGCTCATCGAGGCTGATGCTGTCAAGCACTGCTGCGACTGCGGGGGTGGAGATGGTCCACGTGAAACGCCCACCTGCCCCACCTGCTGCGCCTGCAGGGCCTGGCGCTGCCGCTGCTGTCGCCGCACCTGCCGCTCTGGGGCCCCCTCCGCCGCCGCCGCGGCCGCCACGACCACAGCCTCGTCCGCCGCTGTCGCTGCTGCGACCGCTGCCACGGCCACCGCGGCCGTTTTGAGTTCGCGCGCCACTGCCGCTGTTGCTAGCACCGCCGCTGCGGCTGCTGGCATCACTGCTGCGGCCGTTGCCAGCGCCGCTGTCCTTAGTACCGGCTGCACTGTCGCCGCCGGCACCGCTGCTGCTGCCGCCTCCGGTTCTGCTGCCGCTAGTCGCTCTGCTACTGCTGATGTCTGCATCATTGCTGCCGCTGCGAACGCGTCCTCCCGGACATTGCCACGTCCGCGCCCTCCACTGCGACCCCGACCCCCTCGTGTAGCACTGCTGCCCCCGCGTTCCGGCGTCTTTGAGCTGCCGGAGGAGCTGCTGCCACCAGCCTGAGCAGCAGGTGCCTGCTGCGCGTGCGCTGGTCCCTTTGCGTAGGGGTTGCCGATGGGTGTGCACGTCGGTTGCTGCTGTGGCAGCGACGTGGTAGCTGTTGCCGTCGATGCATCAGGTGCTAGCGGTGCTGCTGATGCTGTTGTTGACAATGTTGCCGCCACTGCAGCGGGTGAAGTGATAGGCCTGCAGTTGCGGCAGTGCTTGCCCGCGCTGGCATCGCTGCTGTCCACTCTGAATGTCTTGTTGGCATGAAACAGGTTTTTGCACAAGGCACACTCGGTGTAGATGGTTTGCAAGTGCGAGGTGCTGAGGTCGGATCGCTCCAGGAACGTTGTTGCTGTCCCACTGTGGTGTTTGCGCTGGTGCTTCGCCGCGATGTGGGCGTTTAACCTCTGCTGTAACGAGAGCAGCGACATGCCCTTCTTCACCACGAGGTCGCATAAGTTGCACTTGTACTCCGGGTCCGCACTGCCTCCACCTCCAGCTTCGTCGTCTTGCAACAGACGTTGCTGTTCCAGACTGTTATGACCTGTTCCAGAGCGCTTGACTGCACTTTGCCCGCCCGTGTGCTCCCCTTCGCCTGTTTGATCGGAAATTGACCAACCGTCATTCTGTACCCTCTTGCGTTTGTGCGCTGCGCGTCTGTCTCCAGTTGCTCTGCTGCTGCCACTCGTGCCATCGTCCTGTTGACAAGCGCCATTGCCATCTGCAGCACTGGTGCTAATATCCTGCGCTTGTGCGCACGCTAGATCGGATTCCTTGCATTTCTGCGCTGATTCAGAGTTGGCAACACGGGCCTCCCGCCGCCGCCATGATATTCTTTTCATGATCTCTGCTACGCCATGGTGCTACAAGCTACAGCTACATACCTATCCGCATCTCGTGCAGGCTGTACTTCAGCATGTACTTTTACTACTTGGTTTGTGCTTCAAGCCACGGCAGGCCCCGCGGGCAAATAAAAAAATGCAAAAACTGCAACTGCAACCTGAGCTTTCAAATCTCAGAACACGGAACATGTGCTTCGCTGCCTGCAGCGCTCACTCGCAACAACAACAAGCACCAAGCTTTTTCAACGCTACAACACAACACACATATCATGTCTTCCTCTGGCCCCAGCAAGGTACGCGGCGCTCTTCCTGCCATCGTCGGTGTTGTTGGCGCTTTTGCTCGCGTGTTGGGGACCCTGTCAAGATACCACACGGCGCTTTGCTTCGCTGTCGTCGTGCAGCCATGTGCCGCTGCAGTACTTTGCAAGCGCATCTGAGGCACAGCAGCTGAGAAGCAACATCGCGTTCTACAATTGCTGCTGTATTCAGCTGATTCGTTAGTCATTGCATCGCTACTCTGGGTCTGCATCTCGCCAGCGCCCACTCACTCGAGTCTCCGCTTCTTGGCCGCTCGCACAGGTGACCGGCACCAAGGACGAGATCCTCGGCTCCGCGAAGGCAACAATCGGGAGCACCATCGGCAACCACCAGATGGAGGCTGAAGGTGAGCTCAGCTGGCTTTTGTGACACGTGGTGTTGATGTGTGCAGGAGTATAGCCTGTTGCTAGCGTTTGAGGCATGCTAGTATGCGCTCGCCTATTGTGTGTGATACGAGTGCTTTAAGGTGCATTTCTTCAGTACATTGAAGTCAGCAGCGTGCACATGGAATGTGTTTAGTGCTCTGCACTAGTGGTGCTGTTGCAATAGGATTCATCAGAGTATGTATAGTGCTGCTGCCACAAGGCAACTGGTTGATGTCTTAATTCCTTAAAAAAAGCCGTGTCTTTGTTGTGTTGCTTACGTGTAAGCCAGTTCACTGGCTTCTCTCTATTTATAGGCGTCAAGATGTTTTCACTGACCGGAATGGCAGCAATGTGCCTGCTGCCCTGCACTGCCCACAATTATCAGGCCTCCAGTTTAGTGGGGTATTAGCAGTAGTTTTGTTAAAGTATGCAAGTACTTGACTCTATTGGCACTTGCAGGTGTGGAACAGTCAAATGTCTGACTTGGTGGGTCTGAAAGTTGCGAGCTGGTCAAATGGCTGTGACTTTCCACAACATCAGTTGCGGCCATTGCAGATCTTATGCCAAAGATAGACGCATGAGTTAACCACTGTGACCTGGCTCACCGGTCTGCTGCAGGCCACACCCAGAACAAGGCGGGAACCGCAGAGAAGAGCGCCGCGGCTGCCAAACAGAAGGTGGACGGCGCAGGCGACAGCCTCTTTGGACACGCACAGAAGGCCACTGGCCAGGTGCTGGGCAACGAGCGCATGCAGGGGGAGGGGGAGATGAACAAGGCCAAGGGGACGGCTAAGTCTGACACCGCCTAAGAGAAGCTGCTTTAAGTATCACCGTGGGGAGATGCTTTTTGTACATAGCATTTACATGTTGGCGGAGTAGGTCAGCCTGAGCTCGGCAGAACAATAGACTGATTGAACCACACACGGATTGGGTGTTGACTGTTTCTTTTTTTGGGTGTTCCTTTTCCTTTTTGGGGCGTGCTCAGTTGCCTTTTCCTTTTTGGGGCGTGCTCAAGTGCTACATGGCGTTGTGGCCTTGATTGTCAGCATATGTTTACTGAATGCAGATTTTTGAACTGCACATGGTAGTTGAACAGAATCCTTTTGTGCATGTACAAGACATTTCATTTTAGTCAGCATATGTTTACTGAATGCAGATTTTTGAACTCCACATGGTAGTCAAACAGAATCCTTTTGTGCATGTACCAAGACATTTCATTTTACACATGTCTTGGCACTTGAGATGCTGTTTACAATACAATGAATACCTCGTTGAATGAATACCTTGTTGCCCAAGTTAAAGACATGAATGATTAGTGTATTGATCAATTCCACATGCTGCCCTTGCACATTTGTTGCGAGTATGCACAAGGTATGCAATTCAAGATCGATCTGCACATGTGTCCTATTTAAAAAAATGACTTGAGCAGCAGTCTCCTATGTAAAGCATGATGTCTGACATACAATGCCTGATGCAGCTTTTGCACATGGGGCATGATGTTTGGGTATGCATGACTGAGTCAGTGCTGGCAATGTGTGAAATGTGAGACGGAGCTGTGTCACCACACAAGTTGAAGGTATTGTGACGGTATTGTAATGTATACAATATGACCGTAAGAAAACCACTTGTTGGTAATACTCTCACCCAGAGAGCAGCCCCCACAGGATGTATAGTGGAGCTTGAAGCAGCACAAATACAATCATCTGTTGTGGGTGCTGGCTGCTGCTGCACCTGCGCACACCACAGGAACTTGCCCATCTGCATGCTTATACTCTACATGTGCTTAACAGCCATCACAGTGCTTGTGCCGCTGTAAGCACTGCATTCCACAATGTTTTGTTGCTCAGTGGTGCCCTGCGGCCACTGACACACAAAATGAGCCTTTTTTTTTTCTCGAAAATGCACGAAGCAGACATGACAAAACACAACACGCACTTATACTTTTCATCAATTCTCGCTCAAAGCACGTCAAAGCCCAGATGAATGGCATTTAAGCTTGCTGTATGGTAATCTACTTGCTGTGTGACAGACTGAAAGTGTCTCAATGACAACCACCCAAACGACGCCGCCAAATGACATCTCGAGATCCCCCCCTGTACCACAAGTAATCCTACAGCTATCAAGTAATTTGGCATTTGAGCATATAGCTTTGTGTAGACCTTTGTTGATGCAGCAGCGCACTGGCCCTTACATGGCGTGCTCTGTACAAGTCAAACGCAGAGAAACCTGGTGTTGAGCAAATGATCCATATTACACTGTGCATGTTGAATGCGCATAAACGCCTATGTATTGCTTCAGTGCCCTAAAGATGTACTCAAAGCAAGATCTTAGCATTGCAAGCACCATGACAAGGAGGCATGAGTGGCGACAGTGACTGTCAGCAGCTCACAAGCAAGCATCTTATAACAAGACAACAAAGATATAGATGGCGACATGTGGTTGTACATTGACAGGGCAAACCATGACAGAGCAAACCAGATGCGTGCCCAAGAGCCATCTGGATCACTGGTGACACCTCTGAGGCGGCCGGTTTGTGGCACCACCGATGGTGATTTCATACTGATACAAACCACTTGCGCACGAGAGTAAACCACATGGACACAAACCGCCCTGTCATATGCTCAGCATTAGGCGCAGCTACCTGCTGAGTAGCAGCAGGGAGAGCGTGCCCCACGTATGCACCAGCACAAAGCCCCTGTGACCCCCTCAGATCTGACGCAAGGAGAAGCGACGATGCGATAGGCCACTCCTCATTTACTTGAATGCTGTGCTGGGTTGCGCAAAGCAAACCAAAAACCCAAAGTTCGGTAGGGGCAGCCATGACCACTCCTGAACACCAAGCGGTTGCTAAAAGTCCTTAGAGCACTGGCGCTGGCGAGAGGCACGCGCGCGTCCTGCCAATTCGATGAGCCGCTGGCATCATAGAGCGGGCACCCTTGGATGCTGTGATGCATGAAATCGATGCAGAGCTGGCTGGCCAGGTGTTCACCCCAAAACGGTTGTCTTGACCTTCTTCACTCCCCAATCCAGCACCTGCTGCTCCATGTGCGCAATGGCCAGGCTGGTGACGCAGGTGACCACCATGGGCGCAGCCGCCTGAAATGCAACAATCACGTGCTAAAAACGTAAGCACGTGCCGTGGAAGTTGTTAATTTTGTTCAGCAAATACTCGTGTATGCTGCAAGTCCACAACGCAAGCTGGGCATGCGCGTCTTTGACGTAATGCTGAACAATGGTGAGCCCTTCACCCAAACCCCACGAGAGCAATGTGCACTAGTGTGTGCCACAAGTGGCAGCCGGCTTATTAGCACATATTTCCGATCTTCCACAATTAAACGGAATTGCTTCGCAAGGCTGTTCATTGATGATTACGAGGGCGTAAATAAACATCAATGCTTATGACCTACACGCGATCTCACACGTCACAGCGCACACCATCTTGAAAGAAACTGCGATGCTTAGACTTTGTGACAGAGCACTGTCGCGCCGTGTTGGGCTCAGAAACTTGCATACATGCACGATTGCGCAGCCTGCATGACACACAGGGACAAATTCCTGGAAGTCATGCAACTTTATGATTGGAAGGTGCAACCAAGCAAGCTTCTCTCCCTCAACACCATGTCCCTGTCGGCAGCACAAGCGTCAGGACTTGCAGTTTTCATGATTCACCCACTCACCAGCACACGTGACGTGCGCTTCTGCGCCATTGGCGCCAAGGTGCTTCCCACTGCAGTCAGCGTGCCGGTGGTAGATACCATGCAGCAGGCAGCAGCGCCACCAATTGCCGCCAGGCCTGCAACAGCGACCAGAGAGAGGTCGAGCACTAGTGTGTTGAGAAAACGGCGACCCGAGATAGGTCAACCAATGGCGTGATGAGAGTCTGCATATGCCCTGCAGTGTGTCCACGTCAACTGCTTTCTGCGGTTGTAGAAATGGAATCTTATGCAGCAAGCAGTGTTGCCATGCACGCACAGTGTATCCCATCGTCACAAGGTTCTCGTCTGGCGGAGGCGAATGGTGTTTGCCAACATGGTAAAGAGGCAAGTCGCTTGCAGACCTTGAAAAAAGAGGCGCAGGAATGCTACACCACACTGAATGTAGGTGTGAAAAAAAGGTATGCATCAACAACATTAAGCCACACTTCCCAGTTGCACTGTGGACATGTCTGACATTAAACACACACTGACATTTTGCTCACGTTGCAGGTGCGTTAGAAGTGCTTACTCGAGCTTTAGATCCTGACCAATAACTTCTGAATCAGCACTCGTAAGACATTCAGATTCCCTACAGTACTAGGAAACAATGCGGGAGGGCGGATGAACATCAGTGTATACAAATGCACACCATGTGCGCACAACAACTTCATCTTGAATTTTTGGTGTGTGACTCACCGAGAGCCACGCCCCTGGCGACCTGCCTGCTGACCATGGGCCTGATGCCCGTCTTGCAGTAGCACGCGAACGCCTCGCAGTTGTTGGCCATAAGGTGGTAGCGGCCGTCGTCCCACTCATGACCCTCATCTGTGACAAGCGGCGCGCAGATAGAACAGTCAGAACATGGCACTGGCAACTGCTGCGAGAGCGGTGGACGAGAAGCAGGAGTGTCACAGAAGACCAACTTGCACAAGCTTCAACCACCTTTGCTACAGAGTGCAATCACTTCAAGTCACAGGTTGCCACAGAACATTTGGCTGGGCCAAGCCAGCATTGAGTGCACGCACTGAAACAGTGTGTTGCTGCCGTCTCTGAGTGCAAACGACAAGGCAGTGCGCACTTGATGTCAGCGCTCAAGCACATGCATGTGGGCCTGAGGGGGATGAATACAGCTGTCAATGTGGGCATGTACTTTAACAATGGCAATGCTGAAGCACTTTCGCTGATATCTGAGGGTCTGAGCTAGACAAAGTACTGCCATGTCAGAAGCTGATGGATGCTATGAAGTGAATTGACGCCACTACTAATGCATATTGTAGGCTTGATCTGGCCATACAAGGCAGCACTACGCATAGATGTCTGCTAGTGAAGGCCAGATAACAGTCATTTGCAGTGCAAGGCGAGTGTAGCACCTAGACTCTATTCTAAGTCAGGCGCAGCACGAGGGCCTGATACAGGTTGTGATTGTGACGCAGACATGACTTTGAAGCAACGCCTGGGCCATGATGCAACGTCAGCCGCTGTGTGAGACCACTCCACTGGTTAGGCAACTACGGGCTTCGTCACGACGTTACGCCGCAACGAGAACGCACACACAAAATCAGCACTGCCAAGAAACACACTTCTACTTCTGACCTACGAGTAGCAGTGGCACACACCTGCGAGCGCATTGAGGGCCAAATGAAGCGTCTCGTCTGGCGGCAGTGCTGTCTCCCAGTACTGAGCCCCCACCTGCAGCGCCACATCAACATGCGAGAGGAGTGCAAAGTTGTAGCAATGAGCAAAAAATATTGTCAGACATGCTAAGCAGTTCTTCATGGTTGAGTTTCATGCACGCAGCGAGGTGTACATAGCTACTAGTAGTAGAGCAAGGAGCAAAGGCTACAGTTGCAGACGTGGCACAGTTGCAGATGTGGCACTGCTCTGCATGCGTTGTTGTCACACGCGCATACGCCATCATCACTCATGCTTCCACTTTATGCAGCAAATAGAGCCAAGGTGCCACAACAGTGTTCTTCTGGAGCAACAAAGCAGCAACCGTGGTCAGCATGAGCCAAGGTTACGCTCAAGTCAAAACTCACGGTCAAAGCCGTTGAAGCCTCAGACGCAGCATCGACAGCCGCACCGCTCAATGCATGACTCTGTGGCAAGAGGCCGCAGCCACTTATGTCGAGGAATGGACAAGCATCATATCATCTGACTGATCCTGACCAGACCCCCACAAGCACCCTCAACTTCAACGCCACTGCAACTCACATTGGAAGTGCACTTCAAACAACGCCAATGCTACCGCTACTCAAATTGACGGAGCACTTCAAGCGGTCCACGCTGTAATCAGCGCGCCGCAGCTGCCCCTGTGCGCCGTGGCACTCAACCTCAACTTCAACGCCACATTAACAAAGCACTTCAAGCAACTTTCACATCGCCGCAACTCACATTTACAGTGCACTTCAGGCGATCCACGCTGTAGTCAGCGCGCCGCAGCTGCCCCTGCGCGCCGTGGCACTCGAGGAAGCGCTCCAGTGTCAGCAGCTCTGCGCCCTTGCCGTCGACGCCTGAGAAGTGGGCCACATACACGCCGCTCGCGACGGCCTTGGAGGCCTCCTGCGCGCAAGACGCAATGGTAATGACACAATGCAGGTGGTACCTGAGTCGAAAGATGATGCAGCCACAGCTCGCTGACAAATGCAGGTTGCTGCTGAGTCTGAAAACTGATGCAGCTACAGCAGCCTGGACTTGGAGCGATGGCGATGTGCACCATTGCCGTATACCCCAGCATTGGCAATAGAGTCGACAGCGCCTACTCGATGTACATAGCCGTAATTATTGCAGATTTGCGAAGACACAAGTGGGTGTGATATGAAGTGGACACCGCAACCATCAACGCGACTTGATTGCACAGAGTTATGTTGGAAAGTACTGTGACCACTCCTGACAAGGCCATTGCAACGACCACTCCTAACAAGGCCATTGCAATGCATGATCTGTTCAAGAAAGTATGATGCGGCATTGAACGCCAGCATGTCACTTCAAAAGCAGCCACTAACCTCTGGTGTCGCGTCGATTTCAACGGCAGCAGCTGGCACATCTGTACTGTGCTCAGCATCTGATGCCACATTCACCGTGCCGCCCGCCTGTGCCACCTGCATTGCGAAAAGAAGCCAACAGGTTGGTGTCAATGGCATGGCGATATGGAGGCCGTCTCGTCAGTATTTGCCGCATGGGGACAGCATTACATGGGACCAGCAGAAAGAAGCCTTCTCCGGTATGCACATGCCCACTAGATGAAGCCCAAATGAACTCACAACACTGAGGCTGGTAGAGCTTAGGCAAAATCTGTAAACTATCCTGGTACACTGAAGTGACAAAAATCGCATGCTGCTACGGGCAAATGTTGTGATTGTACAATTTCATTCTCTCCCGCATGTAGCGCGGTGGCCACCGCGCTACTATTGGAGTGTAGATAAGAAACTACACAACCAGTCCTATGTGGCGCAAAAAACTTACCGCCGTAGGCACATTGTCGGCGCTGAGCACTTCCATCACAATCCCGTGGTGCTGGTACGGCAGGCGGTTCCAGTGCCACTTCCAGACATAGATGTGATCGCCCGGCCGAATGTCTGCAACTGACACTGCCTGGCCTAGAGACTCTGCGTCAAGCTCCTTAGCGACCTTTTGCACCTGCACGAAGGGAAAGGTGCAGACACAGTTGAAGATGTAAGCACCAGCATCAGGTGTGAGGGTGAGCACCCGTGTCATGTAGCGAAAGCAGAACAATGGATGCCGTGCTACACCTGTGCAACAGCTCTTGTGTTTCCACAACTCCGGTGTCCCCACGGGCTGCGTTTGCATGAACTGAGCGGCATCAACGCGGTCAAAATGCGCAAGCGGTGCTGAAGAGAGCGCCGAACAGCTTTTGGCGCGCACTACGAAGCGCTGTTGGCGCTGAGAGACATCCAAAATCAACGCAGGCGGGGCCACAAACGTAGTATGCGGCCACGCTCTCATGTGAATACACACGATCTATGTATATGTGCCTACATACAACACAATTCCTCAGGGCTGTGTGGAGGTGGGAAACGGCACGCGCCATCCCACAACTGCTTTAATTGCCACGTTTCGAAAGTGCCAGCCTTCCGCATCACGGATGAGTACTCTTGCAAGACAGCAGAAAGCAGCTCACTGATTTCCAAGTCCCACTGGTCTGTGATGTGCTCGCGCACAAACATATATGCTCATGAAACCTGAGACTGCTGTACCTACCGTAGCTGAAAAGATCAGCATCAGACTGCATATGTCCTTCCCCTCACACAAGCAGGAACCGCTTCAAAAGGAGCATCGCGTTGGCGCAGCCATGAAGTGCGTTGAGAACATCGGAAACACGATTTATCGTTGTACACACACACATGAGAAGTGTGTGTGCAACGATGGAGTTTCTGTGTAAGCTGTGCGTGCATGCTCACCATTGCCCGCAACGGAGGAACACTACAGTAGGACCACGAACTCGTGTTGTAAGACAGCCTTCGACAGCTCATACACAAGGACCGGAGAAAGACTTGACTTGAGTACCAAATACAGCTGATCCATCTCAGAAGCAACGCAGCTGCAAAGTGACTTGCCTGCTGAAAAGCTGCTGCTGCTGTAGCTGCCTGCATGTCCACTCCCAACAGCGCTTCCTGACAAGTGGCGTCCAGGCACGCTCAGTGCGTTTTTTTCCAAGCGGAGAGAACGACCTCGTCTCCTGGCGATAAGGGCGCGCGAGGATGGTCAGGCACTACGTCGTTAACTCCCGCTTCTTGCCGGCTGCCTTAAGTCGAACTGTGTGTAAAGAGGTCAAAATTCCAATAATTATGTACAACTTCAACTTCAAGTCGGTGCGTGGAACGGTTCTGACGGAGAAAAGCAAAATTTGTTGATCATATTGTGTGCTAGTTTGGTTTGTGTACATGTAGGTGACACAGCTAAGGCCAATTGCAATGCTGACATCAGATTGTCAAATGCGGTATGACAGCGGTGTGTGAGCCAGAAGGGAGCACAGTGAGCCAAATAGTCGGAGCTTTCAGTCACCTGCTGACAGCAGTGATCGCCAGGCACTTCAAAGTCTTGGCATGCTGGTGATTCTAAACAGACGCTCCAAGTGTTGCCGCTGAGTGCACACGACAGCAGCCAATGATATATGGCAAGCCAGCTGTGTAACTATCACCATGGCAACTCAGTGGCCACCACATACACGACAAGCTGACAATATACTTGATGAATAATGGCATGAAAGGACGTAGCGCAAGCACGCAGCGCTACATAAAGACAGTGGCTCTGTGATTACATTCTGTGCATGGACCGCAGCACCGCCGTGCGCGCCGCAGCATAAACCGCATCACGTCGCTGCATGCGCGACTGCTAAACATTTCAAAATCTACTTCATAGTAGAGAGAGTGGGCCGCCGACTGTGTGCCTTCTCGTCGCATATGCCAGCGGCCGTGCATACCGTAAAGTGCCAGAAGGCATATGAAAAGTATACAAGTGAAAAAGCGCCACACCCCCTTCCCCGGGTGGTGTCTTGCAATTGGCAGGACAAGACAGGACCTAGCAAAGTATTGCTCACTGGCACACAGCTGCCGTGCTCACGCGCAATCAGTAGCGGAGCAGCAGGCGTCATTTCCTGCACATGGCGGGAGGGCCAGTCACTAGGGGGGTGGGAGGGGGCAGGGGGCTGTGTGTGTGTGAGGTTGGGGTACATCGCGAGGTTGCATGAGAGAATGGGCTGCTATGTACTATCTTCTGTGAATCTACTGATCTCTGGTGTTGAATTCGTCCACAAAGGCCGCAAAAGCCTCGTTGATGGCAGCGCGCAGCCCCGCCCTCTCGCCCTTGATGAAGATGTCGACGTAGGGGCGCGCGTTGGGGGGGCTGGCGGCGTCAACTTCAACTGCAAACTCGTACTTGCCCTCGCAGTCGTCGCTCACGTCGGGGTACTGCATGACGCCCTTGCACGTGCCGCAGTTCCACTCCGCTTCCCACTCCACCTGAACCGCAGGGACAGCACATGCGTGTGTCATGTGTCGTCAGGCCTGAGTACAGCGATGCTGCGTTAGTGGGATGCATATGCCTAGCTGGCATGTGACGCAAGGGAAATCACCATTGGCTCAAAGGTGCTGAATGAGGGGGAAGCACCTCGCATGACAAGGTCGTGCGACTCTGCTGGTGAGAGTGCTGTCCCAGCACCTTCAGCCGCGCCAGGTGCAAGTGACAATCAAAACATGTAATGTCAGCAGCACAATGCATACCAAACTTTGTTGTGCGCAGGCGTAGTACACTTGTTGTACGCAGGCCTTTCAGCGTACCAGTAGCTCACAGAGGGCGTAGCACTAGCAGCGCATGGCCCTGCCCAGGACATGACGGGGGACAACCTATACCTCAGAACTTCAACTATAGAGTGGGCATGCTGGTGATGAGCTCTATGATAACTCAGACTGGCGACCTCAGGATCGTGCTATTCACGTAGTCATTCCACAACGACATGTAGACTATGAACACTTCGAAGGCAATTGAAGAACTTGACTGCTGAAAGTGAAAATGCCTATTGTACATCCCCACCCTAACCATGTCCTTGCTCCGCTTTGTATGCAATGTACATAGTCAAGCTGTTCCCATCTGACGTGTGATGAGCATAACAACTTTGCTGGGACAAGTTTGATGTGGTAGCATTGCTGTACACAAGCATCAGCTACCCAGCAGTACCTTGCATGTTCGCTTGGCAGTAGTCACACTGGTGCAACACTGCCGCACACAAATCACGCGACCTCAGTGTGGCCCCAATTGTGCCACTGAGCAGCTGCATTTTTCATGTTAAAGCTCCAAAGCGCAAGCGGATGGCAAGCGGCCTGACCACGTTGTGATATACATGGACCTTGCACCTGCTACGTGTACCCTTCAGCGCCTGTTCAACCCAACCTAGGCCAATTGACGCTCCCTTTTGCGCTTTAAAACGTGCCGCAAGTTGATCTTAAAGTGACTCACCGTGACATTGTACTCAAACAGGCACCGGCGTTTCCCCCGCGATATCATCACTGAGGCGTCCCCATCAATGCCAACCACACGCGTCACGTGTATGCGGCCAGGGGGAGTCTCAACTTCAACATTGCTCAGCAGGTCCGTCAGGCGCTGCTTACACCAGCTTCCTGCATTCCGCTCCTGAGCATGAAGGCAGTGTTAAGCGCAACATGAGGCGTCAGCCACGCTGCACAACGAATTGAGGCCACGGCGCTTGACTACTTGTGTGCATGAAACCTACAAGTAGATCAAATGAACACATAGTATCTACTATGAGAACTCTAAGTAATGGGCGGTGAACTGGTACTCGGTTGGAAGCCAGTGCTCGCAGCAACCTCACACACGTGCGTGCAGATCTAAACAGCGTGTTGCTTCTCCACAGGTGAGCGGCGAGCGCCCCACGGCGCCATCTTGCATGCAGATACAGGTAATGGTGCGTGGGCAAGGACAACAGCGGATGTATAAGATGGCCAGTGCCGCTCTCGAGATCTGCATGCCAGGCGTACTCCGACTCGAGCTGCGCGATCACCACGCAAGCAATGCGCGCAGCGCTGACATTGCCCTCGACCATAAGACATGCAAGCGAGCGCAAAGGGCGGCTGTGAAGCACGCCAATGTCCCGTGCTGACACACACAGGCGGTAGCAGCACTACAGCCCCACTTACACAAAGCTGAGGCGGTACAGCGGCAACATGCTGCAGGCATCTCACCTCCCACGTGGTGCCAGTGTGGTTCCATGAGCTCGCCGCCGCTGCCCCCCCCTTCTCCTCCACCTGCCCTGCTTCAATCCTCTGAGGCGTGGTGTCCCCAATGAGGGCCTTTTCCTGCTCCGACACTTCCCTGCTGAAGTACGGCGTCACCCTCCCATCCGCCGTCTTCTTATACCCGCGCAGCATGTCAGCCGCTGCCGCGGCGACATCGTCGCCGCGGCCGCCGCCGCCGCCGCTGCCGCCTCCGCCGCCGCTGCTGCCTCCGTCAGCGGCGCTGCAGCCACCGCCGCTGCCTCCCGGTCCGCTGCTGCTGCTGCGCGCACTGCTGCTGGCGCTGTTGTTGCCCTGCAGCGGGTGCGTGCCGGGTGACAGCGGGCGGAGAGTGCGCGGCGATCGCAAAGGCTTCGCCGGCTGCACCGAAGGCCCGGTGTCTGCAGCCGCCACCGGTGCTGCTGCCGCCAACGGTTTTGGTGATGCTGCCTTCCGCAGCTGCAGCGGCGGCAGCACTGGCGCCGTCGCGGCCGCAGCGGGCTGTTTGGCGGCAGATGCGGCGGTGGTGGCAGCGCGCGCTTTTGCGGCGCGCGCGCGCCAGGCATCGTTGGCTGGCTCCAGCGCCGCTGCGCGCTCAAAGGCGTCTGCTGCCGCCGCTGTCATGCCCATGCCTGCGCACGCCTGCCCCTTCCGGTACCAGCCCTTGGCGTAGTGAGGGTCGAGCTTGGTGGCGGCCTCGGCGTCTTCCAGGGCTTCGCGGAACCTCCCCATGCCCACGCGCGCCGCGGAGCGGTTTGCAAACAGTGCGGCATCCGATGAGAGCTCGAGGCCCTTGGAGTAGAGCGCTTCTGCCAGAGGGCAGTTCTTCGCCGCAAGCGCACCGCGAGCGCGTGACCGGATGTCCTCTATCAAGGCGGACTTGTCTGTGGGATCCGTGGGGTTGCCCCTGAACACATCTGTGTGCAATGGTAGCGGGTTGTCCGCGAACAACGCCATGTCGCCAGGCGCGCCACTGCCGGCGGTGCTGCTGTTGTCGAATGTACTGAAGTACCCTGTGTTCCTACCTGCTGGTCCTACCTCCGTCTCACAGCCAGGCGGGCAGAATATATTGCCAATACTGACAGAAGGGAAGCACGCCGCACGATGCGACGCGCTGCACGATGCGACGCGCTGCAGGCAGGCAGCAGCACAAAACAGCATGAATGGAGGCATCAGATTGGCCCAGTGGGGCAGGAGGCGGTACAGTAGCGACAACAATGGTGACTTTATGTGAAATCACAAGTGTCTGATATTGCTTACAACCAAAACGACACAGCGACGCCGCATAGCGCGCTGAGCAGGCCAACTGTGCGAGCTCTCGTCTGTCAGCTTGCGGATCAATTGCATGCAGCTCGCAAAGCGCATGTTCTCATCGCCGCATCCACGACGTCGAGTTCCCGAATAGAAATGACTGTCGGGGACACTCGCAAACCCGTCATGGGCATGGGCTTTGGCTCGTCATAATGCCTGGCGGTCGCGAACTCTCACCTGTGTTAAGTGATGTGTAAAGCTGCTGCCGCCGCGCTCCGAGCGTAATGTTCTTGATGCTACCAGCAGCTCTCTGTAAAGAACAGTAGCAGCAGCGGCCAGCGCCGCCGCTGCTGCAGACTTGCACACACACACGCTCCTTCACGAGCTCTCTCCACTTGAAGTGCAATCTGCGTGTCCTTTCAGCGCATGGGGTGAAACTGTCATGTGTGTGTTTAGCGATGTGTTTAGCGATGCCTGCTATTGCTCACCTCTGCGAGAGCGGCACGACCGATCACGCCAGCTAACAACCTGATGACGCGATGCCATGCACCTATCACTAGCGTCCCCCCCCCCCACTTTGTCGAAGCAGTGCATTCGGATACACTCCGTCCGACCGCGGCGTCGCGTGAGCTGGCTCTCCGAATTCAGGTGGTGCATCATAGCAAACAGCACCTTGTCACTGAGCACACCTCGAGTCCAACGTCGCACATGAGCCACTGCATGTTTCGCAGCTAGCCACATAGGAGAAGTACGCGTTTGACAGTGCCCCCCCAGTGCATGCAAGCGGGACATGGAAAAAGGCATACTCGATGACAGCAGCACGAATCGCACATAATGACCCATTCATTTCGTGATAAGTTCATCTGTGTGCGCATAAATACCGTATTGACTTCTGAAGTATGTCGTCCGCACTGACTCTCGAAGAACCGTCGTATGTTCGGCAGGCTAGGAGGCGTTTTAGGCAGAGCAGAGCACAGGAACAGTGTGTTACCCTCAAACAAACATCAAGCATGCCAAGGTGGTGCAGAGCAATCTCACAAGTAAGACGCGTTGCAGGGGTTTTGTAGCATGACCATGTAGAACCACACATGCGCAAGCACGAAGCGGTCATGCTTTGCTGTGCATCGTGTCTCATCATGTCCCAAGTCATCACCACAGACCGCAGACCGTTAACAAGTTAATGACACCAGCCGCTCGCAGCAGTATCGACTGAAATTGTCATGTACGCTTGCTCCGGGAAAATGCCGTACAGTACCCATTTGATTTGCCCTGGTGCAACTTGTGAAGCGACTTTCGTTACTCAACAAGTGCTGCTGCTCCAGATGCGCCCAGTACGAACCAAGGCAGGTGCCGTGGCTGGTGCCGTGACAAGCAGACTATTACAAGGGCGCCGTCACGGTGCTGTGCACTGCAGCAGGGGCAACTGCGGCTGACCTGGGGTGCTGCAATGCAGAAGTCCACCAGCATTACCGAAGCTGATAAGGGCTCATCGCGGCAGACAGCGGCGGTGGAGCCTGACCTAGGCACAGCAGTCGACTCGAACTGCCTTGTGATCCTAAGCGTCCATGAGCATCTTGCGTGCTTCAACGCCGTGCAAAGCACTTTCTGCAGGAAACGCACACAGCAAAATGCGGTTCGTGTGAGAATTACATAGAAGTAGCAAAATGTTTGCCCATGAGGAATGGTACTAAAAGCAAGATGGACCTCGCATAAGTTTTGCAGGTGCATGACCATACTTTAAGGTACATCTGGTGAAGCGCTACACGAATAGCAGCCAGTGTATCGTATGAAATGCACATGCACAAAACACATGCGCAACTGCAAGGAGATGCAGGGCGCGTGACCTTGTGTCATCGCTAGTTCATGCACGTGAAGCATACCCTGCCAGCGTGAGGCGCCTCTAGGACTGGTGAAACTTGGTGCAATGCTGCCCACAGCATCCCACACATGCAAGGACGTTGGACGCAGGCGTTGTGTTGCCTTCTACCCCATCACCAAGCCTTTGTAATGCCGTCATCTACTCTCATGTGCCTTCCTGCGTGTGCACCGCGGTACTTGCAGTGTTGCCTGCCAGCATGTACAGCCGGCAGATTCTCAGGTCAGTCGTCCACTCGCATCATAAATTGCAGAACGGCATTGCTCTGAGCCGTAGCGCAATCACTGAATCATCAGGAAGTCCTCAATTTTGGCGCCTTACACGCCCATTGTGAGACCCTGATGCTTGAATGCAGCCCTTTGGCTAAAACCAGTCATGCAGCACTAAGGTAGTTTTAAGTACTTCGTATTACAACAAAAAGGTGCAACGAGCTGCAATCTGAAACATGTACATGTGTAGATTTGACGTTGCAGAAAGACAAGTTGAGATCACCTGCATGTTGAGTGTAGCAAGGCTGACGGTCTTTCATGATCCGGTGGCGGTGAAGTACCCCGTGTCCATCATGAGCAGGTCATCCAGTGCAGCATTTAGCGGAGCATAGAAGCGCCTGAGAGCACCCCGGTCGTAGGAGGTCACCTGAGCGGAGTCATGGGGCAGCACGATTTGTGACAAATCACTAACGTGAATCTATCTGGCGGTGTGGCTGATGGGAGTAGGATTCCGTTCGTTTTCAACACGTGTCAGATGCCTTTGCTGCTGTGTGCTACATGTACTTCAAACAGCATTGAATCTGGTGAGCAAGTGAAGGTTTCCACCGCTTGCACTGTGCATGCATCATGAAGACCTACGGGCGTCAATGTGCCAGAGTGGCAAAGTGGCATTGCTCACCACGTCTGCTACCGTGACGTTGCATGATGCTCTTGATGAGGTTCGAGGACAGCACATCGGCACGCAGAAACCGAGGGAATTGTGATGGCGTCATCCATTTTGCCTTGTATGTCATCGTCAATCGTCATCATGTCATCGTCAATCGTCAAGCAATTTTTAGTGGCATTCCAAGATCGACAGGAAATTGACCTGGTGCATGGGGCCATTCAGTACACAAAAGTAGGTCACACTGACAAGGTCTCTTGTTCTCACCGCTCTCAAGCCTGGCTGATCAGCGATGACGATTGACAAATATGGGGTCTAGACTGGGAACATTCATGATTGAAGGAGTCTACGGTAGTACCTACAGCACTGTGCGTGCCTCAGGGTGCTGCTTTCTTGAGAGTGACTACTGCAGCTTGGGGGTGATTCTGTGAGGGCTTCACCTGGTCTTCCAGCTCTGGTATGCGCCTGGTGGGGTTGTATCTTTTTGATAGCACGCTGTCCCAGTACTCAAGGGACAGGTGGTAGTTTGCCTGCCACTTGGCACTGTCTGGACCGCTGCGTTCAGGCCTGCGTGCATGTGCAGAGACGACCAATGTGACTAGAGCAGCGGTGACCACATCCAGCCAAGGCTATACATAGACGCCACTGCACGTGTGTCCGCCGCAGCAAAAACTCTAGAAGGTTAAACCTATTGTAAGTTGGTCTACCCTGAAGGGCCCGAAAGCAAGCAATTGATGCGGACGTACCAGTGGCGTCGTTGCTCAAGTACGCTCCAGAAGTGTGCAGATGTTTTTTCTGTCGATGGTTGCGTACGCTCGGTAGCCCATTGGCGAAGGAACAGTAAATTGAAGTGTTTTAAGGCGTGCCATAACATCTGCAGGCAGCGTTGTGGGCCAACTGAATGACCACTCATGCTTGCGAGGGAGGCAGCATGATTGCCTCTATGCTCGCGCACATATGGTACTGACCCGACGTGCTTTAAAGTGAATGAGTGCTTGAGTTTTACGTGTTGCCGGTGAGTACATTGTTTGACTTAACATGTGCCTCACTATCGCCCCAAACAGACCAAGATGACATGATTACCTGACGCCAAGCGCATCATTCATCTCAAACAGTGTGAGGTTCTACACCAATTCATAAACCACTTTGTAGCCATGATCATCACTGTAATTCCACCTCACTTGCCTGTCGCTTTCGCCATACAAGGTTGTGTTGGCAGGTGCGACCTCGTGATGCCTGCTTGCAAGGGGGTCTAACCCCATGAATGCCAGCGCATCAAATACGGTGGCCCGTGTGTCCTTGACCATGTCCTCAAAGTACAGCACCTGCACAAGTCAAGCCGCATTTGACGGACAACAGTCGGGGTTGCTCATGAGTCACCATGCGCAACGTGAGGTGCCCTTCGGTAGAGGACAGGTACAGAGGATGGGATCACCTTTGGTGTATGCAGTTTGTGCTGCCAATCAGACCTGACAAGCAACATGTGAACAGCGATCATTCGAACAGTTTCTCAAAAACATGCGGAAAGCAATCATTGGAAAAGTTGTCTCACAGCGGAGACGCGTCTACTTCAGCTTCAACAAGTGCACTCCAGGTAACACGCAGTGCTGAGGAGGAAAGTGTCCAGTTAACCGTTGACAGATGTACCTAAACGCATGCAACCTGGACGCCGCACAGAAATCACACAGCAGGCTCACGTTGCCACCTGGCTGGCACTGTGTTATCGCTGCAGTTGTTGCGACAATACATTGAATGTCCTGAATGGCTGCCTGTCAGCACATTGACTCGCCTTGAGTTGCTGCCTAGGCACAAGTGAAAGCCACCGCCACAGCTGCAGGAAGTACACTGACTTGCCCACGTGGTCGCGCAGTGACAATGAGCCTGCACCGACAAGGAACAAAGTATACAGCACATTGAACAAGGTCAATACAGTTTGGTTGACGTATACCCACAGTGTGGACTCATCTGCTGCTGTCTGTGCGAGTGCTGATGGGCGCTTCAAGCTGACAACATGCAGCTGCTCGCGGCCTTGCTCAATTGATGGGCCTGAGAAGCGCAGCACACAATGTACGAATAGCATACCCTACTCATTGCATGCTTGCAGCACACAGAGCCAAGTTCAGCGCAAGCACACCCACTGTTTGCTCTGTGCTATGTTGATTTAGCCACTCCGCACTATATTGTTGCCGACAACTTAGCTGGCATGGATACGATGCCAAGGTTTGACTACCTGTCCTGCTCACCTCCTGCATACAAGCCCCGCGTGTAAGCAACAAGGGTGCCGCTGTGTAACAACAGTTCCGTCTGACCACAGTGCACATGTAGATCATGCCAAACCTCGAGTGGCAAGAACATTCAACCGCTGCATCTCACCATCTGAGGGGACTTCATATGCCGCTTGCCCCTCAAACAGGCGCACCGCGTTGCACAGCTGCAGATCGATCGCGTCCGCTGTCACATTGCGCCCTGCTGCCGCCGCTGCTGCAACTTCAACTTCAACGCACGCCAGCCACTCCGCCGCTTTTGCCATACCGCGCTCCATAGACTTCGTCAGCAGCTCCGGGGCATGGTGGTGTGATGCTGTTGGCTGGCCAGCCCGCATGGCGTTGAGCGCTGAGATGTAGGCCTCGGGGTCGCGCTTGAGCTTGTAGCGCTCTTTGAAGCGCCAGGAGCTGATGGCACGCTCCGCGGGTTCGCGCAGGAGCACGATGAACTTGGTGCTGCTGCAATCTAGCAGGTGGCAGATGCGGTACGGCACCTGCAGAAAGAGATGAAGCAAGGCAGAGTAACCACTTGGTATAATTGTAGTGAGCGTACAAGAGACTGATCACACATTCTTGAGGTGGCTTTGAAGCAGGAGCCCTGAGGTGCATAGACGCGGCAAGTGGCAAACATATGTACACTTGTCATGTACACGATCAACACGCGTGATGTAGCTTCAAGAGTGGCAGTGCTCGTACCTCAGGCACCATGGCGTAGTGCGGCGTGTAGTCAACCACCACGTCGCTCACGGGGTCTGCTGACGGTGCCAGCCTCTTGCTGCGCTCGCGTATATCCGCCAGTGTACGGCCCTTGAGATAGGCGCGTGACTCGCTGGGTCTAAGGCAGCAGAGAGCAACAAAATGCAGGCAAACGAGCAACTTCAGCTGGTGTAGAGAGAAGAAGACGATGAGGATGTGGCCGTGCGCAGAGGGCTCTGGTGCAACAATTTGTGATACGCATGCATATGATGGTTGCCGAGGCAAGCGGTCATTGGTGTTCCGAGCCAAGGCATCGCCAGTGTTGCGAAGCAAGGCATCCCTGGTTTGCGAGGCAAGGCATCATCGACTGCGCTGCACATGTTCCGCTTGCACAACACCGAGAGACGTGCTCATCATGGGTACAAACCTGTGATTAGGCACCGCCACTGCACACTTTAGGCCATGCAAGGACAACGCCGTTTTGCAACGAGTGGTGCTCTGAAGTGCTTCAGTCAGCGTCATTTAATTAGTGCAGCTTGTTTTGCTGCCACAGAGGTGCACAGACCACTGCTGTGCAAGGGCTGGTGCAGTGCCATGCTACAAGTATGAGTGACGCACTGCTACTGCCGAGATGCAGACAAGACTTTGTGGCCTCACCTGCCGCCCATGAATTTGACTTGGGGGTGCTGCGAGAGCCAGTGCGCCAGGCTCGTAGTGCCGGCTTTGCTGACACCAAAGAAGACCTACAGTTGAGCAGACATACACTCAGTGAGTAACTGCATGTAAGGAGCACTTGCTGAAGGTATCAAGACTCGCACTTCCTGAGCCAGAGAACGATTGGCCCTACAGCGTTGGTGAACACTCATGAAGCAAGCCTGAGCCTGCGTCATGTGCCTGGATGCGTTGTTGCAATGCGCAACCCCTGCCACAAAGTACACCTCCGATGAAGTGAACATGGCTGTATTGCCTTGGTTTGTGTAAGGTGACACGTGCAGTCAGGTCATACAGCTTGAATGGACTCGGGTACTGTGCCCACAAGGCCCTGCGTAATTGAAGCCTGCCAGCAATTGTGCAATCGGCCGTGCTTGCGCCTACTTGCATGTGAAGATACATCAGCACAACGTACTTCAGCATATACTAGGTCGGTCATTGGTGCTACCAGACTGATCATTGTGCGCTGCCGCAACTTTTATGCTGTACCCACAGTGGCTGTCATTGTGCTTTGCTTGCTGGCCAGTGGGTTCGCGAAACTCATGAAGAAAAAATACAGTAACGTTGATGAGGCGCAGTTAGCAGTCTCAACCACGTGCATGCATTGTGTCAGCGGCAGCAAGTTAGATTGAGTCACAGTGTGGGGACAACTCAGGTTGTATCAACGATGAGGGCAGAGCTGGAGGAAGCTAATCATGGTAGGAAAATAGAAGGAGTGACCACGCACAACTGCGCGGCTTGCACTTCCATGCTAGCGACGACACATGAATTATGGCAGCAGCAGCCGCGAAGGCACTGTCGGATCCGCAGCAGAGCCTCACGTACCACATTGGGCAAGCACCGCGTCTGTCCAGCACCAGCAGCGGCTACACCATCCATGCTGCCCGTATCCTGCCAGCAACGCACTTTGCTCCCACCATCTCGCAGCCCAGGGAACTGCAGGAACAAATCTGAGCTGAACGCCGCTGCCGCTGGGTCCCCCAACATTGGCACCTGCTGTCGCGCATGTGCTTCGCCGCTGCAGCACGCGCAAGCGCCAGAGTCTGGGTTGGTTGGTTGCATTGATGCAGTCTGTCCGTTATGTGCAGAACGCGCAGTCGCTTAAAGTGGCGAGTCAATGAAGGTCAGTTGAATGCTTCAGCATGCGAAAGCCTCGCCGCACCGACTTGCGCGTGGTATGAGTAGTTGCGAGTCGCGTAACAGATCAAACAACCCTTTTCCACATCTGCGGACTCAGCAGTCCACGCGCACCTGATCGACAGTTGGCCTCGTGTGTCTTTCGTATGATCATGATCACTCAGAGAAAGTGAGACCTGCACTGCGCAAGAAAGAGCCACCAGGTACAGTGCCAGCGGCAGGCTTGGACTACGGCAGTAGACACCCCCGCTGGGCATTCGATGGGGCACACAAACACACACACACACACACACACACACACACAGTAGAAACCTCGCCATGAACTTCAAATTTGAAGTGAAGTTCGTAACGGTTGAAGTTGCATGAGTTGTGAGCGAAGGAAGTGACGCTGAGCCTGGAAGGCAGCACCACCGCTGCCTGTGAGCTGATTCTGATGCGTAAACATCGCATCCCATTTCTGAGTGCGGCCTCAGCTCAGGAGGGCCTGGTACTCAGCAACATCTGCTGCAAGTAGTTGGACTACGATGTACAGCAAGATACACGTCGAAGCGGCCCGTCCAGGACAAGCCAGCACCCAGCTTCCACCACGGCCAAACTTTCATCACAGGTTCGACTTCGATCAATATTCGGTCAAGCCTTGGCCGAGCAATGCTTTGATCGAACTTGAGCTCCACAGCTGCCCGCAAATGGTTGAGTAGCCAGATGCCGCGGTAGCTTTCTTGCAATTGATAGCTGAAGCGATGTTGCACCACTTGTGTTCTCTGTTCCAGCGCGTCAGTATGCTTCCATTGACGTTCACATTTTTGCTGTCACTTGCAGAGACAGCGCCGGCGATGGAACACCGTGCTGGAGTCCGCGGGATCCCTATGGCCGGACTGGCGCAGCAGCGGAGTTCTTGCCTGACAGTAAGCAATCATTGTTACGGCTGCTATGATGGTTACGATTAGCCAGTCATAAGCCTATGGTGGGAACAACAGGAGCATGAAAGCAGCACGTAATGCAAAGTGGCAGTCCAAACCAGAAATGTGTCATGGTAAACTGCAGCTGGTGGTATTGACGACAACAGCATTCCCATAGCGTTGTGCAAGGGCAACACTTGCATTGAACCTTGCAGCTCATGCCGGCACTTTCAGAATACAGCGCTTTTGCTGATAGTTATATTATAACTTATATACCATATCCTTGCCACATGCTGCCCTTTGATGGCATCTGTTGTCATGTGCAATACTCTGTGCGCAGTCCGAGACGCTGCGAGGGGCGGGCATGGTCGGCATCAGCAGCAGCTGCAGGAACAGAAGCGGGAGGAGGAGGAGGAGCGCTGCAAGTGAGTTGAAGTCAAAGTCGTATGTTTCCTACCCACTGCGAGTTTTTCTGCTTCTGTTGAGCAGAGTCGGTGCTCGTCTGGGTGATAGGCCATGATGAGACTGGGCCTGTTGGCAGATGCTTGAGTGCAGAATTTGCGCAGAACAGCAGTGTTTGAATGCCACGAGCAGGGAAAGCTGTGCAAGCGCGTACGCCGACCGCGTACCGGCTGAATGCTTGATTAAACAACTTTGGTTCCTCGGGCAAAATTGTGCTCAGTACTGTGGGACGCAGCAAGATGCAAATACTCAGGACAAACCACCAGCACCAGGTCCTGGAGTCATAGGAGCTTATCCTGGATTGAGAATTGTGCAGAGGCGAGGTGTGGATGGCAAAGATGATCAGCGCTTGACACATGCAGTCCGTCAGCGCGGCAGGCGCAGGTAACGCACTTGGGTTCAGCTGCGGCGTCCATGGCAGCGTTCAGCAGCAGTGCAGCGGTGTGAGCAACTGGACATGTGTATTTGCGGCATCTGGCATCTGGGCACTGATTTCGCAAAGCATGGCACTGATACACCATCTGCTTCCAATTTAGTCCGTGTTTCATGATGCACGTTGTTGGGTTCTGCAGGAGCATGCCGTGTGTGGTCAGGCCAGTGCTGCTGTGCATGCTATATTGAACCGCTGGTGCAATGGTACCAGGAGCTCACTGTAGCCAAGCAAGCGTCAAGCGTACCAGTCTTAAAAAGCTCTTACTGGTTCATCATGTGCACCAGTGTAGGTACTGCTTTGCAGACAGCCATGTAGTCACGACTGCTCCCCTGCGCATCGCTACCAGTGTGTACGCATGTGAAGCATTTACACCGCACCTGTCGCCAAACACATTAGTGTTGATGCACTCCGGCTGACATTGCCAGAAAGCTGCTAGCTCGTGGGCCATCGGACCTGGAGCAGGCGCTGGCATACTGGGATGACGCTCTCAAGGGGTGTCCAAAGGACCGGAAACCCCTCATCTACGCCCTGGGCCACTGGCAGGTACACTTCGATCATAATTTGAAGTATATGTGAGCATTGTGAGTTGCAACTGAAGGAGGATACTTTGGAGGATGTGTTATGCATGAGCTGGTTTTAATACTCAGTGATCCTGCAGGCAATAAAGAAGTCATCGAGCTGTGCCATTGGTGTGTGTGAGAGTTCAGTTAGGTACGGACTTGTTGAAAGCAATAGGTTGCGTTGCGCCGCATCTTGTCACGCAGCGTGTGCTTTGGGCTGCTGAGTTTGGCACTTTGACATTTTCGGCGCAATCATGAAATCCAGCATTCAGCCATTTATGGGACAGCACGCTCCTGAACGGTGCGCAACACATGGCAATGGTACTGGTGAATTGCTCGAGCTTTCTCACATATCCGCTGCATTGCCATGCTTTCATGGCATACTTTGAAGCACAGCATTCTGCTGGGCACTGATTTGTGCTGTTTGATGTGTGCTCGTTGGCTGACGGCAGCTGGGCATCGCGTACTATGGACAAAGTATGGAGTCCCTGGAAGGGAAGGTAAGCATTCATGGTGACCGCACGTGTCATCATGAAACCACTAACATAGGACTGCTGGCCCGTCAATGTGCTGAGCATTGCCATGTATCACGAATGCTAGCACCATGTCACATCTGATATATATGGTACTGCCATCTTGTCCCCTGGCACCCCCCTATACATACCTCCACTGGCGTCTCCATCCACGTGCTCCGTCCACGTGCTTAAGAAGTACTTCGATGTACACTCCAACAACTTTGAAGTTTGCCCATCAGCCATGCCCATACGCCGCGCTGCATGATGCACTTGGTTTGGGCCATGTACCCTTGCGCTGGCAGTGACTGTTTGGTGCCCAAGTAGATACAAGCACCGATTCGTGCGCTCAGCCCCGTATTGCATGTACATGCCCATACTTGACAGTCTTTTGGGGAGTTGATCGACATTCAGTCCCACAGCATCATTTGTTCGGCTTTTACCTGATGTACAGCAAATATGGTGCCCACATAGCGTGCTGTTGGAGCGCTGCACAAGCTGCAACAACCCTGGAAACATGACAGGGGAATCGTGCTATGTCTCAAAGTGCAAAGTTTGTTCAGTATGAAGTCCTCAGCTCAGCGGGGTCACTATGAATATTAAACCCTTCAGCACTGCATCTGCCTTCCAAACGCTGTTTTGAGCATGAAGATTCTTGTCAATGAGCAGCATGGTGCAGAACGAGATAGGATGTGTTCATTGTGCGTTCGCCAACACTGTTGTGCTGGTAGAAAGGGAGGAAGACTACAATTGTCGGCGAGCACATCCATCAGAGTCTGGTAAACCACATCATTTACATCACCAGTGTATGAGTTGCTGACCCGATGCCATTTGCTACGTTGGAGTGTCACAGAGCGCGTCCATGAGCCTGGAAGCCAGCCTGAAGCACTTTGACGCAACACTACAGGTGCGTTCAACTGCATGTCCACCACCACAAGTTCAGAGCGGTTTTGATGCGCACCCATACAACGCACATGCGCCCATGAGCAGGAATGATCGCTCCATACGTGCATCAAGCAGAACTAGTGTATTGTGCCGACACACCGGTATATATGCGCAGCGAGTTTGGCAGCTGATCAGACTCCACGAGTCAGCTGGCGCGACTGGCGCAGCCTCTTTGGCGTAAGGGGTTTACTGTACATAGACGCTAGCCCTGGAAGAGCCATGCGTCCAACACACTAGTATGTAGTGTCCGCATGCAAGGTCGTTTAGTAAACATGTGCAAAGCACGGGTTGTCAGGCAATAGTAGCCGTTAAGTGTAGATGTACTTTGTATTAATTCTCGCTCAGGGCGCGAAAAAGCCCAGATGATTGGCATGTAGCTGTAAGGAATCTACATGTCGTATGACAGTCTGAAAGTGTCGCAACGACAACCACTCAAACGCCGCCGCCGCCAAATGGCATCTCGGGGTCCTCCCCTACGTCCTCCTCCATGTGCCCCCCCCCCCTGGATTCTGCCATGTGTGTCATGACACGTGTAGATGTACATGTACACACCAAGGACACACGTGCCATCCCTCGCACACCTGTTTGCAACTCTTTGTGGCCAAGTGTGCCTGCGTTGTGTGGCGGTGGAGGTTTGTGAGCACCCTTGTTCCTGTCAACAGTTCAACAGCTCAAATAAATGTGTGCATACAACCATACACGTATTGCGTACTCCTCATGCAACAAGAGAAGCTGTGTGTTGTTCATGCTTAGCTTTGACCTTTATCACTCTTCTACCGTACTACGTGAAACTTTTACTTGTTACTCTGTGTAAAGCATGGTGCCGCCCCCCCCCTCATTGCTGATGCAGGTCTGCAGCAGCAAGGACGACCCTTTCAAGTGGGGCACTGCAGCACTGGGCATGGGCTTGGCATTTGCTGCACTGGCAAGAGTTGTCGCTAAAGAGGTAGGCAGATACGCAACATATGCCACAAGGCATCCGTGAGTGCCGGTTTGCTGGTAATTGTTGGCAGGTTGAGTCTGCAGATAGAGTGTAGTGAGGGTATTAAACACCGTTGATGTAGGGTATGAATACTGCAGTCAGAACGTGGTCACGTATCGCATTGCTCAGCATCTCATGCAGCGTCATACTCTCAGTCTTCATCCGAAGCCAATGTTGCAGTGACCGCGCAACTAAAATGAAGTCAGCACTCACATTTGTCGCTGCATGCGCTTTCAGGTGCCCTCAGCTTATAGTGCGCTGTGCAGCCAGCTGACTGCGCCGTGCGACACTTCATATCATTTCATTGATAATACTTCTACTATGGACAAGCATGCGCTCAGGTACAGCTGCAGATAACCATCATAAGCCCACCTTCTTACGGGGCAATTAAATATGCGTAGTGTCCTCACCACGTGATGCACCCGCAACAATGGCAAGTCTTGACAACCTCAACTGGTATGTCGTGCATGTGTGGTGGCCGCAGGATGCTCGCCTGCGAGTGCTGATGCTTGACAGCGAAGAACGAGAGGCCGCCACCAACAAGAGGGCACTGGCAGTGGCAGTGCGCAGGCGTGCAGGTTTTCTGACGCGAGCCATGGACAATCTGGAGTGTGCCGTTGGAGCACTCAGCAAGCAGGCCTATCCGGCAGAGCATGCAGACGTGCAGGTAATCCTTAGTGTGCTGTTGCTGATTTCGGCATCTCGGCAACTGCTCTGTAGCAGTGCTGCGCTTCATTGAAGCTGCCCTGCAATTTTGTGGCATCATCTTGTCAGGAAATGCGGTTGTCGAAGGCTGAAATGCCAAAACGTAGACAATAACGAATCCCGCATCCCACGCCGCATAACATAGCCCCCCCCCCCCCCTCCCCCCTTCCCTGACGTGTAATCGTTCAATGGCACCTGCACCAGTATGTGTGTACAGCGTTTGATGCCAAGGCTGTACCTTGCTGGTTGTCACCAGGTCTAATGCTTCCACTCGCTCTGTGCCGCCTGCCTGTTGTGAAACTGGCCCTGCACCAGTGATGTCACGAGTGATGCATGGGTGGTGCTGCAGCCCATGCAAAACGTCTAGCTATCTCTTGTTACATCTTGCAGCGCAGTCAACATTGTGTTGTAATAGAAGTAATAGAGCCTACAGAGTAAGCTTCGATGAATGTGAACCCTAGTGATGAAACCTGATGTTCCAACCTTCTTACTGATGCCATGCTTTGCCACAGCTGGAGCTTGCCAAGGCACATTTGCTCAGACAAGACATCGATGCTGGTAAGCACTGCTACAGAGTGCTCATTCAAAGTATAATGTGTACTTAGATGCACTTGATACTGCGTATGCTGCTTCTTAGCTGCCTCTTGTAGCGCTGCGCTGGAGCCGATCACCCACGCAAGGCTGGCGCCACTGCATGGGACCACTGCACAGTGTCTAGGTTTAGATGCTTAGCGCGGATGATAGAAGTAGCACTCTCTTTAGTGCCCTAGCTCTTGCCTTTTAATCTCCCTGCCAGAGCATGCAAACTTGTCGAGCTCCACGCCCCTGCTGTGACATTACAAGCACTATGGCCCATGGCGACGGGGGCAAGATGACACCTTTGCTGATGAGCTTTAAGCCATATCGCAAATGGCTCAGCACGTGTTGCTTTGCAGATTCCCGCTACGATACATTCGCTCACTGGCATCCATGCTTGGCCACTTGAATTCAATGAAAACAATGGGCATGGCATGAGACTGCATGGTGCAAGATGAACGAGCATCAAAGGGAGGATCATGCAGCAAATACATACAGGAGAACTGCCCTTACACGCGCCAGCACTTCGACAAGTCTTGGTGCGCAGCTTATCCTCTGGTTTACTAGGAGATGTACGTGTGCACTGAGCAACGAATGCCCTTCACGTGTGTCCGTTGCAGGTGAAGGTCAAGAGGTGGCAGTGCATCATCTCGAAGAAGCGCTCAGTGCCTATGAGCAGGTATGTATAGTAGATGACCTGCACATGTTGTTATACAAGTCATTTGAGCAAGAGCACAATGCGTGGCAGATGATATCCAGTGTCCTCGTACTTGTGGAGTAGGCTTTGGAATGTTGCACGCTGCTGCTGCCGTGCAGTGGTTCATTGTTGAAGCTCAACTGTGCGCCTCTTCTGCCGTGTTGCTTCTTGAGTGGAGGGCTGCATGTTTCATACACGGCACTCAAGAAAGTATACCTGTGAGGTTACAGTTAGGATAAGGCTTCACATCATGGTGAGGATTAGGTAGGTGAGCTGCCGCATCACATTCACAAGGCCGATTGGCGCGGCTTTTGCGTCTCACCTGCCTGCAGATGCAGAATGGACACCAGATGCAGTGCCAACACCAGTATCAGCAGCCAGGTCAATGCACGGCCTCGCGAGTCCATACGCTGCTAGCCATATAAAGACAAATCTTTTTATAGGTTGCTGAAGCTAGTTGTTTTTTACTGTTCAGATTGTGCTTCCCGTAGGAATTGAACTTGCGTTCAAGGCGTTTTTAGCCCACAAGTGCGCCCCTTAAATCACATGCCGCTTTTGTACAGATGCCATGCTTCTGTACACCCTCTGAGGCCTTGTGCGCTGTCATATTTGTTGGGTATGTATGTATGATGCAGGTGCTGAGCGATGACAACCTGCCGGACGACCAGTCTGGTGCGTATGGAAGTGTCATTGTGACTATGCAATAAATAGTGTGTCTACCTGCGAAGGAACATCACGCGTGCAGGCTAGCACGCCACACCGCACCAATGCATAGCGCAGAGGCAGACGGAGGCAGCCACAAGGTGACACACACACACGGTGGTGTTGCCGGAAAGGAAGCCGGCGAAGGAAATGATATTACTATCAACAGCAAACCTGCGCGTGCCAGCTCAGGCTTGCTGAGTCACCTACATCAATGATCTGGAGCTGATCTCGAACAGCTCGCGAACAAAACTGCACTTCAACTACAACCTGGAGTGCAAACCTCAACTAGGGCATCCAACCCTTATTGTGCAACAGCGCCATATTGTAACACCCTCCCCCAGTCAAAGCTCCATCCCATGAGCTTGACTGACAAAACGCGCTGAATGCCTACTTCCATCTGAGCCTGATGCTGATGTTTGGATGCTCTCACTACATGCAGCCAGAAATGCTGCACCCCCGTTTTCAACACCCTTTCCCCAGTGTGACCGCTGTGGGGAAACAACAGTATTCTGAGGGAAACAATGCCCGCTGCCCTCGAAATCGATTACCACATGCCAGCTGACCTGCACTTCTGCAACCTTGCTTCTTGTGCTCAGCTACGGCATCGAAACTGTACGCACTGCTGGGTATGCCGCCCTTCTTGTGCGAAGCTCGCCCACTGCTACTGCTGCACTTCTGAGGTCCCCTCTTCTGTGCGAAGCAAAAGCGATACTGCACAACTGAGGACCCCCTCTTCTTTTGCAAACCTTCAAATAACTCATCGGCATTGCTACTGCCGGCTGCCTTTTGCACCCTGCAATGGCACACTGAAATCGCACGAGCCTGGTACGCTATCCTCTGCGCACACTTGCCCTTGAAAATCGCCACGGCCTCAAACAGGCCCTCCAGCCAGGGGAATCCGCTCCACCTGGACCTCCTGCGGTAGCTCCCGCCACTCCAGTTTTCAAGCTGCTGTCCAGCTCCTGCTCATGTCAAGGATGACATGCGTTGATGCTGCCTCACCGCAACCTCCCGTGAAGAAGCGCCTGTTGCCTCGCATCTCCAGACGAGTTTGTCATCTCCCTGGATTCGCCATGCGGACCTTTGCTGCTGTTGAGCATGAACGGTACCCGCCGGGACACGCTCGAGTCGCCCAGGCTGAACAACAGAGCTCCAAGTCGCATGATCCAGCTGCTCATGCACTCCGTGCATGTCGGCGCAGGCGCATGCCGGCCTCGCCTTCCGCTTATTGATGACCCAGTGGCGTCAAAGCTGGGGACTTCCTTCCATATGCTAGCTACCTCCGTGAGCGCAGGCTCATAACCGAAGGAAAATCACGCGTGCAGGCTAGCACGCCACACCGCACCAATGCATAGCGCAGAGGCAGACGGAGGCAGCCACAAGGTGACACACACACACGGTGGTGTTGCCGGAAAGGAAGCCGGCGAAGGAAATGATATTACTATCAACAGCAAACCTGCGCGTGCCAGCTCAGGCTTGCTGAGTCACCTACATCAATGATCTGGAGCTGATCTCGAACAGCTCGCGAACAAAAACTGCACTTCAACTACAACCTGGAGTGCAAACCTCAACTAGGACATCCAACCCTAATTGTGCAACAGCGCCATATTGTAACACCTGCCTGTAAAAGAAATGGACCGGCTGCCTTCATACCCTGAGATTGCTGATACTGGCTGACCACATGGTGCATGATTGATGGTAAGCAACACCTTACTCATCAATGGCGCAGAAAGACCTTGGCTCACATGGCAGCACAAATGTCCATCATAACCAATATGACATGCATAGCTACCATGCACGGCCCATACCTATACATGCACACAGATTTACTGCATTGACCAATTGTGCTGCACGTTGCTGCCAGTAGTCAACACCCCAGAAGGCGTCCAAATGTGAGACTGCCCGTTGTTCTTCCTGGTGTCAAGCCGAGCCTCGCTGGTCATTACCCGTATGCCTTCCTGGCGGTTACCCTCTGGCCTACTGGCTTGCAAATGTCTCTGCAACGCAGCTGTTGTCGCCTCTCTCAATGCGAAAATCAAGCCTTCAATGCAATACCAACCGTGCTGCACTTTGACAAGGTGCAGAGTTGTAATGCAGGCTAATGTCAATGCTGCACTATCCCTGAGGAACGTGCAGTATCTATAGAAGTAGCTATACCGCATGTACATACCTCATGTACTGGCATCTTGAAGGCTCTCACCTATGAACCTAAGCGCGTCCAGTCGGCAAAACAGGTGCTGCAATTCATGGAGCACACGTTGCCAAAAATAGTGCATGTTGCCTCATCAGGTGCAGTACTGCTGGATTGTCGCCCGCAGGCATTCTGCTGCGACACCTGAGACCTGCGGAACAAGCCGGCGCTGGCGGCAGGCGAGAGCGCATACAGGCTGCGCGCGCAGAGGCACTGCGCCTGGCAGCAACGCTCTGCCTGGAGCAGGTAACACAACATGCGGGCAAGCCCACTTTGGGACATGACTGTGTCACAGTGCGTTAGAAGTAGGCGCTGATGATGCTTTGGTGTGTGCTGCAGGGGTTAGTTGCGCCCATGCGTGCGATCATGAGATGAAATGGATGCGTTGACAGATGTACTGCTGTTCAAGGTGCTGTGCTCCGCAGGGCGGATAAGTTCTTTTTAATTGCCACGATGATAAGAGAGTCAACATGACGTCGTGGTTGGTCTTTAAAGAATGATGTGATCCTGACATACCTACTTTGAAAGTGCTTCATTGTACGCATGCATGGAGCAAGTGAATTGGTGTCGCTCATACATATACTGCAAACTACTTCGGAGCACTTGTTGCACCACCTGGGGCGGTAAGCCAGATTATGTGTTGCACTGAAGCAGGCACGATCCGAGCTGTTACTTATAAGTGTTACCAAAAAATGCTCGAGACTTGGTCTGTGATAGTACGAGCGTTGCTGAGGTGCCATGTAGGCTTGTGCAGGTGAATGCACTCTGACACCCACTCATGTTCAAGACTCTCAACACCCTGACAACAGGAATTTGCTGCCGCAAGCACCTCACCTGTGCCATATCAGCGGCATTGTCAGTGGTACCCCCACGCGTTCTCTCCAGCCATGTACCACCAAGGGATTTTTAACCCTCCAGTTAGATCATGTAGGACTGTTTTCACCCTCTCTGTCGTATCTGCCATCTGCACGCTGCAGCATGCGAACACCATGGGCGGTGATGCCGCATCCGTGGCACAGGCGGACCAGTACCTCCAGGAGGCGGTGAAAGACGTAGTGCGGGGAGAGGCGGGCTGGCTTGCGGGCAAGAGGCTTCTGGCACGCGCTACACAAGAGGTAGGTACACTGAAGTTACTTCAAGTGCATAGCTGATGCATTGCTCAGAATCAAGTGGCGGCGTGCAAGTTTTGGGGCCATGGCTCAAAAACAGGACTGACTGGAGATTTTCAGTGTTGTGCAGTACAGATTCAAAGCAGATTTTTCCCAAGTACTTTGAAAAAGCAGTAATGGGGTTCCGGCACTGACTGTTGCAGTTGTAGAATGCAACAAGTGCACAGTCAGCATTGCATCACACACGCTGTAACCTTGATGCCTATGCTTAGCTCAGAACCGCTTTGTACTGATGCCATGGCGCACGCAACGCATCTCGCTATGGGTACATGTGAACTGCACCACTGGAACTTAAGGGCAGTGAAGACTGTCCATTCGCGACATCGATGTGGCTGTCGTCAGCATCACTGCGAGTTCCTCACACAGACGAGCCTTTCAAGTGTGCTCTGCTCGGCATCATGTCCGAAGACCATAAACATCAACTGCTGGTGCTCTCGTTGCAGATAGCCCTGGCGGATGGCGGTGACACGGCCCTGGGCCATCTTATGGAGGCAGTGACCAGCTGCGCACCACACAGGGGCAAGGCACTGCAGCAGCTGCACTGGGCAGCAGGCCGACTCATGCACCAGCGCCTGAGGCAGGAGGTGAGCACATGGCAGGTCAATGCGATGGCAGGTGCATGAACGTGAATGTGGCTCTCAGAGTGCTGAACTTCAGGGGTGATGTGGTACTTGTGTTTTTCCAAGCATGTCACATCGTTGCACGAGCAACATACGCCGACGTTTGTGTGGCCTGCTCACACGGCAGGCAACCAGCATCATTAAATACTGGTTTCAAGCTGTACCATTGCAATCAATGGCAGTTTATGATACATCTTCGAGCTAATAGTGTAATGTAGAACAGCACGGTTCATATTCATCTTGGTGATGGCTTCACGCACAGAAGCTTGTTCATTCATTGCAGTGAAGTGGTTGCTCCAAGCGCACATCATCGCTCACGTGAGTACAAAGCCTGGTCCTACAATAGTTTGTCGTGTTCTTAAAAGGTGCTGGACTGTCACCATCTCAAGTGAGTCACCAGCAGAAAAGAGCTCAAGTTGAAGGTTGACACCATTTGCGAATGTTGTTCAGAAGTGATGCCCTGCTCGAGGCCTCAACCACCCCCATAAAACGCGTCGGGTGTCTTGTGAATGCACCACAAGTGCGTGCAGGCCTGCCATGGCAGACCTCAAATTCCATGCAAGTAGGGCTGTCGGAATGTGAATGTCATCAAGAGCTATATGCATGTGATTTCCATCAGCATGTACGCACGCTGCGCTGCCCCTCCATGGCAGTGCAAGCGATGACGGACCGCTTCTGCTACCAAAATTATGAGGACATCACTGCGATTTCTGGCTTGGTACCGGGCACTTGAACCTAGGAGCAATCACCAGTCGTGCTTATGTTAGCGCTGCTCACATGGGAGGTTCTCGGCTTCTCGATCTGCAGTTGTCCTTCCATAGGCAGGGCGGCGATGCTGCCGAAGTGGCCATGTCTCTGTCGGGCCTCAAGTCCATGGGACGGAGGGCGCTGGAGCTTCTCGGCCATGCAGCGAAAGGGGCACAAGTGCAGAGACTCAACCACAAGGTAAACTCCCAAGCATCATACTTCAAAGAACACTTCCGCAAGTTGTCGAAGTCCTTGTGAGTGGGAGCAAACACATGCTTCAGGCACTTCTGTTGGGTGTTCCCTTATGGCGTGGGCTGCGTGAGTGGCACAGGCAACTACAGCAAGCACAACTGACGGCTCCGACTTCATTAGGGTTATCAGCATCGCCAGACATCGCTTTCAGCAGTTGAGTGAAGCCTGATCAGTTATGAACGATTGTCTGAGTTTGTGCGGCACTGATGCTGTAAAAAGTAAACAGTGGCCTTTTGAGTGACATCTGCCAAAAGCTTACCTATACATCCACACTCATGTCGGACGTGAGTCAGTATGCTGTAACTAAACTTCTGTTTGTAGGAACAGGCCGTGTCGGTGTCGATACATTTGTGAGCTTGCTGTGCTGCATGTCAGAGCAGGCCCGCTTGCCCCTGGCGTCATGTGCACACAAGTTTACTGTGCATGTCAACACACACAAAACGCAACGTCTCCTGGCATTGATATCACCTGCATGCTATCCAATGTAGGGAGGTGACATGGGCACTAGCACTCATCACTCGCGTAGACACAGGTATGCATCTCGAATACTTGAGGCTTATCATGAAGTTATGAGAATACACAACAGCCCCTCCCCTCCCTTCCTCCCCCCCTTCTCCCCCTTCCATTGCTCTACAGTGGTTGGCATGGATCGACCGCGAGCGCGCAGGCATTCACCTGCAGCTGGCAATCGCTCACAGACTCGACAGCGCCAGAACGCCCGCCAACTCCCCTCATGGCAAAACCTCCCCCGGCCAGTCGCCCACCAATTCGCCGCACGGCAAAAGCCCTACAGGAGGGGTTTCGCCGCCTCATTCGCCGATGCATGGCAAGGCAGCTGGCACCAGCTCGCCTGCTGGTTCTCCTGTCCATGGTCGGGTGACAGGGGGACACTCCCCCGCACACTCCCCCGCGCATCATGGCAAGACGAGGCTGCCACCGCTGCCGGATGCTGTCACGCCGCGCGCGAGGGACGAGGTGCGCGTCGCCGCTTGAACATTTGCTTGCAGTTGACGGTGTTTGGACATTTACTTGAGACTTGGCGTTTAGCCTTCTGCCGCTTTTGCGTGTTGCAATGTGAGTGAAGAGGGGGGCGCTGCCATCAAGTAAGGTTGTTGACTTTGTGCCTTCCTTGCGTACATGAAACGATTGGTGTGGTTTCACTTCAGACAGCGTGCAGTAGATGAGCTGCATAAGACAGCGGGGCATCTGCGGCTAGCGCCCTGTTCCTTCGTGCATGGATGCTGAACAACATGGACCATGCAAACTCACATTACACATCATGTAGGAGAAGGGCAGGGGTTCAGTGGCACATGAAGTTCCGGGCATCAAAGCACTCCGACTGACCTGCATACTTGCAGTTCATAGCTGTATTGTAGTAAAATCGGCTCTGACAAGCATCGTAAGAGACGTCCGCCTGGTACAGTTGTAGAAGGTACATCGCAGCATTGAAAGCACACATGTGTTTCCCTAGGGCAGTGGCCAAGTGCATCACAAATGTAATGACGGTGGAGTGCCCAGGTGACGACGTCATGTGTAACTGCAAAGCAATTGCGCCTAACTGCTGCTGTCACAGCCAAGGGCTCACAATTCCTGAAGAGCCAAAAATCTGCTTCCACTACATACGCCCAGGCACATCTCCTGTACACTCCTGCATGAGGTTGAACACACCAGCAACCTGCTTGGGACTGATCCGTTGCGCCCGGACCTCAATATCTTGCGCACCACAGGACGTCCTGGAGGCCGAAGACTTTCTGCAGAAGGCCTGCAGCGTTCTCACCCTCGAAGACTCCACCGCTGAGTGGGCTGGCATGACGGCAGCGCTGGCATGGTGCGCAGCGGCATGTGGCGACACCGCGGAGGCCACAAACCTGTACACCCAGGTAGCTTGCGGCCTGCGGTGATGTTGACGATGTTGCTATCAAGTACTTGAAATGAGTAGTTATAATGGTGCATGAAATGGTTTGTGTGTGTCCGCTTGAGATGTCGAGCAGGTACTGGAAGTATCGAGGTACAGGTTTGCTACGTGGTGCGCAGAGCACACCGTAGGTGTAAGCAGTTTCCTTCTAGTGGTAGTGAAGTAGTGGCAAACATGTTTCCCAACACTGCGAGACTGCATGTGTAGGTATGATGTGTCCTCAACAAGATGTGGTACACAGCCTGCACTTGTGTACATGAAGAACAACAAGTGAGACCCTTTTTGCAATCATCTTGCAAGTCATACAAGCAATTATGTGCATAAGACACAGGGAACATGCGGCAAGTATGAGGAACTACACGATTGATCAATTTCAGGACCGTCCGGAGTGCGATGAAGCTGCACATGCCTCTCTGTCATGGTATTTCATCGTCCACAGTTACAGTGGAAGGCAAGCTACATATTAATGGAACAGATTATGCTAATCAAGCATCAGCTATTGCAATAACAGTATACGCCTTGCAAGGCTTCAAGAGGACACCCAATGTCACACTATTTAGCACGCCCCTAACGTGCTGCCATATTCTGCCACTGCGTGGTCACCGACGCATTATCCACAGGCCAGTTCAGCGGCAGCACTGCTCATTGCGCAGCTGGCGTTTGCTTCAGACGAGCTCAACCCACACATCGTGAGGCACAAGCTGCGCATTCAAAGTGGCTTGGAAGAGCAGAGCACTGCCAACAGCAGCCCTGTTGCTGTGGCAGCCCCAGAAGCCGAAGGCATGGTGAGTTTGTTTGGCATGTACATTGACATAGGTTGCACACTGCTTCACATTGTTGCGATGCAGAATAAACTATATTTGCCTGAGTGCACAAACTTTTGCTGAGGTTTTCTGGCAGTTTCCCATAAGTGCTGCATGCGAGGGCTTGTCTGACAACGTTTGTGGTTGCTGATACGTGCGCACATGTGCAGTCATGTCATCACTACGTGTATGCATGTATGAGTATTGTTTTCTGGCTGTTGCAATAATTCCTGGTCTGTAAACTTCACCTGGAGCAATTGTCACTCAGTAGGACTCTTCGTCCTTGACTTGAACTTTGGTATCTGACGCTCAAACGCCGTTTATTCTGATGTTGCAGGTTTGGTTTGACATCAATCACCAGCACCGCAAGAATGTCGACCCTGCGAAGGCTGTGACAACTGCCAGCATAGGCATCTTTGGAACAGTTTCTTCTGTCAGGCTGCCATCAATTTGGCGCACAATGTGGACGGTACGCACATTAACAGCTTCAAGCATGCACAGTGCTTCGCTCAATTCGCTTCGCCCAATTGACATCTGTTGTTTTTTTACCTGTAGACGCATACAGGTTGCAGTCAGCAAGGGCTTGTGCACTGACAGCGGCATGGAACTGGCTGCTACATGCCCCCCCAATTTGTCGATTTGTAAGTCTTGCTTTTCTTTTTTTGCTGCCCCAGCGTGTAAAATGCGCACACATGTTCTATCAATGAACCTCATTATCAGCATTGGGCGTGTGCAATTGCATACAATATGCAATTAGTGACTATTCTGCCACCAGCATGCTGCAAGCAATTCTATGATTAAGGGCAAGACCCCCCGCCCGTGCTCATGGCGGTTCTCATCGAGTGATAGGCCACATTCACAGAGTTTTTCTGAGGCTGATAACATCGCAATGTGTGTCCCTTCCACATGAACCTGTACATATGGTGCTGGGCTACCAGTTTCCACAACACTGAGCATACATGGGGGCACATGAATAATAAGGTTGATGACGTGTTTGGCACTGTGTTCAGGTCTCGTCTCGCCAACACCGAGCATCCGTAAGGGCACGCGAAATAATAGCTGATGACAGTGTTTGTTACTGTCTGTGTGTGCAGGTCTCGCAAGAGGAGATGTGGATGCACCTGGTCTCTGCGAGAACGCAGACCGCGGAACTGCACCACAAGCAACAGCCAAAATCGCCCAGCGATGTCAATTCGGCTTCTATGCACTTAGTTACCCGCATCAACAGCAATGATCATCACCACGCTCATCTGGATCATCAGCAGTCAGATGCCCCCACAGAACACAAGGCTGGCGATGACAGTGGACCATGTGTTTGGCAGTGGCTGGAGGAGTATGGTGAACCACCAGGGGAGTCACCAGATGAGGGCACTGCTCTTGACGGTGAGCTGTTTATTGCAAGGGTGGCAGCTGATACCGCCGCTTCTAAAAGGCACATGTGCAACACTGCAGTGGCATAAAAAATGCGCTACACTGTGCTCTCCACTTGAGAAAGTACATGCAGTTACATTTTCCAAGTCTAGTTCTTCTCCTGGAGAGCAGTGCATGTCATATGGTTGGTGTGGTCGGCAAAGCAGCGCCATCATCATTCCATCTGTGATTGGTTTGAAACCAATTTTTACACTGCAGTGCATCAGAAGTTGGTGCCAGATAATTGCTGCACATTCCTGCAGGGTTGCTCATCCCTTCCATGAGGTTTCCATCAGTCGAAGCAAGCTGGTCTGGGTGCCATGTTGAGTGTGGCGGTGTATACCTGGATTGGGCAGGAAATGTTGTGATTGCTTTCAACAGGTTCATTCACACCATGCCATGCTCAAGGACATGCTTGACATGAATTCCTGATACTACCTACTTACTTGGGAGTTTTTTCCATGCACGAACGATTATCACACACCCGCCGCTGGCTGCTGCTTACATGTTCCTGTGTGTTTCTCTGATGCAGCCAAAGCACCACAGCCATCTACCCCTGCGGATCATTTCTCTGGGGAGCTTCAAGCGGATGCTCATGATCACACACACCAGCAGCCGCGCTCATCTGCTACCCAGCCTTCATCAGATGCGGCTGCAACAGGCGTGCCACAGCAGGTGCTGCATCATTCAAAAGATCACAGTGGGCAAAATCTCAATTTGACTCACAAGGTCACTCACATCTTGCTTGCATCACTGCTCAGGTCTCTTGAGTAATACGAATCAGTGCCAACGTCAACACTGAGAGACAGCAGCATTTTACATAGCCAGCAGACAAGCCACTAAGTCCTTGAGCAGGGCTTCCAAACGTATGACAGTAAACCTCATTTGGAATATCTCCCAACTTGTCCTGGCTTCGCAGCAGAATATACCTGGGTCAGACGAGGCGATTCATACAATACCCACACCTGATAATTCAAAGCATCATTCTGAGGCCACGCCACAAGTCGGCACAAAGTACAACACGCAACATATCCTGTGCGCTATATACCTCATACCACAGCACATGCCTGTGTGGATGAGCTCCTTGACTACAGGCACCAGCAGTGCCCGACATGCTGTCCTGGTGTGGTGCTATGCCACATCAGCGTCACAGCATGTCTGATCTCAAATGAAGGCAGATTGGCCATTGCTTATGCAAAGCTGAACATGCATTCAGAGATACCGCACTATCCTGGACTCCTCAGCACTGCTGTGGTCACAAGCAGACCCTACTTGTATGCAAATTCCTGCTCAATGAGCCACGATCAGGCATATGAACTGCTTGACGACATGTGCTGATGCAATGTGCTGCATGGCAGGCGGACACGGCTGCGCTTACCATCACGCAATCTTCGGACAGCCATGTGAAGAATTTGGCAGGGACCACAGGAGCCATCGAATCTACAGCAGCCGATGCTTTGTCTACCCCCGCACCACCAATAGCACAGGGAGACACACCTGGTACCCATCCGTCACCATCTCTGGAAGGCATGACACTGGATGAATACATGTCGTCAAAGCCCCTTGAGGCAGTTGGCGCAGGGGCTGGGGGGGTGCTAAGAGGGAGGGGGCGTACAGCAGCATCTCCCAGTAGGTAAGTTCTACGCGTCGGGGTCTCTGGTCAAATTCAAGGTTGTGCGCCGGTGATACTGCGTTTTTGGGGGGGGGTTAGTCAATACTTTTAGATTATACGAGTATCGTCCTCCGAAGTATACTTTGAAGTACTTTGAAGTACTTTGAAGTGGTGGGACTTGGGCAATCCCAAGATTGGCGTTGGCTACGCTTAATGATTTTGACATCTGTAGTATCTAGGTGATGTTTGAGGCTGGACCGTTTCGTGAATGAGTTGACATCAATGGCCTGCGTCTCATTTGTCATTGTGCTTTGTTCACATTGATGCGCCACTAAAACCTTGCCAATTCCTTTGTGTCTGCAACAAATCAACATGCAAGAAGAATATGTAATAGCACTCCACCATCATTCTTTCTGCCACGCCTTGCTCTGTCAACAGCATTTGACGAGCAATTGTGTGTGCCCCTTTCATGTACGAAGTATACGGGGTCACGTCAGTTTTATCAAGGGGATGGCACAGCGTTTTTTGATTGCAACACTTTTCACACACATTTTGTAGATACTAATGGCGGCTGCCACTGCCTCTTTGCAGGGGTGGCCTGGGCATCACAGACCTGTCAAGGGTGCCCCTCGCTCCCATGGGCATTGTTGCCCCTGTAGCACCACCTCCTAAGTGGGTGGTGAAGTTACAGGCTGATGAGGAGGAGCGCTGGAGAGTCATTAGAGGCAGAAAGGTCAGTGATCAACTCTAAGTTCAAGTGACGCTTGATGTGGAGGTGAAGCAGTGCTCAGGAAGCATGTGTGACTATGTGCACTTGGGAGAGAACGACGGCACCAATATGCACACCCACCTGCCTGCTCTCTGACGGCAAGAGTTTGCTTTCTCCATACTGCCGCGGTCTCACTGCAGCACGACAGCTGACCCATACCAGGTGCCACATGATAGCAGTGGTGGTGTTTGGGGCCTGCTGCAACCATTGCCATGTGTCAGATGTCTTGTTGCAATGTCAAGCTTCTGCTGCTTAGAGCTGCCAAATGCACCCACCCCCCCCTCCGCTGCATGAAGCCAGGTCCATATACTACGCCACTCTCAACATTTCCTCACCTCATTGGTGCCTCCTGTGCTTGTGTGCCAATGTTGCAGCTCCCCCTACAAGACCCTGATGTGCTTGCCGGCAGCGGCGGTGTGTTGGGTGGACGCTTCTCCCTGCAGATCCTGCGTGCTGCATGCAGAGCAGCACAGCTCAAGCTGGTAGAGCAGGTCAGTAGCTGCTACTGTGGCGTCTGTCTGTCTAATTGACAGGAGCGACTTGATGACAGTGTGGCAATTTTACACAGGCATCAGTGGCTCTTGTCTGTGGGTGAATGTGCACAGGTAGCAAGGTGCACTTCTGGATGAGCTTATGCAACTGCTCAGCTGGTTGTGATGATAGACTCCAACGTCAGCACGTCACCGCTGCCTTGTGGAGCTGATAAGGCATACTGTGAAGTATGATTGATGATGCCACCAGTGCCCTGCTGACCAGGATGATTGTGCTGGCAATCAGCAAACCACCATTTGCTGTTTGATTTAAAGGTTAGGTGTATTCAAGGCTGCATTGTGCCGAAGTGTCTGGCCTCTTTGTTTCGTGGCAAATCAGCACCCAATAAGTGTCATTGCCAATCTCTGCACCTAGGTGCGGAAGTCCTGTCAATGCCAGACAGCGACACCAATTGCGTTTTGAGGGTCAAACTTCATCCCCTGCCCCCTCTGTACCATTGTTGACGCAGCTGGCTTTGGCAGGTGTAGGCTCTGGAAGGAGAGTGAGCGAGGCACGGGGCAGCCTGCCGGAGGCCTTGCAACAAGAGCTGCAGAATAAAGTCAGCGCAGTCCAGGTGATGTGACACGTCATGTTTGGGATGTGCACCCCAGTGTGAGTAGGCAGTAGGGGTCATCAATGCGGTGGCAGTGATGCCAGGGTGGCTCTTGAAAACAAACACAATATAGAAGTATGCCACACTGTCACTGCTTGTGCATTCTGTTCTATGCTGGTGTCTCGAGGGAGTGGTGTTCATACCACGTTGTTTTTTGCCGTACAGCAATGCTTGTCACCACAAGCGCATGTCAGGTGCGCCGTAGCAATGCTCGAAGACACACAAGACACTCTCACGGCACTGTGCTATACGTGAGTCACTTGAATGACACTGTTCTTGCAGGCCTCCAGTCTTGTATTAATTGAGATGCTCATGCATGGCAGCTCTGTGCTGGATAATGTTGCAGGCGGCATTGGAACGGCTTTGGGATGCAACACCGAAGCGGGACCCTGTACTGCTGCCTCGGTGAGCATACATTCATACATAAAGTACTTGTCACCTTGCAGTTTCACAGCAGAGGTGCTTCGGGCCTGTGGCTTGGCAGGTGCTGGTGCTTTGGGCCTGTGGTTTTGCAAGTGCTGGTGCTGTCAGTGCACGCAGACATTCAGCAGTGGCTGGCATTCTGTGAGGGCAGGCAGTTAATCAGTTTCTGCACAAAAGTTCACGAATTGACACTACTTCGAGATATGCACGGCTGTACAACAGTCTCAATTTGTTGATTGGAGTGATGAACCGGCACTCTCAAGCTGAGGGGTGCGCTAGCGCCATAGGTGCAATTGCGCAAGCCTCGGCACTCTATGGGTGGCACGTTGACCAGGCTAATGCATATCAGATAGTCACATGAGTGTTGCCTTACAACACTGTAACAATTGCTGGCATGACCGAGTGCACACTTGAATGTCAGTGGAAAACTAGAAGTACTTGTTCAAAACGTAACAAGTACTTGTTTAAAACGTATCAAATACTTCTAGATGGTGTAATGGCATCTGTCATGCGCAGTTGACACCACTGCAGGCATGATTCATCTCGTGTGCTTCCTGTTCTGTATTGCTGCATGCATTGGCCAGGCTGGACATGTCAGTGGGGGACAACTCCTGGAGCACGACTCTACCCCTCAGGTTCGTTCAACCCCAAGCAGCCGCACATTGATACGCCTTTGGCAGCCAACACAGTTTGCTGTTGTATGGGGCACTGCTGCTGAGGTCACTGACGGAATAGAAATGTGTTTGCACACATGCTTCTGTTTCAGCATGCCAAACGCCTAAATGTTGAACTTACGCAATGAATACTACTTCAAGTATCATGTACTTGAAGTACTTCAGAATTAAAGGTTCTTAATTTTGAGGCCGCTGTCGTCTACATTGCACCGCTATTGTCAGCTGATCTTTGAAGTGCCACAAGTGCTGAAGTTTGCTGAGTGCTTGCAGGTCTGGTATACTGTTGATGCATCTGCTGGCTGTGCTGTGCCGATATGCTGCACTGAAAGAGCTCGACTGATCTGGAGGCAATACTGAATGCAATATCTGATAATATCTCTAGTGGACAACAAAGTGTCTGCGAATTGGTTGGTTCGTGGGCGCCGGCATTGACATTGTCATTATTGTATGCAGTGCTGTAGCTGTAGTTGGTTATTCCTGTCCTGTTTGTCAGAGTCACTGCAGAGTTTCATAGCTTCACATGCACCCCAGCAGTGTGATTCCACAATCACCTTCAACAGGACCAGATGCCGTAAAGGTACCCTGATTATTTTGCAGTACTTGACAAGCAGTCCTTTTAATGTGAAGCTCTCAGCGTCATGCAACCTGTCCTGCTTTTCTTGTGTATTGCAGCACGGCGGCGGTAGCAGCTGCTGTGAGAGATCTGGAGGCCCTGTCACTGGCACAAGTACAGCCGCTGGACCCCCTCCTGCCCCTTCTGTGTACCCCCCCGGCTGCCCTCTTGAAGCCCCCCTTGTTGCATGTGAGTGGCAGTGGTGTACCACTGTAACGACACATGCAAAGCTTCAAGTGCAACCATTCACAATTGCAAGTGTAGTTAGTCCCTGCCACAAATAATTCTCATTTCAATCGCGACGACAAATGCGCTGCCATTGTTCTTGCTCATACAGTGCTCACCTGTGCGGCTATGCCCTTGAATTCGATCCAGTGGCCTTGCTTTCTGCAGCATCACGCTCATGGATGCCCTTGCAAGCGCAAATCCATTTACATAAAACTTTGAGTATTGTGTGCGAGTGTACTAATCTCTTGCTTGCACAACAGACATTCAGAGGCGCTTTGCTGAGAGTCTGTGTACGCCTTGACGAGAGTCTGTGTGCGCACGGGTTTTCTCCAACTTTTCGCAGCGATTCGCGCCATGCGTATTGCTGTCCATAGTCACCTTACGTCAAGTCCCTGAGTCGCTGCACTGCAGCTCAGGCATCTGCCCATTCCCAACGTGACCGTGTCCCCGCCCACTTGTGCTTACTGTTTTGCAGCAAGGTCCACCCCCACCAGCGACGCTGGTACAGCCCCCTGACGTGTCCCTCGGATACCTAGTAGACCCCTATACGGCCATCATAATGTGGATCCCGATCAACTGCAAGACGTCCATCGACAGCACGTGCGAAGATCTGCCAGTTGGCGGCGCTGCGCTGTGCTGTGTGGTGGTGTATAGAGAAAGCGTTGGCGGCACTGACGCCAATGATGATGACCGAGGAGACGCCAGCAAGGCTGCGCAGCAGGTGTGCATGTTCACAAGTCGTGCCTTGAATGGTCCAGGCGGTATATTTGTGGTCGCTGTTGTTCATTAGAACGCTCTCTGAACCATTGTGTAACTTTTGAAGTAGTTGTGGCACAAGCATGCATCCGTGCCCTGTTCATGATCGCATTTACGACATCCACAAGGCGTGTCAGTGAACCTGAACATGAACTGGCTGTGGCCCTCAATACGAGTATGAAGCGCAGCATCCATGATGTACTGTCGATATTGAGGCGTCAGTGTGAATGATGTGTGGTGTTGTTGATTTGCGCCAGCTGTTTGATCTTGCAATAGCTAGTCCTCCACAGCAGCACACCTGTTGCGGCTGCCGTTACCTGGTTGCATGGCTACAAAACTACTGCCCTTTGTCTGCACATTAATTTGCGTATTGATGGCGATCCCAATTACATTTTAGGATGCTGCTGCTTCTTGCTGAAGTTTGCTCTGCGGAGCTGTACGGCGAGATTTGATTTTCTTTTTAGCTTTTCACTCTGTTGGACAAGAGACTCAGTACTCAATGGCATGCTGACGGAGTCCATGCTTCTTGCCACCTCATGCTTGAGACCATAAGACAAGACCTTCTCAAACTTTAACATGCACTCTGATGGCAATATTTCTTGATCTGTGCGCACTTCTGTTCCGCAGCACCGGCCTGGACAAGCAAGGTTGTCCAACCTGCTGGGAGCATGGAGATTTGCGGGCCTTCTGGCGCGAGCGAGAAAGGGCATCATTGCAAAGTCAAGGCGGAGCAGCAGTGATCAGTCCATAAGCCCTGCCCAGGCAAGGCACTCTCTGCGGTTGCCACATGCAGTTGTCGGCATCAGCTGCTTGCAGATGCAAAATGTTTTAGCGCACTTGCGGTAGGAGAGTGCAGCATGTACTGTGCTGGTTTCTCCATCGATGACTGACCACTAGACTGTACTTCTAGGCTTGGTTTGCAATGTAGCACTTCGTGCACTGACATAGTTGTTTGTACCTGGTATGCGACTGCCCTTGCTGACAGCAGGTCATGTGTCTCAAGAGGTTTGCGTGCGATTTGCTTGCTTGTTGATGACTGCAATCGAAATGCTGGCATGTGAGAATTCTTACACGAGGCACTAGGCATTTCATTAGAAGCCATTTTGCTGATTGCATTCACTGTGGGCATTCTACTCCTGCTGCAGGTGGACGGCAACGCTACAGCTGCAATTCCCGCCAGCAGGTCAGTGCAGACCGGAAGCTGAAGAAATGACTGGCTGATACAACTGTCTGTAAACAACTCCTTCACACTTGACATGTATTGATGAGGGTTACAATCAGTGCTGGCCACAAAAATGATGAGCAAGGGTGATTGGGTACAGTGCTTTTCATGAACCGCTCCAGCAGAAGCATACCATTGACATCTGGTTGCAACGCTGAACGCAATGCATGCCCGGTCATGATTAGGGTTGCCAAAACCGTAGGTTTTTGAAAATATACTCCGTAGGCCGTAAACGTACCGTACCGTAACCGTAATCGTATGCCGTATCTGTGATCGTACAACCGTAGTTACCGTAATGACCGTAATCGTAAAACCGTACTCCCAACCGTAAACCGTACGTGCCGTACTTATCGTAATTATGCAGTTATTAATATGCATGTACGTTACATGGTTCGCCTTGCATATGGTAACACAGGCACAGATGACTACACGAGAGCGTACTACTACATAGTAAGACAATTGTTAACTTCAACTTGATGCACAATCCTCACCGCGTGAGCCAACTTATTGAATTAATGACAAGCAAGCATAGCATCAAGCATTTACCAAAGATCACTGCACTTAATGTCGGCAATGAGGATGGGTACAGCTTACTTAAAATCATAAATAATACTTCTAGAAGCAGAAAGTACGATGGTGAAGATGCCATCATTAAATTAGTTATGCCTACACCATGCCATGCCATGCCAGCGCTTTTGAACATTTCGCTTGAAGTGTGGGTGTTCGATCAGGTGCAGAGCCACGTATCAGAGCCACGTAACATAAATCTAGCCAAGGCATACGGCTCACTCACGCTGGCTTTGCTTTTGGAAGCGCCGAGTCAAGCGGCTTTGCAATTGTGAATTGTGTTGCTGCTGCCTCGTCTGCGCCCCGGCAGCTGGCCTTCACTGCTGTGGATGTGCTCAGCGTTAGTGCGCGCAATGGCTGCTGGCATACATGCTTGTCGCTACACTGTGGTGCAGAGAAGAATTTTGTCCACTCGGCTTTTTTGGCGTATTAGGTCGCTTGCGGCTTGCTGACTGTGCCAGGCTGAGGAGATCTAAGAGCATTGGCGCCATCGCCATCACGCCACTGCGCCATCTCACACTCCTGTTTGTTTTGCATCATCCACGTCACCGTAATAAAATCGTACCGAAAAAAATGGGCACGAAAAGTTCGACCGTAAAATTCTACCGTAAATTACGGAATATACGATGCCATTTCAAACATACGCCGTATCATACGCCGTATATTTCCGTACCGTAAGTTTATGATTTACGGTTCCGGCAACCCCAGTCATGATTGTAGGGCTCCATAGCATATGCAGCAAAAGTGTGACTTGCGTGTTGTGACTGGTGCATGTATATCACCATCACCTGCGCGGTCTGCTCTGTCGTGTCCTCCGTGCCCTGTTCAGCAGCACGATACCATCGGACGTTCAGGGCACAAGCCAAGACACGCCAAAAGCCACAACAGAGTCCTCAAAGCAACGTGCAGCACCGCTCAATACAGGTACTTTGCTGACTGCAATAGAAAAACGCTACTGTGCTCGTCATGGCCATGCGCATGAAAGGACTGATATGCCACATGCGCACAACATGGCTATTACGAAGTGCACAGCGGACATGACAGTCACATCAGATCGCCATTGCAATAGGGCTGGTTGATCATCCTTAGCTCATTGCACTGGGACTGAGTGTCTTGGCTGCTGATGACAATGTCACCTTGTGGAATGCAAAAGAACACCTCATATGTTGAAGTAGTATTGGTCATTGTGTCAGCAAAACACATGGTAGCAAAACACTTTGAGGCTTGAATTGTCGCACATCAGCAAGTGGTGAAGTTGGTGACAGCACACGTTGCAGATGCACAAATGACTTGAATCACCACTGGCGGATTGACTTTTCCTCGTTCCTCGTGCAGCTCTCTGGTTGCGCTCCTGACTTCACTTCTGCACATCAAATACGCAGGTGATCGGAGAGTGGGCGGGCGTTGAGTACCACCATGAGGCACTTGACTCTACTTACGTTGCACTGCTGAAACGTTTCAATTGATCGCTGATCATAGTTGAGTAGCAACTCACTGTTGTATGCTACAGTCATTCCCTCATTGCTCTATATCTCAGTTCAAATTTTCATGTGTTGATTGGCAAATCAAAATCAGTCTGCATAACCTGCCTGCCTGTGTCATCCATTGTTATGGGCAGGACCAGTGCGTGTGCGTGTGCTCTCCAGTGGTGCCGAAGGGGCATCTGCATACAGGTGGGCACGACACAGAAGGCAAATGTGCTTCTCTGTTCTAGACAATTCGATTCACTTGCCGCTCACTAGCATTCCACAAGCCTCGAGGTGATGCTGCAGCCATAAAACGTAGAGGCGCAGTCTTGAGGAAGTGGAATAGGTGATGTCCTTGCATGGTTCAAGCCCTGACTTTGTGTTGATTGCAATGAAGAATCAGTGTACATGGCAAGTATGCACGGAAAGGGGCGGAATTCCAAGTGAGTGTTGCATGCGATAGTAGTCGTGATGAGTGCTGCAGATTCCTTAATCTATTATCTGCAACCGTCAGGAAAACAGCTGAAGTTGTAGCCTCATGCCTGTAGTGATCGTTTCACACCTATATTTTATGCAAGGGCTTGCCAACTGCTCCCTGTCAGCTCTGTTATGTCAGTCGCGCTGTGTGCGCAGGACGCCCCGTTCTGCTCTGCTCAAATGCCAAGCACAATATTGGAGGACAGCATGCTCCCACAACGCTTTGCGAGGTCTACACACGTCGTGTCTACCATGGTTTACACACATCCCTATCTTGATAGAGTTCAATTTGGTGTCATCACGAATGCTATCTGCTAGCTTTTAACGCACAAAGAAAGTGCCATGTGCTCTACCTGTTCCTTGTGAGGTCATTCGTGCTGTGACATGAACTCTGGTCTGCTGTCATGATGCAATGCCTGTGGATCTCTCAGGGATGCGGTAGAAGGGTGGTTGGCAGCTCTGCGCGCGCCAACACTGAAGGACAGAGTGGCATTGGCCAAGGGCGCCCTTCAAGCACTCTCTGTATCCCTCAACACAGAACAGGTGAACATCAACTTTTGTGAAGGCATGCCATGCCAAAAGAATTCATTTGCAATCCTACAGAATGATGCAAACACTGAATGCGTCCACCTGCCACTTGTGCAATGAGTGAACATCAACTGCGGAACGGTACGCGGGGGGGGGGGGGGGGAGGGTTAACTGGTGCAGAGCAGAGCTGCCATAAGGTGTCTGCTTCTTTAACCAGAAGGCACCTGCAATACATGTTTTCATTATGGTCCACCATCGTCGCATCGGCAGACCACACCCCGACCTGATGGCGTTAATCTATTCCTGCACGGCAAAGCAAATTGCAGTACGATGCATCGCTGCAGCTGCACTGATACACTTTTGCTCTTTCTGTGACCACGCAGTGTTGCGCTTTGTCTTGCACCGCATGGCAGCATGTCATGCCATCTGCCAACAGCACCAGAACGGTGCGTCAGGGCCTGAGTGTAGTCAGGGCACGTGGTTTGCATACTAAGCCACGCAATAGTGATGCCTCGACACCCAAGACTCATGCAGTGTGTGTCCTGTGCTGTTCTTGATGTGATTCATGCCGTTAGCCACATGAAGGTGCTATGCCTCAGTTTGAAGTGTATAGTCCAGGGGAAGTCAAATGATTTTGTGGCTGCACCTTTGAATTTTTCGTTTTCTCTCTGTCTTGTTCACATGCAGGTCTTGAGTGCATTGCCACCAATGGTTAGGGAGCTGGTGGTGGTGCAGCATGGCGCTACTGTCGCCATTCCAGTTCACGCTTTGCCACTGGCTGAGGATGGCCTGCAGGTACAATAATAGGGGTCTTTACTCCCCCAAGCGCGTTGCAACATTCTGCATTGTGGAATGAAGACTGTGAAGAAAGGTGATCGTCGTTATTGTTGGCATCCCTCAAACAAGCTATGTGGGTGAAACATTTGCTGTTGGCATCATTTTTGTGGCTGTGCATAATTTATATTCGAGCAGGCACATGTATTAATGCAGCGTCAATCAAGTGGCCGAATGCTCACACAGCTTCAACGAGCGCAAGCATATACACAAACCATTCCCTTCTCATTTTGGTAGATGGCATTGGTCATGATGATTCCTCCCACTTCTGTTGCGGCTTTTGGGCCGATGCAACGACGGTGAGAGAGAGTCTCGCTTACACCATCGGGGTGTTTCGATGTACCTGCCCTACCCCCTCCCCGTGTCTCAGAAGAGTTCAATCTGCTTCGTGCCGAAAAGAGGGCCTTCGGGCCTCCTCCCCCTCGTTGTCAGCCAACCATGTGGGGGTCTGCGCTGCCATCATCGGCAGTACATGCGTGCAATTTCGCAGTCAAGTATCAGAAACCAACTCAGTTGCTTTACTATAGGCGGTGCTTTATTCGATGCTGGTAATGGGCAGTAGTGAATTGTCGTGTTCACTTTGGGATGAGGTCGACACATGGCACATGTTGAAGCATGCTTCATGCCTGAGCCATTGACTGCTGCTGCTGCTGTTTTGGTTGATGCCGCATAGTGCGTTGCGGACAGTTACGCCGTGCGCTACTCCACCTCTGTTCACCTGCTGGAGCTTTGCGAAAGACAAGCTGTGGCTGCCTTGCAGGTGAGCCTTTTCCAACAGTGAATTAGGATAATAGACACAAGTGACGGCCATGGTGTGACCTTATACGCGAACCCAGTACGCAAACAGCTTCAGGTTATAGCTTGATGAAAAAAAGTTTCCAGTAAGTGTAGCTTCTTGGAGGCATGACAGTGAAATGACTTGTGTAACCGGTCCTGTGAGCATGTCGATCTGAATGTGTGGTTCAAGGGGGCCCCCTTGGGGACTTCATCACTGGCACAATCTTAAGCACACTTCCTTCCATTGTTGTTCTGATGTTGTGCATGCGCGATCTCATATCACCAGTTGGCTCTTCCCACCATGCTTCACATTTTGAGGTAGATTCCTTGGAGAGTGCTGGCTTCATCATTGACGGCGTACCAGGTCTATGACAATGGGAAACACAGATGTCCTGACTCAGAATCTTCCAGTCTGGCATAGTGCTGATGCTACGCGTACGCTGGCAAGTCATTCATTGAATAAGGACCCAAGCCCTATGCAATTCCACAGTCTGGTTATGGTTACCCGCAAGCTGTTCGATTACGTTAACTAATGCGATTCCGTTGACAGTAGGCACCTGCTGTGCATGCGCGATGCAGCATTGACAACGTCCCACCTCGCTGCACTGCAACTTCTGAGTGAACAACGCTCACAACAATGCGTATGCACTGCTGCCGACCAGGAAACACCCAGTTTTTACAACGGGTGCTGCTGCATAGTGGCCAAGCCAGACGACAAAGCACGACAAGACAAGACAAGCGCTTCGCCCAGCAGTATTGGAAGCAGTGGGAGTACGACCCAGAAGCCATCCAGTGCGGGTGGCAAGAAGGTTTTGCCACCACTTTCGCCAGGAGGTGGCAGCGCTGGCACAGGTGACGGCAGCGCCAGCATGACGATTTGGGGGGCTGAGGTGGATGTGGTGAGCAGCGTGTGGGAAGGGGGCAATGAGGACTTCAAGCTGGTCACTGCACAGGTATGCTGACCTTTGAACTTCCTTATAGTACAGTACTTATGTCAGGTATGTATGAGCATGCCACTCATGTGGCGCGGCCCAGCAGCCAGCGGGTGCCTTCGGTGTGCCCACAGCATTAAGGCAGACATGGAATACAGCGAGTGCAAAGAATGCAGACACAACGGTCAAAACTAGACTGCTGTGCAAAAAATGATCTTGCACACTGTTCTGAATTGTTCACCTTATGTTTTCAGCATTGATCAATGGGGCGCATTGTGAAACTGTCAGGCGCCTTCCTTACACCTGCAGACTAGCAACGTGCATGACTTGCACATGCTTCATGAAAGCTGATTTTTAGTTGAGCTAACCACAATTTTTGAAGCTGTGCTGTAGTCAAAACAAATTGAAGAAAGTGTGCTTCTAAGCCGTAAGTCAGCACTGGCATCACAAGCACTGCCTGCATCAAGCACAGAACCTGCACACCCTTTGAGGCCAATCGAAACTTCTGCATTAATAGCAGCACAGGTTCGCGCTCTACTGTCCTACATCTTGCGCGCTGACATGTTTTGGTGCCGCTGTGGATCATATCAAACTGCAGCGGTCCGCAGCATATGGCACAGCTGGTCGCAGAATTGGTGGCCTTGGAGGGACCATTGCCTACACAGGTGAGAATCCTGCAGAGCTTGATGATACACCTGTGCTCACAAGCCAGTTATGCGCATGTTGGCTTCGGCAACCCAGATTGGCATGATGGGATCATGTTTGGTTCGGCATAATGGGACCATGTTTGGTTCGTTTGCCGAAGCAATGGTTTGCGGGCTGCCGAGCTTGCGGTTGAAAACTTCCAGCTAGACGATGAGTTGGCGATGCTTATGGGAGTCGAGAGCACACAGGGACTGTCAGTTTTCACTGCAAAATTGCCATTGAGACGTTGGCTGCTGTTTTTGTGCATGCGCCAAAGCCTAGCTTGACAATTTGGGGTTGCTTTATCCAGCAAGCACAAGCCAACAAAGAGCTGCTATGCCTGATGTGATGTCTACCTATACTTGTGGGAGTGAGTAGGGTGCGTTGCACGAAGGACGTCTTGAATCGAAAACCATTCATGCTTATGGCAACGCATGTGAGGCTGCAATGCTTACTACATGATAGGCAGTCAAGTAAATACAATCAACCAAGATGCGGTACAGCAATACCAAGGTATCTGCAGTCCAACTCATGACCTCATATTCGATCAAGCGGGAGCCACCTCACACCCATTGCATGGGCTGTAATTGCTGCACTGAACCATTCTGCACATTCTGTTGTCATTCCTGCAGATGGCTCCAGGATCGACGGGAAGGAATCCTTTGGTGGCCCCAGTCTTGAGCTGGAGCATGTCCGCTGCCTGCACCTGTGCTGCCCCCTGTCCGAGTTGCAACGACTGGAGTGTCTATTCGGGGGCACAATCTCAGCTGCATCAGCTGATGTCGCCATTGACAGGTACTTTACTCTGTGGGTACTTGAACATTCTGTGTACTGGTGTACTGCTGTATACTGCGGTACCACTGGTGATGGTCAGTGAACTGACAAGCATTATCACCGTGTTCACCCTTTGACGTTGTGCTCTTGTCGTGTGTGTGTCTCAGCACCGGCGTGTCCCCTGCGCTTTCAACCGCTCGTCAACTACTGGCACAGCTGTCGTTGAAGCATTGCGGCCTTCTGGTGCTATCTCACGGAGGCCTGTTAGACGAATGTATAGCCAAAACGGCTGGAGCTTCTTCACCTTTGGAAGGGGCAGTGTCCCCGGTGGACTCATTGTTGGCGACAGGAGTTCAGGTGAAGGTGTCCTTTCTGATTGCTGCAGCATGCCTGTATTGTTTGGGCAGAAAAAAACATAATTGTTGATGAAGCAAGCACAGGTCTACTTGAAAATAAGACTACTACTCTGTGATAGAAGTGGCAACTTTTGACAAAGGAGCTGATGCCTTGAGTGCGTGGTGGAAACGATCAACTGCGCACAATACATCTGATAGCGACATAACTCTCTCTTACTGTGCTGCTAATGGTCGGCATACCATTATGATACTTGGGTGTTGGCCATGATAGTCATGCATCACACAAACTTCTACTACGTGTTGTGTTGTTGCAGTTAGTAATGTCAGTGACCGCATCATGTTTGGGCCGATATTGCATAATTAAAGCAACAAACATAATCAACACAACAGTGTGATATCCAGTGTACTGCATTGCATGTCCAGAGCTGATTGTGTGTCTGCCCTCTGTTATTGCAGACCGTTTTATGCTGCCTCTGGGGTGGGGAGGAGCTGGCCGCTGTGAATGTGCTCTTACTGTTAGTGTTCCATCGCGCGCTCAAGGACCTGACAAGACAGGGAGAGCTCAGACCCGTTTCAAGAGCTCTTCGGCAAGTCATGTTGCCATGCAGTTTGTCTGTGCACCGTGTGGGTACTAAAGCATGCGAACCTCTGGCAATGTCATCAATGGCAACTGGCGATATTTGTTGCCAGCAGACGATACATCATATACTAGCTCAAGTTTGCTGTCGTTTCGATGCCTCAAGTACCAATTCATAGAATTGAATTGCCGCAATAGCAAATATCAGATGCTGCCCTCAGATACCTCCGGTCTTGAGCAATTGGGGATCTCACTTGAAGTGGCAATGTACGCACTTGCAGAATGCAGCCCCAAAACTGTTCAACTGCTGTAGCATTCGTAATGTTTGCATGCGTCAGACTGTAGCAGCAAGTGTCGCGAGTGAGAGAATCACAGTGCGCTATTCTTTCTGCTTCTGTATACCATCTTGCTAGACAGGCATTCACTTGCATTTTTGATCCTTTGTTCGCTGTGAAAATGCGCAGGGAGGCGATGTTGTGCATCAAAGGATATAGTCTGAAGGACCTGATGGCGTTATTAGAGGTAACCAAGCATCTTCTGCATGAGGGCTGCCTTTTCAGGGTTTTGCCATGCCGCGCATGCGTCTCCGACACCAAGGGACACTGCAGTGCCTCTATGTCAACAGCTTGGGACTTGTATAATCCCCATGTCGTGCATCACAGATGCTGCAACCCTGTGTCCATTTTGCATTTGCACCAGCACAACACATTGATGGAGTGTATGCAAGATGTGTGTTGATGTGCACAAAGCAGCACCGCCTGCAATGCATGACGCCACACGTGTGGTGAGTGGAAGCCAATGGTGCTGATGAGTGCAGTTTTTCTGCGCGTACCACAGGGGCAAACTGCCGTAAATTCAACTGAAGGGGTTAACCGCTTGCTGTGTCTGTGCGGACGTTTTGTGTCTCAGAGTGCCACAGGGGTGGGCGAGCACCATAAGAAGGCCGTCAGGTAAGCTTGCATAACGTCATGCCAACTTCGCAATGCGAATTGTATGTGGAGCAATGCCACATAGTTGCGCCCAGACTTTACAGCACTTTGGCAACCTGTTAGATCCGTCAATTGTGTTGTCAACATGCTCAAACCCAGACATATGTCAACAAGGCCATGCGCGCATACAACCGACATTTGACAGTCCCAGCATCCTTTACCCAGCTGATTGCCTAGAAGATGTCATGCATGAACGGTCCCATTATTGCAGCATCACTGCTAGGTACAGTAGAAGTGCAAAGTAAGCATAGACTCTGATGGCAGCCAAGGCTATGATCTGAAGACAGCATCTCTTGGGCACCTGATCTGCTGTTGTTCTGTGATCATTCATGGATGCTTGTCTTGTGCTGCTCGCAATGCTCTGCAGAGAGGCACTTTTGCAGCAAGTGAGTGGCCGTTCCAGCGCTCCACCTTTTTCAAGTCCGCTGTTCTGGGCGGGGTTCCAGGTTCATGGCAGCGGCACGCCTGTGCAGTCTCTAGAGTGCCTGGGAGGGTCCCCACAGCCTGTGCTAGCAGCGGTAAGCTTGGGCAGAACGACTTCAATGATGCATGATCAGTCTGCAGCACTTTCCATGCGTTTCTTGTTACCTCCGTCAGTAATAATCGCTGCGACATATGCCTTGTGAACGCGACGGACAAGCACTGCGTAATCATGCGTCATAATCATGCGTCAGTGTGTGGAGCAGAGTTCATATTTTGCAGTGGTTTGTGGTGATTTGCGTTACTATTGGGAGCTACTGCTGCATCGGCACCTGTCATCAGGGGCTTGTGACGATATGCTTGCCCCTCTTGCACTTCACGCGTCAAACAACCTTATTTATTTCAAAAGGTCGTTTCTGTTGATCTTCAACACGCAGCATGACGCCGCTGCAGCAAGCAGCAGCGCACCGCTTGCTGCCGCTACATCCGCTGAGCAAGACAAGTCAAAGCATGGGGACCACCATCACCGCCATCACCACCAACGCCACCATTACAGCCATCAAAGCAGTGAGCATCAGCGCCGCACTTGCAACGATCGCAATGGCAGTGATAGTGAAAACACCGGTGATCGCACACATAATGCTGCTGAGGATGGTCAACGCACTTCAGGTGACCCACCTGCTGCAGCAGGGGCATCTGGTCTGGAGCCTGGGGCAACGTCTTGTGTCATCTGCTGAGGTTGAGTAGTCTTTCATGTTACAAGCAGAGCACCCGAGTGCCTCTGAAAGTGCGGAATCTGCGTTTGTTTCTGCTGCTTGTGTAAGTATCCTGCTGCTTTGTGTGAGTATGCTATGCCCGCCTTTAACAGCACTGCAGATGTCCTGAAGCGGGATGTTGGACAGGAACCCATGCTTGACACATAGACTGAGAACCACTGGCGACAAAAAGGGATGGCAACGGTGAACAATGGCCCGACAGGTTGAACTATTGCCATGCAGCACACCCCCAAGCGTGCCGCCCGCTGGTGATTCCAATTGCAAGTTGTACTTCAGGACATTCCATGCAGTGCCAACACACTTGAGATCTGCCGCTGGGGAAACGTCAGCGCTCTGTGTTCATCGCGCCCTTCTGCCGCTTAGTACAGCGTTGGTTGCATCACAGCTCTGTCGGTACTTGCCAGCCAATGACCTGCCTTTTAGCGCCCAAACAAGTATACAGCCGCCCATGTATGCAAGATGTTCGCCATGGTCTACTGTCTACGGAGAATACGTCTGCTGCAGCCATGGGTGAGTATACTGGAGTCTTCCAGTGTCAAAATGTGGTCAAGCCCTGTCTTGCACAGCCCGCCTGCCTTTCTACACCCCCAGCCTATAACGCCGCGCGTTCCGCGCCAGAGTTTCCCTAGAGTTGCGCATGTGCTACTCATGGTCCTGCAGGGTCAAGGTTGGCGTAGTACTCTCTGCACCTGAATGAGTTGGGAATGGTAGCAACAATAATGCCTGCTACATTGCGTTCCTGACTGCGAAGTTTTGCAACCGACATTATCAACGGAATGATCAGAATAATCTACCTATGTCAAGCTACAGTAATACTACGTCAAGCTACAGTAATACTTGCTGGACATCCACCATCTGGGCTTTGTTGCGCCCTGAGCGAGAACTGATCAAAAGTACTATCTGCACTAGGGAATCCCTGCATTCAGGCCCGTGCTACAGTGTTTGTTGTGAGGATCCGGCATTTGTCAGTGCACTGTCTTTGACTATTTAGTGCTGCTTTCACCTGCAGGTCGTGCCTACACCGGCAACTTTGAATAGCATACTTCGAAGTAGGACAAGATAGGCATTTGTTTATGCCATCAGTGCACTGACTTTGACACAGTGCCGCATTTATCTGCAGATGAGTCATAGTTGCGCACGTGAGCAGCAAAGACATGGCGTGAGCACAAGAGACATAAAGCACATGAGCTAGGGGCCTGGCGGTATAAGCCACAATACGAGCCTGCAAGCCACCATGGCTCTGACATTGCCTGCTGCTGCGACATGTAGATTCTGTGTATGTTGCTGAGACTCAGCAGCACTGACTTTTTGGCTACGGCGGGCCACGGCTGGAATAAAAACAGTGGTTCTTCAAAGTTGGCCGGCGGGAGGGGCGAGTCACACGTTCTGTCTGTTCAACCTTGACAATTCCGACCTTGGTGGCCATACCAAACGTGTTTTACACAGGTGCTGCTGGTCTGGCCGCTGCAACAAGACCTGAGATGGTCAGTGACATCTTCCAGGGCGCGTGGCAAACGACGCTCAGGACAACTGCGCTTACCCCCCATGTTCAGAACGCTGCTGCCTGAGGAGCCTTGTCCAGCTAGATTGAACCCGGCGAGCTGCTCACCACAGGAGCCTTGGCTGAATATGCAGCTAACTTTGAACGCTCGCATACGTTGGTGAGAAACTCCTACTACTTGCACCCCAATGCATGCAGAGCTTCGTTGGATGAGCGGCATGACTCCAAATACGTACTCTGGTGACAAGTCACCGGGCTCAATATCCAGCTGGACACCCCGCCAAGCTCCTGTGGCATCCTTGTGAACATCGAGTTGAGTGCAGTTGTCCCGAGCGTCGTTTGCAACGTGCCCTGGAAAATGTCGCTGATCATCTCTGGGTGTGTTGCAGCGGCCAGACCAGCAGTGCCTGTGTAACAAGCAAGTCAGGCACCACAGTTTGCGCAAGAAATGAAATGTCTGTATGTTGTACCTACACTGAGCACCGAGTCAGGGATACATGCGCGTTGCAGGGGCGGCGCACTGTGAGCAACCATGCTGCTTGCTGGTGAACAGCGCAGCAGGCCGCCGTGCTACGTCCTCACTTCAATGCCAGTAAATGCTAATCGTAGATTCTGAAAAGCGCAATGATGAAGCAGCAGATCTGCACGACATTAATTGTGCATTATGTCAGCGTGAACTGTGATCAACGATTACATTAGGCTGCGCAATATGTCAGTCTGATTCAAGTAATCTGGCCATGTGCTAACATGCGAACCCACAAATTTCTGTGTCAACTGCATAACGTTGAAACGGACGTATATTGAGCTTAAACCGACAGTGTGCTGATCAAGTATTTAATGACTGAAGACCAATTCATACTTGTGTCAGCCCTGCATTGTCTACTATGCTCCGCTACGCTACATGACACCACGCAATGCAACACTAATCTGTCAGCCTTGTTTACATGTAGACACTGACTGTGCTTCACAGCTGCCCATGTGCTGCAGATGATGAACTCATAAACATATAAAACACATAAGAGTGCAGAACGTGCGATGACTCTGTATTGAGCAAGTATGCGACTGATAAAGGACCAATTCATGATTTGTCAGCCCTGTATTGTCTGCCTTCATGCTAAGTAGCATGCGGTTCAAGCATTTAAGCCTGTCATCAACAGAGGGTGGCATGTGATGTGATTCAATCATTGAATTGCTGTCAAGCCTGTCAACAACAGAGGGTGGCATGTAGTGCAATGGCCACTGATTTTGACGAGGGCAGTATACTGCCGTGAGTCTTTGAATAGGAATGAGAAGTGATCCTTGTAAAGCCGAGAACTTGATGAGGATCGCAGCTTGAACTGCTAGACCAGCAGAATAGCGAAGATCACCCCTCCTACCGTAAATGCCCGAGTATAGGCCCCCCCCCCCCCCCCCCTGTACAGGCCTGTCCCCTTTGCAAACGCCCATGGGCGTGCTTGCCAGGGCAATGTGGGCAATTGCGACCCTCCCCCCCCCTTGTGAACGCCTCTAGCTATCATAATGGCTGCAGGCCGGAACTGGTGCCTTGCAGAAACAGCCGAAGTATTGAAACTTAAGCCGAGCTTCAACCGCTTTCATTTTCTGAGTGCTGTACAACTGCCGATGGATGGCCACACAGGCTGGAATGCTCGCTTGACCAGGGTTGACATAGCTGCTGCAGCCTCGCCAGCACTGCCACCACGGTTGTCAGAGGTGTCCGCGCCATCGCCACCGCGCACAATTTTGTGCACCCCCGTCTGTGCCCTAGTAAACGCCACCTCGCTCTTCAAGTTGTAAACGCCCTCCCTTACAGTTAGCAACCAAAAATGGAGCAGCTAAGCCCAACCCCCCCTTGTTCAGGCCCCTCCTTTGTATAAAGGCCCATGGGCGTGCTGTGGACAGGTCCAGATCTGCTGGCCCGGGGGGCGTTTACTTGGGCATTTGCGATGTCAGAGGGCTTTGGCAGGCGCAACGGAAGTTTCAAAAACATGCATGCTGGTACCTGCTGTTACTTCTGAAAAGTGAGTGGGAATACAATTGCACATAGTTCAACCTCAGAACGCATGTTTCTGCGCTAAAAGCTTGGCATGCAAAAAGCACAACGGTCAAAATTCGTGGCACAACACTGACCGGGGAATTCAGGCCAGCGGACGGCGTAAAGTGGGCGTAAAGTGCCGGGATGTCAGTCATGGGTCACAACACTCTCACAAACACAGCAGCGGCGGTGCAGTGCAGGGACTACAGTGTGGTGGCTGGCGTGCAGTCCTGGGAGTACAGGGTGAGAGCTGCTGTGTATACCCGAGAATACAACGCTGCCGCTGAGTCTCCGAGAGTGCAGGCAGGCCCCCGCTTCGTGCAATTCAACAGCAGCAGCGGCGCCAACGCCGCGAATAAGCAAGTGAGCACTCACTCTTGTCCTTGCCCAGTGTGCCTACTGGTCTGCAAGTGCTTGGGCTTATAACTTGCGAAGCCATTTGCTGCAACGCCAACGCTGACCCTGCTGGCACTGCTCGCAAGCACCCTGCTGCTGCTCTCCCCCACTGCAGTCGCATCAGTATCAAAGCACACTGTCTCCTGCCTCACCAATACATGCACTACACATGCAACACTGCCACTCAGGTTTAAGGCAAGACCAAGACTCGTCACTTGTGCAGACATCAGTGACGCGCACGAGGGCAAGAGCGCCAGGTGAGCGTGCTGGTTGCGTGTGTGCGCAGCACGTGCGGGAGACGGGCATGCAGCAAGTAGGCAGGCATGTGGCGGACGGGGCATGCAGCTGGTGCGGCAGTGCATTACGGCGTCAGTGCTGTCCGTGTCGATGCCTGACACTAACGCGGCACCCTTGCACCACTGCCCCTCGGCGCACGCTTGCATCTCTGGCCACAGATGTGGGCCGACTGGCTCATCAGTGTGATCATCAGAGCGCTGATGATGAGCGGGCGGGCGGCGGTAAGCTCTTGAAACTTTCACCACCGCTGAGCATGCTGATGCTGTGTGCGCGCATGCATGCATGCATGCGTGGCATTAATGTGTGGCAAACACGAACACGCCGCTCTGCCTGGTGGTTACGTCAACAGCATGGGTGCAATGTCACTCATGCTGCCACTGTGTTCGCGGCCCCCACAGGTTCACGTCGACGCGATGATTGACATGGTGTACGTGTTCTGGCAGCATATCGCTCAGGTGCCGCTGTGGGCTTGCGGTCTGCTGATTGGTCTGACACTGATGCTGACATGGCCGGCCTGGCGCAGCGGTGCGACTCCTGCACGTGTGCAGCCAGTGATGGTGAGTGCTTCACAGTTGCATGCTATGTGCAACTAGTGCTTGCCTCGCCATATGGTCACATTCAGGTTCACAGGTGCTCGTTGCCGCTGCGCTGCTTGCGCACATCTGTTGCACTGCAGGCTGATCAGGCCACTGTCATTACCAGGATCAAAAGGTCCAAGCGTCTCAGCCGGCGCGCGAGGTTGGCACTGAATCATCAGTCCTTTCTCTCTGGAACTTCATCAACCGCAAGGTGAGCCCTGCACCCTTTGCGGGCCATATGATTGACAAACACTACTCTTACATATGCGCATACACCGTTTGCAGCCATTGTTACTGTGCAACCATATGATTTCATTGCCATCAGTACACTCATTGGTGGCAAGCGCGAAGCGCTTATAGAACGCGAAGTGGCCGAAGGCCACGCGTTCTGCAATTGCCGCAAGTACGCCAAATGATGCAGCGGTGGCAGTGCACTCGATGCTGGCAAGACTGTGCGTGTCGCCGAAGGGCGGCGTATCACACACCGTCCACGGCTTCAAAACACTCACCGTGTGCCCACACCGCCCTTGCTGTCGTTGCGCGCCAGGGTCGCACGGCCAAGCATTACAAGAAGGGCACCGCGGCGCTGCGCAGTCGCCAGCACGGGCCAAGCCCGACCAAGCGGTACGCGAGGTAAGCTTGTGGCCGTTGACCTGATGACATGCTGCGAGCACGCGCTTGCGCGCTTGTGTCGCTTCTGTCCGTGTCTGCATGGTTTACACGGCCTCTGGGGGCAAAGACACACCGATTGTCTCACTGTGTTCTTGTGTCGTGGTTGTCGGACGCCGCCCTGCAGGCCCACTGGAAGGCCAAGTGTGACTGGCTCAAGTGCATCGGCAGCGCTATCGTGAAGGGCGCTGTAGGGGTGGCGGCAGCGATGGTGTCATACTGTGCGGCGCCCGTCGTCATTGAGCACCGCTGGAGCACAGCAACCGCATTCATCACCACATTCTTGCCCAGCCTCCTCAGCAGCTTTCTGCACAGCAGCAGCGTATGCAGCGGCGTTAGTGTGTCTGGCATCAAGTGGCGGGATGTTCTGTGGCTGGGCTGCCTTGTGCTCTGTGTGACCAGCGTGGCAGCTGAGGACATGGACGTCGACGCATCCGGAGGCGGGTCTGCGGCGATCGAGATAGCTTGCGCTGCTGTTGGTGCGGGGGTGGGTTACGTTGTGGCACGTCTGGCCGGGCGGCGCGCGGGCACCAGCATTCCGGTGAGTCTGTTGCGCTCAGAAACTGAGGTTCTGAGGTGCTGCATGCATTTCACCAGCGCTGGGCATCAAGTGTGCACATGCTGTCGTCCCACATCCGTAAGCAGCCTGAGATGCATGAGCACCAGCGATGATGTGGGGCGGGCACCTGCTGACATTTTTGACATGCGTCCTTGTGCCCACGTGCAGGAAAGTATGACATCGTGGGCTCTGGTCACAATACCACCCTCGCCGTGCCAAACTACAATGCCAATCTGTCGTCTGCTGTCACAAAGGAGGCTGAGGTGCAGCAGTTGAGAACTGGCAACAGGTTCAGCATGGAAGATGGCGTCTCTGACAGCGAGGACGACCCTGACTCCGATGATGACAGCGGTACTGCACCGGTCGCCAAGAAACGTACAAAGAGTGGTGGCATTGTTGACGAAGCATCTGTCTACATGCAGATGTAGCAGCTTTGAGCGCAGCTTACAACCCCCCCTTCTGCGGCCGCTTTCGACCCACGCTCGCTCCCGTGACTTCGCCTTCTTGCAGTGCATATCCCTCGCCCCCCCCTTTCAAGCATTGAGGGGGGACTCCCTTGTAAAAGCTTAAAGGCAACAGCCCTACTTCAACTCACTGTTGAACCCTTAGGGTCGCCTCACACGACATAACTGTCGTACAGGTAGCCCAGGACGCACATTGATGAGGGATGGCAGGGGCCTAGCCATGGCGGTGCTAGAGGGAATCAAGGATCATGCTTTGCTTACAATCGCAATTTAATTTTTTCAACAGGCAGTGTAAGGTTGAGGTCAAGCACTCCCCGATTCACTCCCCATTTAGCTCCCCAATTGGCTCCCTTATGTGCCTCCTCAGTAGTCTCTATGCTTGATGCTGAGGGCATGACCAGCACTAGGGATTCCAAGAGCGCCTACTACTCACCATCTTCTCAACGCGACAGGGTATGCCTGGTGATGCTCCTGCACTCCCCACTCAGCGCGCCATCATGGTGATTAATCTTCTCCTTTTCACCCACTCCTGCTGTGTGCCCGTCCTTGGTGGCCGCGTTGCACTTGCCCGCGAGGCACTTGCTGGCTGTCAGGGCACGCACAGTCGTGTCAAGGACAACGCCTTTGCCCCTGTACGCGTCCCCGCTGAAGTGTAGGCAGCCAGGGTCAATGACCGTGTCCACGCGGAGGCCTGGCCTCTTGAAGATGCTGGCATCCTCGTTGTGGACCGCGGACACATGGTGGGACCGTAGTAGGCGCTGGAGGCACCGCTTCTGGCCGGTGTGCGTTGCGTTGTGCCCGCGGATGTGCTGTGCACGGCAGCTGATGGCGTGTGTGCACGTGGGCGCATCGTTGCTGCACTTCCACGGGCACGCGGCGCCACGGACGTTCCAAGCAGTGTACACAAGCATGACTGGCCAGGGGTGTTGACCGCCGGCCAACAAGTGACTTCACTGCATGTCACAGCGGGCCACACACATGTCACATTGGCAATCACACACGTGGTGGGTGGGTGCGTCCACTGCAGAGCTAACGTTACACCGGCGGGCGCGGTGGAGGCTGCTGCTCTGCCAGCAAGGGATGCTATACTATAGATGCGATGATATCCGATGCCGTGGATTTTGTGGCAAATTCGCCCCGTGAGGGCGAAGGCGGTGACAGGGGCGGAGTACAGCGAATTGGGCAAAAATAAAATGCCTGTGCGCAATGACGAGGAGGAGGCGCAGCGCTGCGAGCACCGTGTGACAACCAGGCGTACGGCAAGGCACTCGCGGCGCTCGCGGACAAGCACACGCGCAGGCAGCTTTCGGGCCTTGTGTTGTCTGCGCCAATGCCGCAGGCATAAGCGTTCATGCATGCATGCTCTTGCCTTGTGGTATGCTGGTTCAACACCGTGCGAGGGCCCACAGCTCGCTATCTCGATGTACAATGGGAGGGAGCACATGACATCATGACGGTTGCGCCAGAACGTCATTGACTCATGCACTGCGACATACGTGGCTGTTACAGTAGCAGGAGCGCATATATTCGAGTCTGAATTGATATGCGTTCATGTTCTTGCTGCTGCCATCGAGAAGCCTTTGAGGCTCTCAAGATTAATGGCATGTCACAGCAAGGGCCTGTCGTTCACTCAAGTGTGGTGCTTATGTATGATCATCGATCGTTGCGTAGAGCTAGTGATTGTGAGTCACTGTGCAGAGGTCTGAAAGTGTCGGCCTTGCATCGGTGAACGGTTCTCTTTAATTTGATGCGATGCACCCGTGAACACTGTCTAAAGAAGTTCAACTCTACCCCTGCCTGCATTGTAGCGGTTAGCCCATTAGCAATAATTTCGCTGTACACACGGTGCCCGTCACGGTGGCTGCATCGTTGCAAGTGGCTGCGCTGACTGCACCATTTGATATTAGCATGTTGATGCCACTGGCATGTGGGGAGAGCTGCGGCGCCCGGCACGACAGCGTCAGAGATTCAGCCGATTTCGTGCGCAGCAGGCCGCCATTACAAGAGCAAGAATGTTGGCACAATGCAGCGGCAGCACATCTACCGGGATGGCAGAGCGTGCGGGCCCGTGGGCTCAAGTATCCGCGGCGCAATTGCAAGCACACAAGGTGGCGGGAAAGTGTCATGCACAGAAGGCCCCTGCTGCATCATCTTATTTACCTCATGCGCGCGCTTCCCCCCGGTCGCCCCTCCAGTCCCATCAATAAATTGGTGGCGCAGCTGGCCTGCCGATGTCCAACATTGATGACACCAAAATCATACAGTTCCGTCTCGTGCCTGAGGTGTGGGCAGCCCGGCCCACGCAGGGCAGCGGCGCTGAGGTCGGGCACAGAAACAGGGTACTCCAGAACGAGCACTGCGCTCTCGCTCAGGCGGCAGTCTGAGAGGGCCCCTCGGGGGGGATTTGCTGTCATCGACCGCGACACCTATGCGTGCGCCAACCTTGACATGCGCGGCGTCTATGCTGCTGGTATGTGCGGTGTTGACGTCATCATCCCCGAGTAGTTCCCGGATCAAGGAGAGGACGAGGACAGCAAAGAGGAAGTCGACAAGGAGGAAGATAGCGAGGAGGGGGGGTGACGACGGCAGTGATGGGGTGGGCGGGGTCCTTACAATGACGGGGAGCGCGGTGACCAGGAGGGGTACAAGGAGGAGGCGAATGGATACCATAATGGCATGAGGCAGTATTGGGATTTTGCAGCGAGGCCTCCGGTAGAAGCAGCAGACGCCATGGCTAGGGTTACACTATCTTGAGACAGCAGTCTTCAGGCCCTTTACTGTAGCCTGCACCCCGTTCATGTTGGTCGCTACTGCGTTACGAGCCGCGCACATTAACGGGTACATGGCAGCGGCGCATGCAGAGGTGCAAGTGCGACAGCACATGTCTGGTTGTCGATGAGAAGCGCACAACTCTGCATGCATTGTGCAAGTTGCAAGTTCAACTTCAAGTTGATCGACCTGTCATCAACCTCATCTTGAAGTTCAACTTGCAACTTCAACAACACATGCAGAGGTGTGTGTCCTCATCGAACACCACACCTGTGCTGCCGCACTTGCACTTCTGCATGCACCGCAGCCACATTACGACACTACACTGTGCCTGCAAGCGGCTAGGCAGCAGCACGAATGATTGAATGCGCAGCAATCGGCAACTGTGCCGCCAGATTTCAGGCCATGCGAGACTGCAAAATGTTGTCTTGGGGTGATTTGGGTTATCAAGCTGTTGAGTACCATGGGCGTCAATGAGATTCCCGGCAAAAGGTTGGGGTTGAGGCGTCTGCACTGGCAAGGGCAGCCGCTCCTGCTGCCTTGTGACTTCCAAACTTTGCATGGGTAAAGGTGTCGGCATGCCCTCAGGATGAGCCACACACAGTGACTGTGACTGCAGGAACTGCCACAATCATCAAGGCCGTGTGCTGTCTGCACAAGCTCAGATCGCAGTTGGGGTCGAGACGTCGCAATGTGCAATAGCCGGTGTGGTTTATAGCACTCGTGCTTGAAGAGGGGTGCAGCCTGTGATCCTTGTAATGCAAGGACATCATATTGTTGTTGGGTACAGCAACAACTGGAGTGGAGGCTGTTGCAACATTGGCATCAGTTCAGTACTGCAGCATGACGTCGTTACTGCCACAGTATACACTGGGAGGTGTTTAAAGGCTTGCTGCCAGTGGATTCGCAGCAGCTCAAGTTGTCACCAAAGTCACCTGCGGGAGAGTTGCTGGAGCAGACAGAGTCTGAGAACTGCCAGAGTCGCTGAGATCTGTCTCACACCCTGCAGGGGGCTGCAGGTATGCACTCATAGCTGCACTACAAATCTTTTGGTCACGAGCCACCTATGCATGGGTACTCGCTGCACTTTGTATCCCATGATGTCAAGATGCAGCCATCTGCTTGCTCATGCTGGCAGGGTGGCCAATGATGTAGAAACAAAAGCTGTGTGTTGGATGTCAGATTCAAATGGTGCGATACAAGAAGCAGCAAGCACACAGGCATGACGTTTACTGGCTTTGAACACTGATTCAACACATTCTATTCAGCAGAATCTGCTCTACACAGTTTTTGTACATGTATCATCAACATCACGAGGGCTGCATGCCTGGTCTGTCCAGTCATCGCCGCGTGTCACGCATTTTATGTGCAGTGGCTTTTCTGACGAGTCTCAGTCAATAGCACTTCTGTGCATTTCAGGATGCGCCTGCACGGTCCAATACCCCCGCGTCCTGAAGTTGCATCAGGGCCTCATTTGCCGCAGCGTCTGCCGCCAGAGACGCTGAAGCACTTTCTATTGGCACCTGCGATTCGGAGGTAGATCACAGATGAAAAGTAAGAAAGCGTAAAGCCATGCATTGGCGATGAAAAGCCGAGAGAGTAGAGACAGTAACTATCGATGACATGCAAGTCAGCCAGGCTGCAACAGTCATACAAGTTTCAGAGAGGTAGTTTGGCCCCATAGTCTTCGGCAGAGAGGTCAGGTCGGCATCATCCGGCCGGCCCCCAAAAGTCGCTTTTTCTCATTCAAGACCAGCCGTTTATGTGCAATCACGAGCTATGTCAATACCTGCTGCTGCTATAGCTGACGCTGATGGATATAGAGCAAAAGCGGTGCTCTGGTCACCACTTGTCCCTGCTCATACTGTGGCTCTGCCGAGTACCGCTAGTTTGTATCTTACAGGACCAGCAGTATGGTACGTATGGACTTGTATTTTTAAAGGCCCAAGGGAGGCCGGGTTGCCTATGCAATCGAAAAGCTTGCGTCAACGCAGCAGCCTAGTCTGCGCTGTGCCCTAGGAGTTTGGATACCGGCGCCGCAACACAGCCCAGCATTCGCGCTCCACGTGTGTATGCCATGACGCGCTCCGCCAACTCCCGCGCCAGCGATATGCTCAGCTCAATGTGGATCTGACGCTTAGCTAACCCGGCCTTGCGTAACACATCTGCCTTCCCCCCCCCTGAGCACAGTGCTGAGTGCATTGCCAACTCCTTAACAAGTATTGTACTGTAGGAATCCAAAGACACATCACACTGCAATTGCGGAACTAAGAGGGTGTCATCAATAACCTAAAAAAAGCCCCTGTCGGCATAAACGTGACAGAAAATTGGCATGTGGCAACAGTGCATTTACTATGAATAGCAGGGTAAAGAGTCCTGCACGTGTACATCTCAACGGTGAATTGACACTCTGATCAAAAAGCCACCATCAAGATAAGTACCAGCTGTTGTTTTAAAGATCCCAAAACGCAGCAGAGACGCATGCTGATCAACAGCACTTCGCTGAGGACATGAACTGGTGAGGTCATCGCCTACCATCTTCATATTCCTGGCTGCAACACGTGATGGCATCAATATCATGTTGCAGTTCCAAGATCATTTTGTGCAACAAGTCCCTTTTGATGACAGGCATGGTTCAATATGGCAGCTGCCGCCCCGCGTGCGACGTACCGTGTATAGCGCTGATCCAGGTGTGAACATGAACAACTTCAACATCACTACCAACCTCAATGTCAAAGCAACGTCAAGGCCATATGCAAAGTCCTGTTTGTCTTGCTGTTCGTACCTGTGCACACTACTTGGCGACATGTATTCCAAAGTAGAACTGATGGTCCTTGATGCTGCGGTCAAATAAGTTGTCACAATCCTGCAATGCCAACAGCCGCAACAGTGGCGTCAGCAGCGAAGATAAGCCGTCAAGCAAGTACCGTATATGATGGCGATTAAGACCCCCCGTCTAGCACTTTTGGGGCCAAGTGCGTCGCATAATGGTAGGGGAGCCCGTCTTATACCATGTACCCCCCTGGCTTAGCGACTCCGGCACGACGAGATGCGTCTCATGCGCTGGGTCATGGGCAATAAGCCGGGGTTCCATCACGCAACGCACGTAGCACAGAACACGGTAGAACTGATCGGTCTGTGCACGCTGTCACCCATGGAGTGCGCGAATGTTCTCGTGCGGTTGGCTGTTCATGCTGTCTTACTGCGGTACCATGCTGCAATGACTGCAGCCAGCGATGGACAGCAGCGATACATGCAGTGCAAGAAGCCAGCGCATACCGCGAGCAGTAGCAATGCCACCGCCATGATGCCTCTCGCTATGCCTCTCTCTAACTGACACACTCACACGCACAATCTTGAAGTAGAACACACCCAAACCCTACTTCTGTATGAAGGCGCCTGGACTCTAGGTACACAATGCAGCTTGTTATCGAATGCAACATGGTCTACGGGCATCTCACTCGGCATGAGTGACGCATGTGCTGCCTAGTGCCTACGACATGGCCTTTAACCCCTCCCTTAATCACCATCCCCTACCCTAAACCATGTGGGGGGCTTAATCGCCATCATATACGGTAGTATCCTCAAATCAAGTTACCAGCAGGAAACAGCAATCGATGTTGTTGTCTCTCTCTCTCTCTCTCTCTCTCCCCGGCGGCCCATCTTCTATCAGATGCTACCGGTAAGGTCATAACACGTCATTACGTGCGCCAGCACTGGCATGCACGTGCATTTGGCAAAACCGACTGTTGATCCAATTCATTTTTCACTTACATCATCCTCTGCCACTGGCTCGCAAACAATGTGATTGGAGCCAACGGCCATAGCGCTTGGATACCAAACCTGCATTTGAAAGCGATAGCAGCAGCGGCGGCACAGTTTTGTCAAAGCACGAAACACAATGGCTCGTCACACACACCAATTGCCATGGGTGGGCAGGCAGATAGCACTGCACTGCAATGCGCTGTTACCCTATGGGGTGTAGATATATACATGCGCTTGAACAACACAGGGCGAGGAAGGCCTCGCCCTTGCTGGCATGCCTGTTGCTGCCTGACACCGATGGCCACAATTGATTTAGGCGATGACTATTCGCACTGAGGACCTGATTAACATGGCCATGTATTGCAGGTGATGGAGCCTGTGAATCCCGGTGCATTGCGGGACAAAATATGTCATCAGTGTATACTTCGGAGATAACGCACGCAGCCATTGGCCTGCTATGGCTGCAACAGATCATTCTCTTGAATGCACAAGGTATTACAACTTGACAGGATTAGCATAGCAATCCAAGCAATTGCATTGCGTGAGAGACTGCAGCACGAATGTGTTTCCAGCACCTGCTTTGCAATGAAGGCATCTAGCGGCGAGGCTGGTAAGTATGTTGTGTGTTTCTTGAACATGTGGAGGCAAAGTGCAGCGTTGTCATGATCCTTCATCGCTTATTCTGGCGATTGAATGTACACAATAGTGTTCTTTGGCTGACCACAACGTGCTCACACCACAACGTGCTCAGAAGAGGTTGGATGTTTATGTGTACTGATTGGACTTAATTTGAAAATAACAAGTGGCCTGATCAATAATTTGACCTTATAAATTCATCAGGTAAGCCAGGGGTAATCATGCTAATTCAAGAAACTCACCTCTTGAGCAGCGTGGTAGGGACATGTCTGCATGTCGGCAGCATCAAGACACAAAGGCGCCAAGACAGTAAACAGGAATGCCAGTGAGCCGTGAAGTGGCCACATAGGTCAATCAATGCACACAGTTAGTTTTACAGGACTCATTGCATCAAAACGATACTAAGCAGTCTGATCTGCCGCAAAGTAACACCAAGCAGTTTGTTTTGCAGATTTGCTGCGCATGCAAGTTGAAGAAGATCAGCGCTAAGGCGACTACTTGCTGTGGTCAATTCACTGCATGTCAGTCACCAGGCTGCGCAGCAGCTCAGCAAAACCACATTACATACGCAAACCTGCGGCCAAGTGCAGACAAGCGTCATTGTGCATGCATCAGTCACTACGTGCAATGCACTACTTCAAACATAAGTTGCCTTTCATGGAACCAGCAAGCAGAAATGCACATGTCTGGAATCAAACAGATTTTGAGATGAATGAGGTGTCGAGTGACTTGCCCAGAAAAAGGTTAGACGTCACTGACACTTCACAACTCATCCATCTCAATGTGGTGTACCTCGGCAGGCTAGCCCTTGCGAATAAACAATATCGCCACCTGAAGCCACGCTGAACTCGTTGCAATGTCATCACCATGCCAGACTATAAAACACAGAGCCAGATCTTGCTGCTTCAGCCAGACTGCTCAATTTGAGAGTATGCATATGCCATGTAGTGAAATGAGGTGCACTGCGTTTTTTCATTTGCACACAGATTTTACTCTATCAATTGCCCCAAGAGTGGCACATCCTCCAGTCCACGATGCGACCTGTTAAAGGGCGCGCCCAAGACCAGTGACCACCGGTCAGCGACCTTGAGTCGCTTGACTAGCGAAACCGCGTTGCCCTCCTCGCGCATGGCCTAGGTCATCAAGAACTCAGCAAACCACTCTCAACTTCAACAAGAATGCAACTTCCAGGACACAGCCTGTGGCCAGAGTCTCCTCTCCGATGTAGGGACACGGGCCTGGAGCAGTAGCTGTAGTGTAGTGGTTTAGTACAGCAGTGTAGCAGTGGAGTAGTCTTCGTTTGCAGCAGTCAGCGCTCTGCCGCGAGTCCTGCCAGAAAAACATGGCCCTTGCACCATGGTCAGCAGTGCCCGCGAACAGCATCCCGGGCTTGTGCCTGGGCGTGATTGGCGAATTAAGGCGGCAGTCAATGTTGCAGCCGACAGAGGCCACCAGCCACCTGGACCAGGAGTGTCGTCAGTGGGCCACACTGCTTTTGTTCAAGCAGGGACTGTGGACCAACTACACGCTGAACGCCAAATCGCCTAAAACCTAAAAATCTGTTACGTGGTGACAGCGCCTGGCGGTGCATCGATGGAGCAAATCGGCTGTCATTTGTGATGCCTGCGTGCGGTGCGAGATAGCACAAACTTCTTGCACTTTTATAACCTGTAGCGCTTTGGTGGCTCCACGCACATTCGATGAAAGGCAGGAGACACTTGACACACAATCAAAGGCAGAATGGGGTGTATGTCTGGATCACATCTTTTAAGCATTCAGCAGGATGTTACATAGTTGCTTGCAACAAAAAGTGTACATGTGGACACGAAAGCAAAACAATCAGCGAGCAGGCTGATTCAGCAAGGTGGATCCCCCTATATTCAAGGTGGATCCCCCCTATATTCGACGAATTGATTATGCCTCAAAGTCGATTAAACTTTGTCCGAGGCTGGCTGTGATGATTGGGCACAAAGGAGGAAAGCAGTGCACCATTGCACACAAACACCCCATCACTGACACGCAACACGTCTGTGGTATTCGCAGATGGTGAAGGAACCTTCACTTGACATGTGCAGCATGGAGGAAAGGCAGCTGCCCTGCTGGCGCACCATGCATGCGGGGCACCATGCATGCTGCTGCACCTAGGCGCCAAATGCTACTGCTGCTGCTAAGCGCAGCAACCTCACAGCGCACACCAGCAGAATCACTTCTTATTTGGTTGAGCGCCAGCTGCAGGGCACCTGGTGCCAGAGCAGCTGATCCATGGGTGGCGAAGAAGCTCGGCTGCCTGTTGTTTCTGCCGAGCAGCTGGCGTCCTTAGCGCAAGGAACGACCGCCCACTAGCATCAACTGTGGCAGCGGCAGCGGTGCCTGAAAGCATGCGCCCAAGCTCATGGAGGTCAGAGGCTGGCCTGTACAGCCCACGACACAGAATGTCCTAACTCCAGTGGGACATGTGAATGCTCGTAACCTCAGCATCAGCAGGCGCACATGTCTCCAGGTCCAGCAGGAAGAAGCGGGTCTTGGAGATGTCGCACGCACAGTTGGCCAGCCGCAAGTCGCGGTGCTCAAAGTTGGCCTGCGCCAGCATCACGCAAAAGGGACAAAGAGCAGGCAGGCGGCGCAGTGGTCAATGATCACTTGCCCACAAGGCGCAGACTGGGCAGGCAGCTGCCACCAGACCAAAAAATGCTGCCACGCATCACATGTTCTGGCAATCTGATGGCGCTGTAGGGAGCATCATGTAGAAGCATATGCATGAGTTAGCCGGCTGGTGCTGCCCTCTGTTACTACCTGTGCATGAGCAGGTCAACTATACAATGCCAACTGCTGTGATGCCAGCATCAGCGCCGGAGGTCTGGGGCCGATTACCAATTGAGTCACCTGCAAGCCCTAGGTTAAATCGACGGCAACCTAGCACCTGGCTACATGATTAGCAGGGGGGGATCTACTTCACCCAGTCTCTGCATGGACATAAAACAAGCAACGCAGCGCAGGCAGGGTTGTAGGCATTTTTTGAATGCTTACAGGTGTGCTGCTCTTGATATGCTAGCTTCAGCGCATGTTGCTGTACATTGCGTACCTCGCAAGCAAAAAGGCCTAGGATCACAACCCTTGCAGCCTGCAATACATTTGTGTCGACATCGAAACATAGCACATTGATGCAAGTGCTGTCGCTTGCGCTGTTCAGGGTGCATGGTGTTGGCTAAGTGCGTACCATAGGGATACTGTGTGCTTGTTTGGGTGAGCAGTGCTACCAGCCTTAATCAGCCGCAATTGGCAAGGGATATGTGCACACTTGTACAAGGCTGTTCTCAACGCCACGTCAACGTGAGTGGGTGCTTGCCTCTGAAGCGCTGCACCAATTTTCTTACCCACTAAGTGCTCGCAGCAGAGCGTGACCTCTGTCTGCATGTACGTGCCATAACAGGTTTTGACAGCCATGTTGCACTGCCAGCTTAAGAAACTTACGGAAGCTCCGACCGGTGGGGGGAAAGCAGCAGACCTCAGAATCTCCCGTGCCTACTGACCTCGTGGAGCGCCTGCAGTCCGTGCAGCAAGCCATGTGCAGCGTGCTGAAGCTCACGTTCATTGAGCGGTACCGCATCACTCCCCTGCAGTCCCAGTGGATGCAGCGCAACCGTGTATTTGTCGTCGCGGGCATCCAGCGTAGGCGTGTCACCTGTCACATGGACAAAAGGAGCTTCGCCTAGTTAACACGCGTGGTCTATTAGCGTTGAGCCTGATCAACAACGCCTCCGCTTACAACCGGCGATGCAGTCGTGATGAGTCCATCGCAATGCTATCATTACTGCATGTTGGTTACAGAATCACAAGATGCATGGCGCAAAACTCAACATGCAGTTTACTGAGCACACATGCTTGGTCACATGCCGGCACTGCCAGTACCATGTAGGTGTGGCTGAAAGCCATGATCTACTGCGATGGTAAGAAAAATCGGTGTGGGCGTTGGTCCGCAACTCCTTGGGTTGTACCAGCAATCACACATGTGCAGGTGCAAAAATTAGTACATGCTACAAATCGAATCTCCTTTCAAGAAATCTGATACTGCAATAATACTGCACATGTATATTATTTGAATGTACTACCTCCATGCATAAGTTGTCCGTGTTGATCCGGATACAGTAGTCTTGGATAATCTGCCAGAGCATGCCCCATATAAATCACCGGCAGGTTATCGGAACAGGCCTGGAAAGGCCTCCACATAACAAGTCCGGAGCTTTTTTTTACCTTCCATATCTTGTGAGGACGCGAAACATGGCGTGAGCATAGTCAACGACTTCAACGGCAGACTTCAAAACTGTGCGCAGCAGCAGCAGCAGCGTGATAGCCACAAGCACAGTAGCAGCTGCTGCTGCAGGTTGCGACTGCATACACCCCTAGTGCACACTGCTCCCAAGTTAAGGCTGCGCTGAGACAAGGCGACGAACAGGCTTACCATGTATATAATTCGCTAATGCGCACATGGGGCATTTCTGAGGGCACTGGCAGGGACTTACTCAACCCAGCGACCTGTACCATGAGCTGACCAGCACTCTGTCAGCTACTTGTAAGCCCATCAAGCAGTCGTTCGCCGCTTACTGTTATCAGTCGTTTACTGCTATCAGACCACAGCTAATAATGATTGTGGACCTGGCCAGGCGCACTACGCTACCTGTTGCACATTTTCATCAGGGTCATGCTGCTGGAAGATGCTACGGCAGCGAGGGAAGGAGATGGACGAGGCAGAGCAGAAGGGGTGGATTGTACTATTGCGTGTACTGCAAGCATGGGCAACAAAATGACCGCTGACAAACAACGCAAATCATTTGGCTGCATTTTGAGGGGTGTTTTAAAACTGAAAGTCCAAAACCGGTAGGATGCCGCTGGCATTTGGTTTCCAAGAACAACGGTCCTATAATGTAGGTTATCCACCGGCAGGTCGTGCATGACTACTGTAAGCCAAACTATTGCATAGAGAACAAGGCAGTGTTCAGTGCAATCATAATAATAGTACGGAGTGGATGCCGACGTCGTTGTGAAACAACAGCCATTATCCATCCCACCATGATGCACCAGCTGACATTGACTGTTCCCAACACTTGGACAATAAATGGGCAACAGACACAGTCGGGATTTTTTTTTCCATCCCCACCACCCGTGTGTCATACAGACGTTGACTCTCTGCAAGTTCTTGCTCTGTCGTTTTGCGCTGCATCAATCTCAGCATACGCTGACAATCGCATGAAGGCGATCACAGCTGAGGAGAAGAGTGCACATGCTCCAAATGGCTGTTCAAATCTTGCTGCAGCTCGCGTTTTGCCGAACAGGCCACTTGCTCAGCGTCAAGTTGCAAGCAGGGTTGGGGAGAAGCGCTGCAGTGTGACACGTACTCTCTTTGAGCGGTGTTATGTCATCTTGCATTTGCAAGGTTGTGATTTGGTTCTGAATGAAGAAATGACTGGTGCTGGAAGACCAGTTCAAAATCGTCTGGTACGGAGGTAGTATCTTGCTTGTGTGGTCCGGAAGTGGTGCATGCGGTGCATGCAGAACATGCAAAAGCGCTGAACTAATCGATGTAGATTTTTTGGCCGCACAGCGCATGTGTGTCCACAGCGCATGTGATGTCCTCACCTGCAGCGTGCACCAGACCAGCCGCACATGCTGTCCTGCTGTAGACGTCCTTCAAATGCGCAAAGTCCACATGCCACGCAGCTACATACTTGGACCACGGCTTGATGCGCTTATAAACCAGCAGTTCCGTGGACATGAAGTGCCTGCGCACGCATGGAAGTCAGCAGCATGCCACATCAGGGACAAGTGATGCGCAACAAAGCAAAAACATCATGGATTCGCGTACAACACTTAAGATGCTTCCAGGTTTACGATCACCTCCACGAACGGATCGGCTACCACCTACTGGCACAGCTAGAGGTATAATTATCCTTGTCAAGCAATGCCCTGCCACCCGGGCAGAGTCACACTTAGGCTTATCAAGCCATGTCTTCCCACCCTTCTGGCACACACAAGCCACGAAATCACGTTTCACACCAGCAGCAGCAGCAGCTACTAGTCACAAAAGCAACGTGGCGACATGTTTCAAGTATCAATAAATATCACATGGCGATGCTAAGGACTCACAGCGTGCGTGTGTAGCCCCAGTTTGTGTGGCACAGAACCACATCCTTGTCCACAGGAAGGACGCTGGCGGGAAGGTTTGCTGCCACAATAGCCAAGAGCCTGTGAAGGTTGAAGGTGGCGATGATTATGTGCGCCCTGCTGACTATGTTGTCCATCTGCAGAGGCGGGCCAATCAGCTTGGCGGTGGCAGGACTCCCACGTTTGATGGCGCAGAACTGCACGCATGCACCGGCCACAGCCATGGTTAGGAGGTACGTGAGCTGCCCGTAGTAAAGCGGGGACCAAACACCAGTCTTCGAGCACAGCTCCTCGATGGGGACGTTGATGTTGTGAAGCTCGTCCTTTTCCTCCGCCTTGAACAGCAGCCTGATACCATCGCGATCACGGATGACGACGTCGGGGTGTAGCGAGACTCCTGATGGCGAGAGTAGCGTCATGAGGGATTTTGGCAAAGATGGAATGTAACAAAGGCATTGCGAGGTGTCAGAGCACTGAGCAGGTGACATAGCCACGAACATAACGATAGACTTAACATGCAAGCTGCGTCCACATAGCTGCTGTGTTGCATCGGGAGGCATATCAAAGAAGCCGCTGTGCACCCGTCACCAGGCTGGCAGGCTGTCAGATCGGTGCACTGAGTTTATGACGTCAGCCGCACCGGCAAGACCAACGGCGGTGACCCACACTAGCAGCCCAAGATTACACGAGAACCATTAGGTTTGGAATTACCCCAGCGCTACGGCTGGCGCCCTGTACACGATAACTGCAGCATAGTGAACGAAATACTTACACCATGAAACCGTAGAGACAGACAGAGGCAGCAAGCACCAACCTGAATCGCCCACGTCCCGGTGAAACTTGAGCCCAAGTTGGAGATTCAAGGGGAGGTGCCCGTCCACAAGAGACAGCACCTCTATGAAGCATTTGTTCACTGCTCCTGCCACGAACGGCTGATGCTGCAGACCAATCGGGTCGCTGCTCAGGGCTGTGGCCAGTGCGATCGTCAGTCTCTCAGTGGTCCCATCTGCAACACAGAAGTGGGGCAGCTGTGGCTGGCGACTTGGCCATCAACTCCGAGAAAACGCCCGCAGAACAGGCAGCTTCACTGGTGGTGGACAGGACAGTATCGCATCCAGGTCTTCCACAGGAGGCACGCTTGTCAAAACCGGCTGCACCTGTTGCTGGCACAAGTCCTCAGAGTAATCTGCAGTTGCAGCAGTTGGACGCGAACATCAAAGCAGATGGGTGCGCATGGATTGATTGCAAGGCTTGCAGAACAGTAGTATCACATCGCTCGGAAACAAATCACAATGACGGCATTCGCCGCCATGTTGAGCAAAAAGCACAAAATGAAGTATTTGAACATCACAATTCAAGTGGCACAGCTGGGTACAACATCAATTCTTCTACACCTTGGACGACATGTTGTGTGCACGACCGAGTCGCGACAGATCTGTCGCGACATCAAACAAAAAAGTCCGTTCGATGGAGTCAACACAAGAAAAAGAGATTGCCGTCGTCTGCACGACTCCGTCGTCACATACCTCCCGATACTTCTTCGTCTGCACGACATCGTTGCAGGAGCCGCTGGATAATTCTGTTGTGTACCGTCGTGTAGTCGTTTGAACCGTTGTGGATTGAGTAATATTGCGAAACAGCCCACGAGGCAGCAAGCAGGCAGCTGGCGGGCAGTGTTGAAGCAGAGTACTTGCACACAGTACCACCGGCAGCACTTATTTAGCATCTGCACTGTGGCCGTGGTGTATGTCATCATGCACTCAGATCACAACACCCGTTTGGAACCACGCAGCTCGCAGCAGCAGCAGCAAGCAGCAGCGCACTCAGCAGCAGTGCAGCCAGCAGCGGAGCAGCAGCAACAACCACTACCAGCGGCAGCTGCAAGCAGACAGCAGCAGCATGTGCCTCCTGCTGCTGCTGCTGTTGCTCTGTCTCCAATCCCTGCAGCAGCAACAACCTCAAGTGCAATTTCTGCACTACGGGCTGCAGCACGACTGGAAGTCCGTTTTTTAAGTACTATAGCGGTGCTCAACACTAGGTTTAAATTGTTGTGCTTCACCTGGTGCTTGAAAGGGCTGTAAACACTTCAACTTTTTTTTCAACTTCGTTGTTAAGACGCGACGGTCCGTTGCATGCGTGCCCGAAAATGCCGTCGTCTGTACGACTCTGTCGTCATGTCTATGCCAAAACTCTTGTCGTCTGAACGACTCCGTCGTCGCTAAGTAGCAGCCGGAAACTCCATCGTCTTCACAACTCCGTCATCACAGAGGTTGAGAATGCTGTCGTCTGCACAACTCCGTCGCGACAGACCGTCGTCCAAGGTGTGAATTTTTCCGATGCCTGTGATCATTTCATTCCGATAACCCACGCTTAGCGCCTGGCTTACAACACCGCTCGTGCGATATCCTCTCAGCCAACATGACTGCAGGCGAGGATTCAGCTACAATTCTCGTGTAATACTCCATATCCCTGATTAAGCGCCCCCTGGGCAGGCCCGCCAAGAGGCCTTGGCAAGCACCCGGATTGGCCTCTTGCATGGGGGCGGGGCACTTACAAAGGGGGGAGGTGGGCACAGTTGCCCAAATCTCACTAGCCACTTTTCACTAGGGGCTGTTTACAAAGGGCAGCGGCACATGAAGGGGGGGGGAGGGGGGGGGCGGCAGGAGTAGCAGCAACGCAGCAGCTGCTGCTGCAGTAAAAGACCATTGTGCAGCTGCTCTTGTAACCACTGCTGTGCTGCTGCTGCTGCTGCTGGTGGTTGTGGTACTGCTGCTGGTCTGCTTCCTGCTGCTGCTGCTGAGTGTGCTGCTACATCTGCTGGGAATATGTAAAATTTCAAGGTTGTACTAACGGCCAACTAAGCAGCACAGCAGCAGCAGCAGCACATCAGCAGCAGCAGCAGCAAGCAAATACGTTGGTGACAATGAGATACACCTCTGGTGACGGTGGTGGCATCACTGGTGAGGCTGCTGCAGCAGCGAAGCGTGGTCCTTGCTGCAGTCGATTTTGCCGGGTTCTTAGTCCATCCCTAGTATTACTGTGGCGCCTGCTGTCATGTGGGACATTCGTGGCAGTCTATCACGGGGGGAGCGATAGCGGCCAGCATGAACATGGTCACTAGGGGGGCTTTACAAGGGGTGGGTGGGGGGGGGGGCAATACTGCTCACTTTGCCCTGGCAAGCACGCCCATAGGCCCCTTGTACTTCTATGAGGGGGGGGACTCAGTAGCAGGGGGGCGCTTCCAGGGCATATTTGGTATGGTGAATCATGATCATCAGCCATCACGCCTGCAATAAATCATGATGGCGACCACTCCTTTGACCGTTCAAATTTGTAGGCTGACAACGATGCCTTACTTTTGAATCTCACACCAACAGCAGATGGGGTAAATTGTGACTCAACCCTCCAATGCAGCCAGCCGCGACTTCTACAAATGTAGAAGCAACACTGCCGCAGCAATTTTCTCGTGTGTGCTGCTGTGCACTTTGTGACTAGCAAACATACACTATGAGCGAACACGCCACCGTAAGCATATATTCTCTACAACAGTCTATGTGTATTCGCTTCACAGTGCAACCTCAACCTCTGCAGGGAAACACGAGAAAATATAGCAACCACCATCTCACCTGCAGCCGCGGCACTGCCAGCGCCACTACCAGCGCCAGCTTCGGCTTGCGCAGCACCTGAGGGTAAAGAGAGACAAGGCAAGAGGCGGAAGGAGAACGCAGGGCATGCATAAGCAACATGGTGTGTAGTGCAACAAGAGCTTGCAAGCAACAGCACACCAAACCTTGATAACTCTGCTTAAAACAGCAAACATACACCAGCATTATAAGCCAAAGCATTTGCAGAGCAGAGCTGTAATGGAAAGGGCAAGCCAGCCGCAGGTGGGAAAGCGGGCCCCAATGCGCAGCAGCCACATGATGCTACGCAACACATAAGCTCAGAAACAAGGTTCAGAGGCGTTCACACGACAGCAGCAAAATGATGAAACATTGTGGTGACCAGGTGTACGTATGGACTTGTATTTATAAAGGCTCAAGGGAGGCTGGGTTGCCTATGCAATCGAAAAGCTTGCATCAACGCAGCAGCCTAGTCTGCGCTGTGTCCTAGGAGCTTGGATACCGGCGCTGCAACACAGCCCAGCATTCGCGCACCGCGTGTGTACGCCATGACGCGCTTCGCCAACTCCCGCGCCAGCGACATGCTCAGCTCAATACGGATCTGACGCTTAGCTAACCCGGCCTTGCGTAACACATCTGCCTTCCCCCCCCCTGAGCACAGTGCTGAATGCATTGCCAATTCCTTGACAAAAAAAATCTTGTCTGCTTGCCCAGCCGTCCGTACGACTCCTGCACGAATGGCACAAAAGCCCAAGATGACGTCAAGGTGCCGGTGTGGTGCTTGACCTTCGCGTCCTCCCCCACCCCAGCAGCATAGCCGTCCGTGTTCGAGGCATTTGTTTTGCCTGTCAAGTACGAGCTCGCTGTGGGCGCGCGCACACTTGTGTCTAGCACTATTCCCTTGTTACGGTATGCACTGCTAAAGTGCAGACACCCTGGGTCAATGACTGTGTCCGCCCGATACCCCAGTACCTTGAAGACGCTAGCATCCTCATTGCGGACAATAGAGACATGGTGCTGTCTCAAGATGCGCTGCAGGCACTGTTTTTGGGCAGTGTGTGTCGCATTGTGCCCCCGTATGTGCTGGCTGGGGCAGTTGATCGCATGCGTGGAGGTGGGGCTCACGTCACTGCACCGCCATGGGCACACCTCGACCAGGTGTACATGAGGTAGGGATCTGGACAGTTGAAAACAACTTGGCAGCATGCAGCAAATCAAGCCAGTGACCAGCGCTAGCTTACGCACGCCGAAATCTAGTGCACAGCAATGACCACATCGCATGAGCCACCCAAGAGTTGCGGCACCGTGTTAGCAACTGCGTCACTTACAGCTAGGATTGTGCCGAGAGTATGACGTGTATATATATGTGTGTTTCGATACGTCATGCATTAGAGTATGACGTGTATATATATATGTGTTTTGATACGGCATTCATTATGTATACGCTTATAGGTACAAAGCTTATAAACTCTATGCATTTTGATTCATGTTGCGCTCAGGTTTTTGACGCGTTCTCCACCTCATAGTGTAGCTGCATACTACCCAGTATGGTGGCCTTTGGGTTCAGGTTCTCTTTCGCAAAAGATATCGGCAGACCAGCTGATGGTGACAAGTGACTGACACATCATGTAGCCGCTGCTGCTACTGCTGAGCAGCTGCCACGTGGCAGGCCCCCATCCTGCAACTATAAACAGTGCATTTGTGTTTAATTCCGTTGTCTGTGTTGTTGCCTGTTCTGCAACGCTTGCACTTTATGCTACCATGACGATCCTCTCATACTTGCAGCTGAAGAAAATGACACCTGACCCACTCACTGATGGCATCTCATGTGACTATTATATTTAGGGTTGCAAAAAAACGTATTTGCCCACACAAATACGCCGTATTTAAATACGCCGTATTTCCAGTACGTATTTGACGTACTTTGAAGTATTTGACGTGTTTGGGCATATTCTGCCACACGCAGTGTAGCTCTAAACACAGGCGCAGCAAACCTTAAGTTGAAGTTTATGTTTTCTGAACGTACTATGCCTCGTCTACTAGTAGGCGCTCAGGGTTAAGGGCAGGGTTGGAACGAGGGTCTGGGTTAGGTGTAGGAGCTCGAGCAGCCACGACGACGACGAGGGTGGCGTTTACACGGTGCACAAATCGTGAGGTGGCGATGGCAGACACCTCTGATAACGGCAGTGGCGGTGCTGGCGAGGCAGCTGTAACGATTGCTGTCAAGCAGTCATTGCTGTCTGTGTGGCCATCCTTCGGCTGTGTGGCCATGGCCACCATCGCAGCGCAAACACGAACACGAATAATGGTTGAAGTTCGGCTTAATAATTGACCGATTTCTGCGAGGGCAGCGTGCAAACATGTGCATATCATGGCTGCTGGAGGGCGTTGACACGGGGGAGGGTGGCGGTGCTGCCCACACGTTGACCTGACAAGCACCCGTGGGCATTTGCAAAGGGGTACAGGCTAAGGTAACGAGTAACGTGCAAAAGCTTACGAAAAGTGCGCTGCCGATAGTGCTGCTGTTGTGCTGCTGTCAGCGTTCGCAAATGAGGGCAGTTGACAGGTCTACGACAACTCCGTATTTGCGGCGTATTTGCTCACACAGATACATATTCAAATACGTATATACGCCCCCGTGCTTAAATACGCATACGGAGTTGTGCAACCCTAATTATATTATTTGGAATCTAATGTGAACAAAGTTGATGTGAGCAGGCCTGTAGTACCATTGCCTCAACATGCGAGACAAGCTGACATGCATGGGTTAGACAAAGCGCCCTTTGACTTCAGACCAAAAAAGATGGTCGGCACGGGCAGCCCAAAATATGCAGTTTCTCTTATGATAAAAATGGTCAGCCGACGGCACAGCACTGAGTCAACGACGTACACGTATTCTGCAAAGCCCCTGAGAGCGTGATCACACGTGGTGTTTACGTCAAATGCGCAGACAGCGCACCACAAAAGGTGAGCCATTACCATCGAATCAAGGTGTGCGCCTGCGTATGTGACAAGCATGCAGGTACGCCGTGAACAGCATAAGCAACCTTGGTACACGCGCTATTGTGCAGCAGGCCATACGCGGCAGTACATGAACCAATGCTAAGATGACTTCGTAAATAGTACATTGATTGTTTGCAATAGCCGCGGAGAGGTTGCCTTGACGTGGAGGGTTGGTTGTTTTGACACGGAAAGATGAACATGAGGACATACATGCAGACTACAGTGCATACATTCATTACGCTGCACCTGAAAATGGTGCATACTTTACACTGCACCTGACAGATGTGATGTCTCATGTGCCTGCATCGGGGAACCAGACCCGCCACACTCTGCATGAAGCCCGCATTGACTGCCTGGTCAAACACCAAGCGCTGAATGGCCTTGAGGTGATACAGGACGCTGGCAAAATCAAGGCACTGTGCGCGGTCTCACTGGACAGCAGCTCCACATTCACGCATGTCATGCACTAGTGCAAGCACTCACCGGGTACAGAAATGAAGAACAGCTGCTTGGGGCCCTCGCCCCTGTCTACCCAGCTCTGCAGCTGGGCATCGCTGATCAGTTTAACCTTCATGCCCGCCTCCTGGTATGCAAACCTCCTGGCCGAGTCCTGCAGTCCAGCCGCTGCAAGTACTGCCTCACGCAGCCGGGTCAAGGACAAGTCCGTGAGGGAAAACTCCAAAAGCGGCACCCAGGATACCCCATCATTGAGAGTCACAAACAGTTCCGCGGTAGCCATTTCCTGCAGGAGCAAAGCGCACACATTTAATAATTAGAGGGTGTTCGGCGCGTTCGGCAGAGCAGCAGGAGGGTCATGCAGCGCCACGATGTGACATGCTGGAGGACCAAAGTGCAGGAGGGCCATAGTCGCATGATACATGAATGCAGCAACAAATCGACGACGACGCTCGAGTCAACAGGAGGAGCATCGGTCTCACCTGCCACTCCTGCCTGCCTTATCTGAACGGCTCCAGAACGAACTTCGGCCACCTAGATGCTGGACCACGGCCAGCGCAGCACCAGCGGATAGATTACTTGCTCGGGCGTTGGTCCAAGCCTGCTCTTGATGCTATGATACCTGTGCTGTGCCGCTGTCACTGCAAGTGGAATCATTTATTCGCGCAGCTGCCAGCATGTGAAGTTTGAGTTGAGCTTTTTGCGAGGTGGGGTGTATCATGAGTTTTTGAGTGGTGGCGGTCTCGAATGGCAGGCACGTGCTTCTCAGGTGAACTACAGCCCAGATTGGTGATCATCAGCGCCCTCGATTTTGGGGCGCCAAACAAGCACCTGCTGATCTGGAGTCAGTCTCTCACTGCAGGCAAGGCGCTCGTCACTTATTCAATCAGCATGGCAGTCTCTCACTGCAGGCAAGGCGCTCGTCACTTATTTAATCAGCATGGCAGCAGCAGCGCAGGCCTGGGCTGCCGGCCGAGCGCCCCTCTTTGAGGATGATCTCCCGGTGGTTCAACCAGAAGCTGGCTGGCAGTGCCGAGGTGTGCGTCAAGTGGCACTTCATTTGCACGAACGGCACGAAAAGCGACCCGCCTTCGAGGACCGTCGACCGCACTCACGACGCAGTAGACTCTTATCGGCGGGATGTATTTGCCAGCAGCTGTCGACGAGCCGGAAACGCCGCGACAGGCCTGAGGGAGGCCGCCGCTTCGATGACGTGCTGCTCCTTTCCTGAAAGGCAGCCAGCTACCCACGCTACGGAGCGGCGCGACACCGCCGTCGGCAGCTATTGTGATTCCTATGGTTAACATTGGCGGGTGCCAGGTAAGAAAACATGGCCTTGCAGCTTCACCTGGCAAGTGCCCCGTCTCCGTACCAGCAAGTTGATCTCTACGATGCCATCACTGTCACTATTATCAGTCTTGACTTGCGGTGCGTTGCTATGTCTGGCGTTTATCGCTCTGCATTGTGTGCCGCAGTACAATTGCCAGTACGTACGCATCAGTGTTGACACAACTATTGCCTGGCTTTTTGGTGCAGGTGCCACGGTACGCGATGCAAGCTGCCTCGCCGACCACGACTGGCGTGCCGAACTGGGCTTGCAGCTGGCAGAGCTGGTCGAGACGGCAGTCAGCGTGCTTGGCAATGTCACTGGAACAATGCCAATGCTGAGGGCTGGGAAGGACTCAGAGCTTGAATGGCACGTGCTTATGACAGTCATGGCCGCTGTGTTGGAGAATGCGAGGGAGGCGAGCAAGTGGAACCTGCCCAATGCGTGGTGCGCGCGCCACATTGGCAACGTCAGCTGTCGCAGATGCGCAGGAGCGGCGTACAGCTGCTCTAGGTGCGCGTGCATATGGCATCTCGGCGAAGGTGCACTAGAAGCTGACCAGTTCCTCTTTTTGCAGCGGCAGACTAGATCCAACAAGCTTAGCGAGGCGATGGTTGCGGTCATCGTAGAGTTTTGGCACAGCGAGGAGGTCAGCCGTGGGAACGGAAACATCAGCGACGTCAAGAAGGACAGCAAGCTTCGAAATGCAGCCCAGCTTCCTGCAAGGGTGCGCTGCAGAGGCATACGGCTTATACCTGGAGTCATCAGACTATCAGGCTGCTAGGAAGGCGGAGGGGTGGGGAGGCGGGAGGGAAGTGTCTTACACTGTGTTTCAGCTACACACGTGCTGGTGCTTTGGTCAGGTGAGCACTAGAGATTGTAGTTTCAGCAGTAGATGTGATGCCGCTATCACAGGCTAAACGACGCAGAGTACTTGAAGTCAGCGAGTACACACATACACATAAAAATACTACTCATCAATAAGGCAACTTCATTACATTGCTTATTTGGTGTGGAGACTCTCACTCAACCTGCTCTGCTTTATAAGTGTGCATGCTTGCTTTGTGCCGTCTAGCTTGTATGGGAACAATGTGCGCAATACGTGTAATGCTGGCGGCGACGCGTTGTGTAATTAATGCTGATGTTTTTGTTGCATGAGAAATTCGGACTGCGCTGCATGCATTATCATTGTGCCACAAACTGCTATGAGAGAGTTCTAAGGCACGAGGTGTGGTGCACTGGTCAAGTACTAGTACATTGCAAGCGCTGGCCTTCTCGACGAACACAACTAAATACTCTAAGCATCAACATACAAGGAACGCACATTTATATTGACTCATCTTCATGCCCGCGCTCAACCTTCTCATAATCACCAGGTTGCCAGCTGCGTCTGCAAGATACGCACAAACATGGAGTTCTTCATACAACTTTCCGCAAGGAGGTGGAGTTCCCAGCAGCAGGAGAGCCGAATTGCTGCCCATGCAGCTGGTGCGTCAACGGTATGGGGGCGGAGCGCATAAGGCAGAGGTGCGCGAGCGTTTCAGGAACTGCGGGCAACCCAACTGCCTGTCATATGTCTGTCCTCATTGAACGGTGCTGATCAGCGACAGCAGGGGTACGATCGGGGTACCGTGGCATTCGTATGCTGTTTGTCGAGCGTAATGAATGTGAATTTATAAGGCTCAACCATGCTAACGTACTCACACAATGGCTTCGATGTAATGCTGGGAAGCAGGACGTTGTCACACCACCATGACCACAGATGCTAGTGCATGCCCGTTCATGCACTTACAGTGCACGCCATGCAAGGGGTCAGGTGCATATTGTTGGACAAGCATTTAATGCCAAGCTGCAGGATGGAGTCGTGGATATCAGCATCACTGAGGCTGCCGTGTGGCCACCATTTGTAGCCATACTTTGTACATGAGTATGCGTAATGCATTCAATTTGGGTACATCACTGTGGGGAAGGAATGTACCGCTAAATAATGTGAGCGCCTGGCCTGCGTGACTACATCCCCACACTACTGCTATTGGGCTTTTGTGAAACTATTGTCATCAAGTGACTTGCACCAGAGAAGAGTTGGCCTTTTTCCTCGCTCAACAACTGCAACAGATTTCAGCACTTACTTTATGAACTGCCCCGTACTCTGCCCTGTGCCCTGGGAGGTGCTGGCATTGGCGCGTCGCGCCTTCTGCTCCCGCTGCTGCTTCCATTTAAGCTGCCGGCGGGCACCACGCATCGCTGTCTTCAACCGCCTGGGCCCGATCGCTGCCTTCACCAGCCTGGGCCCGATCAACGATAAGCAAACGGCAATTGAAGCACTATCACTATGGTGGTCAACAAAGCAGTGAGCATCTAAACGGAAGGGCGCCGTGTGACATTGCAGAAGATCCACTGCTGTGCACGATGCGTGCGCTTGCGGTCGTGTGCAGGGTGTTGTATATGTGAGAGGGGTCACCGCTGAAAAAGCAATGCTTCCTGTCTGGCCACAATTTGAACAGCAAATTGCGTGGTGTCAACAACCACATGCGCCTCTCAGGAAACTGTGAAGCCACTTATTTTTGATATGATATGATGTGATTATAGCCTGATATGTAGCTAGCCCCGGCAACTGTGGCATCAATACGAACATATGCCACTTGTAAGTTTGAAGCCGCTATTGTCTCCAATATCACGTGAAGTCATTGCTTTCTGATGGCTAGTCGCAGTAACTCGCAGCGTTTTCGTAGCACCAAGCACTACACCAATAGAAAGGTAACCTCTCTGGTTTTCTGAATCATCATCTGCATATGCCGCCTGCTGCAAAAGCAACATCACACTGGTGGTGTCAGGCTCAATGCATGCTGACATGACACAAAACCTCCAAACTTCAAAGACCAAGAGGAGTCCCCCACATAACCGGCACACCGCCGTAGTTTGGTTTGATGACATTATGTCCAACCACTTCAGGTCACTGGATCCTGATCCTCATCACAGTGGGGGTCATGCTACTCTATGGCACAACTGAGCAGAGCACCTGGCGCTTCATGGATTTACTTGAGGTCATGTGACAGGCCCTAACAGAACATATTGCCCCTTGCTGGCACACCTTCATCATCTGCAGCAAGTCGGTGGCACCACCACTCCCTGGCCCAACATGACATCCTCATGGCCATCGCTGATGTAAAGCGGCATGTATGCGCTGCATGCAAACCAAACAGAGCAGGAAAAAGGGGTTCAGATTTGCAAAAGCGCTTCTGATCATTCAACACAGGATCAGATTCATTTGCTGGTGCTTGCAAAAAGCAGGCCAGCAAGCAGGCACATACTACTAGTAGCACTCGCTCTGTAGATCAGGATGGAAATGATACGATGGCACCGCAAACATTGGTGAACGATGGCACTTGAAAACGAATGTGCAACATCAGCCAGTATGAACTTGACAAGTGACTGACAACGTGAACGAACTACATAGCAGTAAAACTCGTTCTGCACCGCCAATTCTGCGCTGTGAACCCACGCTAAAACTGCGAACTGCAATCTGAACAGCGCTCTGGATGCACACCCTCCGCTAACACAGTATCCCTTGCAGCGCTAGCAAGCAGTGTAGATACAGCCCTCCACGACACCACTCGTGGCGTAGGGGGCAGCAGCCCGGATCCTAGTAGTCATGGTGCAGACCACTAGTGCACTCTTGCTGTTGCGTGCTGAGTGACTTACAAGTCCGGTCCGGTATGATCTGATCTCCTATTCATCTACTCTATTGTTCTTCACAGCCCCCCCCCAGGGGTATCGTGGATTCATCTGCAGGATGCCACTGTCTTCACGTGATCGTTGTGCAAAAGCTATGCCAAAAGTACTCAAGCAGAACGGCGTCAGTACCAAGTCTGTTTTGCACTGTTTCTTGACAGATCTTCATCATCTGACATGTTTCAACAACTCTTTCCAGCTGACACGTTCGCTGCCGCCGTTGCATTTTTTGAAGAACATCCAAGCCATCACTTTCCTCGTAAACACTGCATGTGTTCAGTGGTGGGTTCATTGTATTGAGTGTAGTGTGCCCTATGACTGCAATGCTGCAGGGTAAAGAGTATCGTCGGGCCAACTGCGCTGGCTGCACATGCGCGGGCTTTGGAACATCCTGGCCTGATTGGCTGCATAGCACACCTCATAACGGTGATGTGACATCTGTGGAATGTTGTTGCATTCTCACATATACATGCAGCTTGAGTGTCTTGTTGTTCACCTGTGCATGTGCCCAGCCTTCATCTGGGCATGTTTGTGATGGTTGCAGCAAGGTCTGATGCTTGATTTTATGCGCGCATGTTATCAGCACAATGGTGTGGCGATTGCATCGACGCTTCTGCATGACTCCGACTGCCTTCCATTTCTTCTGTGCATGCATCCGCACAATGTTTGCAACTCATGCCGACTATGATCAGCTGCTCGTGCTGCATTAGTTAGCACCCCTGATGTCAATGATCCAGTGCTGCCCGTCCCACTGCTGCTTATATTGCTGCTAATCTTGTTGCGATTGCAGGTGCTTCCATTTACAGCAAGACTTGAGTGCCCCTCATGCAGCGCTGCCAAGTGGATAGATGTGCGGGGTGTGTGCACATGTTTTGCCAGGTGAGCACTACCTTCACAGTCCGTGTATTGACAGCAGATGAAATGAATGGCACTTGTATGTGTAGTGTCTCGCACTCGGTTATCAGTCAAAACGAGCTTTGCAAGGGTATTGCCAAAGTGCCACTGCCTCTTGTCTATTGCAAAGCTGGCAACGTGCCTTGCTGATTGATGCCCCAAGTCAGCTTCTATCAAAATGTTATCTGGTGGCTACTATGCGATGCGCACTTCATCTCCATTTCATCTCAACATACTGCTCACATGATGCCTGGAAGAGGTGCTGCAACATACAGTGGTCTATAACCTGCTATGCATACTGTCATGCAGCGTGCGCCATGCCCGTTGTGTGGCATTTAGTTTCGGCTGCTTACTTGTAGTTTTCTTGATTAGTGGGTCTCTCGGTTCAGGCTTATGTTACATTTGGCATCTTAGAAGCAGCACAGAGGTGCAGCACCTCAGGTACTGATCACGATGGCAGCAATTATGTTGATGGTTGGGATCTCTGTGCTTATTGCACGGGGAGGCTGCAATCTTGCACAGGAGCGTGCAAGTGTGGTATTGATGTTTTGACAACAATGTGAATACATTTACTTTCAGTCTCAATGCCTGCAGGGTAGAATGTGAGCAACAAGGTCTCTCACATCATACAAGTATTCAAAAATCTTCTAGAAGTAGAAGTACATGTCAAATCTGGCTCTGCTCCACTGCCACCTGAGGGCTGCCAGCCAGGCACCTTGACTGCAAGCATGAGCATAGCGTCCATGTTGGCGCCTGACGCATCGCAGCCCCAGGGCCGCAGCCACCACCACTCGTGCGCTGACCAAACTTCTTAAAGCGTTATGCACCCCGTCAGCAACAGTTGAGGCGACATGCGGGGAGATGTGGGAGATCTCAAGTGCTCAGCTGGCTGCAACCGCCCCTTCGCTCTCTTGATGCAGGCGAGTGAATCCTTATGCCTTGGAGAGGGACACCCTAGGCATGAGCATCTGCTGTGGCATGGGAGGCTGGGACGGATACATGACACGTAAATCACGTCTCGCGGTGTGTTGGACAAGTGCCCCCGCGCGTGCACCAAACTCGTCAAGCTGCAGACATGGCATGCTTAGCAGTGGCTGCAGTGACTTGGTGTTTGTACCCCATTATCTTAAACATTCATAGCAACGATAGAGTTGTTGAAATTGTGCTTTCATCAGTTGATGGGGAATACCCAGACTCATCATTTTCAATTCCGGACTTCCTGGAGCTGAGGGGAGCTTAAACGGCCGACGACGGTCACGGTGCAGCGCAACGGGCACTGCAGTTGCACCAAAGGTGGTCTTTTGACATTGAGATGCGTCCAGCGCACGTTCTCAGCGAGGCACATCATTCTCGGCGCCTGTATTGAGGCAAAGTGGTTGTCCTTGGCGGGAAGTTGCAGATACCAAAAAATGCCAACTGTCTGTGGAGCAATGCCAGTTGCGCCCAGACTTGGCAGCACTTTAGCAACCGTGTATTGTGTTGACAACATGCTCAAACCCAGACATATGTGAACAAGGCCATGCGCGCATACAACCGACATTTGACGGACCACCCAGCATCCGTTTACCCAGCTGATTGCCTAGAAGATGTCGTCATGCATGAATGGGCCCATTATTGCAGTATCACTGCCAGGTACAGTTTATTGAAGTGGTTTTTGTGGTGATTTGCGTTATGATTGGGAGCTACTGCTGTATCGGCACCTGTCATCAGGGGCTTGTGACAATATGCTTGCCCCTCTTGCACTTCACGCGTCAACCGACCTTATTTATTTAAAAGGATCGTGTCTGTTGATCGTCTACACGCAGCATGACGCCGCTGCAGCATGACGACGCTGCAGCAAGCAGCAGTGCACCGCTTGCTCCTGCCAGTGCTACATCTGCTGAGCAAGACAAGTCAAAGCATGGGGACCGCCATCGCTGCCATCACCACCAACGCCACCATCACAGCCACCAAAGCAGTGAGCATCAGAGCCGCACTGCAACGATCACAAAGGCAGTGATGTCGAGAATGCCGGGGGTCACACACAAAGTGCTGCTGAGGATGGTCAACGCACTTCTGCTGACCCACCTGCTGCAGCAGGGACGTCTGGTGTGGAGCCTGGGGCAACGTCTTGTGTCATTTGCTGAGTAGTCAAAATGTTAAACCAGCAGAGCACCTGTGTGCCTCTCTTGACAGCGCCGATTCTGCATTGACTTCCTGCTGTTTTGCACGTATTTATAAATACTGAGCCCCACCTCCAGCAGCAGTGCAGATGTCTTGATGCAGCGCAATGTTGGACATTCGTGTTGAACACACACACCAAGAACCACTGGCGACAAAGATGTTTGTCATGCTCTCTTCGGCTGAGTACAAATTGAATGCTGCTTGCACCACCAGCTGTATCGCTAGTTGCCTGGCATCACCAGTTCGATCGCTCGCTGCCTGCCAATGGCCTGCTTTTCAGCGCCCTACGAGACTGTACTAAGAATATGACCGCCCATGTATGCAAAATGTCTGGCACGGTCTAGTTTCAATGGATGTCATGGCGTCGATACTGCCACAAGCGCAGTGGATGCCCATGCCTCCATGTGTACCTACCCCTGTTGCCCAGCCGGATGTGCGAGCAGCAGGTGCAGCGCAGCCGCTAGCGCAGCCGTCGGGGCGTGCTGGAGCGGACGAACGGATGCGTACAGCGACACGCAGAGATACATAGGCGCGAGTAGGGGGGAGATGCAGCCGGCAGAGCGCACTGCCATTATAATAGTGCTCAGGAGGCAGCAGCGATCGCGCAAGGTCAAATCAGATCACCAGAAATCTGGAAAAAGTTTGATCTCCCTGCCATGAGTGTGAAAGTAGGCGAATCTTCCACAATCACTTGGGGCGCGGGACAGAGCAGTTGCTGCCTGGTGGCCTGAGCGCAGTGAGGAAGAAAAGAGCACCATGCTCACTTCAGAACTCAAGCCAAGAGGCTGAAATAAATACCCTTGAAGTGAAGGCAGACACGCATGGTCACGTCTACATGGCGCCTTTTGACCAGGGGACGTGTACTCTGAAGGAAATGCGAACAGGCCCTAACTTATCGATATGCTGGCGCCACTGCCCGCCTGAAGGCGTCAGTCGAGCTGGAGCATTTGGTTATGACTAAGGTGAAGAGCCCAATGCGTACATCCGGCAGCAGGTTGATCACGACCCATCCGGTGACCGTGCCCCTTCAGGCAGCAGTACCTGCAACACTGGGGCACACCATGCCAAGCGTGTGCAGGAGATGAGCACGGTTGCACGGCGAAGACTTCCTACGGGCGGTAAGGAAGCTGAGTGCATGCACAGGTGCCTGCGGTCTGGTCCATATGTCAGCCAGCGCGGGGCAGAGGCAATGCGCGCTGACCTCGCCATGCCACACGTGTCGACGGAATGGAAGCGCCCCCACGCGCGCACGCCCGGCAGTACCCCCGGGCCAGTCCGAGGGCGGGGGTGCGGGTAGCGACGGCGCGGCCGCGGCGGCGGGGGCTGCCGCAGCGACACCTCCAAAGCCACCGGCGGTGCCGGCTAGTGGCGCTGCCAACTCAAAGTCCAGCAAGAAACGCCCGGCGGCCACGGCAACCGGCGCGCAACGCCGGCGCCGAACGGCAGCTGCTGCGGCACCGCCTGGCAGCGCCGGCAGCCGCACTCAGTCTAACAGCCTAAGGCTGCAGGACAGCAGCCCCCCCCACGGGACGGCCGTGGGATGGGCGGACATGGACTTGGACCCGCCGGACGATGCCGCGTCACCGCCCCCCCCGACCACCACCACCAGTGGCAGGCCCTCAAAGCCCCAGGCACGAGCATCCCTGGCTTGGGACCTCTCGACGCCCTCGGTCGTCCACGCACTTGACCAGACCAATGAGGCGGATCTACTGCTGCTACGGTTCACCACGACTGCCAACCCCTTCCGCACTCAGCTGCAGTGCACCCAGTGGGCACGGCTAGTGGAGCACGCCACACGACTACTGGCGGACGCCACAGACAGTGCACGTGAGGCGGCACGGGTGCGCCTCCACCATGGTGCCGGGGCGTTTGCTCATCAGGTTTCTCAGACTCTAGTGCAGCGCGGCTACAGGCTGCTGCACCTGCTAGCAGCAATGGCCTTTGGTAGGCAACCGGACGGAACCGGTATGCCGCCTGCGGCCCGGCTGGCAGCGTTGCTGTCTGGCGACTTTGCGGAGCTACTGAGAAAGACGCTGTCAGCAGCAGCGGCGCTGCGGGCCCCCAAACCAAACAACGCAGCTACGGCGTCGGCACAAGCGAACTTCGATGCCGACTGGACGGAGGCTGACTCCAGGCAGCAAACAGCATGCGCTGCCCTCTCAGGCAATCGACGGGGGGTAGGCCTGGCTGCCGCACGACTAGAGGCGCGTGAAGCATGCGCCCCAGCAGACGAGGTCACGGCACAGGTGCTGGCAGCAAAGCACCCTGAAACTGGCACCCGGCCCGGGGTAGTCGATACGCCAATGGAGCAAGTGCGCGGCCTGGTACGCGACGCCCGGCGGCACTGCTTGCACGACGCAGGGGTGGCAACGACCGCCGGGCCCGCTGGCAGCGGCAGTCCCGTCTTCGGATCGGGTCAGGCGCATGATCGCAGCGATAGGCCTGAGGATGCTGCCAGCGCAGCCGGACGGCGCCTCGAGGTGGAGGCGACAGACATACTGTCGACCTTGTCCGCAGCAGGGGCGGGGAAGGCAGGAGGGCTGGACGGCCTACGCTATGAACACCTCTTGATGGCCGCTGGGCCTGGTGCACCAGTGAAAGCAGCCACCCGCCCCGTGGGCAGTGCCTCGCCAGGACTAGCTGGTGATTCAGAATCGGATGTGATGGAACCGGCATTCGCCCATCGCCTGGCCAAGGTGTTCACGATGCTGCTTGTTGAGCCCGAACTGCTGCCGGAGCAATCGCAACGGCTTCTCCGCGCCGCGGCCCTCTCAGGCATAGGACAGAAGCGGCGTCCGATCGCCTGCTCCAGTGTCTGGCGCAGACTCCTCGGGTCCACAGCGGCACGGAGTGTCAAGGGCAAAATATCGGGGCTGCTGGCCTCCATGTCGCAGTTTGGCGTAGGATACCGGTCTGGCGTCGAGCATGTGGCAGCGCGCGCGCGCGTGTGGCACGAGCTGTATGGCACCACAATCCAGCTGGACTGTGAGAACGCATTTAACAGTGTGGATCGCGCCGCCATTGTGCGGGGACTTATGCTCTTCTGTCCGGAGCTGCTCCCGCACTTTGAGTCCGTATACTGTGGTGACACTGCCCCGGAGATGCGAGTGGAGGTAAACGGTGAAGCTCGCATTATCTGCTCCCACCTAGGGTGCCAGCAAGGGGACCCTCTAGGGCCGCTGTACTTTGCAGTGGCAGCGGCCTTCCTACTCTTCTACCCTGATGGAGTGAATGCGACGCCCGGCAGTATGCCGGCCTACGGCCACAGCACAGCGGAACCACCAGCCCCGCACTGCGCTTTCCTGGATGACCTCAACGTGCTGCAAGCTGCCTACTTCGACGATGCAGCGGCCGCTGGGGTGGCAGAGGTGATCCGTCGGCTTGCGGCAGGGGGCCTACGCGTTCGACCAGACAAGTCGCTGGCCATCGCCATGCGCGGCACAGTGTTTGATGAAGCGGCCAGAGCACGCCTGCGCGCCCTTGACATACCGTTTGTGGACGCCACCATGCCAGAATCCAGTCAGGGCTTTACGTCGGTCGGGGTACCGGTAGGGCACCCAGCCTATGTGCATGCTGCCATGAGCAAGCATCTTGTTGACGCAGGGACATGGCGATTGTCGTGGCAGCTAGCTGGAATGGCGCGGCATCACCTACAGGCAGCACAGTTCATTCTGCGCAGGTCACTGACGAAGCGCATGGGCTTCTTAGCTCGGGTCGTTGACACGGCTTTGAGTGAGACATGGCTGCACGCATTTGACGGGTTCTGTGCATGGACGCTTGAACGCATGCTGCACCTGCACGGCTGCGCTACCGCGGCAGTCATGAAGTCACACCTGCTGGCCGCCTGCACTGCTGGTGACAATGAGGAAGCCAGCAGTGGCAGCGTGCTGGTATTGCCGCGCTTGGGCCCGCCAGAACTCACGGACATCGCAGTGCCACTGCGGGCGTCACGGTTGCCGGAGCGACGAGGCGGTCTGGGCATGCCGCTTTTGGGGCTACTGGCACCAGCCGCATACACGGCCCAGGCATGCACAACACTGCGGCCTGCAATAATTCATGCCACTGTGGCAGCAGGGGCCCTGAGGCTCGGCACTGACGAACACGGCGCAGTCACCTGGTTCGCGCAGCACTCATGCGCAATACGCGAGGACCAGGGACTGCCGCCAATCATCGAGGCCGTGCGACGCTCTACGCGAGCGCTGACAGCTGATGGCGGCGAAAAATCACGCACAGCTGTGGCCGAGCAGCTCCCAGCATCGTTGCTACGGTGGGCAGCAGATACGACGGCCCCAGCGTCGACGCTCCCCACTGCGGTGCAAGCGATCTACGCCGCAACTGCCGTCACGGAGACGGGGACCACTGAGCCAGCCCCACACACCCACGGCATTGTGCCTGGCGCCGAGGCGGCCGCTGCGGCGGCGACCGTACCTGGCCCTCAAGCCGCTGCCGCGGCTGCCTCTTCCACGCCCGCTAAAACACAAACTAGCGCGGAAGAAAGCAGCTGCAGCGGCGGGCAGGAGGCGACGACGACGACTGGGAGGCCTATGCTGACGAGATCTGCAGGAAGGTAGTGCCCCGCCGCCGGCGCGGTCACTTCACGCACGGACTACAAGCCGGCCTTTCAAATGTTCTTCGACGTCAATACGAGGACTGCCTGGTGGAGGACCTAGAGGCTGCCTCGGCTGGTGCTGTGGGCAAGCCGACGCAGGCTACACTTATTGGTGACTCGCGTGACACCAGCCGCCGCCGCCAACAGGCTAGCGCGCGGGTCCTGGCGCAGCTGCGCAGCCAGCGTGCGTCCGGGGCAATGGCGTGGATGAGCGTGCCGCCCGCTGCCAATGACCGCCCGGGTGCGGCGCCCATGTCCAGTATGGCAGCAGCCACGATGATTTTGGTTGCGATCTTTATAGACGGGTGGGGCATACAGGGCGAGGTGTGCCCATGGCGGTGCAGTGACGTGAGCCCCACCTCCACGCATGCGATCAGCTGCCCCAGCCAGCACATACGGGGGCACAACGCGACACACACTGCCCAAAAGCGGTGCCTACAGCGCATCTTGAGACAGCACCATGTCTCTATTGTCCGCAATGAGGACGCTAGCGTCTTCAAGGTACCGGGGTATCGGGCGGACACAGTCATTGACCCAGGGTGTCTGCACTTTAGCAGTGCATACCGTAACAAGGGAATAGTGCTAGACACAAGTGTGCGCGCGCCCACAGCGAGCTCGTACCTGACAGGCAAACAAATGCCTCGAACACGGACGGCTATGCTGCTGGGGTGGGGGAGGACGCGAAGGTTAAGCACCACACCGACACCTTGACGTCATCTTGGGCTTTTGTGCCCTTCGTGCAGGAGTCGTACGGACGGCTGGGCAAGCAGACAAGCCTTTTTGTTAAGGAGTTGGCAATGCACTCAGCACTGTGCTCAGGGGGGGGGGAGGCAGATGTGTTACGCAAGGCCGGGTTAGCTAAGCGTCAGATCCACATTGAGCTGAGCATATCGCTGGCGCGGGAGTTGGCGGAGCGCGTCATGGCATACACACGTGGAGCGCGAATGCTGGGCTGTGTTGCGGCGCCGGTATCCAAACTCCTAGGGCACAGCGCAGACTAGGCTGCTGCGTTGACGCAAGCTTTTCGATTGCATAGGCAACCCGGCCTCCCTTGGGCCTTTATAAATACAAGTCCATACGTACATGAGAGAATTTTTGGTTTTGTTGGGCATATTCCGGCACATTGTAACAACAGCAGTTCACACACACAAGCTGGGCAGCAAGACGTCACGTACTTTACCATGCCTCCTCTACTAGTACTGGTCTGCGACGGCAGCGTGCAGACCTGAGCATTATTAGAGAGCGTTATGAGGGGCGACGCTGCCCACTCTGCCCTGTCAAGCACCCCGTGGGCGCTGTGCAAAGGGGCTGAAGCAATTGGGTAACGCGTAACGTTCAAAAGCTCACAGAAAGTGCACTCTGCTAGTGCTGCTGCTGCTGTCAACGCCAGCAAAGCAGTGCAGTTGACAGGCAGGTCTACGACAACACCGTACTTGCAGCATATTTTCTCACACAGATACGTAGTTTAAGTACGGGGGCGAGTAAAAAGTACGCGTACGGAGTTATGCAACCCTAATCATATTGTCTGCGGCACATGGTGTCATCCATGGGTGGTGGCGCCGAGAAATCATGAGTCATGTGCAGGCCTTTTGGATAGCAGTGTCTTGTGCTTGAAGCAGGCCTGATCCTCTTGTGGCTGCCATAATGATGTATGCATGCCATTTTGAGCATAACCTAGCTAGCCACAGACGTTTTTGCACCAGGACTATGCCTGTTGCAGGGTTCAAAGTGAAATGTTTCTTCTAGGCACCCTGTCATCTCAAAGCTCATTTGTTTGACCGAGTAGCCTGGTTTTGCATTGGTCGCCATCTTGTTCAGTATGGCGCCCAGGCGTTGCATACATACCCTCCTTTGCTCTGAGGCTCCATGTATTATGACAAATGCTGTGGTATGAGCCGATCCCTCTCACATTGCTGACCATTGATCACAATGGAATATGTATTGTATGCGAAAGCATGCAGTTGCGCTCAGCCCTTGACCAGGTCTGCAAGGTCAGCATTTTGGGACTTTTTCAATCATGACAGTGCTCATGAGCTCATCTCTGCGGCAATGATAACCTCCACAATTTGCATCGTGCGATGGGCAGCAGAGCCTAACTGTCTCTTACCTGCAGACGAGTAGTCCATACATGGTACAGCAGTGGTCAAATGCGGCCGCAAACAGCGAAGCGTGCAATCGTGTCTTGGCTTTCAACAGGCGCGCAGATGACTACAGGTACGTCCTGATGTAGCTCGTGATAGGCGCGTGCAGTAGGTTCATGCAAGTCTACTGCCAACGCAGTTTTCATGTTGACACCAGCAGTCTTGAGCATCTTCACTGCTTCATGCACACCACCAATGCCAGCATAGAGGTCAGCGTGCAAGGAACATGAGTCTGAGACGTGGTGGCCGCAACCTGGGGAAGTGGTAGAATTGTCATGTATTGTTCATGACAGGGGCGGATCACCAACTATAAAATACGGGTTGAGCGCTCCTGTCGCTGCGCTGATCAGCGTCATCAATACTTGACTGCGAATACACCATTGAACCAATTCACTATGGCTACCCTCAGACTTCACATCGTCTGCTGCACTACGACTAGCAACTGCGTGTAAAGCCTGAACGGTGTGCATGCCTCCACCGCCCGCGCACCCCTAGGTGTGGGCTCATAAAGGCCGCCACTATCGTCGCGCTTACGTGTACAGAATGCAGACTTGGCGTGCCCGTGGAATGCGCACGCGGCGTTGATGAGCGCCGGGGGCTAGCTGCTCCCTGCTGCTGCGCATCCTGTGAAGAGGCACCAGGGTACTGCTGGTGCTGCGAATATTGCGGCATAAACGGCGTACATTGCTGCGGTGGCATTTGAGTATGCCACATTTGCGGCGGGCCTTGTATGAATGGGTACTGCGGGTACAGCGGTTGAAGGGCTGCTGCTCCGGCATGCCCCCATGTACGCACCGGCTGCATGCACCATATATATGAAAGGGCATGTTATGTTCTGATCTGCACGAGGCCGCTAGATCGTGCCCAAAAGTGTGCCTCGCTCTTGCTGCAGGGCATGGTTGGCATCGTCCATGACAGCAACTGCTACCTGAGTGCGATGCTGCAGGCCCTCTTTCACCTGAGGCCACTGCAGCAGGCAGGTCGCTCTTTCACCTGAGGCCACTGCAGCAGGCAGGTGTTCGACCTGCCTGCTGCAGTGGCCTCAGGTGAAAGAGCGCCTGCAGCATTGCACTCAGGTAGCAGTTGCTGTCATGGTTGACGATGCCAACCGTGCCCTGCAACAAGAACAGGTGGACAAGACGCGCTTTTAGGCACGATCTCAGGCCTGCATGCAGATCAGAACATGACATACTTTTATATGTCAACGCCGCAAGTGCCAAAACCATCAGGATTGCCACTTGGTACGTGTACCATTGGAACCGGGTTAGAATATCCGCATGCCTTGCGGTGTGAGCCTGTCTTTATGAAGTAGCCCCGGTTTACAGTGTTGCCCTGTCTTGGCATCCTGGCAAGGCTCGCATCAACAAAACTGTCCCCCTCTGCTCCCCTTTCCCACTTTGAGACAAGTTACTTGTGTATGACCCCCCCCCCAAGGCCGTACGGAGCCTTGTGACTCATTGCCAACCTACCACAAAGACATCATGTCCAGTTGTCTTGCCCTTGGACATTATGCTCTACCACGCAAAAGAGATGGACTCGCCTGCAGATCTGTGAAGTAACGGGTGGTGTTTGCATTGCATGGCACCTGGAAGCTGAACCGACTCACGCCGTCCAGCACCTGCAACATTAAGACACAAAGGCAGAGCATGAATATTCTGCCCAACAATTGAAGCTGACACGAACCGTAACACCACAAGCCATGCATGCTACGAAGTAAGCCATGCAGTATGCTGAGTCAACGTGCATGACATGCGCATGACAGAATGCCTTGGTGCGTATACCCGTACCTATTCATGAGGTGCCATGACAAACAAGCAGGCTAACTCAATCCAATGCTGTGCACATGAACACACAGATAACCCTATTCAGCACATGCTATCACGGAGAAGAATATCCTGTTGGCGTCTGCAGAGATCAAGTAGTGTTCTCAGGGCATGGCTTACATCTGTACATAATCAGCATTGGCGGCAGCTACTGGAGATGCAGTTGATGAAAGGGTGCAGCTTGTTCTGTGCAGCCACACAACAGCAAATACTCAGTCCGCGCTTTAGAGATCTGCTACACTGCTGATTGAAGTGAATGAGACAAACAGCACTCAACATCACCAAGTGGGATTTCTATGAAACCAGAAAGCAGTTTCACCATACTGTTTGAAGTGCGCGTGACCATACGTTATCACAGTGGCCGCAGTGGGGGAAGCAAACATGAGTGTGTGCACAGAAAAACACTGCACCAAAGTGTTGGCGGTAATGTGACCAGATTGCTGGATGCAGCAAACCTTGACACAACTGAACTCAAAGGAACCCAACCGAAGCTCTACGCAGATTACGGCCGACTGAGCAAATTAAGACAGTAAGCTACGCCACAATCAGCCGCAGCAATACTCGTACCTCATAAACGCTTGAGCGGTGAATGGCCTTCAGGAAACTTTGGATTCCAGTGTACCTTGGCGCTGGAGGAGATCTCCCTGCAGCATATGCTAGATCCTGCACTGTAGCGCAGCTGCCCCCCCCTGCCGCTCCAACTTCTGCCGTCAGACTATGACAGTAAGACCGCCACGGTGAGCTCACAAATGGAGGCCAGCCGTTCCCCCCCCCGCCGTTCCAACTGCTGCCCTGCAGCAAGAACAGGTGGACAAACACGCTTTTAGGCACGTTTAAACAGGCCTGCATGCAGATCAGAACATGACATACACTTTACGGTAAATTACATGTCAAAGCCGCAAGTGCCGAAACCATCAGGATTGCTACTTAATTGTGTACCATTGGAACCGGGTTAGAATATCATGTTCACTCAACCAGCCTGAGGCGACCCGAAATCTGCTGCAAGCACTCGCCAAGGGCGCATGTGCCCTTGACGAGTCAGAAACCCCGGTCAGGGGAGATGCTGAAGGGCGCGAAGGCCGTTAGCAAACAAGTACACGTCGTGTGATAGTGTGGCAATGCCCCATGTCAGGTCAGCTTTCAACAACGGAAATTCTGATTTCAAACTGGTTGTGTCCTACTTTCCAGCACCCACAAGCATTACAATGGTAGGTTGCTCACAATGGGGGGTTGTTCTTCAAGCAGTAGGTCCTGGAATCCAATGCAAACTGCGGAAAATGATGAAGTTACACCATCTATTACCTATGGTATGTATACTCGATGGCCTCCATTTGTGACTTCACCATGGCGGTCTTGGTGTCATAGTCTGACGGCAGAAGTTGGAGCGCAGGGGGGGCCAGCTGCGCAACAGCTCAGGATCTAGCATTTGCTGCAGGGAGATCTCCCTCAGCGCCAAGGTACACTGGATGAGCTGGTTGCTGACAGGTGCCTTCAGTGGCCCGATGTGAAGCTCTAGCTGCCCAGGCTCAAAAATTTGAAGCTGCACACGGGGAAAAAGCAGCAGATGTATATGAAATACGGCATCAGCACACGATGACCATCATTCTGATATACTCAGAAGTACTTGAAGTATGAACTGAACACTGATAATCTAAACTACTGAACGTTTCGCAGCACACAAAATACATCTGAACACAGCAAAATCACAATGTTTGCCTCTAAGTTACCAGTACAGAATGCAAACTTAATGGAAGCTGGCTCATAGCGATGGCTTGGGTGCGCAGAAGTGCAACAGCTGCGGCTGCGAGACAGTAAGCAACATTGAAGTGAATTGTGCGTTGGTGCTGCTATGCGAGCGCAGCTTGGTCAATGCAGTAACAAGCCATGACACCTCCGGTGCACAAGCGATGATATCTCAGACATACACATTCAAAGAGTTCCTCTTACATGAGGGTCCCATTCCATGTGAACGGGGGGTTGGCCACTCTTGACAGTGAAGGACACCCCTCGCACCTGCGTTACGCACACGATTCGTCAGACGACGTGGTCAGATAATGTTGGCCAAGCAGTACAACCAGATTTGATTTGAGGTACATACCTGATCGCAACATTTGTGACGAATGTTGCCATGCAAAGCTGACGTGCGTGACTTCCATGCTTGAGCCACAGATCTTGCTGCAAGTCAGGTGACGTTCATCACGACTTGGTTTTTGCAAGCAGCAATAATCATGGAACTGGAGCAGATGACCTTTGGATCAATCCCTGTACAGCCAGCAGCTGTTACACAACAATCATGCTGGCTCAGTCTGCTGAATTTGCGATTGCTTAATGTATGATACATTTGAGAGTGGTGGTCGCAGATCATTTTTGCTGCAACGAAAGCACATACGTTGCACCTGTGAAAACCTTTGCCAAGAAGAAAATCACAAGACTACTTACCACACTGCTGTATGTCTTGGTGCGAGCGCACTGCTGCCCACGCGCTGCGTGCGCTCTCGTCCTGCGGTGCCTGCCGGCATACCTTCCATTCGATGCCCTGCAGCAGGGGTGAAACACAGCACACAGCTCAGTGTGGCGTAACTTTCAATGCCACAATGCAGACAACTGTTTTTAGTTTGAGCATCCAGGAGCACGCACTATGTAGTGATGAGCTACGCAGCTTCGTCATGCAGATGTTTGTGCCCTATCAAAATACAGGAGGATCATGCCCTACTCTCACTTTTGGAAGCCCTGTCGATGCAGCACACAAGTGCTGCTGCTCATACTGAGCAAATGATTAGACAGGAGTATGTTGTGTTGGATGCATTGCTACCATTGTGGTGAGGTACTAAATAAATTATAGCTCGTCTATTCCTTATTAAGGTAAGAAGGTAAATCATAAACGCCGTTGCTGACTGACTAGGCTAAGGCTGGTTTGTTTTTAAAATGTTTTCTTTCAATAAACAAGCGCATGAGAGCATGCTACGAAGTTCTGTAAAGACGAGCAGTGACTGCGAAGCAACACAGTACGTTTCAAAAAACAGTAAGTTCCAAAAAAACGGATAGTATGCAGGTGCTATTGCTTCGCTGTTTGTGGCGATCAGAAGGAGCTTGCGAGTTGCAGCGCATGTCAAGATGCATACCAATCTGTCGCGATGTACCATATTCACCCGTGGATAGCCCCCCCCACCTTGAACAGGTTGGGGGGGGGGGGGGCTATATGGCTGAATAGCCCCCCCAAGGTATCAATTATTTCACGCGCAGTGGCTTGCAAGCAAACGCCCGGGGGGGGCATTGTAGCTCGGGGGGGGCGGGGGCGGGTATCTCGTCACGAATGAACAGTTGTGGCAGCTTCTAAATGAGCAAAACACATGCATATGGTAGCATTTGCGAACAGTGACACCATCTATGCCATCTATGTTCTTCGGCTTGCGTTTGCACGCAGCAGAAAGCGCGCGTGTCGCTTTATGAGCACGGCCTTTTGGCGAAAAGTCGAAAAAGAAGTGATTCCACAAGCTGTTGCTAGCGTAGCCGTACTTGCCTGACTGCCTGCGGCAGCTGGCGTGCTTGCCACGCTGCTGCTCGCGTGCTGCAGCGTGCCCCCCCCAGCGCAGATGGTAAGGCCGCGACTCGCGACAACATGACAGCCAGAAATCCTGTAACGATGGTGTCGCGCACCCACCGCCTACTCACTGTCGTCATGACACAGGTGTCGCAACAGTGCTCGCTGACGTCCTGTCATTAAGATGACGTCTTCATGCAACGCAGCTATCGTCGCTTGGTGTCTGTCATGTCCTTTCGTCTGCCGTCATGTACATTGAATGACCATGCGGCGAAGGAGCCCCAGGGTCTGTGCTTGAACTGACTAGTGTGCGCAATGGCACACGCTGTAGCCTCAGCCGATGCTCACAAAGCGTGTGCTGGGTCACGCAGCGTGTGTGACAGAAGTAAAATCGGGACCTTGTGTGAGATCGCAAACATGCTAATCACTCCCACGCCGTGTTGCACCGTCACCGTGACAGCGCGCGGCGTTGTTTGAAGCTGTGATGTTTCTGTGCGACAACTAAGATCGCATTGCTGGGTTTGATTTATAATGAGAAGGTGCCGTGCAGAGCCGTCTCTGAATCAAATCCAGAGTCTAATGTTGACAGCAGTCATGAAGTCAGTGGTGGTAGCAAACGCGCAGAGGTGTGAAAAGCGTTGCTGTGAACTTCAACTTCTAGTTCAACTCCTGTTCGTGACACTGATAAGGCCGCTTCTTAAACCCTTCAAGACGCACCGTCGGACAGCTAGTACATTCAATAAGCAGCCCATATGTTCTGTCAGCACAATGTGTGCACACAATCAAGCGCCTAAATGTGCGTGAAAAACTGCGCCCCTTGCAGTATTACGCACCTCCGCGGGGGTCTGTGTTTCTATGACAGCCGTCAGAAGCACTTTGATGGACTGTTCACATACAGAGATATAATCCCCTACATTTGACGCGCTCGGTGCTAATTCATGTGTGACCCACCTCATCAGTCAAGCCAGCATAAATGTCCTCCTCTTCCTCCTCCCCCCTCTCCTCCCCCTGCACTGCGGCACGAGTTCAAACTGTGTCCACCTCAGCCGCTTCTTCACCCACTGGCTTTGTATGCACATGTGCAGTTGAAGCGCCCACATTGTCTGTACTCTTACGCCGCTTGCAGGGTTGGCTGCTGTCCTGAGGCCCGCGCCGGCCCTGCCCTGTACAGCACGTTTTGTGAACATGGGGGAAAAAATTGAAATGCAAGACATGGCATAGCCCTGCATTGGTCATGTGTGGCTGCCAGATAGAAGGTGCCAGCGGCGACCCATGGGCCGAGGCTGCCAGCAGCGACACTGCAGCCACAAAAGCGGCACACATCAAACGGCGGCGTTGCTGCTCACACGTGTCACCATGCACAACACTCAAATGCGGCGATTAAGAGCTGTTGACGTAGACAAGCAATCAAAATTGATGGACCACTGTGACATGGCATTACCACCTACTCTCCGGCCGTGGTGCTGCAGCAGCACGCTGGCGGCAAATACGTGTGCTCATATTGTATGGACGTACTATCTATTCAGAGTCGTACATTCACCTTCAAAGTACAAGAATACTGCGCGAACTCCGGAGTACTGAAACATTATGATAGGGCATGCACAACAGCCGCAACAGTGGATAGTATTGATATCGACATACACGCTCCATGCACACCTGAATCCCATCTAAGCCCGCCTCTGCTATTCTCGATGGCGTCAGCATCAACATTCGTCCTTGCACCTAGTGCCTACAGCCATTCACAAGCACAGGACACGAGGCTGCAGCCATTCACAAGCACAGGAAACGAGGATCAGTACACTATGTGCATGACATGAAACACAATTGCGGAATCAATCATTGCCTGTGCAGAGCTGCTTGTGACATCAATGGCATACCACATGTGTCAATTGCGGCAGAAAAGGAGCTGCTTGATATCACAGGTTCACACACATCAGCGGTGTCATGGAGCTGCACATTTTCATTAATTCCAAATGCACTCAAGGTATGCACGTACGCGATAAGCAGGCGCCACCACAAATGTAACAGGGCAGTCAGGATCAGCAGTCTGCGGCTGTGACTAAGACGAGCATGTGAGCATCCGCACAGTGTACTGCTCCATTGCAAGACCATTTGGTGTGAGGCGTGCTGTCAGCAACGCAAAAACTGTGTGCCACTGTGAAGTGGACGTCAAGTAACTTGAATACAACATCGAGATCAGCAGAGGCTGGGCATTTGAGTTAAGGCACACTCACTCTAGTCAATGACATACGCACTATCGCTGCTCTATTGAGTACAGGATTTGACGGCAGATGTTGATGTGCCTGCATGCCATGGCAATGCGGACTTTACACCACTACAAGTGGCATTGGCCTCGTGACACATAAAGGCCTCTGTTGGGTAGGTTGCATGGCAGAGGTGCAATCAACTAGTCGTTCAATGCCATTGGCCTCATGACATATGATAAAGGCCCCTGTTGGGTATATTGCATGCCTGCATTGTGAAGCGCTGGAAACGACGAGGCGCCAAAGAGGTTGATTTCAAATGTCAACATGCGCGTCACACTACGCTCAGGACTTGTGCCCGCTGCACTACCTAGGGCTCAGTGGGCCACCGCAATGGCTGCGTATGTTGAATAACAAAACCCTCCTATCACGTTGCTTGCGCTGCCAGCAACAGACCTCGATACAGCGGAAGCTGTAGGCAACAACATAAGGTGGTGGGCTGATGAGCGTCTTTTGCACGCGCAGTTGATTCTGCTACGATGCAAACACATATCAGCACCGGTTTGTTACCACGATATCAAGTACCCAAGAGAACAAGCGGTCAATTTCTCACCTGCGGCGCCACCTGCATGCCCTGCCTGCTGCTGGTTCTCCTGCGCATCCTCCATCCCTGGTGTTTGATCTCAAGCCGTGCCGCACCCCTGCATGGACCATTCATCTTAAGGTGAAATGCTGACAAGCATGCTCATTCTCCGTGAGGCTGACCCCTTCTTAACCTACCTACACATAATTTGAGCATATGTACGACGCAACCGAGTGTTGGGAGTGGTGTCTATGCTGACAAGAAAGACAGCAAGTGTACGCATTGTCATTGAGAAATGCTCTGTACATGAAGTGGGTTCAAGCATATTTTGATCACACATGCATGGTCTGGTGGAGGCAAGCCTTGTGCATGGCGTGCGACAGTCGTGCGCTACGCCGCAGGCCCCAAGGTCGGAGGAGGCTGATAACAGCATTATATTTTAATCTGTGACTGCGGTGGATCAGCTCAGTTCGCTTCTGGCAGTATCTGCTTTCCTCGCTGCTACCACACTGGGGTTGGCAAAAATGAAGGAGCATTTAAGAGCGCACGTGCTACCCTTTTGTACCGATCACAGCGGCGCTTGCGAGTGGAGTCGCCTTACCTGGCTCACCTGCTTGCTCCTTGCTGCTCCTTGCTGCTGCTCCAGGCAACTATCTGGTGCTTCACCAAGGACAAAACTCTGCATGCGGAGTTCATCTTCAACTTTCGATTGCAACACGCCATCGCGCTAGTGACCGCGCTCGGCGGATCTTGCGCCGCCGGCCCACGAGGAGGCGCCAACGGCCGGTGACAATCGCGGCGGCGGCGGCACCCTCTCCGCCCGGGGGCGGCAGTGGTATGGATACGCGGCGCCGGGTGGCGAGTCCCGAGTGACGCTGCCAGCGCATCAGCGCGTACATCTGTGACTGGGGAGCGGTGGCTTGGGGGTGCTGGTCGCGGCGCTGCGTGCATGTGCCGCATTTGTTGCACGCACCCTCGAGTGCATGGAACCGGCACTAGCAGGCGCATCCTGGAGCACGCCACTACGACTTTACCTTCACACAGATAGCTACCGGCCTGCAGCAGCTGCGCACCGGCAGCGACAACGCCCGGCAGCCCTTGCACTGCTTCTGCTTCGGTCTGGTTAAGGGACTGGCGCCAGGACGACAGCGCATGGCGGGCGCTGCGCGTTCGCTGCAACGGGCAGGCGGAGCTGCGGGACTGGGAATGCGGACTCGCGCCGGCGCGCGCCACGCCGCGCCAGCGGTGGCGCGCAAGCCAGGCTCTGCCCAGGCCACCCCGGCCGCCGTGCGGCCATGTGTGCCAATGATGACCCCCCTCTCTCCCCCCGTGCCTGCCGCCTGTCTTCATGCACCCGCAATGTTAGCGCAATGTGAGTCACGGTGCCAGCTGCCCCCTCCTCGCTGCAAAACCTCAATACTGCCTCAACCCATTCCGCCGAACATGCTAGGAATGGCGCATAGTCCTTTTTAAAATTGTTGACTAGCCCTGCAGGACATGTCATGAGGTGTTAACAATTGTCACAAAAACCAGCTAGCTGCATGGCCCTCCTGACGCTGTCATTTGTGATGGTCACACGGTGTGCCGTGCATTGCGCGTGGTGCTCGAGCATGCTCGAGAGAGGCGCGCAAGGCATTTCATCACACGCAGCCGTTGCGGAGTAAATGCCACGCCATGTGTACTAGGCCAAGAGGGGAGGGACAGGGCCATGCTGCCAATTTGAAATTGAGCCACACATGCAATGCTGGATTGCAAGCGTCAAGATGCGTCACACACAGACACACGGCGATAAACAGCGATGCTGTGGTACAAGCCACGATTGCATCTGACTGTGCCGACGCCTGCTTGCTCTTGAGACAAAGTAGTGGAGTTTGTCATGCCTTGCAGCGTCAGCATCCGGAGAGCCAATGCCTTGCGGGTCTCTCGCTGAGCGCTCTCTGACGCCGGGGACCCTATGTATGCGCTATTGCTGCTGCCTACACTCAATTGCCCATCCGCCATCTTACGGCCTGTGACACATGTGTCAATCTGCCGCGATGAGGCTCACATGCAACTGATTGGCCGCAAGTGTCGACGCACACGGGGGGGGGGCAACTGGACCAGGATGAGGTGGGACCTGCCAGGCTGCTTGGTGGGATGGACATATACAAGAAGTCATTTAGGGTGACGTTAACGAGCACCGCATGCGACACTTCGGGATCAGGTGGGGGCTCTGATCATCTGGGGGTTTTGTGTTTTGCGCCTTCCCTTCCGAAGCGACAATCAACAAAAATGTGGACTTTTGAAGTTCTGCTGTACTCGACAGTCGTGTGATAAAAAGTGCAGTTGACTGCACGGTGAACAGAACGTGAGACCCCCTGGTTCACAGCAGTGAACCGACGTCAATCAACCATAAGTGCTCTGTCCACTTTACGGACATCACGATGGCTTATATACATTTGCCGTCAATGCTGCGTGGCGTAAGGCGAAGAGGCGAATTTTGCTGTGACTGAAAGTGTCAACAACGGGAGCGCCATATCATCTTCAGGTTGACAAGGCTTTCAACAACTGGAGAGCCATACCATCTTTAGGTTGAAAGGCTTGCTCTCTGACCGCCGGTGACCTATGTCACATGTGCTATGTGCCCTGCCTCGCGGCTACGGCTCCCGGCTGCGGGGGCAGGTTTTTCGAGCGTCAACTTCAAAGTTCCTCTAGGAAAGATGACAGGCGACGCACACGCCTGTAATGAGCAGCACTGCAATCGCATCCACGCGCAAAAGCTCATGGACCACATTGATCAGGCGGGTCTGGGCGGCGAGTTTCAGCTGGTTCTGTTCGGCGACAACGCCTACATGAGCTGGCCCGCTTGCGGTGAAGATTCAATCTTTGCACCAACACAGGACCAGCATGACCGACTGGGTCTGGAACAGCCAAAGTTGTATGGAAAAGAGGTGCGATCATGCTCTTTTCAACGAGCTCAAATGACACAATGCGAATATATCTTTCGATTTGCCATGGCGGCAGGCTGTCAGTATGCAATGCCCCCAGTATCACACCTTGAAAACTATAGCCTATCTCTTTTTTTGTAAAGTGGGGTCCTGCTTGACTGTGCATTGTCACAGGTGCCATTGCAAGGCGTAAGCTCCCTGTTGCCACCTGATACACCTGCCAACAGGTCAGACCAAGCACTTGCTGTGTCCCAACTGTTCCAGCGAGACTGCATGATGGATGCAAAATGCGCTAGCACGACTTAACCTGCCACATCGCTCCTGGTAGGCGGCAATGATATTGATGGCTTCATTGTGGCCATCATGCTGGAAATCAGCGTGCTGTTCTCACCCAACGTTGCCCTGCTTCGTTGTTCAACTTGTGATGCTGCACATCCAAAATTCCAGTGCATGTCCCAGGTACATGCAGCTGAGCCTGGAGGAGACGCTGTACCTGCAAGCGGAATGTCAGAAATGTCAGATACTGCGCGCTGGGCTGCCCTCAGTGGCGTTATCAGCAGTAGATGGTGCCGATGCTGAAAGCGCATCAGGGCGGCTGGGTTGGGCGCCATTAGGCGTGGAGGAGATGTGGCGGTACGCCTGCCGGCGCAGAGCAATGTTTCCCGAGAGATACACAGCCTTTCGTCATTTCGCTGCAAAAGGGTGAGTTTGTGACTTCGCCATCTGGCAGCACTGCAGACCTGTGCACAGCAGCGATATGATATGTCCTAATTACCTTTTCCTGAGTTGACAACACCGGTGATAGGCCAGGACAGTGTGCGCCCCGTGAAGAGTGCTGCAACTATTTGCAGCAAAATGGCAACGAGTTGTGTCACGATCGACAACGCTTTCCGCATAGGTTTCTTAATGCTCATGAGCCTTTGAAGCCTTTTTTGCACCGCAGTACCATTATGCTGCAGTCAAATCCGTGCAGACTCGCGGTATCCACAGATGTAGGGCCCAGTTGAACCGCCACAGTGGAAGTAGTAAGTAGGAGATTGAGGGGGTTGATGAAGGATAGCTTCTGATGGTGATGAAGGTGCCACCTAACTTTATGTGGACCAAAATCTCGTGTTGAGATGTAGGACAGGAAATGGTGTGTTCGGCTTTAGCTGTAATTGATTGATCGCATAAAGTCGCTGAAGGTCGACTGCATGTTGACTGACACCAAACCAAAATCAGCTACAACTGCGTAAACTGGCGAACGTCGGCCGTGGGGCTCGTCAATAACCTCTCAAACGTCCACGGCAGACCATCAAGCAAGGTCGTGCTGCACATGGGCACCTGTGCTTACCGCATCGCTGGTAATTGATGCATAGCAGGGCGAGCAGCAACAATAGCCCGCAGCTGCAGCTGCTACAGCGTCGGCAGCAGTGAACACACACAAATTGCAGGCACAGCTGCGAGTGCTACGTGCTCTGTACATTCTACGAGGCGCTCCGCAGGCCTTCATGGGCTGAGTACCTCATCAGCAGTCGCCAAGCTGCAGCGGCCGACCGCATTCTGTGCTCTCAGCGCGATCGGCTCCACCTGAAGTCAACGCCAGCTGCCCCCTTCTTTTCGATGTCCAGTGGTTTCCATTAGGTCAAGCCCGAGCTGAAAACCTAGCAACTTACAGCACCATCTCAATCGCTTCACCACCTGCAACTGTTAGTACCTCTAGTTCAATGTTTAGTGTCGCAAGGCCAGGTGCATCTGAGAGCGCTTGTCAAGCTGGACAATCTCAGCAAATGACACAGTCAGGAAAGGTGGACACCAGAATATTCTATCTCATCTTTTGCCCAATCACTGCTTTTACTGCATCAAACGATAGCTTCAACCCTCCATCATTGAGCGACCTCTGGGTTTTCGATAGCTGCTCTCTGTGGGTTCCTCTGATGATGGCGATGGCACAACTGTTGACTGCAATCTGTCTCCTTCAGCCGGTCACCAGGTCGCGTACATTGGACTTGGGCCAGCATATGTTCTATACTCTTGTCCTGGTCATGCAGTGTTGAACTGAATTGTACTGATCACGCCGCATGCGCTGCAGGTATACAGTGAAGTCAGGGCTTATATACGGCGTTGATTTTGTGCTTTATGAGAAAACGCCCACGCTGCATCACTCAAGGTCAGTAGCCACATACACAATCTGCTGGCACGGCATAGAGCACGTACCGCGGTTCCGCCTTAACCATTAACGGCACGTGCCACAGTGACACTAAAATGTCAGGGCATTTCTGTCACAATGCTGCGCAGCTGTTGTAGCTATCTTCATACAGAAAGAGCAGTAAGACTACTGAAATGCTTCAGAGCCTGTTATACCGAGCTATCAGCACGCAATCACATCTGGTGTGAGGTCGCAGTGTTCCGTGATTGCATGACCGTTACTGGACAATAGCCTGTTTTTGTGGCGCGTACGAAGCTGGTGATGTTTGAGGAGTAGCACACATGCTATCTGTCAGGTTGGTATTTGAGAAGGGCGTGGCACTGTTCTGCGTTTTTAGTGCAGATTACATGTGTTGACATGTGCGTGGACTTTGCCTTTTGATCCTATGTAGGCCACTACTCTGGTCACGACACAACAGCAAGTCTTGTGCATTTGGGTCTGTCATCATGTTCACCTCCAGAGCATGCTCCAACTTCAATTTGCACTTACACCCAAATTGCTTAAACCTTATAAACAGGACACATACTGTGACATGCATGATCCATCATGTGCTCAACCCATGTTGAACCCATGTTGCCCCTTCAGTGCCAAAGATGACGTTGCTGAATGTGCATGTACATTACCTGGGCTGCAGATTTGCGGTGCTTGTGGTACGCGAGGGCGAGACTGTGGCTTGGAGTCACCTGCAGTGCATTTGCAGGCTCATGCCGGTGAGTTCTGCCGCTGATCAAGCATGCGCAATTGACAAAGTTGCAGTGCAATAGTTGTTGTCATGCATGGCATGGCACGCAAATTGTACAACAATAAGGCTCTTGACATCATTGTGCTAATTATCATCTTCGATGTCTGAATTTCAAGTGTCGCCAAATGTCTGCGCTCATTGTGTTGCTTGCATTGACAGAGAGCTCGTGTGATCAGATAAATTTAGTACTGACATACAGTTTGCTTAGACGGCAGTGTGCACTACGCTGCAGTATCACACCCGCGCCATTTACTTGAGCTCACCCAAGTGCTAACTTGCCACTTCTCACCTTCTGTATGCCTATGTTTGTGCTGCATGCAGGACGTTTGCAAGTGCTTGCTGCTCTGTTCCATCAGAGTGCCAGATGCAGATCAAGGCAGCAGTGATCATTCCGGCATACCCAGCAACTACAACGTGTGGCTCCAAGCTACTGTTTCAGAGATGCAAGTTGAAATTGCTCGAGATTCGCTGGTTGCTAGTGGCTCAGCACGTGGTAAGGGCACCACTTCGGCACTGGGTCCAAGAACGCACCCCAAGCAGCGGGCAAGTGCGAGTGTTGAGGGCATGTAGACATCTGTGCCAACACAACCACAACGAAGAAAACAACATATGTTTACTGGTCCACAGTGTTCTTCTGAATGGGCTACTTTTATGACAGTAATCCACGGTATTACTGCAACAGGACCCATGCAGTCCGCTTGTGTGTTCTGCAATGCTCCATCTGGTTTCTTCATGCGCTTGGTGCGCTGCCGGCTACTTGCATTATTTATGGCGGGCATGGCCAAGCACATCTGAGCAAAGCAGCAGTGTGAGCTGACGAACAGGCCCAAGAGTTGGTCGTCATTGACTCGTCGTGTCAGAGATGCTGCCATTCGTGAGTTTGTATTGAGTCCACCCGCATCTTGCGTGTAAGTAATGGCAAGCACAGCATCAATGCTATATTTTGGAATAATAGTCTGTGGAGACAACTTCACCAACACCTTGCATATTTGCCATCACGAACCTTTGAAAGCTGCAAAGCACTGGCAGTCACGTATTCTCGCTACAACAGCAATCACCCGCCTTTGTCAGTAGCACTCACAGTGGGGCGTACTGTCAACCTATACGGTGGACTGTTGCAACTTCTATGTGTATGTCACCTTTAGGTTTGCCATGGCGTCCATGTGTATTGCAGACAAACGGGGAGGGACGGGCCACATGAAACGAATCCACATATATTCACCACGACAGCAGTCGCGAGCAGTCATCCGCCTTTCTCAGAGCACTCACAGCGGGATGAACCGTCAACCTCTGCAGTAAACTGCCGCAACTTGCATGTGAACCCATGTCATCCCATTTGGTGTAGAGACCTTATGATAGGTCCTTATTAGAAGCTGTCAGGAAATGAAGTTGGAATTGCAACAAAGCTCCGGCAAGCGCGGCCTTCCCTGGTCTGAAGATACGCCACAGCAAGAACGACGATGAGCTCATAGGAGCGCTTGAGTTACAGGCGGGCCCCACTTTCAAGAGGAAAAAGGTCGAGATCATGTTTCCAGGACGCACTCCTGCTGGAACGATGCTTGGCGCATGGGTGGCAGCGATGCTTATCGGTAAGCCTCAAAGATTTATGATGCATCGATGCGCTGTGCTGATGCTGTTGTCTCCAGACAACACATTCCTACTGCATGTAGCAACATCAAGTTCATCACCGAAGTTTGAATGATGCGCTCTCCTATTGTCTGCAGGTGGATTGCATTCATTTACGTTTACGAGTCCATTGCAGCATTGTGCTAGACGCGCTTGCACTCATAGCAGGAGCTCAGCTAGTGCCTCAGCAGCAGGCGGCAAACCGGCTCAGCAGCGGCAGCGATGGAGCGAGCAGGTGCTCATGGCGCAAGCACAAGAACAGGAAGCGAATGCGGTGATGGAAGATGCATCTAGCGCGGCGCTAGAGCTGAGTGTGGCAGATGCTGAAGGTGAACAAGCAGAGGAAATAACGTCAGCCAGCGAACCTCAAGCCGCCACAGAAACGGCGGAGGTGGCGGAGGCAGCAGCAGCAATTACGGATGCTACAGGTGTAGCAGCAGCAGCAGACGCTGACGCGGCTCTGGCGGAGGCGGGCGGAGACCTCAAGGAGCTTGCTGATATGGCTGCGATGGCGCCGCTAGCGGAGCCGGAGCCGGAGCGCAAGGTGCGCCGCGTAAAGAAGTTCTTTGCGCGCGACTTTGCAAACTCAACGTGGGCGGTCGCGATACTGTGGGGCGCGCGGCGCAAGCCACAGATGACCAAGGTGTTTTTGCGGGATGACGGGAAGGTAGTGTGGTTGGACAAGGGGAAGGGAAGCTGGCGGTTGGACACAAAGAGCCGTAGCCTGGGGTTTTACCGTGACTTTTTCCTGGGGTGGAAGGGCAAGCGCATCTTCTCAACGCGCTTGCTGGACAACTGCAATGAGCACTATTTGGAGGGCGAAGTAAAGGGCTGGGGGCCGTGGTTTCCGCTCAAGTGGATGGGGCAGTGGCAGGCAATACGGTTAGGGGTTGATTTAGAGAAGCATGGGCCTGCACCATGGCTGCAGCGTGAAGCGCCTGAGGGCATGGAAGCTGTTGAAGGAGGCTTTGAAACATAGATCAACAGCGACGCAATACATGTACATCTATCTCACACACACTCATGGGAGGTTCGTTGCACAGGTGTGGTCCATTGTTAACGACTTTGCCTGCAACACAAAGTCCGCACAACGCATTAGCTGGCACTTTGTAATAGATGTGCATGCACGTGGGTACTGAACGCATCGAATCAACAAGAATGTTTTTGTCTTGCTACACTAGATCATTGTAGCCACTGTGCGGCCTTGCTACTGTGTTGCCTCTTCTGCACGTTCATGTGTCAATTGGTATAAATCTGAGTGACTCTCTGCCAGCGCTGGTGATGCTATGAGTATGTATAGCTGACTTGCATCGCACACCATCTGACTGCGCAGGCCAGCACAGGCAAGGGCCGAAAATAACCTCCGCCTCTACAGTGCAACAATTCACGATGATGCTTGTCAACATTGAGGTGCGGCCCGTGCCACATCTAGGTTGTGCAGCCGCTATGTAGCATACTGCTGACCGGCTTATTCGGCGTAAGCACTACATGTCGATGCACTGTCATATAAGCAAGCCACTCTGCGGCACACAGCACTGCACTCATTGATACATTTGATCACACTAAAACAGGATGATGACACATGTGAGGCTTCAGAAAGTTAGAAGTATCGGATGCGCAGCTGAGAGCTGACGTGTGGTTATTAGCAGTTCTGGAGGTAAGCATGCAGATTAAAGCTCCCGGCAAAACCTCCGCCTTTGTGCCTTCAGGGTTTAGCCCCGTCCTTGCGCCACCTTGCGCCTCAAAGGGGTGCCATAAGGCTGAGGCGCACGAGGCTAAACTCCTTGCTGTATTCAGCCACATCTACAGCGAATCATCACTGAAAGGGCGCAGTTACAGTTACGGGGGAGCAGGTGGGGAAAAAGGTTAGGGTAGGGGTAGTACATCGTTTTCGGCAATGCTGCCCCATCAATTGCGGGCATGATCAGCACCTTGTACTCATCTAGCAAGCACCACTGATGTGATAGTGACCATGGCGTCTGTGCACCCTGCCTTTTTAGCGTTCGCTTGCACCGGAGCGCCAAATGATTTAGCATTTTTCCTACGGGCTAAAACAGGTTTAGCCTCAGGGGGGTCGCTAATATGTTGCGCCAACTCCCTTTTAGTTTAGTCGGGAGCCTGTCAGTATGTACAACAGCTGGATGTGGTGCGGAAGGCGCAGATGATAGCGGCGCTAGCCCAGCTCAAAATGTCGCAAGATATGCATGCAGCAGGCATTTATACGATACATCGAAGTGTACTTCAGAAGCAGAAAGCTAGTGGTTGCAGCTGTGCAAGATATTGAAGCCTTGATCATAAGCTCTGCATGATGTCGGTCACTTTTAAAAAAACAGGACAAGTACAGCCACTTTGTACAATACAGGTCCAGGAGTATTTTGCAAGTGTAATGGTCCATGGAGCACGGAATCGTGCGTCCAGCCATCTGCATTCAGTAGAAGCATATGGTCACCTGAGCAGAGGACCTAGGTGGAACAAGCCAGACAATGTGAAGTGGCACATGCGCTGTGCCTCTGTCAAGTGTTTCATGCAAGGTAGTGTACGTACGAGTTATGGTGTTTGTATACAAGTAGATAGCTTGCTGTGCGACCATCATTTCGAGATTATTACATCATGGACATGAAGCTGATGTCACAGGAGCACCTCCTGACAGTTGTTAACAATTGTTGTGCGTTTTGCGTAAGTCTAAGGGGTTTGAGAAGTGACGAGGCATCATTGTTGTGTTCCTGGCCACTTTCTTACAGATTGAGATGATGTTGCAGTTGATTTCTTATGCAAGCATGGCACAGATGTATGAGCTATGTAGTGCGCACTGAGTTTTTTTGTAATAAGTTGACGTCATACATGACCGTGCACAGCCACTTAGGTCATGGGTGATGGATGTTCATATGCCTCCATTGCGGAGGGCTATGCAGCCGAGGTGGAGGAGAACGCAAAGGCCAAGCACCACGTCGGCACCTTGACATCATCATCAACTGTGTGCCATTTATCCAAAAGTCAATGGGCGGCTGGGCAAGCACCCCATGCCCTTTCTCAAAGGACGCTGCGACGTATGTAGTTGCTGAGGGTAAGCATTTGGTGGGGATGTCCATCTAGCATTTGTGATGCCGTCAAAGATGCAGCGCAGCACAGTCCACATTGCCGCTGCACCCCGCCGTGCGCAACCTGCCGGAAGCCGAACGCCTGCCTAGGCAGGTGCACTTGTTCCGCCACTGCCTGGACCATCTGCGCCTGCAGCACAACAGCTGGCAGCTCACTCACGCTGCGTGCCACGGCGACATTGCCCTCCTCGCCCGGGAGCTTCGTCGCACCCACAAGCTGAAGTGGGGCAAGAATGCCAGCCACCTGGCCGTACTTCACGGCCAGTTGGAATTTCTCAAGTGGGCGCGCAGGGAGGGAGGCATGCACAACGCGGATTTCGGCAAGAAGATCTTCTTCAATGCTGCTACTGCGGGCCGTCTGGATATCATCCAGTGGCTGCGTACATCGCCCATTTGCCCACCGGGGTGGGGCGCAGAGCAACACTACGATGCCTGTGCAGCTGCCATCGCAGCAGGCCACCTCAACGTGGTGCAGCACCTGCTCAGTCACGGGTACATGCCCATGCAAGCTTCATGCACCGCAGCAGCAGCCCGTGGCGATCTCCCTCTGCTGCAGCGGCTGCGGGTTGGGGGGCTAAACACCCCTTGGGGTGTCAGCACCTGCAAGGCGGCAGCTGCGGGGGGGTTTCTGGACGTGCTAGAGTATGCTCGCAGCAACGGGTGCCCGTGGGATGCGTCCACATGTGCCGCGGCGGCAGGGGGAGAGCACCTGGCTGTACTGCAGTGGGTGCGTTCCAATGATTGCCCTTGGAACGCTAGGACATGCAGCAGCGCTGCTGCCAATGGCCACTTGGAGGTGCTCCAGTGGGCCATACAGCACTCGTGCCCTGTGGACAGCTATGTCTTGCGACAAGCTGTGGAGAAGGGGCACCAGCACGTTGTGCAATGGTTGCACACTCGCAGGGAGGCATGAGCGCAGCATGTGCACTTTTCCTTATGTGAGCTGCTACTCTAATTCAACAGTGCATGCTGTCACTTGTGACACCAATCTGGCTGCAGAGCAACTATAGCCAATGCATGCGCTTGACTATTAGTCAGTGTGCTCCCACTAGCAGAGCCTGCTGATAAATGAAGCTCGCCAAGCGTATGCACTGGCTGTAGCCCCTCTGCAGTCAAATTGGTGTCACATACAGCATTTGCAGTTGAATTATTTGCAAGTAGCAGCTTACCTCAGAAACGCACCCAAGCTTACCTCAAAAACGCACCCAAGAAGCTCCGCACTCGCTCCTCACCAACAGTGCAGGAGCTGCGCTCATGCCTCACAGTGAGTGCGCAAGACGGCTAGTGCCCCTTCTCCACAGCTTGCTCCAAGGCGTAGCTGCCCAGTGGGCATGAGTGCTGTATGGCCCACTGGAGCACCTTTGAATGGCCTTTTACAGCAGCACTGCTGCATGTCCTGGCGCTCCATGGGCAACCATTGGAACGTGCCCACTGCAATACAGCCAGGTGCCCTCGCCCTGCCGCCGCGGCACTTGTAGCCGCATCCCACGGACGCCCGTTGGTGTGACCATACTCTAGCACGTCTAGAAAAACCCCTGTAGCTGCCGCCTTGCAGGTGTTGACGCGAGTTCAGCCTGCCGCCCCCTAGCTGCAGCAGCAGAGGGAAATTGCCACGGCCTGCTGCGCGGTGCATGAAAAGTGCTAAGGCATGTATCTACGACTGAGCAGGTGCTGCGCCGCGTGTGGCTGGCCTGTTTCGATGGCACCTGCACAGGCATCGTACTGGTGCTCTGCGCCGCATCCCGGCGGGCAATTCGGCGATGTACGAAGCCACTGGACAGCATCCAGACGACAGCAGTGGCGGCACCGAAGAAGATCTTCTTGCCGAAATCCGCGTTGCGCATGCCTCCCTGCCTGCGCGCCCACTTCAAGAAGTCCAACTGGCCGTGACGTGCGGCCAGGTGGCTGGCGTTCTTGCCCCACTTTAGCTTGTGGGTGCGACGAACACGTCCGCAGCCAGGGCAATTTTTCCGCAGCGTGTGTCAGGACCGCTAGCTGTTGTGCTGCAGGCCCAGATGGTCCAGGCAATGGCGGAACAACTTCACCTGTCTAGGCAGGCGTCCAGCTTCCGGCAGGTTTCGCACATCCGGTCGCAGCCGCAGTATGGACTGTGTGCTGGCGCGGCGGCGGAAAGATATTTTTTGGCCAGCCGCACTATGTTTGCCAGCACGCCGATGAAGGCGTTGCCCCCGAGGTACTTCGACACGATGCCTAGTGCATCGCCGCAGTTGATGCCTATATGCATGGAATGAGAACTGGTGGTGAGTCAGGAGGTGAGGATGAGGCGTCTTTGTATTTTTTTTTCAGGGACTTGAAGTTTCGCAGTTGAACTTTGTCACTGAGAAGAGAGTTCGTCGTGCGCGCGTGCTGTGCTGTGCTGTGCTGCTGCGCTGTGCTGTCTGGAGCATTATGGAGCGTCTCTTGCTACTTCTGGTGAGTGCTTACGTGTGTGGCTGAACCTGCTCGTAATGAGTCGAAGCGACCTCGCTCACTTAGCGTTGCAGCCTCATCGGTCTGGAATACTCAACGGTTCCATCGTGTGCACAGCACGGGCACGCGCCAGCACGTAGACTTCATCTGTTGTGAGTTTGCTAGCTTGCCTTGATGAGTCTATCAATGTTACTATGCATGAGCTTGAGAGCTTCCTAAAAGGGTTGCTCGGGCACTGCTGACTGTTCCAATTGTATCATAAAATGCCGATGCCGCATAGCATACAGCACCAATGCTCGAGGATGCATTTACCCCGTGCTGACTCTTGTGGTGCGACCCAAACAAAGTGTTGCAGCACTAGAGCATGCCATCATGCCATCACATGTGGCATCCACTCGTATCGTCTGATACTGCAGTGGAGTGCAGCGGAACAGCGAAGGAATTCTGCACATGTGATGAGCATTCACACTTCATCAAGCTCTGCAATTTCTTGAGAGACATACATGTGCTGATCCTGCAAGTGACAGTGAACTCGCTGCTCTTTGCTAGAGGGCACATTAATTGCTGTGCGTGTATGGATGATGAAGAGTGTGCAATTCAAAGGCGCCGGGCCTAACTGTTCCGCTGCACTGCACGATGCCTTTTGCTGATCTGCAGCTACCTACAGTGGTGCATGGGTTCATCGCAGCGGGAAGAACGGTGACTGCTGGTGCAGCGTGCAGCTGTGTGCTACGTCAGCGCCTGCAACGGCAGCAGCAGCAGCAGGGCATGCAACGGCAGCACCAGCAGCATGCCCAGCTGCTGCACCCGTGCTACTCATTTGCAGCGGATGACGATGACGTTGTGGACTTCAGTGGTGCGGCCACGCAAGAACGCATTGCTGCGCTGGTGGCGGACAACCCCATACTAGTGTTCATGAAAGGCAACAGGATGTTTCCACAGTGCGGCTACAGTGGCACAGTCGTGCAGATATTGAACCAGCTGGGGGTTCCCTATGAGACTGTGGATGTGATGGCTGACGACAGAATACGGGAGGGCGTGAAGGACTTCTCAAACTGGCCGACCATCCCGCAACTATACTTGAATGGTGAGCATTCACTGTCCGAACCATCCATCTTCGCCAGCGTTGTTCGACATCCAATTGTCAGCTGAACACAGATTTCTTCCATGGAGCAAATTGCATCATTCAGCATTCACTAAAAGTAGATCCTAAGAGCGTCTCCACCGGCATCATCCTCATATGGCTAGGCTGGCGCTTGAAACTCAAGAGTCGCTGTTGCTGGGCATCGCCCGCACCGGTAGCAAACCTAGGCAATTGCGGAGGTGATGTCATGCCTACTCGTTAAATTTTCCGACCAAGATAGGAGGCGAGATGGGAGCCGACTATAGGACACATATGGGATGCGCAGCCTATGCCTGCGCAATGACGCCCCGCTTTTGTATCACTGCCACGCACTGCACATCGAACTACTACCTAACCTGGAGCAAGCGCGCACAGTTTATATCAGCTGTGCATATCATGCGGCAGCGCATTAGTGACAGCGTTATCACAGCACACTTCGCCCGCGCGTGTCCGCAGCTGCTGTAGCTGGCACGTGATTGTGCTTGGCACTTGGCACCTGTTTTTGAGCAAGCAATGTGGTGCACATAAAATATTATCGTGCGTGCGCTGCACGTACATGCTAGGCTCAGAGCGGCTGCACAGCGCATGCACGGCAGTACCAGCTGCTGCTATAGGGCCCGCAATCCCCCAGGGTTGATTACTGCTGGCGTGAAGATACTAGGCTGGCAAATGTTTTGCTCATCACATGGATAGGTGGCTATACTAGCCTTGTGCCGCTGTAGGTCGGCCAGGAAGCAGGCACCGTTAGAGATGCTCTCACAGGCCCAGTTGCCTGTAGTTGTCCTCAATAAACTGCAAGCATCTGTTGAGCAGCATGGTATGACTGACAGCGGTGAATGGCATCGCCTTAAATTTTTCATGGTCGGCAGGAGTGGAGAGGGGTCCTGGCCGCCATGTGGGCAGTGTCGTCTGGGCTTAGCTTGCACAACTGTCTTGTCATGCCAACCTTGTTGTGCAATGAGGTGCCTACAAACATATTGTCAGCAGATGCTCATGTCCGTTGATGTGAGGCGGCCAATTCATTATATAAGGCTGATGTTATGAAGCATTTCACAGCGTAAATGTGTCACAGTTTGGGGTCGTCCACCATCATAGCTGACAGTGTCAAACTCATTATGGCCATGCAGAGTGCCTGACATAATGCCCAAGTGGACATAGCGGTTGTTCTTTGAGTGGCAACAGGCACCAGTCTTGCTAGTGCATCAAGGCCATGATTACAATCATTGCTCTATTTTTCATCCGATGCTGACATTGTCTGTTTTGGTTGTTGTTTGTGTTTGCAGGGGAGTTTGTTGGCGGCGCCGATATCGTTATTGAGCTGTACCAGACTGGGGAGTTGTTGGAGCAGATAGAGATTGCTGCCGCATCATGACGTGTACATTACCAGCATTGTACTGAAAAATTGCGGGTAAAGGCGTCTTTTTCGGCGCTTACGTGGTTGCCTTGCTGGTGCTTGCTGCCTTTGCTAAGCCATGTGCATGCATGCGTGCACCCAATAATGCTGTACTGTCTGCAACTCGTGTCTGCAACTTGTGTGTACGATTCGTACTTGTCGTTAATTCTCGCTCATGGCGCGAAATGCCTAGATGGTGGATGTCCAATTCGTACTACCAATAGCCCGTGATGTTCATCATGCCATTGTGGCAATGGGTGCAACCATTACAAGTACAGTCGATCCGTTTGAGCAGCCGGCCCAAGGCCCCCGGGCCAAAATCTCAACAAAACAGCCAGCCCCCCCGCCCTTTTCACGCACTCCCCCTTTTATTCTCGCTGGCGACGACGATCAGAGAGGCTGTGTGCCCAGTCAGCAAGCGCAGCCTCAATCAGCAAGGCAGCAGTATTGTTACCTATCTTCGCGTGCAGCTTGCGTGCAGAAACAAAAGCCCCCTACGGCATGACAGAATGCACCCCGATCGTGCGAGCCTTGTGCTTGCTCACATCAGACATTCAGGTGCTAATGGCACGCAGAGCACACCTCTCCCTAATCTGCGATGCAAAGCTTGCCAGCGACGAGCTGTCTGCGGTCTCGGTGGTACTGGAGAATGCCCTGAAGGCGCAGCAGAAGGATCTGGTAGCCATCGACGAGGCCATTGAACGGAAGCGGCAGCAGGCCAAGAATCACCTCGGCGCTGCGCAAACGCTGTTGCGGGCTCAATCCCCAGTGCGCCTGGCGGCTGTACCTGCTTACGGGAGCCTCGCACAGGTCCTGCAGAAAGCCATGGAGCTGTGTGGTGCAGCAGGGGACAGCACCAGTGAGAGCAGCACTCGTGATATCAGAGGCAGGGGCAGCAGCGTCAGTGGTGATGGCGGCGGCGGCACCGGCAAAAGTGAGTACGGCACGAGTGATGGTACCCTCTGTGAAGGTGCAGTGTCGCAGCTGACATCAACGACCCAGCAGAGCACCGTGTCGGACACGTATCAAGCAGCATCGGGGGATTTGTTCACAACAGAGGTCACGGTGTTGCTGCAGAACCTGCAGTGGTGCAAGGATACCTGGAGCTTAAACAGGTACCTGCATCATGAGATACCTGTGTGCTTGAACATGCGCGGCCCATGGCCTTCAGCGGCAATGCTCAGGACTTTAGCTGCTAAGAACGTATCGACGATCAAACTTCAAGGCAGCTTTGAAGTGGACGCATTGCTGACGCTCAGCTGCGTGTCGGCGGTTGCTGAAGTCCTTGACCCTTTTGAGCACATCTTTGCAGGGGTCAGGACTCTAGAGTTAGACACGTTCAGCGGCCCGCTAGACCGCATTCCAGGTGGATTGAGAGACCTGCACGTGAGAGCACCTTTCAATGCTCTTGAGCCTGTGTTCGATGTGCTGCGATCGGTGAGCCGGGTTGTGCACGCGCACGAGCCGCCGCTCATTGGAGCAGCAGCTATAGTCAAATCCCTCACAATCGTACCGGAAACTGCAATCCTACCGGCAACTGCCGACAGGTGGGCGTGGTACGCAGCGCCTGCACAGCTGCCAGATTCCATGTTCAACCTGTCGGCACTGACGCTGCTGGACGTGAGCAGCGTGAGGATCATCCTGCCTGACCGCATTGGTGACCTTAGGACACTGATGCACCTCAAGCTCACAAACTGCTGGAAGCTCAACAGTCTGCCAGAGCACATCGGCGACCTGCCAGCGTTGACGACGCTCAGTCTGAACTTTGCCATCAACTGATCTCCTTGCCGGACCAAATCGGCAACCTATGCACGCTCACCCGCCTCGACCTGCATAATTGCGGCTCAATAACAAGCCTGCCGGAGGGTATCGACAACTTGGCAGCGCTGGCAACGCTCAACCTTGAGTCCTGCAGAAGCCTGGCCTGGCTGCCCGACCAAATTGGCAATCTGCATGCGTTGACCAGCTTCAACGTGCGGCATTGCCACGCAGTGACAAGGTTGCCTGAGCGTCTCGGTGACTTGACGGCACTGACAAAGCTCAGCCTAGAATCCTGCGCAGACTTGGTGTGCCTACCGGACCAAATTGGCACTCTGCACGCGCTCGTCAGCCTCAATATGCGGCATTGCGTCAGTTTGACCAGCCTGCCGGAGAGTCTCAACGACTTGCCGGCACTGACAACACTCAACCTCGAGTCCTGCACACGTCTTACCTGCCTACCCAACCACAACGGCAACCTGCGCGCGCTCACCAACCTCAACCTGCGGCATTGCGCCGCACTGACACGGTTGCCAGACAGCATTGGCAGCTTGACGGCTCTGCCCACTCTACAGCTAAGCTTCTGCAAGGCGTTGGAAGCTCTGCCGGACCGCATCGCCGACATGCGCGCAGTCACCAACATCAAACTGCGGGCGTGTACAGCTTTGACAGCAGTGCCGGAGGCCATAGGTGCACTAACTGCGCTGACAGCGCTCAACCTGCAGACGTGCATGCTGCTCACCAGACTGCCCGACGCGATTGGCCAATTAGCAGCGCTGAGGACCCTGGACGTAAGCAACTGCCGGCGCCTCGCATGTTTGCCGGACAGCATCGGTGGGCTGGTGTCGCTGACCATGCTCAACCTCGACTTCTGCCGGGCGCTCACGTGCTTGCCTGACGCCATTGGCAGTCTTGCGGCGCTAACAACTCTCAACTTGGGGAACTGCAGCCAGCTCAGGAGCTTGCCGTCCACGGTCGATGGCTTGACCGCATTGACTGCGCTCAACTTGCATAACTGCAAGGCGCTCTCAGGTCTGCCGCGTGCGCTTGGCGAGTTGCCCCGGCTGAAGCGCGTCACTACACTCGGATGCCTGGGGCAGTACGGAAAATGTGGCCCTCACATGCAGCAGCGCAAAACCTGCTTGTAGGAAAGGTTCCTCGTCCACAGACTCTCGGAGGGTCTGGCAAGCGCTTGCCAAAGCTAGCACACGCTGCCATCGTAAAATGTCCACAAAGGCCCCCTCACAGAAGGAATTTGTCAGGTCACAGCAGTCATCCCCGCTCGAGGCCGGCACTGGCGATCGCTCAAGCAGCCTGCGGCTCGGCGCTGCAGCATGACAATTGTAAGGCAGCTGGTCATTTGGCGTGCGCAGGTATGATACTTGAAGTAGCTGAGGTCGCCCGTAGCCGGCCATGTAGTTCACTGTGAAGTGAGAGGCTTCCAGTGCACTGCCGTGCATGTAGTGTCCCACAGCATGTGGTGAAGCACTGACAGTGCACACAAGCAGGAGTGTAAGTGAGCGCCCCTGATGACAATATGATATTGAAGCGCAATGCTCGCAGATGGCGAGTATCACATGACAAAGATGTCCATGGCCTTCATTGTTTGCTGCTATTTTTGTGCAGCATGTATTGCCGGTGCATCATGATTGTTGTGGTTCGAAGGCATCACCAATTGCGATGCCTATTGCAGCCGTTGATGGGCACGATGCAGCAAACATACATGCATCGCATTTGCGCTTGGTTTTTAGTCCTGATCAGCACACGAAACAAGTCAGGGCTGCTGCTTGAGCTGGGCCACCAAGTACAGCCTGAGGTTGGCATGTGCGCACAGAGCTCGTGTCCCTGACCGCGACACATTGTGCCCTTGCAAAGCAATTGCTACATGCCAAGGTTTTGCTGGTCATCACATAGGCGACGCCAAATGGCACAAGCACGGTAACACAAAGCCGGCGACAAGGCAAGCGAAGCAATGCACAGCGTCCGCGCTGAAAAGAGCCCGGCGCTGCACCCAAGCCGTCCAAGCAGCAGGCCAGTGCAACAGTGCACAGGTCAGGCGCCACGTGGTGTACAGTCAGAATTGCACAGAGTCCAAGGGGGCACACAGATGGAGCTGTTTCAGCTGCGCGCCGGCAGTTCAATGTTTTCTTAGGGTTCGCAGGGCACCATTGGGCGTGATCCAACGTGAGAGAACCACTTTAGCCAGGATTAAGGGGGATTGCCATTCAGTCCGTTGCGGACTGCATCTACTTGGCGTTCGCGTCACATACGGCCACTTTCGGGTTACGGCTCATCTCGAGCTGTGCCAGACGCGAGCTGTCAGGCTTTCGCAACTGGTCCGGCTTCATTGCATGCGCAGATTTGATCCCCCTCCACACACACACTGAACTGAGTTTACTGACCACGCACACACAATTTACCGTGTGTGCAGTTGACTCTCCCTCGCGTGGTGCAGCCGCGCATGCAGCTTAGGCAGCTGCTTAGGCTGCAGCTGCACAGGTTAGGACGCGATGCCATTATTTCGACTCGCCTTGGGCGCGAGGCTGTCATCCAGCTATATACAGTCAGCGTAAGGCTGTCATCATGCTACTCTCAGCGAGAGGGTCAACGGCATCACAGCAGTCGCTATCTCTCACTGCCCTGCTGAGAGCAATACCCTGGCAGCAGCATCATGCCTGCTGATGCTGTCTCGTTCAAGGCCTCCACTTACGCGGTGCCTGACACGGCAGCGCTATTGCGGGATGCCAAGGCTACGGTCACGCGGCTCGCCATGGATCTTGAAAGCGGCACAGACGCCTTCGCAGAGGAAGAGCGCGCTGATCTTAAGAAACGGCTGGTGGCTGCTATGCGGGAAATGAAAGAGCTCAAGCGCAAAAAGGTGATGGAGGAAAAGCGCGGGGACGTGGAGGCAGCGGAGCGTATCGTCCTCATCCACCACGCCATGGAGGCCGTCAAAGCTGCCGAGCGGGTCAACCTAGCGTTTTTGTTTGATGCCACAGGCTCCATGGCGGGGCACATCACTGCGGTCAAGAACGAGATCATGAGCATCGTCAACAAGCTGCGTGCCACCAGCGAGAACATTCAAGTGCACGTAGCCTTTGTGGCGTACCGAGACCATGAGGACGCTGTGCGCTTCGAGAGCCTGGACTTCACCAGTGACGTACACAATTTCCAAGCCGCTCTAGGCAGGCAAGTGGAAGCAAGCTAAACTCAAACATAGTATACCCTCTGTAGATTTAATGGACTGCTTCACTGGCTTCAACACAGTGACCTCACAACAGCTAATTGCGCAGACAGCAGCGCCCTGCAATTGTTTAGCAACAGCACATAGACACACACACTGTGGCAGGATAGGGAAAAATCAGCATAGGCAGCACTGACAGCAGTGTCCTTGTCAACAAGCGTGCCGGCCGCAAGGCTGCCATTGTGTGCTCCTCCTTGCTGAACTGTCCCAAGCATTAAATTCCCCAAAGCGCATTGAAATATATCCAGGAACCGACAGGGAGACATTAATACTCACAACCGCATACTTCTGATTGCCTGCTTCACGTTTGTGAAACTTACAGGGTGGTCGCCACGGGCGGTGGAGACGGGCCCGAAGACATCCATGGCGGCCTGCAGCGCATGGCCGCGCTGAACTGGGGCTGCAACGATGCTGCAACTAGGCTACTCATCCACATCGCCGATGCCCCTTGCCACGGGACAAGCTACCACAGCATGGCCGACTCCCACCCTTCCGGCGCTCCGTATGGCCAATGCGCTGCGGACCTGCTGCAAGCCCTGAGCAACTTGTCCATCGAGTACATCTTTGGCAGGCTCAACTCCTCCACTGATACGATGGTAAGTTGGCAAAAGCATGCATGTAGTGTGTCCAGCAGTGGCAGCAGCAGGACCATGAGGCTAATGAGAATGCCATAACTGAGTCACTTACGGAAAGATGACAGTCACCACAAATGCCAGTTGCAGAATTGGCCAGGTTTCTCGCTGAGACGCTCGCACTTCTGCAGAGTAGGCATGTTTGCCACTGCACAGCAAGTGCATTCAGCCTAGCAAGTTATCGTGCTCCAGCAACCCTGCATGGTGCACTCTTACATACTTCAGAAGTAACTGCATTTTTGTTTGCTATTACACAGACGAAGCAGATAGCATTGGTAGCCCACAAAGCGGCTTGCATGGTGGTGGAAGCGTGTGCACTGGTACTTTCATGAATCTGATGTTGCCATGATCACTGGCATGAAATACAGTTAGCTTCCCCTCTGATGTCGTTTGTGCACCTTATTGGCTATTGTCAGCATTGACCTCGTATTGACCACGTTCAAGTCTTGTGACAACAGCATAGTACTTCACCTTTTTCCTGAATCTTTGCACCATGACGCTGCGGCTCTCGTCACTACTGTGTATGTACGTATCACCGCACTGGCCTCTGCGCTCATGATTCGTCTTGAAAAGTACTGCATGTGGGTGAATTCTACAGCAGAAGCTGTGTTATTGACCAAGTAGCTCCAGGCGAAGCACTTCTGCCCAGTTGTGCCCCTGCGTGGCCATCATGCTTGGCAAGTGCTTGTTGCTGACTTGTCTTGAAATTAGCCTGAGAGTGACAGCAGCAGTAGTTCAAGACTGTCACACGACATGTAGATTCCGTACATCAAGCTTCAAGTTAGATGCCATTTATCTGGGCTTTTCGCGCCCTGAGCAAGAATTGATAATAAAAAAAGTTGCTCCTTTGGCTGCAGCAAGTGAGTCTACAAGCATCTCTCACAACACACTAAGTAAACAAGCCGCCAACTGCAAACCGCACTGCAGGTTGCCAAGTTCAACGACGAGATCGGTGGCGCGTACATCAAGTTGTGCGACATGGCAGATGTCAGGAAGATCACCAAAAGTGTTGTCACTGCAACGCGCGGCACCATGGCGCGCACCGCCAAGACTGGCATCGGCGGCAGGCGCCCCATCATATTCAAGGCCGGTGCGGCCACTGCTGCTCGGCCCGGCGCCATTGCCGATGAGGAGTGAAAAGACATTGGCGGCGCCTCCAGTGAGCGTGGCCTGGTTATCAGCACCGCGCCTGTTGACTGGGCTGTCATGGTAAGAAGCAGCAGTGGCAGTGTTATTTGGCATAGGCAAGCGATAGGCTGTCAGACTTCCTCAGACCACTACTTAGAACAAAGTGTTGTCCTACGGCCGCGATAGACCCCACCAGCCTAACAATTCGAGATGGCGGACATGAGCACATGTTACACGCAAAACTTCAGTTGCAGGTAGATTTCCACTGTCATGCGGCTAAAGTGTCTCCCCTAGATTGAGATCTAAAGGTCAAGCCTTCCTAGATGCGCACATATCACTATGCTCATCTACACCTGCAGATTACCCACTGATCACATGAGCATGGAAATTGTAGGTATGTAACCGCATAATTCGAGCCATTTCACACGATGATGTCAACGTCCCCATCTTAATCGCAAACCGTAAGCAAATCACTTGAACAGTAAATACACAGGCAAACTGTGCATCGGGCCTTCCCTGGCGACGTGCACGTTGATCATCATGCATTTCCTGCAACATAGTTTCCACAGCAAGTCGTTTACTAGCTCGGCAAGTCCTCATACAACAGCCCCACTGCTGTTGCCGCATTATGCAAAAGTTCTTTCCTTCACCAAAGCTTCCATGCAAGCAGTGACTGCCATGGTGTGCTGCATTTTCTCTATTGTGCATAGTGCAGCCTGACAAGGCAACTATTATCGCTTCTGTGAGGATTGGCTGGTTGCCCTCCTTGGTAATGACGCGCATGCCTGTGACATGCGTTCTGAGTTTCTGTCAAGATTCAGCATGTCACGCCTGCAAACATTTGCGACAGCGCGTTCAACACTTGTATGCACCTTACATAGTTATTCACAGCCTTTTTGCACTAGCGCAGCACTGGCAGGTCTGTGCACCTCAAGGTCTTTGCTTTTGTAACGTCAAGTAACCATCCAGCGTGCATATATGAGCCATTTTCTTGAGCCATCACGCATAGTCCTACATTGAAGGAGGCATGTTTAGTGTGATGTCATTCACCTTGTAACGGTTTTCGAGTCCTAAGAGCACAATCTCCACTTTTTTCGGTTGTGCTGCATGGCAATGCTCAGCCGCACTTTCAAAAGCGTCAATTTGAAGTTCGTACCTGATCCTGTCATGTTGCACTGATGCGCAGGAGGAGCTTCCGGTGGTTGTGTACACCAACGATGACCTCCGCAGCATGGAGCAGCTGCGCAGCGGCGGCCTGCTGGCCAGGATTGGCGTGTACAAGGCGGAGGCAACTGACGGCACAAGCCCGCACAACGTGCGCCTCAAGATTGCGCCACACCCATTCGCGCAGGGCTCCATGCGTTATGCCTTCCACTGCCAGCTGCTGCTCAGCGACGGCTGGACGCCTGGCATCATCAAGCAGTTCAAGGAGAGCGGCCGCCGCCACAACACGCGCGAAGAGTACCTGAAGCAGATTGAGGTCAGCAGCATATCGGCCTACCTGGCCCAAGAGTTCAACAAAGTCAAGGAGCCTGGTGACGCTGAGATTCGTTTCCTGCGGACACACGTGGCAGCCGTGCCCGCCAGCGCAGGCAGCAGCGCATCGGCATCTGCGGATGTGTTTTATAACCTTGAGGAGTCGCTGCCCGCTGGCACGTTTGTCAAGTACAGCAACAACACTGGCTTCTGAGACATGGAGCATTTCGACACGGCGCTTGCGCGCTTCAGCAAATGGACGTTTGACGTCACTGCGCAGCACATGATGGTGACCGACCTGCAGGGCGTGCGCGACACGCACACCGGTGTGTACCATCTCACCGACCCGGTGCTGCTGTGCCGAGACACGTCGCGCTTTGGCGCCACCAACCTCGGCGAGAAGTTCATGCGCCGTTGCGTCTTTGCCGTTCAAGCACTGCTGGACGAGGTGTAAGGCACACGCTGCTTGCCTGCGCGCACCCTGTCTGCAAAGGTCTGCCGTCAGGCGCTTATTGTTCGACATTAGCATTGTGGCAAGCCACAAACGTAGTGCTGTGGCTACAAACGCTGGCTGCACATGCAAAGGGCTCTAAGCAGAGTGCCATCACCCGGTTTCATTTCAGCAGCCGTCAGACACAAGTAGTGCAGAATTGACAGCTGCTGCCCAGTGCACATTCCATGCTTTGGATGCAATGCATTCCCGTACCTGTAGTGTTATACTAGTGGTGTCCTGTACATAGTGCCACACATGCAACAGGTCCCTGGGGCATTGCATTGACAGCACGTGGGCGTACACCAGCAAGCCTGATGATAAGTTCGGTTTGAGGACGCAGTACATAGCCTGTGCATCTCATCCACAAGGTGGGAGATAGCCTGAGGATTTAGGTCAGAGTGACGTGTATAACTGACCGTAGTGCAACTGTTTACATGCCTCTGTATAGGGCAATCTAGGGAAGCTCATGTGCGCACACTTGGTGGTGACCACTTATGTAGCAGCCTGAGCAGCGCTTGCATGTTGATGCTACACGGTATGTAATGTATGGCAACTTGCCCTCCTCTTTGCACTTGGCTGCGCTGTGTGCATGCCAGCCGTTCATTTTACGTTCTTTGTGTTTCGCATCCGCCAAGGCGCTGCCGCATTGCTCACTGATGCAACACCTTTCAGCGAATCAGAAGCTGCATGCTGTCTTTTTGTAAGGCCAGCCCGCTCCTTACGTAATACAAGATTGCCATTGCTCAATAGTATGGATGCATGTGGAACCTGGTAGAGTATATGTCACATACACCATGTCACGTTCGATGGGTCTGCACCAGCGTACAGACTTGGCATTCAGGTGTGCATACAACAGCACGCACGGCGTTTATAGCACACACGGTATTTGTTAATAATGTACATGCTACCTGATCTGCGCGCATTGGGCTCAGCGGCGGCGAGCACTGTAACGTGAAGACATCGTGCCTGAAGCAAGCGCGGCAGGGGGTGCTGCTGGCCAAGGCGAAGGTGCCGCTGAGCGGCACAAGTGCAGTAACGCAAAGCTGGCAGCTGAGGCAAGCGTAGCAACGCACAGCGCCTGTGCTGAACGGCCGGCAAGCCCTCCAGCAGCACGCAGGGCAAAGCGCACACGCGCCATCGGCTGAGCACTGCAGAACTTTGAAACACCGGCTGCGAAACACACTCGTCATTACTCTCTATCCGAAACCTCCTGTGCAGCCACGCGATCTCAACAATTGTCCTGGGTAGCACTCTCGCTCGAAGGATCACTTTCTCGAGTGATGTAGTTTTGGAACGTGAGTGTTTCCTTGGGTATGCTGCAGGCAACAGGCTCGTGCTGTTGCAGAACCTAAGCAAACCTAACATTGCCATATGCAAGCTTCCCAAAACCTTAATGTGCACCCCTGATTGCTGGTCTGCGCAAGCCAGAGTGGACAGTGACTGTGCAACGTATACCCAGGGTACCTCCCCTGGAGGTCGCCCTGAACGGCCGCCTGAGGCAGCGCTCAACCGACACGACGGGGTCTGGGGATTAATGAAGGCTGCTTTGGAAGATTTTAAGCGTCACATAGCCCTGATGCATGTGCTCCCTTGACACTTGCGGTCAACGAGTCCGACTCCATGTGGTGCAGTGGCAACGGCTACACCCCCCCGCCCCCTGCCTCTCCTCACCACCCCGAACACGCACCTGGCTCCGAAGTGCCTGCCCTTCAGTCGGCACCTCAGCAGGTCAGCACTGGTTCGAATCCTGACCAGGAAGTTGCAACTTCTTCTCCGCACGGAGTCAGCTCTCAGCGCTTTCACCTCTCCGTGCAGCCCTGGTCCTTGCGGTTCGAAGGGCCCAACTTCACGCGATACAGGATGCGGAAACAGTGACTAACCCCCCCGCCTCTGCCTCCCGTCGCTCCCCGAACACACACACGCGCCACCAGCCTGTGACAGGGTCCGTTGTGAGCGCTCAGCGCTCTCACCTCCTCCGCCACCTGCGCCTGCAGCAGGTCCTACGTCACCTCCAGGCCGAACACGATCGTCACGAGCGTGTTCGTTGTGCCTGCCATGGCTTCCCTGAACACCTCGTGGTCCACCATGTCCGTCGAGAAGTGGTGGCTCCAGCTGTTGAGGTCCTCCTTTTTGGGCATGCCAAGCTGCGCCTGGAAGCGCTGCGCAGCGTGGTGGTGGGGGGGGGGGCAGCAGCAGCGGAGGCGGCGGCGGCGGCTGCGCCCACGCCCGCTGCCGCCGCGGCCTGCTGCTCCGCCTGCGCACGCGCGCCAGGTGTGTGTAGGTCAGGACGCATGTTGTGCGGCGTATCGGTGAGGATGTTGTGCGTTCTTGGTGTCACGATCCGCTCCGCCTATCCGCGACCCTGAAACCCAGTAAGCAACCGAGCACTTATGCTATAGTGAGGTCTGTCAAGACACCCAAACTGTTGAAGTTACATTATACAAGGCTTGTTGGCCTCACTCGGACGCACCAGAAGGGTTCTTCGTCGTTGAAGTTGAGATGGATGGAGCCGTGCAATGCAGTGTAATGACAGTTGAAGTTAGCATGAAGTTGAAGATTGAATATCACCGTTAGTACAATATGACATCAGGATCATATATCAACTTCAACAAGAGAGTAATCAGCAGATGCCCCAGACATAGGCCAGGCCAGAACCCAACTTCAATACCAGTTCTGCCCTGGAGAGTTTACTGCACAATGGTCTCGGTTGCTTCTTGGCTTTCAGGGTCATGGATGAGCGTAGCGGATCCTAGATTTGCAGCGGTTTTGCTACGTAACCTTTGAAGTGCAACCTGCGCTGACGTGGATCGCAATCTATGCCGTCACCTAAAGATCAACGATCGGGAAAGGTTAGGTTCAGACTTGCTCTGGGCAAAGCGAGAGTGGCCAGCGCGGCGGTCAGCGTCTACCCTCTTTCATCGCTTCATCGTCTACGCGCTTTGCTGCTCCGACCAGAGCGAATGGGGCGGCATGCATTCGCTATCGCGCTGACAACAATTTTTTGCTACTTGGGGGAAAGCCTAGCCTTGGTAGGGCCTGCCAGCATCAAAGCACCCAGGGTAACTCGCACATGGAGGCATCAGCATGCCTGCAAGTCCAGGTTAGTGAAACAGCCACCACAGCCCTGCAGTGTGGCGCTTCGAGCAGGTGGATCTGACTCAGAACAGAAAATCGGTAGTACTGAAGCCTGAAGCCTGAGACTGCGTTTGTCTCTGCCTGCTGCTCATCGAACGCCTCTCTGCTCAGTGTCTGTGTCGTGCTAGATCTGGCTACGGCTACGGCTGGAGTCGTGCACATCAAAATTCCATGTGATATCTTCTTTTCCAAGATTTCCGATCCTGATCTGTTTGCTCATGTGTGTCCATTGCAGCGCCATCGGACTGCGAATGTCCAGCTGGTCAGATGGCGACTCCGAGTCAGATGCGGAGGCTGCTTACATGGGTCAGTCTCTGAGAAATCTGCTGGCAGTCAGGGCGTCAGCGACGGTGCAGCACTACTGGCTGGAGTTCAGGGACGAGCTGCAGCCTACATGGCTCAAGGAGTTTGAGGAGGCTGATCACAATGTGGGGGAGGTGAGCAGTGTTGCTGTGCAAACGTTAATGTGCGTCCGCGCACGACTGCACACCTTGTTGCCTCATTTGAAATCTGGGCTGCACCTGAAGCATGCGACACCTCAGCTGCGTATCTGCGACTGATGTCTGAGCTCTGCTCCAGCAGCATCAATGTCTATTGGGGGTCTTTGTGACAATTGTCAAGTGTATGCTCACAGGATGGGAGTTGACTAATCTTCCCATATGTTTGCTCACAATCCTGGCCAGGTTGGCTGGGATGGGTTCCTGACGGCCCTCATGCGCTCAGAGCCGGAATCTATAACTGTCAAAAAGAAGGCACAGCGCCCGCGTGGTGGATCTGGCAACAACCCGTTCCTTTCAGAGTGAGCAAAACAACACGCCCAGTACTGTAACACGTAAAATGTTGTGCTGGGCATGATTGCTTACACTCCTTTTTCTGATGGTCATACAGACAGCTGGACAGCATATCTTGTATGGTTGCCGTGCGCGTCCTCTGGTGCATGCATTGGCAGGTGTCCTTGGCCAAAGTACTAAGCACTGTGCTTGTCAAAGATGTACATGTTGGCATTCACTAGCCATGCACTGTATTTTACTTGCAGTAGTGGCCGCCTTGCCCACCCAAGTCGCTGCAAGCATTTCTTAGATCTGAAATTGCGTGCAGTTGGAGCTTGATCATTTTGTGACCAAGAATTTGCATCAAAGCCCCTTCGGCTGACATTATTGACTTCGTGTCTTCCTGTTCTTGCTCAGCAACCGTACACAGATCGAGTACACAGTGGTGGTGAAGCCCTACGAGATTGCCAAGAAAATCATGAAGGTATGTGCTTCAAAGAAGAGTGTATACTTCAACGTGTTGTATAGGGACAAGTGCAACTGCGGCATGAATGCTTTGTACAACAGTGTGCATATGCCTGCTGTGACGACTCCTGGACTCTATGACTACATCATGATCAGTACTTTATACTTCTACTTCTAGTTGCATTACGAAGTTCTATACTTCAGAAGTGTAGTTTGCCTGCATACCATTTACATCAAAGACTCTGTCAACAATATTGCCACAGCTACACATAGACAACACGCCAAGTGTCCTACTTTACGTTGGCGTTGAGCACAGTCTTTGTCATTTGGCGAACATTGCAGGTGCGTGAGCAGTTGGCACAGGAGTGGATGCGAGATCTGCAGCTGATGGACCAGGAAAACCACGAGTTGCTACGGCACCACGATGATCTTCTGGTCATGAATGCTGATGAAGCTGACAGGGCGCGACAGCTCTTCTTCTACAATGACCCATGGGGCACCAATGCCAAGAGCCCACTGCACCAGCAGAACTACAGGTGAGTCACTTTGCTTGCTGGACAGCATATTCATTCTGCTGTGCAGAATGCTCATCAGCCCATCTGCTTGCCAAGTCCATTTAGAGTTGCCCTCCAAACGCTGTTTTGCATCTTTGCGGTCGAAACACCAGGCAGGTGTTGAAAGTGGGAGATTCCTGTATTGCCTGAATCATCGCGGATGAGTAGTATCCAGTATAATTGTTTGCATTACCATTGAAGACTGCATTTGCTACCTGTTGCATGCCCCCACCTTCATTGCCTTTCACCACATCACACTTATTTTCACATGAGCTCACACTGGTTTATCTTGTGTCCCCATGTGCAGGGAGCTGATTGAGCTGGTGACCAAAGTGGCTCTCAGGCGCTATGAGGTGAACAACATCTGTTGTGGATCGAGCACTGCAATTTCGAAGCAGCTCATGTTAGCAACCTGCACAAATACTAGTTTCAGGAGTGCAGACAAAGCAGATTTGATTGATGCTTGCGGTTTGTGCTGTAGCTGCATTTTTGGCGCATGTTGATTGCACATGGTTGTAATTACTGCATTTCTGGTTTCAGTTGTCTGCATGGCACCAGCAATGTCGGTCCAGCTGACTGCACTCGCAGTTGTAGAAACACGAGCCTGGTAGTGCTGCAAACTAGCAAATTTGCAGCTGCCTTATGCCAACGTACTCTCGGCATGCCTGTGCCACACTTAGCATACCTGTGTCACAACTGATGATCGCCAGCATCAGCATACCATCACTTACTTCCACCATGTTCCCGCTGCTGCTGTTGCAGACTGAGCTGCGGATGACCGGTCAGCGTTACCACGCCAACTGGCTGGAGCGCTTCTTGGTTAAGGCTGGAGACAATCTTGTTGGCAACGACTTAATGGAGGCAATGCTTGAAGGTCCCATGGTGAGCACATAATGAGCACAGTCGGATTTGCCACTGCATTCTGCTGCCATTTGGCTGGGTGGGAATATGCTGCTGCAGACAAATGCCAGTCAATGTGGAGAGGCTCTTGTGAGTGTCACATGGCTCGCGTTTGCGGAAAGGCGGTGCTTGCAGTATCGCATCAGCATTTGACTGACAATGCACTCTTTTCACTTTGGGAAATGGAATCAATATGAGCCCCACCTACACCAACCAGTGCTTGTATTTCAAATCTTCGCCCTCAACATGCTTCCTCTATTACTGCATTGCACAGATGATGATCAACCCGAAGGTGTCTGGCAGCGCTGACAAGCCCAAGATGATCAATCCGCTGCAGATTGCTCAGGTAAGTTTCATGCGATTGTGGACACCACGCACATTTGGTAGCATAAAAGGATAGGCATAAAGGATGCTGGGTAACATTTGCCACGTGACGCTCATTGAAACAAGTATACTTCAAAGTATATAGATTTTGCCTGCATATCTTGAAGCATGTGTCTTTCAATCATGCCGAGTGAGCAGGCCAGTGCACGCGGTCACTCACAACCACAATCCACAGGCAGCTGGTCAACCAAGGTGCCTTTAATGAGAAGCCTACAAGTGCAGCCTGCACATGCCGCATTTGATTTCTGTGCACTGTATTACATGCTATCATTTTGCACAGGCCCTTGTACATGCTGCCAGCTCCTGCCTGCTATACGCACATCCATGTTGTTTAACCGGCTCCTTTGCTGTTGTGCCTTGCAGGGAGTCATGAAGCGCCGCGTGGCAGCAGCAGCTGAATTCAGGTCCATGCTGACGAGCATTCCTGACGACCATGCCCAGCTGATGAGGACTTTTCTTGAGCAGCAGCTGGGGGCACAGGCAGACTCGCTGGTCATGGCAGACCATAGCGACTTTCATGATGACATATGACTGCGATTATAAGGTGAGGATTGCACTTAACATGTGGCATGAGCCCAGTCAGCCGCTGTTCAACAAGCATGTGCATGTATCGTCAAATGCACTACCCATTGTGCGGCGGGTCGTCTTTAGTGCGGAGACTACCGCCACATGTCTGTGGCAGCCATGTTGTGAACTATGTTCATCAGCATGAACATCATGACCTCGGGATGCGTAGGTACTGCTTTCTGCAGCTCCGCAGGTTCACACTTTTGATGATTTCTGTCCTCTGCATCACTGTTGGTGCTTTTGTACAGAAACGCTCTGAAGCTTATTGGCATTGGGTTACATGGCCCCTGCCATAAGTATGCTTATGCCCCATCTTGTTGTTGGGAAATTTGCATCTGAAACAGACATGCTGGCAAACAACCGAGTTGCGCTCCCTCTGAAGAGCATTCTGTACACAAGTTTTGCGATGGAGGCGATCGGAGACGAGATATGTGTGAACTCTTGGTGCACCTAATTAACGCACTGTGCTTACTCCCCTTGTTTGCTCTTGTGCTTGCTCAGGACAGTTGCGGCCGCAGAAGGGTCGAGCCCACATAACTCACCAGCAATGCAAAGCTGTGAAGGACTTTGAGATGATGCCAGGGCACGCTAAGGGGCAGGAAGTGCAATGGCAGGCACTCATGACATGTACATACATACTGCAGCAAGCTGTAGCGATCCGAGTGTGATGGCGTGTACCAGCACAGTTGCTGTTGAAACCGTCTACAGAGTTGTTGATAGCAGTGAGGATTGAGTTCACGGGCCACGCGCTTGAGAGCGAGCAGTGCCGATAGTGGCAGACCGGCATAGCACGTGCAGTGTAAAAACTTTGCTGAGAGGAAGTTTACCAAGGGTAATAATGAATTACCTCTGCATATTCTTTTCACGCTACTTCAGGCTTGTCTGCGCTGGTAGCTGTCCTGGCTGCTCTTCTTTGCTTTTGCTGCGAGCGTTGTCAGCAAAATGTTGCCATGTCCGTTAGACATATGATCATTTTGGTGGACAGATCACAAAAAAACCCATGGCATGCGTTTACATACTTTGGCCTTGCCCCCCGTCAAGGCTGCCATGAAGGAAAAAAATGTGGTTGCAGAACTTTGTGTTGACCATCGGTATGATCTGCTACACTCTCTCTTCCTGGAACATGTGAGATGAGCATGAGGAGCATTTGCAGTGTTTGATGTGCTACAAAGCTTGCAGAAACTACATTGCAGTGTAGGAGTGTCTTCTCCATGTGATCAAAGCACTGGTTTCTGTAGGTCAGAGAGAGTGAGCAGAATGACAGTTTCACCTTGGAAACTGTATGTAATCGGCGAATCTCACCGAAGATTAAAAAGAAAAGCTACTCGCCAAGTGCGGCGATACCCACAGCGTGCAGGCTCAGTGCACCAGAGGAAAAGCAGCAGCATGCTGCTGCTCGCTGGCGTCGGCGTTGTCTATGTATATGTGGTCACGGTGGTCCTGCCCACAGTGCGATCAGGTCTTGTGAAGGCACCGACCTTGCAACAAGGATGCTCTTGCGCGGAAAGCGTGACAGCATGGACGCGAGTGCTTCTGACGGCGCTATTCAGAAGCGCTCACATGACGGCAGAGCGGCTTAAGGATGCCCCAGGTACGCTGCAGGACTGGCTTGCCTGCTCCTCTGCTTCGTAAAGACGTGAACGTCGCTGTGTGTACTATTGGCGATGCTATCATGTTCTGCTAGGAAAGGACAGTAACTCATGCAAATATCGTGTACGGCTGATGCTCGCCCCAAGCTGATGTCACTGTCCCGTGCTACCGCAGGAGCCATCAAGCACAAGGTCACCAACGAGCAGCTCGCATCTATTGCCAGGCGAGCTGCGATCCGATACTCCGATGCCAGCAGGCCTCTGCAAGCTAAAACTGCAAGAGTTCTTCGTGCCCTGGCACGCCTGAAGCTCAAGCAAGATGGCAGCAGGCGTATGTCTAGCGTGCACTTGTCCACAAGGCTCTCCGCGCAGCACCAGCGCCTGCGATCCGACAGCTCGCCCGCCGCACTCCTGACCGCATGGCAAAGGCTGAGCATCCGTAGGCTGAGCTCAGCGCTGATGCAGGAGCAGCAGCCTCAGCAATTGCTGGAGCCTGAGAAGGCAGCGGGAGCTGACCTGTGTCGCACTCAACCAAATACACCAGAACCACCACCCCGTGCCGGCAGGCAGCGCCGCCGCGGCAGCCTTGCCAACACGCTGAGCAACTTGTGGAGAGGTGGGAGTGACATGAACTACTACCTTGGCATGATTAGCCTGGAGGGAGTGGATCACGTGCTGCCAAGGGTCAGGCAGAAGCTTACGGTGGTGCTGGACTTGGACGAGGTAAGCTGCGACCTTGCGGGTTGAGCATGGAGTACTGTTATTGCAGGCCGGTCAGGCCTTGCGCCCTGTCCTGGTCAACGTCTGTGGATGACATGTCCTGTCGCCTCGGATCAGGGCTGGCACGTTTCATGTTGCACCTGCCGCTTTTAAGAATTGCCAGCCATTGTCATTCGGAATAGTGTGTGTGCCTGAACTTCAAGTTACCATGATCTGCGAGCAACATTCAGTGCAGCAACCGTTGTTGTGTGATTGACTGCTATCACCGGCTTGCATAGTTCTATAGGAAAATGCTGAAGGACTTCTCTCCGTGCTTCGCTTGCAGTGCCTGGTGCACAGCGTGTTTCCCAACGGTGACAAGTACCGCCAATCGGAGGCTAGGCCAGAGAACATCAACCTCGTTGACAGCATGCACCTTGTGCTGGGAGGAGTGGAGCCTGTGGTGGTCAACAGGCGGCCTGGCCTCACAAAGTTCTTGGAGCAGCTTAGTGTAGACTATCATGTGGTTGTGTTTACCGCGGGGCGCAAGGAGTATGCCGAGGAGGTGCTGGATGCCATCGACCCTCAGGTGTGTACATGTACACCAAAGCTGCCTGCCTTCAATATGGCACTGCAATACAGGAAGCGCTGGTTGCTGGTTGCTGTTGACCACTTCAAGACTGACTAGTGAAGAGCACCACAGAAAACTAGACAGCGTGGCATCGTCCTATTTGCATCCTTTTAAAAGTGAGTATTTGATTGTCACATCTGAAAGTTGTTCTCAACAACTTTGACGCGAAACCGTGCAGTGTTGTGACTCAGCAGCGGGCACAGCTAATGCACAATGCACCAACACGCTGATCTTCGTGCGATGGCCACTTGAAGCGTGTCAACACAAAAAGATTGTCACTATGGTGTAGCGTGTTGCTGCTACTCAATTAACAAGATTGTCACTATGGTATAGCGTGTTGCTGCTACTGTGTTTTGCTGGTCAACATTAAAGTCTCCAATCAGGTGCTGCCGTATGCTTTGCCTTGTGGACAGCTCAAAGTGTTTTTGCTGATCCTTTGCTGTGTGCTTGCCAGGGCACGTTCTTTCACCATCGGTTGTACCGCTGCAGCTGCCGGCAGGCCCGCGGCAACATTTACCTTAAGGACCTGGATAGAGTGACCGCACTGGAGCGGAGCGGCGAGTGCCCCTGCCTGCGCCCCTCGCAAATGCTCTCAAGCTGGCACACGCAGCCTGTGGGTGAAGCCCTGGAGCGCACTGTTCTGGTGGACAACTCGCCTCTCAGCTTCATCTGCCAGCCCAGCAATGGGATACTCGTCAGCAGCTGGTACGATGACCCCCACGACAATGCCCTCAGCAGCGTTCTCAAGCTCATCAGGCACCTGGACGCATGTGATGATGTGCGGCCCACACTCACTGCGCTGTTTGGGCTGGAGCCGGTACTCAAGGAATACCAAGAGGTTAGTGCTCCTCCTACAGTGCAGTTGCACTTGTAATTGTTGCATGTCTACTGTCAGGTGGTCACACAGATGGTTCTGGTTTGTTTTGCTGACAAATGTGTTTGTCAAAATTGACATGTCAGGCAGGAAGTGAGTTGCGCTCAGGCCTGTGCTACATGCACTACATTGTGACGACCACATGAAATTCATGCTCAATCAGTTCTATGCGCGGTCAGTGCTTGGCTTAAAAATTGCTGGTACCCAAACGTTTGTCTGCAAGCATGTGCTGATGGCAATCTGGATGCGTGCACTTATCGCGCAATGTAGGGCACAGGCGGTGCATGGTGTCGCACAAGCAAATTTGCCAAAAGGTACTTGTAAACTTGATCACTTGTTCTCGTGTTGTGACAGCTGCGATATATGTGTAGTGACATCAATAGTTGTGCAGCTCCTGCACATGTGCAATGTCTAATGCAACTGCGGTTTTCATGCCTCTGGATGTCCTCTTCTCACAGTTTGTCCTCACTGTGGACGAAATGGATGGCAATGAGGGCAGCAAGGATTGCGTTCGCACCCAGCCTACAGCTGCTGCAACTGCTGCCTCACAGCAAGCCAAGGTATGTGGATGTTGCAGAATGCACTTCAAGTTGCCATGTGCTCTCTTTTTTCTACGACGAGCATTGGCGCCAGGTTGCCTTGCTACACTTCCTATGGCGATGATTGGCATTGGCACCAGGACTTCTTGCAAAACTGGCATCACCAAGCCTAGATTACTTCTCATTCCTGTCATTCCGGTCCCTCTGTTCAACAACGTCCAGAACCCACGTCGATTGCACTCACTTGACATGTGCTCACCCCACTCGTGTGCTTGAAAATGCATGCCTCACATGGCCCCCACGTGTGCCTCAATCTGCGTACCTCAAAACATTTCTCAACGGGAACCTATGTACATTGGTTTGCTGATGTTCGACTGCACTGCTGAATGTCTGCCTCAAAGCAGCAAAGCTGCACCTGTACCTGACGTTGTCGGTTTTGCTGCTGTCCTGGACACTGGCTGTGCTGCAGGCAACTATGGCTGCCCCCAGCGCCACCACCATGGATGACATTCGCTACCAGATAGACGTCAAGCTGCACCGCAAGCCCCGCATGGCTACGGTTGCAGATACTGGCTCCGTAGCATAAAAAGCATATTTTGTCGTAACCTCCGCACATGCGCGGATCCGCCATCCGAATCAAAGTAGTTTTAGCCTGCAGCAGGGTACTGTGAATAGCCTGATGCAGAATATTGTTGAGAAACGCCGCGTTGCATCGTTATGTCGAGTCCACCAACACGGCAGCCAACTAGTAGGAGTCCATCAGATCAACAGCACTTTCCAAGGATGTTTATATGTGCATTAAATGAAGGCATGCTTACCCCACAAGCACCCTGACAGTGCCAGTGCCCATGTCAACATCCATGTCAACTGCAACTGACACTGAGGCACTACCATCACCACATGTGACCTGAACCGGAGCATCAAGAAACCTGATAAGCTGCTTGGCCTGTCCGGTGAACCAGCCGCTGCAGTCATAGTTGTTGTCACTGCTTCCTTGTTTGCCAGCCATTGCTGCGCTTGTATCCCCCTGCATTGTTACATAAACGTGCGTATGCGGTCAGCACAACAACCAGCATTCGTGTCAACAGCAGTGGCAGATTGACTTGTTGTTGCAAGATCATTTGTGGCAAAGCATAGTGCAAGCACGTTTCGTTGCAGGCACTGCACTTGCCATGTGTTCTCCAAAAGTGCTTGATTTAACAGCAGTGGCAGGTTGAATTGTTGTTGCACGATCATGTGCCACTGCTGAGTATAAGCACGTTTCGTTGCAGGCACTGCACACCATGTGCTCTCCAAAGGTGCTTTTGTGTCTGCTGACAGGAGGCACTCAAGCATGGCACAACATCTTGCTTGCTGACAAGCTGCAAGCCCATGGGCTCAGGCATACCTCAAACATCACAGAAACTAGTCTACTCACCGCTTGAGCATGCTTGTGCTGCTGAAACATCTGCTCGTCATCCCAGAAGGTGTTGTTGCTCCCATTTGGATCACTGTTGAATGCCACATACTCCACCCATACCACTACTGCATCGCACTTCCCCGATGTGGTAGCTTGTAGCGGTACCAATGCGCCGCTCTCCACCTGCTCCTGGTCCTCTTGGCAAGCGCCATACTGCAGAGTGGCAACAGTGATTGGTGCTGACAGTGCCCTGCATCATATGCCGAAGTGCGGTGGCAACAGCGAAGTTCAGCTTTATGGGAAAATGGCCACTCATTTGTTGACAGTGCAAAGCGTCAATGACAGTAACCCTTGGTAGCATTGCTAATGCTGTCGCCGTTAGCTGCACCAGGCGAGTGTCCATGCAATGGTGCGTGTCTTCGTCGACATCAGCAAGGTTGCCATCCAAGTACGCTTGATTCTGTATCGAAAGCAAGACCAATCAGGCTCTTCAACACAAATACTTCAAGGAAGTCAGAATGTTTAGCTGAGCTGATGATGCTGTCTGTTGGATCATTCTGCTGGGCTTATGCTGTCTGCTGCACGTGCAACTTGTACCAATGGTTGCTGCAAATGTACTGGTGTGCCAAGGGCTTTGATTCCTGGGTTTTCGTCTAATGGCAATGCCACACGGTGGCTCATGGATTGTGTCGCCACTGAGGTCTCACCTGCGCCTGTACATCCAGAGCGAGTAGGGGTAGCAATGGCCAGACCAGTTTGCTACACGTCTGTCATATGCTGAATGGTCGAACCCCTGTACCATGTGCACTGGACCATGACACTTGGCCAGGTCCGGCAGTGAGTACAGCGCAGCCCGCACCACTGCACGTGCAGGTAGGCAGGGAGCTGATGGTGGCAGCGCGCCTGATGACACTGCACAGCGCTTCTGGCCCAGCAGGCTCAAGGCCTGCACAACACACAAGCAGCATCGTCAGAGTTGCTGTTCAGTTTTTGCTGATGATGTGCTAGGCAGTGGTGCGGCTGACAAGTGGCACAGCAAAAGTGGCAATGAAACCACCTGATGCTGCCTGTGTACACGACAGCTAACAGTATACAAGCAAAGCAAGTCATACCCATATGCGGACAGTACCTGTAACAAAGGTGAGCTCTGCATTTGTGCATGGTATGGCTCTGCCAGCAGGCAGTGTGCCTGCGCAGGAATGAGTTGTTGGTCGCTGACGTCTGGTAGCGGTTGGCCATCAGATCCCGCTGCCTCAGGGGCGGCACAGTAGAAGGGCCACTCAAGTATGGATGCCACGAGATGTACTCGGTCTTCAGCATCTGCCCGCCTGTCATCAATGAGGCACACATTGCGAGAAAGGCGGGTGATTATTAGAGACACTGAAAGACACACGGCAGCATGCATGCAGCAGCCGAAGAGCTCATGTGGGCACCTATGCGCGTGCATCATTCAGTGAGCAGCACAGAACAGCGGTCAGCAACCACGCTATAATAACCACGTTGTCTACTTCTCTCTTCACGTTCACCTGAGTGCTTGCTCCACCAGCAGCCTGATCATGTCCCTGGGTTCCAATGACACCATGGCACCACATCCATGTACCAGAGCATTAATGGCGGCCTTGGAGCCATCGCTCACATCCAGTGCTATGGCTTGGGCGGCCGGCACAAGTAGATGATGGTGTAGCTGTGGACACGAAACGGAATGCAACAAGCAGATAAGTGTTCCGAGACCTGCGCGAAACGGAGTGCCAAAAGCATATGAGTGTTCTGAGACCTGTAAATTTCGGTTTTCAACAACAAAGCAGCACATCAATCGACCGTCACCGAGCTACAATCAATGTAATGCTAGCATGCTGTGCTTGCCTAGTTTCTGCCTGCAGGAAGTGTATGTGAAGGCAGCTGTTGCCGACATTGGTGTTGCCAACATGGTTTGTGATGCAACCATGTGCTAGCTAATTTCACAGTACTCTGTGCCTCACCAAGTTTGCCACAGCTGCTGCCAAGCCGTCATTCCGTGCCTGGTTGTTGAGCGCACGAAGCCGTTCTGGGGAGCAAACTAGATGCCATCCACATCCACATGGCTCATCCAGCCACTCATCCTCTGTAAAACACAACATGCATAGAGAACACTCAGGATGTGAGATGTGCGTTTTGCGCCTGGACCACAAAGCGATAGTGTGATGCAAGCAATACATATATGCAACTCTGATGCAAGCTCTGACTGCACTGACAAAGATGAGTCAACAATGCACTGTACTATCCCTTGCATGTGCCGCGCGATGGCATACAAAGTTTCAAAAGTGCAACCGCTCTTCTCTGATGACTGCAAACGCATGTGTGCAGAAAGCACAAACTGCAGTTGCTGGCACCCACCTAACTTGTAGCCTGTGCTGCTGGCGGTCCTTGAACATGCCCGTTTGGCGCCTGGTGCGTCTTGTTGTGCTTCAACAGGAACTTCCTCATCGGCCGGCACATGCTCCATGAGGACCACATCCAGTTTGAGCTCAGAGTGACCGGCCTAAAGGCACGACAAGTTGATCAAAGTCAATGGGTGTGGGCACGTTGTAAACACTGGGCCTTAGTCAGCACTTAGCAACAAAGTGCGCGCAAGAGTGCATTGCGCAGACAAACCACCTGGTGGAGGCTTCTCCTGCAACCACAGCTCCATCGTCAGCAGCCATTTGCAAGCATGGTGGAGGCAGCAGCTCTTTGTCATGCACAGTTCTATAATTTATTTGCTGAACGAGAGGCCACCACCACCAGTTGCCTCAGCCATCCAATTTGCATTCCTGATTCGTGAAGGCAAGGCAGCTGTGACTGCTTACCTGTACTTTGAGGTGGTCGCCTGCCTTGACACTGAGTCTCTCGCCAGGCACAACATGCAACATCTGTACACACCAAGAAACATGCAGCAATGTTCGTGGGTGGCATACTGAAAGAGATCACAAGTACAGTAGGGGTTGAGTGGGCTACCCCCATGAGCGGGCAGAAATTTTCCCATTCGGCATATACAGTGTGCTGATATGCCGCGGTATGCACAAACATGCAAGCAATGTGACAGCACACTGGCACCCCAGTCATAAGTGAGGTCTGGAAGTCATGACAATGCCGAACTCCTCAACGCGCATTGGTCCTCACCTGCACCCAGTGGTCCTGCCAATTCTGTGCATTAGGGGCACTGCTGTACGCAATTCCATCAATCAGCTGCAGGTCCCACCACACCAGGAAACCTGAGAGGCGCAGTGAGGTCAATCATTGGCCATCCATCATGCTGCAGGAATACATATGACATGCTGACAATGTACCTCACACCAGTTGCAAACATGCAGATGTACCTACCATCGAGAGCCCCTGTTGCTGTGAGTGTGACAGAGAGCTGCCTGTGCCGATATGCCCATGTGTCGGTGCTATTTGCATCGGTGCCCTTGCACAGGAGGCTTTCTGCACTTTGGAAGTCGAAACTCAGGGCCTGGACAGGCGCTGAGAGTGGTGTTGCATCCGCAAGGGCTGCAAAGTGCACAGGTATGGCAACCCTGCCGCCAATGCATGCCTGCGCACAGCAAAATGCGAAACCATCACGCATTACAAATCAGGTAAATGGTTTGACAGATACATGTACCTCACAGCATAATGATTGATGTCCAGGCGCACGATCGTACAGTAAATGGTAAATATATGAACCACGCCTTGCGCTTTTGAACCAGTGCACGTGAATTTTACAACGCAACAGTACGATGAGTGCAGCTCTCAGTCAAGTGCAAGGTGCAATCGCCTACTCCAGATCTGTGCCAGCAATGCAGATTGAAACTTGCGTTCAATTGAAGAGGGCCCCCATATGTACTTGCGCAGCCTCTACAGGACTGCAGCCTTTTGCTTTCTAGAGCGCGTTGCATGAATGGCATGCCCCAAGCATTGAAAATACTTGCAGATTGCAGGTGGTTATGTGAGGCACACAACGCCCTGGCACTTGCCAGGCAGGCAGATATCCATGCAAAAAAAGACGCAATTGCATCGATAGGGTCAAGCAAGTATACAAAGATTTCATCAAGTAAGTGCCTGATGCCATGGTAGCAAGCCACCCACTCTGTCTGTCACATTTGAGCCAATAGATTGCTGCGCAGCCCAGTCGTGAGTCACAACGGTTGCAACACACACGCGGCATGTACAGGCGCCAGTGCGCTACAGAACAATGCTATACCTACTACCTTGAAGTACAGTATAGCGAACTGTAAACCACACATGTTCAAGTGCAACAGAGAGCACAAACTCAATCAGATGATCAGCACAGAAATCATCACCTCTGCCTGCATGCTCCTCGCCAGCTTGATACCACGGGCCAATTCTGTCCCTGACATGTCATGGCATGAGCGCAACGACGCGCTCTCTAGCGCCTGCGCCCACACCACTGCACCTGAAGGAAAAGGCAGGCGTGACGATGGCGTTGTAACTGACAGCGACTGGATGAGTTGTCACATCACATGATTGTGAAGATGTTACTGACAGCAGCTGGATGATTTGACACATCACATGATTATGAAGATGCAAAGGCGGTGCCTGGTTTTCAGGTACTGAAACACAGCGTTTCTACCTCTACTTTTGGGTCATCCAGGTTCTGCACTTTTGTGTGCTGGCGCAAAATTCATCATTTCAATGCACGTCTCCATGCATGCATGCCTCGCTTCATGCATGTTATGACCCCACACATCAGATTGTGCCAGCAAACTGTGAGTCAACACATACCTTGTGGTATAATCACTGCTCCAGGTACCAGCAGGCGGGAGATGGCATCACGAACTGCAAAAGCAGGAAGAGATCAAATGTCATGGTCATTCTGTGTACAATGCAGCGAGCATTGTGGAATTGATGGATCCATGCGGTTGCACTGTAGGTGCGCAGGTTGTTTAGCAGTGCAGTACTTATGGTGTATCTCATACAGTATCTGCTGCACATCAATGTTCATGGAGGCGGCAGCCAAGAACAGAGTTTGCAGTTCTATATAATCCGAGGTGCTTGCCTGCAGGAATGACGGCCTCTCCCAGTAGAGCAGAGTCATATACCTGTTGTGAAGATGAGAACGGGCAAGCAGGCAGGATAAATTGAAACTGGTGTTTTACAGATGCGCAATTGAGCTGAAGCCACTGTCCACATGGAAAAAACCATTTCTGACCCCATGACACGGCTTCTCTGCATTGTATTGCGGGACCGCTCCTGGACACACGCAACAGTATACAGCATCTGTATCATAATATGTCAGCCAACATCATGCCTACCTAGTGGTGCGAACGTCAACATCAGTCATTCTGCCATCAAGATAGGTCCTTGGAGGCAGCGCCTGATAGATCACAGTGAAAAGCAAGGTGTACCTCATTGAGCAGCATATCCGCAGGCCTTGGAAGGGCATGAGGTAGTGCTGACATGGAGGCTGCAGCTGCTGCCAGATCCTCAGGATCCTGTGCATTTCCCTCCGCATTTGCCACCTGCAGATCCGTGCTCCTGACAGCATGCACCGTGATCCGCCCAGGGTAATTTGCAGCAGTCACGTCCTGCAAGCAGCAGTTGTGTAGCAGTACATGTTGATGTTCATTCAGGCAGATATGCGCATGCAAAGTACATGTGGACAGTGTGTGGCATACCATGTGTCACAAGTGCATGCCCAGCATCCACCTGCATCCTTGATAAATACTAGTATAAAGCATCTTCAGAGGAACACATCACTTATGTGCGCGTGCAAAAGACTAGGAGCCACTCTGTACAGCTTTTGCGGCTATGGGTTTTTGGCGTGATTCACGAGTGATCATTGTGCCACGCCAACAAAGTTATGTGGTTCATTGGACATGAATTGCGTCAGAGGTCGCTGACGTCAAAGTGCAGTGCACACCACAGCGCCAAAGTGGTATTGCAAGCACTCACAGCATTCCTGCAGGCTACGACAGGCGCCACGACCGCAGCGCAAGCTTCCATGCCTTCCCTCTGCGTGCCTTGCTGATGCAGTGTGTTTGGCCGCGCCATCTGATTGGCTAAATGCTCGCGCACATGCTCAATCACCCAAGCTCCCTGAATCAAACTCCAGAGGTCACCGTGAACGGCAGCGGCCCCTTCATGATCGACACCACTGTTATTCAGGGCATGATATTTCGCGCCAGTTTTAGCCATACAGAGTGGCTCCAAAGGCTTTAAGTGACAGCATCATACTTGGACAACTTTGAGAATTATATTGCACATAGATGCATGCATTGATGGAGTGGACACAAGTGCAACCACATGTAGCACTTTTAACATTGGGACACACTGACCTGAGCCACCGCAGCCATTGCTCCAAACATTTCACAGCAGTGCACATGCTCAGCGCCTGCCTTCACTGCCATCATTGAAAGCAGACCAGTACCTGCAGACCAGAAAAAGTTAAAACAGCACTTTGGAGATATACTTGCCGATGCTGCATACGTTTTCAAGAATCTGTCGCATGGCATTGCATAAGACCTTGAATGGCGGCCACCTACCAGCACCGATATCCAGCACCAAAGGTGGTCGCCCATGATGTTCGATGAAGTCTTTTACTGCAGCAGTAATGGCTCGCTCATAAGCCGCATTCTGTTACAAGGCAACAAAGGCAGGGTGAACCGTGAGCTGCTCTTCTTGGTGTGTTTATCAGCACAAATTAGGCAAGTCATTGGCCAACTATGTACCCGATCGTTGTCTCGCAGCATGCCAGTCATCTGGCCGAGGGATATTGTCTTCTCAAGAGACTGTTGCACAGGCACAGGATACCATCGCAGCTCTCCAGTCTCAGCATCAACGCTTGCTCCCAGCGCAAATTGCTGCTCTCCATCGAAGCCCAAGAGGGTCTCTTCTGCTCCGGCTGTTGCTGCAGCCTCTGCAGCAGTTGTCACAGCATCGTCCGTGGCCGTCAAAAACTCCCCAACTACGCCTCCACCGTCCTTGTTTAGACCTCCGTACATGCTTGTTTAGACCTCCGTACATCCTCTCCTCTCTCCAGCAGGATTTTGATTTGTTTTTCAATCCTCATCATCCCCCGGGGGAACGGAACGGTTCCCGAGAACCAGCCCGGGGGGACTGTTGAGCAAACAGGGGCAGCTGAATCACCTGGCATGTGTGGTGGGGGGAACGATGTGGCAGCAGACTTGCAATGCCCAAGTGTCGCCTGCCAACTACCACTGCTGCCCACGTGTCAGCGAGAGACTACCTGAGTGGTGGACTGACACGTGGCACTCGCTCTCTCAGTTACCCCCCTTGCCTGGTTCCTGGTTTTTTGGCTCTGTGTGTCTCAAAGTGCCGAAAACGTTGAAATGATCGGTGATTTTTAAAGCGTACACGCCCGGGAGTGGGAGTGCCACTGCGACAGCCGCGTAAACACCGCTCTGTGGAAGAAAACAATGTTTCAAAACATGTCTGGGTGTATGGAAATTGCCGAGTGCCAAAACCTTTGGCACTTTGGTCCGCATGGCTCAGCTGGGACACATATGACATCATGGCATGAGGCTCCCCAAATTCATTCTCGATATCTGTGCTGATACGCACCATCCCATTATGTGACGCATGCACTGCTGATGAAATCAGTGTCAACGTCGCATGCCATTGTAAAAGGCCCCTTAAAACTGCATGCCCGGCAGCACATGCCTCACACTTGAACGTACATGATGCCAGCTAAGCGAGAATCGTAGAAAAGCACACAATGTGTGTGGTGTGCACACGCATTTCAAAAAGACAACACTGACAGCATAGGATGTGACCATGTGCAGCAGACTTGGCATATGCTGCGAGTGACCTTTGTAGTGACCATTGATGCACGCCTGAACGTTGCAGTGTTGCACTTTGTGCCTCCACTTGTTGGTGTGCATGGGACCATGAAATCCTCTCGTGTTTGCAAGTTGGCGACACCCTGCCCGCCACAGATGCATTGCACTTCCGGCACCTCCCCCCAAAAGAGAAGGCTTGTGATTGAGCGAGTCACCAGAAATATGACCGCAGGAACAGGCGCAGCCTGATGCCACCTCCTGAGAGCTTTCGTCCACACGAATGTGCCGGCTGATGACTCACTGCCTGTCAAAGATTTGTGGCTGTCCGAATGCCATCTGGTTCAGTATAGAATTGTAGGTCACCACATCTGGGGTCACACCTGACTGGCGCATTTCTTGCAGCAGAGTCAAAGCTGTTGTCAAGTCGTCCTGCACAAGCGCAGACCAAAGAACGGAGACCATGCAAAAGCTGAGTGCATGTACACAGCCAGGCGGGGGGACACCAAGCGCTCACTGGGCAACTACAAGCAACAGCCTGACTAAGTTTGTGGCAGTTCAGCCGCAGGCGACACCTCACACAGGACGGCGGTCCAGTGATCATTAATGACCACATCAACTGTATACTCTGAAGTAGTCTAATGGTGTTCACATAAAGGCGTAAAAAAAATGGGCAAGAGACGACAGATCGTCCCAGCACAGGAATGAGTTTGTTCATGACACGTTCACAACCTGGGATGAGTCTATGGCTGGATGAGGATCGGATGTGGCTTTGCCGTTAAGACCATGTGACAGGCTTGTTTAGACAAGAGTGTGGTGATGAGTTGCAAAGCATACTACCTCAACAACACGATCGATACTGTAAAGGCTAAGAAACTAAGACTGGCATGACAAACAAAACGCTGTGGAAACGTCAGTCCACAAGGGTCTGGCAAGGTTTTTGCACTTTGAAGTGTACTTCTCTGTCCTTCATTCACTAATTCTCGCTTCGAGCACAAAAACGCTCAGCAGTATAAAAGTATGTGATTCCAAGTGTTCCTGCAAACTATAATGAGAGTACATGGCGTGCTGGTATCGCAGCCCACACAGTTGGCAAGGTGCTATCCCACTCAATTGACTAGTAGGTTCACGAGGCTTGCACGTGGATGTTGTGAGCCATGCAGGTCTTGGCCGCTGTGCCGGTTCTTCATAACTTTGATCACTCCATTATGAATCTGATGCCTTCACATAGTCTGTGTTGTGCTGGTTCGTGCAATGTATGAACAAGGTGGTCGCAAGCCCAAGGATCGCTACATTCAACTGCATTCGAGAAAAGGTTAAACATTTTTCAGCTTGGCGCTTCAGCACAGTAGTAGGCAGAGAAACAGTGATGGAGCCATGAGTTGCGCAATCACCAGGCCAGGCAGTAGGCCTGGACGAGGTGAGTGTGCAACACAACAATATCCTCTGAATGACAGTGCGGAGTGCATGACCACGCAACTTTTGTCGCACAAAGAAACTCCTACTTCAGAGTATTTGTCTCATGAAAAAGAATGTGATCATGATGATGAATCGTTTGTGTCATTTCTGTATACACCACCAGCACTCACTTGCGCACAGGCGTTGATGGCAGCATTCCATGTTGGCACGTGTTGTGGCGGCCACAACCCCACAGACTTCATGCGCTCCATGAGTGCAGCTGAGAGGTCATAAAACACAGCAAACATACGTGAAAAGTCAGCACTGTCAGCTGTGGTGAGACATGAGGCAATCTGCATCGAAGAAAGAGCCAGCAGCGGCATGTGCACTGACGTTGACGGCTTGTTGAAGAACCATGCAGTTGCGGCATTTTGCTGCGCCAGCTGTAATGCTGTAAGCACCAAGACCCAGTCTGGAGCACGACGAAGCAAGAAAACAAAGGGATTCATCTTGTTTGTAGTGACATGTCTGAAAGTTTGCGCCCAAAAGTAACACGAGGACCGCAACGGGCAAGCCCAACTGCGTTCAGGTTCCCTGGGACCTGACGTGTCCCAAGAGTAGCAAACAGAGGCTGCTGATTGGGCAAAGTGCTTGTGCGCAATGCACGCGAAGCATGGGGCAGTGATGAGCACAGGCACAAGCATCTCGATTAAGTGTCTCAAGGCAACTAACTGCGCACATGTACACAGAAACGTTTGCTGTGGTTGCATTCAGCCAAGTCTGGATCTGAGGTGCGCACTAGAGATCTACAGCTTTACATCAAGACAGATGGTGACGGTTTGAGTACCTGCACGCTCAGCACCCGAAGTTGCTTCCAACGCAGTGTGCTGCGGAGCACTGGCAGGCAATAACTGAATCTCGCCAAGGGTGGCATGGCCCTCCCTTTTGTTCACGCTAGCGGTGTCCTGCGCACCCAGCAAAGCCGCGACCAGCATGGTCTCCACTCTCTGCAAAAAGTACACCGTCACATCAATCCGGGGGCACGAACGAAGTTGTGATTCAATCAAGCCACAAAGGAGGCTCAGCCATGTCATAATGGAAATGCCGACCAGCCAACAAGCAAAAGTTTCGGAATACACACAGAGCTGTGATGGGAATGCAGCCCTGCACGATGGATTCGGCACAGGCACCTCCATGTATGTAGCAGTTGATCATCAACGGTCAGTCTGCATATGCCTACAGTTGAGCAAGACTGATGTCATACCTTCTGCAATGCAACCTCTTCAGGGGTAGCTGGCTCATGTGTGGGCTTCAAGCTGCTCTTGCACCTGCCCAGTTTCTCCAGAACGATGGGTGATGGCTGAATGTTGCGCATGCACATCTCGCGAGCCAGGCGCAGCTGAGCATGTGCCCTTGCAGCTGAGTCGTCCACATCCTTGTCGCCATCAGAAACCAACAACCAGGACGAGACAGACACAAAGTGTGCGGTGGGAAGCACAAATGGATGGATCATTATTGCTACATATACGTGTGCACCCACAATTCGGTAGAACATCGTTGTTGGAAAGACTCCAGAAGCGGGAAGAGTTTTGAAAGTATATATACTAGGCTAGTCATTTTGAGTGGTGTACTTTTTACACAAACACTTCTGAAAGAGTAGTGGTGTACTTGGTACACAAAAACCAAGAGTACCAAACTTGCCACTGTACACAAATATACAGGGTCACTCGGAGCAGCTTTGGATGTTCATTTACCATTCTTCATAGGTAAACTACTTTCATGCACCACATGAACGAGCTATTGCCTATCATGTGCATGAGCTTGTCATGCATATGTGCCACTGCTGCTGCTGTTGCTGCAGGAAGCTGCGGTTGTTTTGCCATTACCAAGTGGTGTTAGCAGCATGCTTACATCAAATGGGTAGCATAACATAGCATTCATGATGCCGCCAACACCCCAGTGTGCACCTGGATGGTCGCCTGCGGCCAGCCGAGCCATGCAACAGCTGCAAGTATCATAATCGGGAACTTGAAGACACTCCTTGTTACCCTCCCGCACGGTGGTGTAACGATTCCAAAGCAGATGCACCCTTTCAATAGGCGCAAACCTTGTGTTATCAAATTGTGGTGATCTGGCACTAATATAGCGTATTCAGGTACTACCGTTGGAAGTTTAGAGAAGACACTGGCGCTCTGTGCAAAGACAGGAGCGTGCATGGAACTGTTGCTGGTACTCACTACAAAAAATAACCTGCCAACTGCAGTGCCTTGACACTAAACTACGTAGACTAAAAAGGCTGCACTCGAATACTCGGGTTCAAAACTGAGAGCACTGCACGCACCCTAGTTTGCTCGCGCGTTACGCCTGTGAAACATGTAGACTATAGGTCTGAGGGTGAGGTGTCAGAATGGAATGACACAAACAATCCACCAGCAACACACGCTTGACGCGGGGTATCACATCTTACCTGCTCTGCAGTGGCGCGCCTGTTTGTACAAGCTGATATCAGGATAACAAATGATGTCTCAGAGGGGTCAATTGCCGCCGCCAGCATGTCTTCAAATATTGTCATGGCACGCTCCCACTGCCCGGCGTGTGCACAGGCGGCCATGGCAGCACTGCAACGCACAAAGCGCGAGGGGACCAGAACATAACAAGAGTATGCAAGGTGTGTTCAGATACACCTAACGAAACTGATTGTTGCTGCTGCTAAAGCCAAGACTGAGCAACCTACCACTGCGGATGATGCGCAATGTCGGAATGCTGAACTGGCTTGTTGCTGTTACCACAATCTGCCATGATAAGCTCAGCTGCTGTTGAAAATCTTCAAGAGAAGAACATGGATGCCAATTTTCTGGTTCCAAGTCACTTTCTCGTGCTCATCTAGAAGCAAAAGAGGAGGCAAAGAAGTATTTTTGTGGGCTACTGGGTACATTTAGACTTGTTGAAATCATACCGTATTCTCATTACAATCCAAGTTGGTAAAAGCGGAAAGGATGTGTACAGAGGACATCCTTGGAGGTTCTGTGCAGTGCCATGAGTGTGAAAGCACAATGAGACCACGAGTGAATTGTAGATAGAGCTTCGTTTGAACATGACACACCGAATCAGCATGTTGTCGTCAGCATATGCGGTACACATTGCACATGAACAGTCCGTTTCATGATAATAAACCAAAGCTGTTGTCCCCCCCCCCCCCCCTTCCCCCCTTCCCCATGCCCACCTCGCTGTTTGCAGTGCAAACTAAACGTTGCCATGTCTGTATATATTGAATAGTGCACTACATGTGAAAGAGCACCAAGGAGCTTTGTGCCTCCGATCATCGAGGCATTTTTTTCGCGAGCGAAATACAATGAGGGGGCTACCGCTGATGGGTTCATTCATGTGTTGTCCGTCTGAAGTATGGCCACCAGACATAATCCGTAGACTGTGTGCATACTTTGCACGACGCTAGATTTTAATCCTCTGGGTGACTAAGTGGATGTGAACACTCACTTGTAACACGCCTCTGTAGGCAGTGGCGCCTGGGTGCTAGAGTGTGCAGCAGCTGCACTGCCGGCGCCACGCAAAGCGCCTCTAGATGCGTCACCGGCTGTGATCACTGCAGAAGCATCATCGTCGCCCTCCTCCTGCATGACCTGTAGTAAGTCACATGCTGCCTCCCAATGGCCACACCTGCTCGTCGAGCAGCATGTTATGATGATCAGGCATTAGATTCAATAAAGCAAAAAAGCACTGTTCATAATGTGACAACAAGCTTATCTGCTGGGTGCATCAAATCTTAAGGTGCGTGTTGTGTTTTTTCTCTTCAAAAGCTTTGCTGATTTCAAGTAGAGCAATCTTGGTGCAAGTTCTCTCATTCAAAAGGGATTAACATTGAACAGGGCGAGTAGAACATGTGTACCTGCCAAGGGCGTGCATGGCAGCAGTCCAAGCATGTGGCGGCTGTTCCAAACCTCGAACACCTGCACCCAGGTGCACAAGAGGACACAAAAAAATCAGGTACAGTAATCAGTGATGTCACATTTCATTGCAGTATGCATGCCAGGGGATGTGCGCAAACACTGCAGTCAGGCCCAAAGCTTTTACAAAACGCACCCATGGAATCCAGCAGGCGCACAGCAGTCTCTGCCTCTCCAGCCTTGGCGCAAGCATCAATAGCAGCACAAAAGTGTCTGGAGCCTGGTAGGAGGCCCCCTTTCTTCTCCATGACTGACAAGAGCTTGATAGCAGTGTACCACTCGCCAGCCCGCCCACAAGCCCTAATGCAACTGTCCCATGTGTGTGCATCCGCAGCCACTCCCGCCTCCTGCATCTCTTCGCGAAGCAATAGGGCTTCCTGCCAACGGCTGGCCTGCACAAGCCACCGCCACAAGCAGCAGCATTGTTGGTTGCGTCATGGTGCATGTTTGAGATTGCAGGTATCCAGGCCAAGCGCGCGAGGCAATGGATGCGTGCACAGCACATCAGTTGATGATCACCGCCTTGCAAATAAGACCAGATGGTTGCCGGTGCCATAGGGATGGAATGAAACAATGCAACGTGGCTTCATGCATGACGTACCTGTGCGCACGCACTGATGGCAGTGTTCCATGAGTAGATGTCAGCCCGCCCTTGCTGCCTGAGCTGATCGAGAAGCCTCATGGCAGTTGATGCCTGACCTGCCTTTGCGCATGCAGCCATAGTGGTGTTGATGATGGTCGCATCTGGTTGTAGGCCCTGCAGTGTCATCTCCTCCAGTAACTGCAGTGCTACCTTATACCTGCCTCCCTTGGCACATGCATGTGCAGCAGAGCTGTAGCATATCAGGTCTGGCCTTATGCCGTGCTTTGACATGCCTCGTAACAGGCCAAGCGCCTTCTCGCTCTGGTCATCCCCTGTGAGCAACAAAGTTATTGATGAGATGTTACATGCAGGAGAACACACCAAGTGAATCATAGAACATTATCAAAAAAGTTTGAAGAGAGCGGGAGCATGTGGATCACTGCAGCACACCGCAGGATGAAACGGGGACGATATCACTCCTGTACAAGCTAGACGACTGTGACTTTGTGTGTGACTGAACGTGTCACACCCAAATCGGTTCTAATTGTCAACTTTTGAGGTGAGCTGTATGCACAACGCATTGCATATCTTTCGGTTTGCTTCAATTGCCTCTGTAGCACACAAAGTTCACAGTATCACTTGGTCACAGGGCGCAAAGACGATTACGCACCAGCATGGCCCAAAGCATCCAACGCGGCGCCATAAGTGATGACGTCAGGCTGCACACGGTTCTGCATAAAGGAGGACAACGAGGGATGTCAGGACGCACCAGATGATGTCAAACACAGCATTGTGACAGTGGCTGAGGCAATAATGCATGCCTCACTCGCATATTAATGCTGCAACGGTATCATGCTCATGTAGCTGACTCAACGGGGCATTAGGCAATTGCATCTCGGTGTCACAATCATGTTGACTTGCCGTTGTCATATCCTCCAGCAACTGCAAGGCTGCCTTCCATTGCCCAGCTTTGGCACAGGCAGATATGCACGCATTGTAGACGTGCAGATTTGGCTGAACACCCCCCTCGGTCTGCATTTGGTGGAGAAGAGCCAGCGCCTCCTTCCACTTGCATGCTTTGGCTGTGGCGGATACAGCGGCACCGTAGGTGTATACCTGCAACAGCAGTGAATAACCAACACAGCAATGTGCTCCACTGTGAGCAACTATACAAGTGGCACACAGCATCCAAACAGAAATACAATCACCTCACAGCAACGGTGCACTCACATTGGGCATCACTCCGTGTTGTCGCATATCCGTCATCAAGTCCAGTGCCTGCTGCCATTGACCTCCTTTGCCAAGCGCATCCACCGCCGCACTGATGAGTACAGCACACACACACATATGAATAGGTGTGAATGCACTGGCTGCAATTGATATCTTCCAGTTTGCCGCATGATTATGGTATATGCAGATGTTGTTCAATTGTACTTCTAAATGCCAGTATCTTAGCATCTCGGTATTTCACCTACGTGTGTATGCTTTCTCCTCTCAGTCTTCCAAACGTTCCGGTCGCATTGCTCATTGATGCTCATCGTTCAGTTGAAATGGCGTGATTGCGGACAGTTGTTTCAAGAGACGATATTCGCCTTCGCGTTTTTGCAGCAGTGAATGGGCCACAATGTGGACATATCACCTGTAGCACACGATATCTGGCAGCGGTCCTAGGCGCTGCATCTCTGACAGCAAGTCAATCGCTTCCCTCCAGCGCCGACCTCGTGCACAAGCTCCAATGGCAGTACTGCACGAACAAAGAACCACGGTATAAATAAAAGCGCAACCAGAGGCAGAAGTTTGGCAGGCAAGGTTCGCACCGCAGCAGGTCAACGCACCTGTAAGCCACAGGGTCCGGTTTCAAGCCACGTTGCCTCATATTCCGCAAAAGTGTCAGTGCCTCACGCCACCGGCCTGCCCTCTTGCATGCAGCCAATGCGCTGTTCCAGGAAACAGGGTCGATGGCAACATTTCGCGAGTCCATGGAGGCGAGCTCACGCAACGCTTCCTGCCACCTGTGCGCACATCAAGTCAACATTGCACCAACTTGGTTTGGACACTGCTGCCTATGGGTGGACCACCCAGTCAGGCGCTCACCTGCCAGAGGAAACTAGCCATCTGCACTGCTTGCTGTTGCAATGATGCCATATCACAGACCTTCAGTAATGCATGTATGCAGGACCTACATACTGTGTCTTGGCATAATGCGATTTTGAAGCCGTTGCATGCTTGTTCTTCGCATGATTGCGAGCATGCCCGTGCCATAATGATGGCTGGTGTAGGTCTGCAAAATTCATACACGCAACGGCATGACAGAAACCCACGACTCTGTGCACGCAGCAGCATCACAATCTGCAGCCCTGCATGCCACCATTGACAGCACTTTAATGCTGGTTTCCACCGACGCATCATGCGCGACATCATCCAGTCGCCATCTGTGCAAGTAGCTATATTATAATGGAAGGCATGAGCGCTCACCGGCCTTGGCGGCCAAGCATGCGGATATCGGTAGACATGCGGGTATAAGCAGATGTCGTGGCGGGCGACGCCCGATGTACCAGACAGCTGCCGCATGGTCTGTACTGATGCGCTGATAGCCGTGCTAAAGGAACATCCAGGAGCATCGGGCAGTGTAATTTTCAGTCGTTGTACTCCACTGGCTACCCTTTTTTACTTCAACCTCCGCTTGAAGTGGGTAAAAAACCTGTGTGTGTGAGTGTGTGCGCGCTGGCTGTTGCACTGGTGGCAGAGCGAGTTTCTCCAACACACTTGCGGCTCGTGTCGCGACGGTGCCCTTCGAGAGAGAGTTCCGCCAACACACTTGAGCTCGTGCCGAGGACGGTGACCTTCGAGAGACATGGTGGCAGCGAATCTGATCGGCTTCTATGCTGCGGCGGCGATTCATCAGCTTTTCCCGTACAGTGAAGTGCTGGCTCGGCACTTGCTCCTGCTGAGCGCCGTGGCATACAGACCTCAGGCAGAGGTAAAACCGGTGATTTATGATTCTAATATTTCAGTCATGATGCATTGACATTGGCGCCCAACACGTATGGCAGTTCATCGACAGGCACGAATCACCCTGGGATACCGTCGCCCGTATGTAGTGCCCGTTCAACAGGTGGTTTCTCGAGTGGCTGGGGACCTGCAGTCGCAGTCTCTTCGTGGATTATGTACAGTGCAGGTAGATTCTTCACAAGCGAACTAATTGTGATTTTAAGGTATACAGCAGATGTGCATGGTGTATAATGGAAGCGCAAAGCACTTTGCCATCTTGGAGTGTCAAGAGCTTGAAGTCAGAACGTCCTGCGGTGCCTGCTGCCAATCATGTGCTCTCAATTATGTTATCACGAGACGTGGCCTTGCGGCCACTGGACAAAATTCACGCATCTCCAGGAGGTGAGGTATGCATACAATGACCAGATCCAACACAACTTCAACTTCATGTTGAACATTGCTTACGTCAAGCATGTCCACGGTGAGGCCCTTGGCGAAGCCCGCCGCAATTAGGGGTATGTAAGTACACGTGTACCGCACCCCGCATACAAGCATACCTGCAGGCAGAAGCTTGCCGGCGCGCTAGGACCGTCATGTGCTCGACCAGGCCGAACGTGCCAGAATTGTATGTGTACCAAACCACCAATCTTAACTACACCAAGGTGTTCTTCCTTGCATTTTCAATGAGGTCTGGTGGCACAGTTTTGTGTCAACCTGATTGTACCTGACCCTAATGTGTGCTTGCACATGAAACGTAAAGCCATTGCAGGCAAGCAGATCATGAGTGCCATGCTCACAAGTGTTGTAACATGATGCACAGTCCCATTGCAGCCGCACATAGACGAGTGGCCTGTCACAGCCACGCAAGTCGGCGTTCTTCGGTTTACGCTTCAACCAACTTCATCTGGGAGTGAAAACAGTCAAGATGGCGAACATGACCCGCAGGACTATGGATGGTCATTTAGTGCTCGTTTGGTTTTATTCTCCGGGCAGTGTCCTAATGAGGCCTGATGATATTTGCGTGATTTTTATGTAGTGTCCGAGCGCTTATTTCAGCCATGCAAAATCGTTGCCCGGACGGCCTAATTAAGCACATAACGGTATTTTCGTGGCGATTCAATTCAATGGTTGCTTGTTGCAATATCTGCTTGCAGGTGGTGCGCTGGAATTTTCCCAACTACAACTGCCACGTTGGAGCATTCGAGGTCACAAAAACGTTCGACATTCCCGAGAAGAGCACATTCGCTTTTGTAGGTCTTGACCACCAGTACGAGGCTATTGTTGCGGCGTTCCAGGGCACGAAAGATGAAGTGAACTGGGTCACTGACTTGTCCACTTGGTTCCGTTATGGCGATGAGGTGAGATAACATTCGGATGCATCTTTCATTGTGTCGTGCTAATTGCTGAAGCCTCTTTGAGTGATTTACTTCTTGCGCTCGGCATGCACACATATTTGTATCCTACCTTATTCCATGTCACAACGCAGGATGTGTGGCACTTCCATGAAAAAGACACCTTGAGCAAGGACGTTTGTCATGATGCCACCTTAAGCAAGCCCTAGGCACAGATATCAGCTTATAATATGTATGCATTCTGCTGCATGATGTGGGCTTCTTCTTGTATGAGTTGGGGCAGGAAGGCACAGACACACTTGCCGTATTCATTGTTTGAGGTGTGACGCTTGTGCTTCGTGCAGAATCAACTTGCAATGAAGTATTGGACACCTGAATGGGGTTTAATCATAAGCGAGTGCAATCATATGCGCTTTAGAGCGCAAACATATGCGCTTCAGGTCTAATGCTGCTGTTGCTGACACATCGCTGCAGTGCATCCTGGGTGCGGCACAAGTAAACACTGAGACTCCACTTGGACACAAGACATCAGTGGGAGCTCCAACATCAATCGGGCTCGTGCACAGAGGCTTCTGCGAGTACTATACCAGCCTTTCAGATTTGGGACTTCCTGAAGAAATAGTGGCGCTGGCCGATATGCATCCGAGCTACACGATTTACACAACGGGGCACTCGCTTGGAGGCGCAGCCGCCACATTGGCAGCTGCCGACCTGTCGCTGCGCTTTGGCGTGCCGCGTGAGCGCCTACAGCTGTACACATTTGGTGCACCTCGGCCAGGTGATGCCAGCTTTGGAGCACTCATTGGCGCACATGTGGGGGCAGCATACAGGTGAGTGTGCACAATGAAGACATTCTTCTTGCAAAGTGACATAGAAGTACCTGATTGCGGCAGTACCCTCACGCAATATGCTTCCTCCATGCTGTTGTAGCGTGCTGCGCTTTGCAAGCAAGATACATTAACTATGGATAACGATGATGAAGTCACGCAGTGCTCCAACACTCATGCGCCACCAATGATGTTGGTAAAGAGCTCTGGCTGATGTAGGATCTGACGCGAATTATGGATGCACGCTTTGTCAAAGCAGCCTCATGCTCAGGGCACGCAACAGCAGTCATGCATATTGAGCTTCGCATTCTAATGCAGCATCAGCTGAGGTGTAAGGGCGCCTTGTGATGTACGGGGGATGTGTTTGCAGTGCACACATGAATCTTTCTTTTTGAAACCTTGTTGGGATGTAGCCTTGTCATCCAGACTGAGCACCCGAATGCCAAGACAAGGGTGCACAACATGCTCAGGCTGCTCATGAAAGAGCCAGATTGTGCGTGAGATGGCATTCATTGATCTGGCGTGGTGGTCCAGGTCCAACCTCATCGATGGCATTGATGTGATGCACGCAGGCGCTGCCACTTTACAAGCACCATACGGTGGTGACTTGCAATTAACGGTGCTCCTTGCTATGCTGGTTTGCAGAGTTGTACATGCAGGCGACGTAGTAGCTCATCTGGCTCCGTGCTGCCTCGCATCATGGACTGGAGGATGTGCCACTCTTGAGGCAAGTGATACAGTAGAGTGATTGCGCAACTTTTCTACGGCTTACAAAACTCTTGTGAACTGCGATTTCTAAGCTGGCTCTTTTTTTTGCGAGGCCAATCTTGTAAGCTGGACTTGGACCTGACGAACCAAACACCGTAGGCAACAACGCAGTTGTAGAAACAACGCTTTGCGCTGTAGGTAGACGCGTGGTGCCCGTAGGCCACCAACACAGCGTGCCTGTCTCCGTGGTGTTGGAGACGTGCTCTCACGAGTGCCAAAGCAGGTTTGCTACCACAACAAAGCACGCACACCATGACTGTATGCGCATATGCAATGACTGAAGCGCTTGCCGTGCTTGGTGCTATCGCTATTGCTTCATTGATGCACCGCCAGGCGCTGTCGTCACCACGTAACAGACAAAATCTTGCTGCAACGAGAATCACTCGCAAAAAGCGCCATACACCACAGAGACATGCGCGCTAGTGTGCTATAGGCAGCTATAGTACCACATAGCATGCCTGCACCGTTGTGGCTCCACGGCGCGTGTGTGCCTTGCACACGCCATATGCAATCTGGGGCTAAGCTTATGTGGCCGAAAGGCCGAGTTAACCGATAAGCCGGCAAGGCTCATCGCACAATTAAAAATGATTCACGCAGATAAGAGCCATTCTGTACGGCTGTTCGCGGCCTTGAATTTTTGGCGTGATTCACGAGCCCTGCATTCCGTACGACAACAGCCGTACGACAATAGCCGTACGACAACAGCGATGTGGTTTCATTCAATGTGACCTGCGTCAGAGGTCGCTGACGACACAGCGCATGCTACGACGCCACAGCGGTGCTGCTGGCACTAGCAGCATTCCCACAGGCTACGGCACGGGCGACGACAGCAGCGCAAGCCGCTATGCCTCGCCACCGAGTGCTGGCGTGCGCACTATGTTCGGCCGCGCCGTCTGATTGGCTGAAATGTTATCGCACTTCTTTAACCACACCATGTTCCCTTCATCGAGCCTGAAAGGTCGTCGTGAAAGTCACGACCTGATCTGTGGCTTTTCATGATCGACGCCACTGTTTTTCATGATATTTCACGCCAAATTGGGACGTACAGAGTGGCTCTAAGCCGAATCGTAAGCCGAATTTCGCCTTAAGCGCAATCACTCTAGTAAAATCTGTGTGCAAAAGAAAAAACGCAGCGCACCTCATTTCACTACATGGCATATGCATACTCTCAAATTGAGCAGTCTGGCTGAAGCAGCAAGATCTGGCTCTGTGTTTTTTAGTCTGGCATGGTGATGACATTGCAACGAGTTCAGCGTGGCTTCAGGTGGCGATATTGTTTATTCGCAAGTGCTAGCCTGCCGAGGTACACCACATCGAGATGGATGAGTTGTGGAGTGTCAGTGACGTCTAGCCTTTTTCTTCACAGACATGGGCAAGTCACTCGACACCTCACCCATCGCAAAATCTGTTTGAATCCAGACGTGTGCATTTTCTGCTTGCTGGTTCCATGAAAGGCAACTTATGTTTGAAGTAGTACATTGCACGTAGTGACTGGTGCATGCACACTGACGCTTGTCCGTAGTTGGCCGTAGGTTCGTGTATGCAATGTGGTTTTGCTAAGCTGCTGCGTAGCCTGGTGACTGACATGCAGTGAATTGACCACAGCGAATAGTCTCCTTACCGCTGATCATCTTCAACTTGCATGCGCAGCAAATCTGCAAAACAAACTGCTTGGTGTTACTTCGCGGCAGATCAGACTGCTTGGTATGTTTTGATGCAATTAGCCCTGTAATACTAATTGTGTGCATTGAGTAATCTATGTGGCCACTTCACCGCTCATTGGCAATCCTGTTTACTGTCTTGGCGCCTTTGTGTCTCGATGCTGTCGCCATGCAGACATGTCCCTACCACGCTGCTCAGGAGGTGAGTTTCTTGAACTAGCATGATTACCCCTGGCTTGCCTGATGAATTTCAAAGGTCAAATTATTGATCAGGCCACTTGTTTTTTTCAAATTAAGTCCAATCAGTACACAAAGTCCAATCAGTACACATAAATAGTAAAATCTACTCTAAGCACCTTATGGTCAGCCAAAGAACACAATTGTGTACATTTAATCGCCAGAATAAGCGATGAAGGATCATGACAATGCTGCACTTTGCCTCCATATGTTCGAAACACACAACTTACTTACCACTCTCGTCGCTAGGTGCCTTCAGTGCAAAGTAGGTGCTGGAAACACATTTGTGCTGCAGTCCTTTACGCAATGCAATTGCATGGATTGCTATGCGAATGCTGTCAAGGTATTATAACTTGTGCATTCAGGAAAATGATCTGTTGCAGCCATAACAGGCCAATGGCTGCTTGGGTTGTCTGTGAAGTATACTCTGATGCCATATTTGGTCCCGCAATGCACAGGGATTCACAGGTTCCATCACCTGCAATGCATGGCCATGTTAACCAGGTCCTCAATGCGTATAGTCATCGCCTAAATCAATTGTGGCCATCGGTGTCAGGCATCAACAGTCATGCAAGTAAGGCAAGGCCTTCCCTGCCCTGTGTTGTACCAGCACATGTATGTATCTACACCCCATAGGGTAGCAGCGCATTGCAGTGCAGTGCTATCTCAGATAGCCTGCCCACCCATGGCAAGTGGTGTGTGTGACGAGCCATTGTGTTTCGTGCTTTGACAAAACTGTGCCGCCGCTGCTGCTATCGCTTTCAAATGCAGGTTTGGTATCCAAGCGCTATGGCCGTTGGCTCCAATCACATTGTTTGCGAGCCAGTGGCAGAGGATGATGTAAGTGAACAATGAATTGGATCAACAGTCGGTTTTGCCAAATGCACGTGCATGCCAGTGCTGGCGCACGTAATGACGTGTTATGACCTTACCGGTAGCATCTGATAGAAGATGGGCCGCCAGAGAGAGAGAGAGAGAGAGAGAGACAACAACATCGATTGCTGTTTCCTGCTGGTATCTTGATTTGAGGATACTACCGTATATGATGGCGATTAAGCCCCCCACATGGTTTAGGGTAGGGGATGGTGATTAAGTGAGGGTTAAAGGCCATGTCATAGGCACTAGGCAGCACATGCGTCACTCATGCCGAGTGAGATGCCCGTAGACCATGTTTCATTCGACAACAAGCTGCATTGTGTACCTAAAGTCCAGGCGCCCTCATACAGAATTAGGGTTTAGGGTGTGTTCTAATTCAAGTAACCGTTGAAGTTCAGGATCGTGCGTGTGGGTGTGTCAGTTAGAGAGAGGCATCGTGAGAGGCATCATGGCGGTGGCACTGCTACTGCTCGCGATATGCGCGGGCTTCTTGCACTGCATGTATCGCTGCTGTCCATCGCTGCAGTCATTGCAGCATGGTACCGCAGTAAGACAGCATGAACAGCCAACCGCAGGAGAACATTCATGGACACCATGGGTGACAGCGTGCACAGACCGATCAGTTCTATCGTGTTCTGTGCTACGTGCGTTGCGTGATGGAACCCCAGGTTAATGACCATGACCCAGCGCATGAGACGCATCTCGTTGTGCCGGAGACGCTAAGCCAGGGGGGTACATGGTATAATACGGGCTCCCCTACCATTATGCGACGCACTTGGCCTCAAAAGTGCTAGACGGGGGGATCTTAATCGCCGTCATATACGGTACTTGCTTGACGGCTTATCTTCGCGGCTGACGCCACTGTTGCGGCTGTTGGCATTGCAGGATTGTGACAACTTATTTGACCGCAGCATCAAGGAACATCAGTTCTACTTTGGAATACATGTCGCCAAGTACTGTGCACAGGTACGAACAGCAAGACAAACAAGACTTTGCAAATGGCCTTGACATTGCTTTGACGTTGAGGTCGGTAGTGATGTTGAAGTTGTTCATGTTCACACCTGGATCAGCGCTATACATGGTACGTCGCACGCGGGGCGGCAGCTGCCATATTGCACCATGACTGACATCAAAGGGGACTTGTTGCACAAAATGATTTCGGAACTGCAGCATGACATTCATGCCATCACATGTTGCAGCCAGAGTATGAAGATGATAGGCCATGAATGACCTCAACAATTTATGTCCTCAGCGAAGCGCTGTTGATCGCCATGCGTCTCTGCTGCATTTTGGGATAGTTACAACAACAGCCTGGTACTTATCTCGATGGTGGCTTTTTGATCAGAGTGTCAGTTCGCCGTTGAGATGTACACATGCGGGAATATTCACCCTGCAATTCATAGTCAACGCACTGTTGCCACATGCCAATTTTCTGTCACGTTTATGGCAACGGGGGCTTCTTGTAGCTTTTTGATGACACCCTCTTGTTTCCGCAATTGCGCTGTGATGTGTCTTTGGATTCCTACAGTATCATACTGCTGCTCCCTGTAACATACAAAGTAGCGGGACTCGGCAGAGCCACAGTATGAGCAGTGACACCTGGTGACCAGAGCACCACTTTTGCTCTATAGCCATCAGCGTCAGCTATGGCAGCAGCAGGTATCGACATAGCTCATGATTGCACATCAAACGGCTGGTCTTGAATGAGAAAAAGCGACTTTTTGGGGTCGGCCAGATGATACCGACCTGACCTCTCTGCCAAAGACTTTGGGGGCAAACTACCTCTTCGAAACTTGTATGACTGTTGCAGCCTGGCTGACTGGCATATCATCGATAGTTACTGTCTCTCCTCTCTCGGCTTTCCATCGCCAATGCATGGCTTTACACTTCCTTACTTTTCATCTGTGATCTACCTCCGAATCGCAGGTGCCAACAGAAAGTGTTTCAGCGTCTCTGGCGGCAGACGTTGCGGCAAATGAGGCCCTGGTGCAACTTCAGGACGCGGGAGTATTGGACCGTGCAGGCGCATCCTGAAACGCACAAAAGTGCAATTGACCGAGAGTCTTCGGAAAAGCCACCTGCACATAAAATGCGTGACAAGCGGTGATGACTGGACAGACCAGGCAGGCAGTCCTCATGATGTTGATGATACATACAAAAACTGTGTACACCAGACTCTGCTGAATAGAATGTGTTGAATCAGTGTTCAAAGCCATTAAACGTCATGCCTGTGTGCTTACTGGTTCTTGTATCGCACCATTCGAATCTGACATCAAGTGCCCAACACAAAGTTTTTTTTTGTTCAAGGCAGAATGGTGCATATAGAGCATCCCACCAGACACACAAAACACACTCGAGAAACAGAGTCATTTGTGGTCAAGTAATTTGGCATTGTTTGTGTGGAGAACGAAAAAGGGGGATGGTGTTTTCCCCGCCGCCCCTGGGAGCAGACTACAGGGCTTAGCCCGTTGCATAATCCCACGAAGACCTCCCCCTCTCTCTCCACCCCACTTCCCTCACCTACTCTTGACCCAAATAGGCTTGGACAGTGGATAATTTTGATTGTACTGGTGTTGACGCTGTATGCCTTGCGTTGCCGTGCTTGGCCGTAGAAAGTAGAGTGTAATAACAAATTATTGATAACAACGCGTTGTTTTCGTTAGTTCTAGTTGTTCGTCATATAATGAACAACTAACGAGAGCGCTCGGCGTGCATTCGTTGTGTCACATTTTTTGTGTAAATGCTCTGCAGCTCGATTACACGAGCTCTGCTGCACTGTGTGACGACGATGGCGGCATGCATGAGATGCGCTGATGTGCCGAGCAGCGTATCGCCACCGCTGCTGACCCTTTCACGAGTTCTACGCTTGCACAGGGCTGGCCAAACAACACGGGGGCACAAAAGCTGAGTGGTTGCTTGCACGGGGGCACACGCGCAGCGCTGGCTTGCAAACTCAAGTGCTTGCTCTCATACCAGTCGACCGCCCACTCTGAGCCCCTCGGCTTGACAAAAGCTCTGGTGCCGCAAAGTTCAAGTTTTGGTTGAAGTTTAACATGAAGTTCTTTTTGAAGACTGTGAATTGTGTTTACAAGAGAGGCTCCTTGATATGATTCATCCAAAGCTCAGCATTGTGGCAACTGCTTTAGAGCTGTAGCAACTCGTAACAGGGCCACTGAAATGCTTGCAAGTTCGAGCGGGAAAATAAGCTCCTCTCAAACGCTACCTCATCCCAGGATGGTAGGCATTACTGGTAGAATACAGCAGCAACGATAAAATAACGAATTTTTAGTGAACAACGAATAACCAACTAATAACTAGCGAATGGTCCAGCAACAATACCGAATAACTAACTAGAAGTATAGCAATAGTTGTCACACGCTAGTAGAAAGCATGAGGGTGCACCGAGAACCTCTGAGTCATTCCTGCGGACCCTCCTTAAACAGGTGGCCCCATTCTTGGGTCCAAAAAACTGCATTTATCTCTCGCTGCGCTGCCAAAAAACGCATCTTGTTTTGTACAAGGCAGAATGGTGCAAATAGAGCATCCCAACAGACACACAAAACTTACTGGAGAAACAGAGTCATTTGTGGTCAAGATGGATTGGCATTGTTTGTGGGGAGAAGGAAAAAGGGGAATGGTGTTTCCCCCGCCGCCCCTGGGAGCAGACTACAGGGCTTAGCCCGTTGCATAATCCATTTTTCTGCTCCTAGTGGACGGCCGTCCTCCACATGCCTCCATACTAGTAGGGTACACACCGTGACCTTGCCTCCTAACCTGCAACGGCTCCTACCTATCGTACGGAAACCAGATTGCCAAACCTGTACCCAAGCAGCGCACCCTGCAGGCTGACCTCAACCTGCCTGAAAGCTGATTTCACATCCATTTTTGAAATCAACACACGCTTGTTGGGATATGCCTGACACAGCTGCCAAATGCGTCTCGGTATTGCTGCAAATACCTGTCCACAGTTCACCTCCGACACAGCTGCGAAAGTCGTGCTATTGACGCTCTCGCCTGACACTCCTGCAGCCGACAGATTGTGAATGACTCGATCATCCTTGCCCGCGACTAACATGGGGCTCAAGCGCAGTCTTTCACCCAACCTGTTTGCTGCCTCTGCATAATGGAATACATACCACTGCACGTCCCCATCTCACATCCTCTGCCACCTTTTTGGCAGCCACTTCAAGCTGCTTGTCATTCAAAGGGTACTTACCTGTGGCAAACGCCTCTGCCAGGGGGATGCCACCAAGCACATGGTGATCAACAGGTGCGCCATGCATAGCAACATTAAGCAAAAATTGCAGGTGGGGATAGCTGTATACCTCTGCCAAAGTGACCTTTTATTCTTGCCCAGTTCATGTGCGCCCCCGTGGCAACCCCCCCCCCCATTGGCTGCGTGACTGCTTGCAAATCTCCCCGTTTCTTGCGCAACAGCGCACTCCCTCTGGATGCCTCCGCTGCCTCCTGCAATCCTGGCACAATATGCCTGCTGGGCACCACGTGCGATCTAAGGCGTTTCCAAGCCATGCCCTGTCCTACACCTGCAGTGAAATGACCTGCAGACCCTGACGCATCAGTTGCATGCCATCGAGGGGCGCAGCCGGTGAGGACGGTGCGCACCGCCACATGCCTGTCAACAGCGGCACCAGCATCAGCATGCACGTGCATAACGATATTAGAACCTGCTGCAGGTCCTACTGCCAATATGTGCATGCAGCCGTCTGTGCCCATGAGCGCATCACCGTCAGATTGCATCTGCCTTTTTGTGTGCTTCGCTTGAATGCCATACCGCATGCATCCTCCTTAAATGTTTGTGCTTCGCTTGAATGCCACATTGCCATCCGCATCTGTGCTTCGCTTGAAATTCAATGCCACATTGCGCAAATCATCCTGCAAGTGCCTCCTGTTCACCTCCTCCATGCTACCTTCACATTCACCATAATCGTCATGCCATCGGCCCTCCTGCAAGCTCATGCGGTAGCCCTCTGTCATGGCAGCGCCATCGCTTGTATGCAAGCCTCCATCCTCCTCCATCAAGATGACCCTACCACCAACATGTTCATGCCCCCATTCTTTGTCACACTGAGCCTGAGAATCGTGCATGATGATCGGCCGAGCCGCTGGCAACGCTGTTGCCATGCCCCTACTTGTACCATGCATTCCACTATCAGGCAGGCATGGCTGACGCTCACCTGCTAACGACCCCAAAGGTCCGCAGTCCCTGGGGCCCGCACCCTATAGTGCTGGAACCTGCACTGCTGCCCTGCCGCCGCCTTGCGGCACGGCTCCGCCGACGGGTTCACCCTGCGCCACCGTCCAGGTGTGGTACGCATGCCAAACGCAATGCGTCCGGGCGCACTGGAAACCCGGCGGGAAAGGTGACCCGTCCGGGAAGCCCGCCATCATTGCCCCCTGGGCGCCGCCCCCGCCGCCATAGCCCATGGGCCGTCCCCCGTGCGTGTTATTGCCCGCCCATGCGCCCGCGCCGCCGCCGCCACCGCCCGCCTGCGCCTGCGCCTGGCCGGCAACTGCGCCTCCGCCACGACCCCCGCCGCGGCCACCGCCCCCGCCGCGCCCAGGTCCCTGCATTCCGCCTCTGCCCTGCGCGTACTGCATGCGGCCGCCGCCGCCGCCAGCAAAGGGGCTGTGCGCGCCCCCCTGCTGCGCTACAAATGTGCTCGGCTGCATCGAAAGCGGTGCCGCGTACGCCGCGGCGACTGGCCGCCTGGGAAGCGCATGCGCTTGGAGTTTGCGGCCTGCGCCCCAGCGCTTGCCGCTGTTGCCGCCGCCGCCGCCGTGCCCCGCCCTGCGTTGATCTGCCGCGGCACTGGCAGTCTGCAGCAGCATGTGCGCCGGGTTGTTTTCTCAGACTGTCAGCATCGCCAGCGTGGCCGTCAGGTTGAGCTGCGGCACTTCGATGCCGTGCGCCTAGAGCAGCGCCGGCTCCGCCATGCGCGTGGCGTCCACTAGCAACAATTTGCGGAATACCCGAGTCAGGCGGTCGGTGATTAGGCTCACGTCCCGGTGCAACAGGCCGAAATCCGGCCTCATTAATGCATTGTGAAGCGATTGGCTGCCGCTGCCGCCGTGACCTTCGGCAAATTAAGCAGCTCCGCATCCGGCCAGCACCGCTGGTAATTGTGGACATGCAGTCGGACTGGCCGCCTCATTCAGCTGCCGCAGCACCGCAATGTACCCCGCAGCCGGCTGCTGGTGCCCCAAAATGGCCGTGGCCGCCTGCGCCAGCAGCCCAAGCCCCCGAAAGCACCCGCCCAGCGTGCCAGTGGGCTCCGCCGCCGCGCTTGCTGAGCGACCCGTCGCCTGAGTGGAGCCCCTCCACGCTGCCCCGGTGTCACTGGCGGGCTTGTACGCCTCAGGAGTCCACCTGGCCACCACAAAGTTGGACGCCAGGGACTCTGTCCACGTATCCCCCTCCAGCGCCGGCAGCCTGCCCTTCTGTAGCAGGGCCGGCGTGCCCCAGGTCTGCCGCTCCAGCAAGAACCAGCCGCCGAGGAGGAAGAGGGTCTTGGTGGCTGTAGCAGACCACCATCATCATGTTCCGCGCGACTTCCGCTCGTGCCTCCGCCGCAGCGGTGGCAGCTGCCTGCCCTCCTGGCCAGCCTTGTTGCCGCTGCAGTGCAGCGGCAACCGCCTGCTGCACGCCCGGCATCTGTAGGAAGATGCCAAGCTGTGCATTCGACTCCGGCCCCAGCTGGGCCTGTCTATTGGCCAAAGCGGCCAGCCAGCCCCACACACCCACGGCATTGTGCCTGGCGCCGAGGCGGCCGCTGCGGTGGCGACCGTACCTGGCCCTCAAGCCGCTGCCGCGGCTGCCTCTTCCACGCCCGCTAAAACACAAACTAGCGCGGAAGAAAGCAGCTGCAGCGGCGGGCAGGAGGACGACGACGACGACTGGGAGGCCTATGCTGACGAGATCTGCAGGAAGGTAGTGCCCCGCCGCCGGCGCGGTCACTTCACGCACGGACTACAAGCCGGCCTTTCAAATGTTCTTCGACGTCAATACGAGGACTGCCTGGTGGAGGACCTAGAGGCTGCCTCGGCTGGTGCCGTGGGCAAGCCGACGCAGGCTACACTTATTGGTGACTCGCGTGACACCAGCCGCCGCCGCCAACAGGCTAGCGCGCGGGTGCTGGCGCAGCTGCGCAGCCAGCGTGCGTCCGGGGCAATGGCGTGGATGAGCGTGCCACCCGCTGCCAATGACCGCCCGGGTGCGGCGCCCATGTCCAGTATGGCAGCAGCCACGATGATTTTGGTTGCGATCTTTATAGACGGGTGGGGCATACAGGGCGAGGTGTGCCCATGGCGGTGCAGTGACGTGAGCCCCACCTCCACGCATGCGATCAGCTGCCCCAGCCAGCACATACGGGGGCACAACGCGACACACACTGCCCAAAAGCGGTGCCTACAGCGCATCTTGAGACAGCACCATGTCTCTATTGTCCGCAATGAGGACGCTAGCGTCTTCAAGGTACCGGGGTATCGGGCGGACACAGTCATTGACCCAGGGTGTCTGCACTTTAGCAGTGCATACCGTAACAAGGGAATAGTGCTAGACACAAGTGTGCGCGCGCCCACAGCGAGCTCGTACCTGACAGGCAAAACAAATGCCTCGAACACGGACGGCTATGCTGCTGGGGTGGGGGAGGACGCGAAGGTCAAGCACCACACCGGCACCTTGACGTCATCTTGGGCTTTTGTGCCATTCGTGCAGGAGTCGTACGGACGGCTGGGCAAGCAGACAAGCCTTTTTGTTAAGGAGTTGGCAATGCACTCAGCACTGTGCTCAGGGGGGGGGAAGGCAGATGTGTTACGCAAGGCCGGGTTAGCTAAGCGTCAGATCCACATTGAGCTGAGCATATCGCTGGCGCGGGAGTTGGCGGAGCGCATCATGGCATACACACGTGGAGCGCGAATGCTGGGCTGTGTTTCGGCGCCGGTATCCAAACTCCTAGGGCACAGCGCAGACTAGGCTGCTGCGTTGACGCAAGCTTTTCGATTGCATAGGCAACCCGGCCTCCCTTGGGCCCTTATAAATACAAGTCCATACGTACTGGTGTTGAAGCTGTGTGCTTTAGGTTGCCGTGCTTGACCGTAAAAAGTATGAGAATGCACTCAGAACCTCATTCCTGCGGTAGACCCTCCTAAAACACCGGTGGCCCCATTCTTGAGTCCAAAAAACTGCGTTTATCTCTCGCTGCGCTGCCGAAACACGCATCCCTTGTGTTCTACATCATCCCCCCCAACCCCCCCCCCCCCCCCCCCCGCCAGCATGAGCAAGCAGATGGATACATCTTCACTCATGGGATGCAAAATACAGCGAGTACCCATGCATAGGCGACTCGTGACCCAAAGAGTTGTAATGCAGCTATGAGTACATACCTGCAGCCCCCTGCAGGGTGTGAAATAGATCTCAGCGACACAGGCATTTCTCAGACTCTGTCTGCTCCAGCAACTCTCCCGCAGGGCTTTGGTGACAACGTGAGCTGCTGCGGATCCAGGCAAACCGACAGTGTACACTGTGGCAGTAACGACGTCATGCTGCAGTAGTGAACTGGTGCCAATGTCGCTACAGTCTCAGCTGCAGTTGTTGCTGTACCCAACAACAACACGATGTCCTTGCATTACAAGAACATCACAGGCTGCACCCCCCATCAAGCACGAGAGCTATAAACCACACCGGCTATGGCACATTGCGACGTCTCGACCCCAACTGCAATCTGCAGCTGCTCATGAGCTTGTCCAGAACAGCACACAGCCTTGATGACTTGTGGCAGTTCTGCAGCCACAGTCACTGTGTTGGGCTCATCATGAGGGCATGCCGACACCTTTACCCACTTAAAAAGTGTTAAGTCAAAGGACAGCAGGAGCCCTTGCCAGTGCAGACGCCTCAACCCCCCAGTCTTCTGCCGGGAATCTCATTGACGTCCATTAGTACTCAACTTCTTGGTAACCTAAATCACCTCAAGATAACATTTTGCAGCCTCAGTGATGTTCCGCATGACCTGAAATCTGGCGGCACAGTTCCTGATAGCTGCGGTAAAGCATTCAATAAATTGTGCTGCTGCCCAGCCGCTTGCAGGCACAGTGTAGTGTCGTAAGGGGCCTGAAGACTGCTGTCCCAAGATAGTGCAACCCTAGCCATGTCGTCTGCTGCTTCTACTGGAGGCCTCGCTGCAAAATCCCAAGACTGCCTCACGCCATCATGGAATCCATCCGCCTGATCAGCTTTGTACCACGAGTACTCCTCGTCACCGCCCTCCCCGTCATCGTAGGAACCCGCCCCCTCCCATCACCGCCCTCATCGCCGTCACCACCATCCTCGCCATCCTGTGGCCTTGGGGGCCCAAGAAGTGTGCTGTCAAGTCATGACAGCGATCCAAGCAAAAGCCGCGCTTGCTGAGCGACCCGTCGCCTGAGTGGAGCCCCTCCACGCTGCCCCGGTGTCGCTGGCGGGCTTGTACGCCTCAGGAGTCCACCTGGCCTCCACAAAGTGGCTGAACAAGAAGAAAGTCTTCAATCCATGATGTTGGGTATTCAGTGCTTATAACCAGATAATATGCATGCAGCATTGCTCAGCACGGCCTGCTGAGCATCCACTCCAGATCAATCTCAACCTCGATAGTGTGTTAAACATTGCACAACCTCAACTTCAACGCGTGTCAAACTTCAACTCCAACCTGAAGTGTAACTTCAACTGTTGCAACAGTGCTCAACATGCATTTTTACACACTTCAGCCTACCGCTGCCACATACCTCCCTGCATGGTGCTCTCTGCATCCATGCACAACCTGCAGCGGTACAAGCAAGCGCATGTGCTGTGCCATCACTGGATGTCCTCACATCACGTGCAATCCGTACACCTAGTACCATGCAGCAAAACAGAAGCAGAAAACGCATACAGCACGATGGACGGTGCCAATGCACTGCGCTCGCGCAAACGCACAAACAACACACTCCCCCCACATCTCAGGCTGTTGTGGACCTGTTGTGTATACACGTGTAGTCCGCTTCATCATGCGAAAGGTCGCGTCCGGCCTCTTGGTACCCTGAACCCCGGCCCTACTCTACTAGTAGGCGCTGAGCAACCAGCAGCCACAGAAACCAGGCGTTGACTGTGTGATGATGACCTCCTCCTGCACTCGGCCGCGTGGAACGGGTGTGTGGCCAGACATTGCTAAGCTACACCATGTGCCCTCTTGCACATTTGAAAACCCGCTTGATGCTCACATCAACTACCGTAACGGGTAAGCAGTCAGAGAATCTACGCGTAACTCCGTATCGTGTAACGACAACTTCCTCCGCCAGACGCCGGGTCGCCTGCACAACCTTGAGCCCTGACATCCGATTGCCCCCACCACCGAGCCAGATAGCCGGTGAAAACAACAGTATGCTCCTGCTACCCGCGAATATAGTTGGAAACGGCCCAATAAGCTACCCGCGAATATAGTTGGAAACGGCCCAATAATATGGACCCCCCCCATAACAGAGACGGGCTCCTCGTTTCGCAACGTCAGACCCAAGACCACGTTCCGGCATACTGCCTTGTTGCCATATGACACGGTTACAAGATTTGGCCTCGCTGCGGAACAGTCCAGAGGACTAAGCTGTTCCCCACAGTCTGGCTATATGATGTCTGAGGTCTGTCCGTTTAGCGACACCAGTTAGTGAGTCTGTTTCATGAGTTTGGCTGAGCACTGCTGTGGCAGCAGCCGATGTCCACCCCTCCCCCCCCACGCTCGAAAGCGAAAAGAGCGTGCCAACACAGCAGCCAGATGGGAGGGCGGGTGGGAGCTAGCGGTTTTCCCACTCCGGTCACCAAATGTGGCCTTGGGCCCAAGAAGCGTGCTGTCAAGTCATGACAGCTATTCAAGCAAAGCTCCGTGGCTGAAAAAGAAGAAAGTCTTCAATCCGTTGTTCAGTGCTTATTACCCAGATGACATGCATGCAGCATTGCTCAGCGCGGCCCGCTGAGCATCCACTCCAGATCAATCTCAACCTCAACGGGAGTGTGTTGAACATTGCACAACCTCAACTTCAACGCGTGTCAAACTTCAACTCCAACCTGAAGTGTAACTGTAACTGTTGCAACAGTGCTCAACAACATTTTTACACACTTCTGCCTACCGCTGCCACATACCTCCCTGCATGGTGCTCTCTGCATGCATGCACAACCTGCAGCGGTACAAGCAAGCGCATGTGCTGTGATATCACTGGATGTCCTCACATCACGTGCAATCCGTACACCTAGTACCATACGCTTGTAAAACTTCAACTTCAACTTCAACTTGAATTGCAACTTCAACTGTTGCCTCAGTGCTCAACATGCATTTATGCCCACTTCAGCCTACCGCTGCCACAATTTTCCTCTTCGCTGTCCTCCTCTTCTTCGGTGTCCTCCAAAAACAAACGTGTCACTTTCAATGTGACACACAACAGAAAACATCCTGCGCTAATTCACCAGTGCTTGATCTACGATTGGTTCCCTACACATCCAGGATTAATCTTGAAATAAAACTATTTTTTATGCATCGCATTGTACCACCAAAAGAACATATTTCAAGTACTTCGAAGTACTTCCACGATGGTGAACGAACGATTCCGACTTTCAATGAGGAGCCTTCGTCAGCTTCGGGTAAAAAACGTATGTAAGGTTGGTTCATTGATGCGGACAGCAAGCCATGCCTGTGATGCCGCCGTCCTCCATAAACCTCTTGTACGGACAATCAAACAGTCACTTGTCGTACGCGTAATACCTTTTCAAGATCACATGTACTGCAGTGGAAGAATCGCGCACCTACTAGCATGCTGACAGTTCACTGTGGCTGCCATCACCTTTCTGCGCTGTAATGCCTTGCATTCACTGTATCAGCAGCAGCAGTGTTTGTAACGGTGGCACACAACATACAGGCATTACTCTCGTAAAGCCACCAAACACAGCACGTCATGCAGCCATGCAGCAGGCGTGTGAGAGTCACACAAGCATCTTAAACACGATGCACAAGCACATGTATATAAGTAAACGTCCAACTTGAATGAAACTGACAGCCACTCCAGGACCTGCTCTTGAGCGCAGCAACAGATGCATGTACAGCTGATCCATGGGTCTGGCCCAGTACCAGCACAATGGATCACGGTGTTCAGACACACCAAATGCCATACTTGCATGATAAGTTGGCAAGGAATGGAAGGGCGACGTCGTCTGTGGCGGACACTTCCTTGCTCTTGAGCGACATGATGTATGACCGAACATGATCACTGACAGCCTGGTGTGTTGAGACAAGGCGCTCAACCATCAAGCCAATCGTGTGCATGTCTGACATGCGCGAGAAGATCTGGCTGTCGCCGCGCGTGTCGAGCGTGCGCTCGTCCCATCCAGTCAAGCTGAAGGTCTCTGGGACAGCCTGGTCAGCCAAGGCTGCCAGCTCCAGATCGATGACCATGTGTGTCCCAGGACGAAGAGCGACCACGTTGGCCTCGCGAAAGTCGCGGTGCACAATGCCGGCGGCGTGCAGCACCTGCGCTGCTCTGCAGCATGCAAGGGCTGTGGCACGAACGTCCTCGATGCTCTGCAAGGGCTCGAAATGTACAGCGACGTGCAGCACACAGTTAGTTCTCGATTAACGCACCGGGAGCACCTGAGAGACATCAGTATTGTAGAAACGCGAGGGCCATCGTATGCTCTGCCATCATACACGCAGGCACACAAACCTGTACGTCCACCAAGTACCTTAGAACTGGCGCCTAGCATGGGCTAAACTGCAGAGAGAGCTGTATCGCATTGATGACAGGATGACCAAACATCAAAGATAGCACAAGCCGGTCGTGTCTGCCACACGTTTGACCGATCAACAGGTATGGTGCCTGCTTAAGGCAGCTCCACCACCATCTCTACACTCACCAGAGCACCGGCAGACCTGTAGCCAAGCGGCCCAGCGCGTACTGTGTAGGTCTTGCCGCGCACATCGGGCAGCTCGTCTGACGTGATGAGGAATTCACCAGCAGTGCGGGCAGCGCGGTATGCTACTGTGATGGCGTCCAGCGAGGTGCAGTGCTCAGCAGCAAATGTTGGGAAGTTGTATATGATCTTGTTCACGCCCGTGGTGTCGAGCCTGATCGTGGTGCCATTGGGTCGCCTGATGGTCCGGTAGAGCGGGAGTCGCTCCGACATGCGAGGCACGCAGCGTCCCATCAGGTGCAAGACGCGGTACACCTGGGCAATGATACGGATAATCTCCGCGCGACCATCCACAGACGCAAGTGTGAGTTGCGGCCCAACATCATGTATCTGTGGTGCGAATAAGAGCGAATGGGTGCGGGAGATGGGCTGAAGTAAGCACGACATGAATGGGACGACGACCGGTCAACTTGCTTCGGTGGGACCACTATGAAAACGAAAAATGTGCTAGTCTTTCCCTAATGTTGTCGAGGGGCATCAGGTTCCATGCATGATTTTCGAGGCCCGAAAATGGAAGCCCCCCCGTCAAACCACTGCCTGCCATTGAGGTGCGCCTGCTTCACGCTAACACAAGCAGGTCAAACGTTTGATTACCCGCAAGTCGCGGCCATGCCCATGCTTGCCGACCACGTAGAACTGGATGATGGGGCCCGCTGCCGCGTAAGCAAGAATGAACCACAGATTGCCGTAGTGGTGAGTGTTGATTATCTTGACTTTCTTGGCGATGTGGCCGATGGCACCTGCCAGGTTCTCTGCTGTCTTATGCTCTCCGATGATAACTGTGCAGTGTTGATGGTTATGATCAGGTCTGGCGGCATCGCTTTGTCAAGCTTGTTGATGATACGCCGCCCTCAGCCGCATCGTACCCAAGCTCGCAGACCATTCGAACCGGAGAGAATGCCGCCAACTGTTTGAATACAGTCTTGAAGTAATGGCCCACCGTGGAAGAGGTCATCATCTCGTTCTCTGTGAGCCTGACCGCCTGTGAGTGTTAGGTGCACCAGGTACGTCAGAGGCTGCAACACGGTGAAGTGTGGCATGAATGAAATTTCAGAATTTATTGTATCAATTAGCAACCGTTTTAGCAGCACTGCACACTGTCCAAAAAGCAGCCACTTCTTTTGAAACACACTGCTATCCTTGATAGCCACGATGCTCTTATAAATTCAGCACTGAAAGTTCAGAGCAAGTTGCAGCAACATGAATGATCTTGCACTGTGTGAGTACCTAAGGTATCACAAGATCATGAAATTTATATCAAATCACTGCTCGCTTCTCTGTGTTCACCTGTGCTTCTCAGCATGATAATAAACCACACTTGCATTACACCATGTTGAGGTTCGTGTGGTACACATACCTCGCCTGATCCGTCCAGCAGCCCTGTCAACTTCGGATACCTCTCGGTAGCTGGTGCAAAGCGCCTCTCCGCTTCCTCCCGCCCGAACGTTGCCACCATATCAGTGAAAGCTGACTGGGTCACAGGGATGCGCACACCCACCAGGTCCAGCAGCAGACGTGTAAGCGCATCGAAGTTGCCAATGGCTGGGAGGGCGCCAACATCAAGCTCAGAGCTGATGAGCAATGAACACCAGCCACCAGGGGGGACAGGGAGCTGGAAGCCTGAGGCAGGGTGTCATGGCAGCAATCGTGCAGAAAGAAACGCACATCAGCATGTATGTCATGGAGAAATGGGAGATGCACAAGCACGAAAAAGCTTGAGTACGTGGTACACATGGGATGGACAGCGTGCGACAGAGGAGTAGCCTATGAACAGCCTCAACAAGCATGCTACTCAGTTGTGGCATGCACCAACGAAGCATGGCCCAAAATGCAGATATACTGTGCACATATTAAAACTAACCCTAACCCTAGCCAATGCTCGTAACGCCCGGCGCGCAGAAATCCAAGTTTACATGCAGTACTACTGCATGCAACCGCGCTCATATGCCGGCAACTAGCAGCACACGGACTGGACCTATGACGACGCCATCCAATGGAGAGGTACTAGTGTGACACCAACCTGTGCAACCTCCACCGGTACCACAACAGCGTACATGCAATGAGAGACTAACCTGTTTACCTCAACCCTTCCTTAGCGGGGATACTCACTTGCGGGCGCAGCCGCGCCAGCGCCAGCACCAAGACCTCCGGACACAGCTGCGGGTAGGAACATCAAAGCAGTACATGCATGTGAGCCACCGTATGCATGATATGGGCATGCATGCTGCTGTAAATCGTTTTTAACCCTATGTCGTCGGTGACAAACCTAACCCTAAGCCAGCGAAGCAGCCTCAGACAGTGACAAACGGCTGGTCCTTCATCATGCCACCTACTCCTAGCCTAGAGACTCTGAGAGCATGCCGCGTAGCAATACTTAATGCAGGGCAGCCATTATGTGAGGTAGCACTTTGCTGCACCAGCGAGCCTGAAGCTATCAGCGATATCTGCGGGCAAGCTCAAGACTAAATGCAATTCATACAACACCCATGTCATCTCACCAGCGCCAGGTGCTGCAGCCGCCATGAGCAAAGACAGGAAAAATGCGCACAAAAAGCGAAGGCAGACAGGGCACACCGACACAATGCCAGGGAAGGTGTGAGCTACAATTGAGTTGTGGTGATGCGAGGTCCGTCATCATGCCATGTGGGCGGGGATGGTGCGTGCCGGCAGGGGAGAGGGTGACAGGTGGTTTGACCACATCAGCGCAAGCATGTGAAGCATGTGCGTGTCAGAGACGAACTTGTTTGGCGGCGTTGTGCAAAAAGTGGCAAATGGCCAACCAGCTGTCGGCATGAAGAACACCAGCAAACGTGGTGGCTACCGCAGATCACAATGTAAGAGATCCTAACGCGATGTGCACAAGCGCTGGTGCAGGTACCCCATTGATAGTGGAAAAGCCATCTTACCTGCAGCCGCGCCACCACCACCTCCCGCGCCACCGCCAGCGCCACCTTGCTCAGCCCCTGCGAGCCAGGAAAGGTACTGAGGCACAACAGGCAGGGCATGGCATCAGCTGCGTGCTGACGAGGTGGCACGAGCGAGTTGCCAACTGCCCGCAGTCAGCCGCGACAAGGAATAGGCAAACTCTATCATGCTAAGCCCGCATTGGCGATGCCCACGGTACTGCAGAGAAGGGAAAAGAGCTGGCATTTGAACAACGTGTCACATTCCTTGTGACCTTCCATGGCAACAGACATTATGTTATCATCCAAATTACAGCACAGATGAGCATTCATGCTAGATAAAGATTATGTAATTTATAGTCGCAGCAAGACATCGCAGATGCTGCAACAATGGTGCGCACCGAGTGGGAAGGAAGACGGGATGACATGTGACCACACATGCAAGGTACACAGAGCAGCAGTTGCAGCAGGCAGGGCAGTTGCGCATCAGCAACAAAGCGGAAGAGCGGGGCACCTGATCAGCCACGTTGTGCAAAAATTAGCAAGAGCAGCCAACCAGTTGCTGGCATGAAGAGCACCAGCAAGCGTGGTGGCTACAACAGATCACAGTTCAATGGCTCCTGACGCATTGAGCATATGAACAAATGCGCCACCCCATCGGTGAATGATAAAGCCAGCAGCAGGGCAGCCGGCTTTGAGCCACCTGCATGTTTGAGGTGTTGCCTTGTGCAAGGAGCGCACCTACAGACTTTAATGCTGCAGCATAGCATGAGCAGCTGCAGGACTGCACTGAGTCAGGGGCATGTGCGCAAACGGGGACAACACCCTGATACTCTTGGACAGAGCAACACGGACCATGATGAATTGACGATGAGTAGGACAAGTGCAATTGTTGCTGCTCATACATTTTGAAGTACATGCATACTAACTACTGCGGATTGCAGGTTGAGTGGCGGCTGAGAACAAGAACGATGTACGCGAACACACGCAAACAGCCTCGCGAACAAGTGCGAACAGCTACGCGAACAAGCGCGAACAGCACAGAACAGGCTGAAATTTCATCAAAAACAGGCCAGAACAGGCCTTTCAACTCCAAAGGTCTCAAAATGTTGCTGCGACCTGCTAGAAAACCTCTTCGGGAAAGGCCGGCGTTCGAAAGGCCTTTTCAGGCTGAAAAACTTGTTCTGGTCTATGTTCGCGCTTGTTCTGAGCTGTTCGCGCTTGTTCGCGTAGCTGTTCGCACTTGTTCGCGAGACTGTTCGCGTGTGTTCGCGTACATCGTTCTTGTTCTAAGCCGCCACTCAACCTGCAAATAGCAGTATGTTGATGACACTTGACAAGAACTGCAGACGTATCATTAGCCGCTTTTTCATATCATACCTGTTCAGATGAGCGTTGACGGTGCCACGCAGGCATGCGCGGTCGACGGGTAGGGAAAGTTGATGGGTAAGCACGCAAATGCAAGGGAACATGACATGGAAGCGCAAGCAAGCATAACATTCAAAAATGTCACCGACCAAGTGAAAGAGCAAGGCAGTGACCCTTCCTGTTTTGCAGGATCTGGTCTTCATGTTAACCATGTCAGAGCTAAGCACATGAATGACTATGTTCCACTGCAGGCATGAGCAAAGAGCTGCACCGAAGCTACTGGAGCACAAATAGCAGGGCAACTTACATGGTCGCATTTTGCATGAACTGGGAGAGCCCCTCAGCTGTTGGCATAACACATATATGCTGAAACAATCACAACACATCGAATCACGCCGCAAGCGGTCAGCACACTATATTACATACAACAAGTGCGCTAACTATATGTGAGGGGGATGATTCATGTAGGAGTGATATGCATGGTCTTGGAACAGCCTGAGACGGTAAGAAGCACAACAACAAATATACTGGATGAAAGTCACACAGAATGTCATGCATAAATTACCTGATGTTGGTGACCCTAGCCAGCCTATGTAGACACCCCAGGGTGTGGGTGGGAGGATGCTCTCAGTCTTGCTTTCCAGCCAACCAGACAAGTGAATCTGAGTGACTGGAAGATCCTAGGGCTAGGGTTTGACAATGCCCTAGAATACCCCCAAGTTGTGACATCATAAAGCACCCCCTGGTACTCAGAAATCCCTGGTGGAATGCACCCTTGCTAACCAAGGTGCATACCCAAAACTGTAACAACCCCCCTACCAAGACACAACTCCGCCCCTGGAGTTACTCAAGGTCTTTACATGGGAAGGAAGAAACAGACCAGATCAATGTTCTGAGCCCAGCCAACACCCCTGGTGCCAAAACCAACACTAACTATGACTGCTACCGAAGGATGGGCCGTGCTGGACCCGCTGCCGAGCACCGTCTGCTATAACAGCCCTCGCTACCTGCGCCTGCATCCCGCGCAGCATAGCGAACCCCTACCGCCATACGACGCACCGCACTGCTTACTCCGCGTCCTCATCGGAGCCGTCTTGCTCCACCGGCCCCACCTCACTCGTGGCCGCCGCAAGCTCGCCGTGTACAGCTTGTTTGAAGACGAGGATGTTCCAAGCTGAATTCTTGGTTGCTGTAAGTTGAGGTTGCGACTCGCCAACACCCGCTGTGTAGTAGCCAGGCCGCAAAACCACCGTGCGCGGCCGTGACTCTCTATTGAACAGCACCTCAAACGTGTTCTTGCTCCGTCGTGGCATATACTTGACCAGCTTTTGCCGCGCGACCAACCAGTCGACTCTGAGTGATATCTGACCACCTCGCCTTCGTGGTTGGAGTCTGATGGAATCACCGGGCTAGTGACGAGCGTCAATGCGGGCCTGTCGTCCGTCACGCCACTGCGCTGCGCGTGCTGCTTGACGGCCTCCGCAAGCGCAATTGCTCTGCGCACCTCCGTCTGGTGCATGTCCTCCCAGATGCCGTCGTCGTAATTCGCGCGCCAGTACGGCCTGAGGTAGCCGTCGATACGCCCCCCAAACGTAGGTGAGCGGCGCGTCACGTGGCTTGTGCTCACGCACCAGCGCAGTGCCTCGAGGAAGCTTAGACAGCGCTGCATCGCGATCTAGCTGCGCGCCTGCCCGTGCTTCCAACCGCTGCGCATGCTGAAACTGCTCGCCCTGCGGGCGCAGCTCGTATAGCGCGTGGAACGTGTCTAGCGTCCATGGTGCCACTAACTTCAACATGGCATCCTCGCTCACCCAGCCGCTGAGCTGTCCGTCGCGCTGACGCCACCTATACTCCCAGATGCTATCAGGGCCCACCTTCCTGTCGTGGATCTGGTGAAACGGCTTTACCGTATTCACCCGTGGATAGCCCCCCCCGCGATAACGTTCCTAGCTTCCGGGAGCAAGCGGTTATTACCGCGGGGGGGGCTATTCGACCCCCTTGCGCTATTTGCTAGCATTTTCGCCGGAGCACCGGCATAACTAACGCGGGGGGGGGCTAAACTAGAACACAGCGTGCGGCATGGCGAGCACGCCACCTGCTGCCGCAGGCAGCAAGCGCAAGCACGGCTACGCTAGCGACAGCTCGTGGGACCACTTTTTGGCGCACCACGATGACGACTTTACGCCTCCAGCGAAGGGCAAAGGGCGTGCTCCCAAACTCAAGCTGGAGTCGCCTGCGTTCAAGCTCAAGCCGGCGAACATAGGAGGTGGCACCGTTCGTAAACGCTACGCCATCAAAGATAGGATCGCCATCGCCGAGTATGCCAACAAGGTCGTGCCCGGGGGCAAGGGTCCGACCGGAACTGTTGGCACACGCTACGCCAGTAGCCGGTTTGGTGTGAGCGAGACCTGTGTTCGCGATTGGCGCAAAGCTCTTGTCGCCAACAAAGCCAAGTTAGCTGAGGGGAAGGCGAAGGAAGGGCCTGCGTGCAGGTGCTGCAGCGGGGCGTAAACTGTCGTCCAGCTCAGGCACCAGCCCCCGGACTGCGCCCATTGAGGACGAAATGATTTCGTCGACTGGATCAACGATCAGCGCGCCATGGGCAACACGGTGTCCACCAGGATGATCTCCGATCAGGCAGAGCTGTTGCAGCCAGGCGTGTTCGGCGAGCGGCCCACAGGAGCGAAAGCGCTGGTCAAGTACAAGAAAGCAATCAGCAGGTGGCGCGGTCGCTTCCTCAAGCGCCACAACATGTCCATGCGCAGGATCACTCGCAAAGGGCAGATGCTGCCGCAGGGCTGGCATCTTGCTGCGCGAGACTGCGTACTGCGGGACATGCGGGCAAAGCGCACGAGGCTTCACGAAGACGCTAGCGACAGCGATGGTGGCGGCGACGGCGGCGGCGCTGCTGCCGCCGCTGCGCCAGAGGAGCGCTACCTCCTAGACTGCATATGGAACATGGACCAGACACCGGTGTGGATGGAGACGCTCGGCGACAGCACCGTCAACACGATAGGCGCAAAGGAGGTGTCTGTCAAGAGCGGCGGCAAGGAGAAGGAGCGCATCACTGTGTGCCTTGCTGTCAATGCCGCTGGCGGCAAGGGTATACCGCAGATCATTCTCAAGGGCATACCGCAGACAGGTGCGCGCATTCCCGCCAACACTGTTCAAGCAGAGATCACTCGCGGCAGGGACGCTGCCGGCGTTCAGTACCCCACAAATGGTGTGCGTGTAGTGGTGGATAAAAGGGCGTGGTGCAGCCAGGAGAAAATGGTTCAGTGGGTTAACGATAACTGGGCTGGACGTCCAGGCTCATCCATCATGGGGACACACATCGTCCCAGCCTGTTTGTCCTCGACGACTATTCCGTCCACAAAATGCAGCGCAGCGCATTCACTGGCTGCTGGTCAAACGCAACACTGACGTGCTCATGATACCTGGCGGGCTTACACCCAAACTTCAGCCTTGCGATGGTGCGATCAACAAGGTCTTGAAGCAGTACATGTCGGAGATCTACGACAACTGGCGCGCCACAAATCTCTCGCGAGATGAGCGGGGGTACCCACTGCCACCCAGTCGTGCGCGGATCGTGCAGTGGGTTAAGGCGGCATGGGGGAGGGTGACACCGGAAACGGTGCGCAATTCATGGAGGCCAACAGGGCTGCTGCTGCCGCTCGATGGGTCTGGCGACACGGAGTGGCGCGCCAACATGTTTGGCGTCGACGACAGCGGCAGCAGCAGCAGCAGCAGCAGCGGCAGTGACAGTGGCCGCAGCCGCAGCGGCAGCAGTTCTAGCGGCAGCAGTTCTAGCGGCAGCAGTTCCAGCGGCAGCAGTGGGAGTGGTGCGGATGGCGGCAGCGATGCCGCTGGCGGCAGCGACGCTGACGGCGGCAGCGACGCCGACGGCGGCAGCGACTCCGACGGCGGCAGCGACGCCGACGGCGGCAGCGACGCCGACGGCGGCAGCGACGCCGACGGCGGCAGCGACGCCGACGGCGGCAGCGACGCCGACGGCGGCAGCGACAACGAAGGCGGCGGCGGCGGCGGTGGCGGCAGCGCCAGCAGCAGCGACTAAGATGGTACACGCTGCTGCGGTTGCAGCAGCGGCAGCTACAGTTGTGGTTGCACTGCAGCGGCACGGCGGCGGCTCCGTACATTGTTGCACAGAACAGCCGCATATGCACGACCTGATAATACTTAACTGCCGTTTGAGCTTCATGTTGTTCCTCTTGAAGTTTATGTTTTGTTTGCCGTTGTGCATGCCTGATTGATGTACACTCTTGGTAATGCCTGTTGTTGTGCCATAATGTCAGTGTTTTATGTTGATGATGTGCACTACTAGTAGTACCTACTAGGCATACATGACATTGTGCTGCGTACCATGAAGCATGCACTGAGTTTACATAAGCTGGATACCCTGCATGGCATGATGCTGCATGTACACATGCACTGTGCTGCACTGATAGGTAGGTATGCATGTTTTTTTGCTGACCCTAGACTCAGCTTCAAGTTGCCGCAGTGCCTGTTTGCATTTGACGCTAATGGCATTTCATGAAGGAGCTACCGCATACCCCCCCCCCGGGCTATTCAAGGCCCCCCCCCGGGCTATTGCATGCAAGCCACTGCGCATCAAATAATTGATATCTTGGGGGGGCTATTCAGCCAAATAGCCCCCCCCCCCAAGGTATTCAAGGTGGGGGGGGCTATCCACGGGTGAATACGGTATGTTGCTGACGTGCACAATGGTGTGGCGCACCCGCCTGCCCATCATGCGCGCCGAGAACGACAGCCCAGACTTGGTGTCCTGCATGAGCTGCCACGGCCCGCTGTACTTGGGGTCCAATTTCCGCCCGCGACCTGGTGTTGGCTGCTGCGCTATCATCACCAGATCGCCAACGCTGTAGCTGATGGTGCGGCGTACTGCCTCGTTGAGCTTGTCAATACGCTGCCGCCTGACGCCGTAGGCCTCATCTATGACCTTGCTCGCCAGCTCCATCATCTGCAGGCGTTGTTGAAGTTCCCCAACCATGTCGCCGCGATGCTCCACCTCCGCGAACGCTTGGTACGGTATTGCGGCCTCCTTGCCATGCACGCAGAAGTATGGCGTTAACCCTGTCTCCGTCCGCGGTGTTATGCGGATCGCGTATTCGACAATTGGCAGATCCTTGTGCCAGTTGTCAATGAGCTGTGCCTCTGACACCCACATCTGTAGGGTCTCCATCACCTTGCGGTTCATGCGCTCAACCACGCCGTTTGCCTGTGGGAGGTATGCAGACGTCTCGACCTTGTCGACGCTGAACAGCCGGCACAAGTCCTGCACCACCGCCGCTACAAACTCTTTCCCTTGGTCAGACACCAGCCGCTCCGCCATACTGCCAATGTCGAGGAAAAGCTTGTAGAGGATTGCCGCCACTGTAGCCGCCCCCTTGTCCTTGGTGGCAAACAGCCATACATACCCCGACCTGGCGTCCACCACCACCAGTATGTAGTGATGCCCATCGCTCGACTTGATTGAAGCCTTGAGAAAGTCGATGTGCATGCGTTGAAACACGTGGCTGGGCTCCACCATCTGCTGTAGGTGTTTGCTAGTTGTAGCCAGCCGCCTTGCGCTTCTGACATGCCACGCAGCTAACCACGTACTGCCTGACGTCCTGGCTCATGCCCGGCCAGAAGAAGCGCTCTGCAATCCTGATGGTAGTCGCGCCAACGCCGCCGTGCCCTGCGCTCGCATCATCATGCCCAAGGCAAGGCGCAGCACTAACGGCCGAAGCGTCGCCGGTGTGACCCACTGCAGCAGCATCTTGCCGCCCTTGGGTTTGCTCACCGCGCAATGGACTAGCAGCCCATCATCCTCCAGGGTATATAGCTCTCTGCACATCATCAAGTGCATCGCCAGCTCCCCGTCAGCTGGCAGCGCACCGCCGCTGACCGCTCGTGTCACCGCCTGACAGTAAGCGTCGCGCCGCTGCATCGCCAGAAAAGCCTCTCTGCTGAGCATCGCTGGTGTCAGCTGAGCAGCCTCCGTTGGAGCCGCGTCAGCCGCTGCCTCAGCGCTCTGCTGCGGCGCCGCCGCCTTGCGCTTGCGCTCGCCGCCTTGAGTGACGCCACCACGCTCAGCTGCATCACCGCGCTCGGCCGTGTCAGCCGCTGTGGACGGGCTACGGCGCACACGCTTGCGCCTCACTGCACGAAGTCGCGCCAGATCACCGCCAATGCGATCAGCATCGCCGCGCGCTTTCTCACCCTCCTGTGCCAACTGGACTTGGGCATCAGCATGCCAGTTGAACGGCTCCGGCGTTGCAAACATGGCAAAGCCCGCAATGCCGTCGTCGTTAAAAGATGGCACGTCGTCGTCCGCCAGCACTTCTTCAACCTGGGCGGCAGTCATACAGAACGAACGTCCTGCCACGCCGCCATCAGCGCTAGCCGCAGCCTCCGCGGCCGCATTGTTGAACTTGTACGGGAAGCCTCGCGCTTCTGCCACCGCATGGCCACGCAGGCTTGCAAGCCTCACTGCTGCGGAGCAGCGCTCTTGCTCACGCGCGGCCGCGCCGCCGCCGAAACTGCAAGCTGCACCGTCACTCGTGCGCGCGCCGCTGCCGCTGCTGCCAGCTACGCCGCTGCCGCCAGCCGCGCCACTGCGCGCGCTGCCGCTGCTGCTGCGGGCCGCGCCGCCACTCTGGCGCGCGCTGCCGCCGTTGCCATAGGCTGCGCCGCCAATGTGTGCTGCATCACCGCTACTGCCATGCGCCGCAAGCTGTTCGCCATCTGCAAACTTCACGCCTGATGGCGGCGCATTGAAGCAGGGCACCGCGTCGGCCAACCCTCGTCTGCGTGCCAGTAACGTCGCGGCGCGTCAAGGTCCTCTTGCGTGGGCAGTCGTGATGGCCCGTCGGCGTTGCCATTGCGCTTGCCCGCTCTGTGTTGCACCGTGACATCGTACTCCATGATGCGCATGGCTCAGCGCAGCAGTTTGCTGTTGTGATCTTGAAGTGTCAACAACCACCGGAGCGCTGCTGCATCTGAAACCACCGTCACTGGGTTGCCCCACACATAGGGTCTGAAGTGATTCAGCGCGAGCACGACCGCCAAGCACTCCAGCGCTGTTGCACGGTGACCCGTGTTTGAGTCCAGCTCAGAGTTCAACTTGCTGAAGTAGCCAACTACAACTTCGCGCACCTCCTCCCCTTCTCGAAGTTGGCGGCGCCCCGTCGTCGCGCACGGCATCTGATGGTGGCTGTCTATCTCACTGAGAGGTCGAAACTGCGTCAGCACGCCGGCCACCGCTGTCTTTGACGCATCAGTGTAGAGCACGAATGGCAACGTGAAGTTCGGGTGCATGACCATGCTGGCGCCACACATTGCCTCCTTGAGCTGCTAGCACGCTGTCTGTTACGTTGTGTCCCATCCTAAATGCGCGTACGTGGCTTGATCAGATCTATGATTGGCGCCGCAATCTTGCTGAAGTCATTCACCGTCCAGTGCCACCTCGCGCATCACAGCGCACTCCCCCCCGTCTAGCAGGCGCATCTGATGTAGCTCCTCATCACAGCAGACCGTTGGTGCGAATGCCGTTGCTAGCGCCGCTGGCACTGCCGCCGCGGCCGTGGCCACTTGCTGTGGCAGCGTCACCGCCGCGCACTGCGCTGTTGCTTTCGCCATTTACTGCCGCACTCACACCACGCGCCTCATTGCTGCCAGCGTCATGCGCCGCGCTGTTGCTGCTGCGCCCGGCGCGTGTCGTGCACCCATGTGTGCCGCCGTCGCTGTGTGACGCGCCGCTGCTAGCATTGTGCACCGCGCTGCCACCGTCTGTGCTACGCTGCCGCGAGCATCGCGTGCAGTGTTGCCGCCAGCATTGCGCACCGCGCCGCTTCCTGTGTCACGTGCCGCACTGCCGCCGGCATCGCACGCAATTGCGATCGGACTGCCGGAAGTGCTTGCGCAAACCCTTGTGCAAAGCGCACTACCTAGATGCGTGTAGCCCACATTCGTGTAACAGCGCGCTCGCCGACGCGACTCACAATGCGTGTTTCGAGTGGTGACTGCATACTCCGCGCTCTGCTGTCTCAATGACGCCTGTGGCCCCTCTCGGGCCTGGTGTCTCGTTGGTAGCCCCTCTCGGGCCTGGTGTCCACCTGGTCTCTTGTGTGGAAGTTGAAGTTGAAGTTGAAGCTGAAACTGCAGCTCGCCCAACACATGGCAACAGCTTGCCGCGCAATTTCCACGACTTCATTGTGCTCAGGCAAATGTGACAAGATGTTCTATCCATGCAGCTGTCATCCACTCTGGTGGCCGCGCATGTAGGTCTAGGGCAAGCATGAAATCCTGCTCTGGAGCCATGGGCATATCAACTAGGCTCAAAAGATCGGGCATGCCAACCGTGTCTGCTGCTTGTAGCACCAGCTGTGCTGCTTTTGACATGACTAGGAGAGCAGTCATGAGGCTGAGCTTGCTTTTAAGCACTTTTGAAGGCAAAGTGTTGTCATTCGTCATGACTCTGGCTAGCTGATCACGCGTGGGCACAGCATCCTCTACTGTACCGTCATACTGAGCACTGCGAACATGCTTAGCACTGCGAACATGCTTGCCGCGAAAACGCCAGGGTTACGCTTAACAGGGCTATGAAGCAAGCCAGCAGTATACATGCCTTTCTTGCCTTTGACGCGAAGCTTGACGAACAGCAGATGACCAAGATCAGGTACCGCATCGATCAAGGCGACTGGCTCGCAGAGCCCCATGTATGCATTGAGAAATGCGCCACAGTGCTGTGACGCCGATCTAGTTCCCTTCTGAACCTCGACGATGACACAGAAGACGCGCGTGCGCTGACAAGGCACCCTAGAAGCTTGCACGGCAGAGGCGACGTGAAGCCGGCGTAGCCCTTGCCAATGAAGATGTGCTGGGCCCCATGACGTCAGGCTAGAAGCGCCAGTTGACACGCGATGATGTCGCTGAATGCCGCCATCGCACGCTCGGCAGCCTCGCCCGCACAAACACCGTCGTGGTTCCTGTAGTCGGTGCGCGGCAGCAAGCAGGTCTGCTGCCGCACCGCCGGCAGTCTTGGTGAACTTGGAGTCGCCACCGCTCTAGTCCCTCTCGTCCACAAAATGTGCGCGCCCCCGCGACAACCAGGTGGCCACCGCCAATCCTGTCCCAATAATAGCACGCCGCCAGGTTGAACTTGAAGTTGCGCAAACCCCGCCTCCGGATGCCGATGCCGCTGAACAGCGATGCATGGCGCAGCGCCCAAACTGGCCCGTTCTCTGTCTGGTGGTGTTGCTCTCAATGGCGGGAGCAGCGACTCGAGCGGTGGAGGGGCAGGCGGAACAATTGGGCCGCGGCGAAGGCGATGTGAGTATCATGTTGTTGCCGGCTGCGCCAAGGCACACTATGTATGCAACTGCTACACTATGCAGGGAAGGAGCGACAAGAGCCAGCAGCAGATGAGCGGGTTCTGAGCAAATTCAATTGTAACGTGCTGCCCTTGCTGCAATGGCACACCTACAGCCACTCTTGCGCCACATAGAATCTGCGCCACACAGATTATGTAACCGTGGTTGCCACTCATTTGCACACTTGCTGATACTTGCAGCTACCGCAGATGCTTCATGAGTTGCTGCCGCATCGTATTTGTCAGATGAGCGTCGAAGGTGCCGTGCCGGCACGTGCGTTTGACGAATAAAGGGGATCGTACACATGCAATGGTGTGCAAAGCGGCAGCGCAAGCAGGGGATTTGGGTCTCAGCAACAAAGCGGAAAAGCAGGGCACAAATTTGACTGGCCGTAATTGCAGGCGACGGCAACGAAAGGCCAACCAGCTGTAGGCATACAGAGCACAATCAACCATGATACCTCGCTACAAGGCATCAGGCAGACATGCATGCATCAGAATCAGCACCAGCTGGCACACTTTCAGCGCAAATGGAGAGAGCCAACAGCAGGGAAGCCACTCCTGACCAAGACATCGTCAAACACTATGTGCATACCCAAACATGCATCTACTGGCTACAACACAGGCATTTCTGTGCCACAACACAGCAGGAGCTCTACACCAGCGCTGATTCACGGACATGCAAATGAGCAGCGCCCAAAGAAAATCACCACAACTGATGGATCTGTGAAAGGGCAAATGCAGATGCCGCCTTTGACTTTGATGCGGATAGTCCACAGCTACACGGAAGACGGATGTTTGCAAAAGGCGCTACTGTACCGTACCTGTTCATGAGTACCAGGCACGCAATTAGGTGCTTGCTCAACTCTAGCTGACATGCGTACACCATGCTAGGCATGCACTGCCGCTGACCTTCTGTTGCAGATAAGGGCAAGAAGAGCCAGCAGCGTTGAAATCGACTGCAAGTGCTGATAGTGGAAACAAAGCAACTCCATGTAGCTTGCTTCATGCTCCAAATGACGAAGTTGAATTGCAGGAGACGCGGTCGCTTACCAAGCAAAGCGTACTTCAGCGTCTGCGTCATGCCACAGTAAGGCAAGCCCAACTACGGGAGACACCTGCCGGCATACAGGTCAGCCACATGATGATGCACCAGTATATATAAAATATAATTCTACAAATGCACGTGAGACGAACGACGCTGTACCTGGAAATGCCGCCTTGAGGACATCCGCAGGACCTTCTTTGATGCCAGCAGCAACTAAATCTGCGTTAGTGACGCGACGTATCAAGCCGGGTGTCCATCAGCCTTTGTCGTCCAATACACGACGCACGTCCACACGCGCTTTCGTCCCGAGCACCCATTTATCCTCAGGTGAGAGCTCAGCTGCATCCAGCAGCGTATCGTGCCAGTCCTTGCTCGCCATCTGCACCTGTAATTGCAGCAAAAGCTTCGACATACGTCACTGACAGCACTTCACCCGCCTCACCAGCTGCTTCAGCCAAGAAGCTTCAGCTTTGCACTGCACCAGAGCCGATCCCACGTGAGCCCCTGCTGCCTACCTGGCATGGCTGCAGGAGTCTACTGAAGCTCTGCCACAACTAGCATGCAGCAGGACGCAGTCGCGCCTAACAGGCAGCTTCCCGCCACGACTGCCTCCAGCGCCGCCCGACTTTCTGCTTACTGTGAGACGCTACGCTCATGGGCAGTGCAACACAATTTCCGCACAGCGCTATCAATGTGCCGAGCGACAGCGATCGAAAACGACATTTCTCACCTGCTGCTGCTGCTGCGGGTCAGCCACACCGCCTGGCGCAGCTGCTGTGTCCACGCCCACGCCAAGCCTCTTCTCCCAGCCCAACTGGACCGCCTTGATTGGACCCTCAGTGGCATTGATCTTCGAGTCCCCCCATGAACGGCGAAGGTACGTCCAAACCGCTACGGTCTCAGCTATTTGAGACTGATATATGACCTGTTATCTCGTCGGTGCTTGCCGTCTGAGTTCCCACTTCAAGGATCAGCTCGCGCAGTACGATTTACTCTACCGCGAGTTAGTCAGTCACCCAGTGTAGCAGTCTTAAAACTCGTGGTAACCCTAACCCTAAGGCACTAGCTCTGTGCATTGTGATCCCAGCTCGTGCAGTACCTTGCTGTACGAGCACCATTGCCTTGCGTCGCACGGCCTCCGCCAACCGACGTGCGCCAGCTGTAGTTACCACTGCAACGAGCTGAACTGCCTTTATGTTGCACTCAACTGCCGAAGGGCTCCTGGCGATTGAGCGTTGCCCGTTGCCGGTGTTGATGGACACTGCCTCGCCACCTTCGCTGCTGTACACAAGTGCTGGAGACGCCGTGGCAATCACCATGTTGCTGACCGCTGTGAAAAGGATCATGGCTGTTGGCTGCTGCTGTCAAGGGTGCCACAGATGTATCCAATGCCTCCAAGCTGTCAGGTTGATGTCGAGCGCCGTCCTGGAGGTACCACCACTGTCTGAAACACATGCCGTCGCATCACCACCAGACCCACCAGCTGCCACTAACCATTGTTGCTGGCTCAGCAGTTGCGGCCGCTGATGCTGTAGGGCCGCACGCACCCGCTGCTGCAGCAAGAGGTCGCTGGTGCCAGTATCAGCCGATGCTGCTGTGTCATCACTGCCGATATCTCCCCCCCCCACGCTCGAGAGCGAAGAAGAGAGCGTGCCAACGCAACAGCCAGGGCGAGAGGGCAGGTGGGCGCTAATGGCCTGCTGCTCAAGCAGTGCACCTGTGCGTAGATCCTGCACTGCGTTGCTCGCCGCCTCCAGCAGCAGAGTAGAGCACCCCCTCATTCGGGATTGCTCAACCCCCTTAGTCGGGCCTAAGCGCATGCCCATTGGCTGCATCATGATGGTACCATCATGACCCGCTACCGCCTGTGCAGCATGAGAGCCCTGTAGATTGCCAGCATGGCCGCCGACCAGGCTGAGCGTTGTTGCGTTGGCTGTGGCGGTGCTGGCGGTTCCATACAAAGCTCTGTGCGCTGTAGAAGCCCAGCACCTGCCACACCTGAAGTCAGCGTAAAGCCGTGCGCAGTGCTGATGACACCACTGTCATGTGTACCGCCAGCAAGAAGAACAGATAGCTACACAGAGCTGTGGGTCCCAAAGTGGCCTGCACCCCCCCCGTCCATGTGGCTCGCTACTGCGTTATGAGCCGCACGAATTAAGAGGTACATGCCTTGCGGCCGTGATTTGTCTGAAAACTACTCATTCCCACAGCGTTTGCCATATATACAGCGACCAGATCCATGAGAGGTAAGCTTCCAGTTTGTTCAAGGTGTCCAGTGATTTTATTAGCAGTTGCAAGCAGCGCAGCATTGCTCAGCGCATGACGCTAACCCTAAACCAACATGCGGAGCAACCCTACTTCAACTTCAAGTTAAACATCAACCTCAACTTGAAGTTGAACTTAAAACTTCAAGTAATGCATGCAGAGTTGTGCGCTTCTCATCAACCGCTACACATGTGCTGTCGCACTTGCACCTCTGCATGCACCGCTGCCACACCAATACCACCGTCACCTCCATCGACAGCTGACTGTGCGAAGCCATGTGTAGACAGAGGCCCTGAGCTGCAAGTCCCGTCGCCATGATTGCCGCTGGCGCCAGCAGACTGTGCCGGGCCTTGAGCATTGCTGCCAGCACTCTTTATCGGCAGCTCCGAGCTTAGAGTCTGTGTGTGGCTGTCGCACCGTTCTGCGACACCATCAACGGCTGCACATGTGCACGCACACCTGAATGATACGGCCATGTCCATCACAAAGCGGCGCTGAGCCGTGCGCCGTATCATGACGACCACCACTACTGATGGCGGATTGCGCGTGACTGTCTGTATTGCTGCTACCAGCAGATGGTACTGTTGGGCTCCGTGATGGGCTGATAGCGTCACGACGACCACCATCGCCTGCCAACTGCCGAACGGACCATACACCTGATCCCAAGTCCCTGAGCTCCTTCGCAAGAGCGTCAGGCTGGTGTGCTGCTGCTGTGGCCGCCGTCCAGCGTGGTTGCTCACGTGCACCTGACCCATCCAGCTCGACTGCACCGCGCGTAGAACTGAGGCAGGGCAAAGTAGCTTCGACGGACTGTACATCATCTTCCCTCGGTCTACCGAAGCTGGCATGTCATGCGCTCTCAACATCGTTGGCGAATGAGCTCACCATGAATGTCTCGATCATTTGATGGTCACTTTGATGGTCACTGAGCTCAATAGACGAGCGTCAAGCAAGCTGATACGCCGTTGCCGAGCCAATTCGTATGCCGATTTCTGCACTAGACGTCTGCAGCCCCCCCCCCCCCCCCCCCCCCCAGCGCCGTAGGCGGTGTAGAGCTGCAGTACGTGTGACTTCTAAGCCAGTGACATCAGGGGGGCGAGTGTGTGCAAAACATACGCCTAGTCGTTACGCGCAGTAGGCGTTGGGTGATATGCAACAGTGATGATGTTGGCAGGTGGAAGTATTAGGCCATAGCCGGTTTAAGATGTAAAAGGGGTCGTTAGACGCAGTAGGTGTTAGGTGATATGTGACAGTGATGGCAGCTGAAGTGTTGGCCTAGCCAGGATAAGATTTAAGGGGGCAATCGTGCACTTATAATTTGCGCCTAGTCGTTAGGCGGAGTGGGTTGTAGGTGATATGTGACAGTGATGGTGTTTGGCTGCTAAGAGTGTGAGACCTAGCCAGGTTTAGATGTAAGGGGGCGAGTGTGCACTAATTTGCGCCTGGTCGTTAGGCGCAGTAGGTGCCAGGTGATATGTGATGGTGACTTTTGTTGACTCCGCTCCTCTTGAGGGCGCCAAACACTGATACGAGGTTGATGTTGAAGCCGGCGGTCGTGTTTTCGCTTGTTGCCCCGAATACCTGCCGGCAAAGTTCCTTTCAGTTCACCCCTCCGTAGTGCACTTCTCGGCCACCCGGCGCGCGCGCATCAAAAAAGGGTGCTCTGGCAATGAATAGGTCGGAGAAGGAGGCGTCTTCTGTAATGGAGCAAGGAGTATGTACTCCTTGCATGGCTTGAACGTGTCGGCGTCGGACGCCAACTCAGCGTAGTTGAACGGGGGGACGATGCGGGTCCCCGACAACAAATCCTCCAGCACGAAAGTCCATGGACACGCGCCATCCGTCCCTTAGCAGTGAGAAAGCGAATGGCACCGAGCGGATGAGGTACGCGCCTGAGCTCTTTTGTGGTTCGCGCCTGAGCACTTTTGTGGCCGTCCACAGCGATACATTGACAGTGCTTTCTACACCCCGGATGGACTGTGTAGACATACCACCTGCTCTAGCATGGTCCCCGTCAACCGAGAAATAGTTAAGGAAGTAACAGAGCCTCTCATCATCTGGCGTGCGGTTCCAGTCATAGGTACAGTCAGTAAGGCTAGTGCAGGTTGCTGGAGGCCCAACACTTCACTGTGACTTCCAATTTATCAAATGACTGCTGAGTTTCTGATTGGATAGTATTCTTCGCATAGCTTGCAGATCAGGGACTGAGGCACAACTTGCTTGCATTGCTCTTCTCAACACGTCCATCCAACACGGGTGGCTCGCGCGCTTTTGGCTGCAGGTCAGGCATCGAGTGCACAACTTGCTGCACTACTCTCATTGACGCGTCCTTACAACAGGGGTGGCTTGCGGGCTTGCGACTGCAGGTCAAAACATCGAGGTCAAGTTACTGCACTGCTTTCCTTAACAAGGCCAATAACAACGGTCATGTGATAGTCGCGATCGCGAGCCGTGAGCAGTGACCGGTAAACTGCAAACAATTGCGGCTCAATATCGAAAGTGTAGGCGAGATCAGGCTGAGGAAGGTTCTTGCTGTTCCCACATGAGTGCTCGCCATACTAAGCCTTACGACACAAGCTTGAACTTTCTTGTACACTTGCAGTTCCTGAGGCTGGCCTGTCGAGAAAAATATTCGCAACTGCAAATACTTATGGCTCAAGATCGAAAGTGTAGGTGAGGTCAGGCTAAGAGAGGTTCAAGCCTTCCCTACATTAGCGGTCACCATACTGGCCTTACAGCCCAAACTTGAACTTTGGTGTACACTTGAAGTTCCTGATGCTGGGCCTGTCAAGAAAAGTATTCGCAACTTCCACTGCCTAAGGGCTCAACATTTCCAACCTCGAACATGTATACATATAGGTTACCATTGTAAGGTCAAGCAATCAAACAGAGTAAGCCGCCATGTCTGATAAGGATTGAGCTTGCTCTACATCAGGGCTCTCCAGATTCATTATTACAAACCGTAAAGTGCACACAGCAAATGGATTATCACTGTTCGTGTACATTGCATGGTACATGTGATAGTGACAGCTGTCAGTTATTTCATACAGACATCATATTGTTGTACAGGCTGGTGCGATGATGGCGCATTTGCTGTTGCTGTTTGCAGTTTACTGTTCCTGTCGCTTGCCAAGTACACTATACACGAAGGTTTTCGCCACCTTTCACCATCCAAACAAGTTTACGGAAGCATTTTGGTTCAAATGTATGCAATGCGCGCGCAACGCACTAACCTCTTGGGAATATATGCCAGCTGGCGGCGCGAAGCTCCGGCATGTCAGGCATGATGCGTGCATTCGTCACAACACAGGCAGCAGTGGTATACACTGGTACAGCGACGGTGGTGGCGGTGGGCGTGCACTCCCAAGAGTACAAGGTGAGAGCTGGCGTGCACACCCAAGAGTGTAATGCTGCTGCTGCTGCTGTGTTCTTAGGAGTGCACGGCAGCCTGCTGCTGCTGCTTGTGCGCTTCTGCTGGCCATCCCCGGGTGTGCTCTTGCTCGCCTGAGCAAGAGCCGTCGCTGCTGCTGCTGCTGTTTCTCGGAAATGCATTGCGCCCCTTGTCTGCTGCTGCTGACATCTGTTCACGATGCTTCTGCTGCTGCCGCTCTCCCACTGCTGCCACCGCTTGCCCTGGCTGCTGCCACAGGCCTTGGCGGCTTCCCCCGTTAGCAGCAGCAGCAGCATCAACAGCAGCAACAGCAGCGGCGGCGCCAAGGGCACAAACGAGCGAGGTGAGCGCTGGGTCAATTTTGTGCTTGCCCATGTGCTTGCTTGCTGCTGCTTGCGGCACTTTCGCTGCAAGGGCCTGCACGCTGGCCCTGCTGGCCTTGCTGGGGTGCTGCGGTGTTGCTCTTGCGCCCCCTGCCTCCATTGCCAGTCCTGTCCACCGCTTTCAGCTGTCTGCAGCAGGGTGGGCACACAGCAGCCTTGTTGATTCACATCCACACACACCACACCAAACACACGTGCCACCACTGCCGCATGTGCAACCACCGCCGCATAGACTCAAGGCAAGACGCATCGCAAGGGCAGACACCGGTGACGTGCACCGTGACCAGAGGTGATTGCGTTGTTGCGCGCACTGGGGTGTGGAATGGACGGCGCGCGCTCGTGTGTTGGGGTGGGCAGCGCGGCGTAGTGCGCAGACGGGTGTGCGGGACAGGGGCATGTAGCTGAAGTGGCGTCACGTTGCGGTGTCTGTGTTGTCTTTGTCTACGTCTCGCACCTAATGCTCACCAATGCACCCTTGCACCCCTGCCCCCATTGTGCACGCTTGCAGCTCTGGTCACAGAGGTGGGCCGACTGGGCCGTGGCCTTAATCAGGGTGCTGATAACGCTCGGGCGCGTGGCGGTAAGCGATTGACACTGTTGGCACTGTTGCTGCGGTGCGTGAACGTGTGCGCGCTGCGTACATTTGTGGCACTTGTGTTTGGCAACCATGGTCAACATACCAGCTGTTTGTGCCTACAGTGTGTGCCTGAAGAGTGGTGTGATGTCACCCTGCTGCCACTGCGATTCTGTCCTCTGCAGGCTCTCCAGGACATGATGATGGACATGGTGAATGTGTACAGGCAGCGCGTTACGCAGTTGCCGCTTTGGGCTCTGGTGCTGCTCAGCGGGTCGCTGGTGGCAGTTGTGCTCATCCTGATCAGGCTGGCCTGGCGCCGCCTCACGGGCCCTTCCGTTGTGTTGCCACAGACGGTGAGTCTGTGTACGCTATCACACACAAGTTGAAACAATATACCATTACACACACTTGTTTCAAAAGTATGTCATTACGCACAAGTGTTTCACATTACACCATTGGCACAGTTGTTTCACTGTTTACCATTGCACACAGTTGTTTCAAAAGCTTACGATTGGCACAATTGTTGACCCAAATACACATTCACCATTGGTGCTGCTTGTGTGCTTCTGTCACATCGCAGGCATGCAAGGCGAGTGACAAGGCCAGTGTCAAGGCATCCAAGCATCTGAGCCGGCGCTCAAAGCTGGCAGTGGACAAGGCTGCATCCGTCCGAGCTCACTGGAACTTTAAAATCCGCAGGGTGATTCCAGCACCCTACATGAACCCTATAACCTGATACTACACTACTCTCACGCATTCACGTACACCTTGAATGGTCGAGACTCACAAGGCCCCAAGCCATTGTGGAACCAGCCCAGCCGCTCCTCAATCAGGCGAGCCACCTCCTGAGCCACAGAATGACCATGGTCAGTCATGTCATAGTAGGTGCTTGTCTTCTTGATGATGTGACGCTTGCACACTGCGCCGTGAGAGCCGTGCTTGCCCATGACGCGGATGACGAACGCACCGCCATCACAAGCCACAGTCTTGTGTATGGCTTGTATGCGATCATTGATGTCCTCATGATCATCAGTCTCATCATACTCCAGGTGCAGTCCAAACACACGTCCGTCATCGTGCTTGACGGCAAAGAAATAGTCTGGACGAAAGTCCTTGACGTGCTTCTTTCCCTTGAGGATCGCCGATATGGTGCTCTCATCGAGAGCCTTCTCGAGGTGGCGCAGTGTGGGCACCAGCTTGTTCATCTCATAACAGAATGCGATCTCTCCTCGCATCACCAGATCACGCTTGAACCCGAATGTGCGCATGAGTTGAGGGCGGGCTTCATCATCCGCTATAGATGTAAGGTATCGTGCCCTGTAGGTGCAGATGTTCGTGCCGGTCGATGGGTCTTTGTATTTTGCCAGTGCGGGCTCTGGCAGCGCAGAGCAACACTCAGGCTCGCATCGCTGGCCGCCACCAGGAGTAGTACATGAGTCTGAACCGCCTTGGGCACCATTGCTACAGCCAGCCTTCAGGCACCTCCTCCTGCCGCCGTGAGTGACACAGTATTCCGAACGTGCTGTGGCACCATTGCCACAGCGTACCTCCAAGCATCTCGGGCCGCCACCATGCGCAACACAACGGCCGTTGCTTATAGCACCTCTGCCACAGCCAAGCACTGAGCAGCGTGTTCCACCTCCGTGCTTGACACAAAAAAGTGATGATCCCTTGGGACCACAGTTGCACCCTGGTGCTTGACACTTTAGCAGTCTCTTCTTGGCGTTTCCCCGCTCCTGGCACTCTTTCTTCATTCGTGCCCGACGTCGTTCCATGATCGTATGGAAACTATCTGGATCCATATCTGGCAAGCGTCGTGAGCAGATGCTGACCGTAGAGATATTATTATTGGTGTGTTACACGTGGAGACATGTATGTTATTGACCTTACACTCCATGGTGTCAATGTGGTGGCATGTCTGGGCAATATACTCAATGGTAAAATACTCTCACATGTTCACTCAATTGTGAGAGCTGCTACCAGTACACTCAGTTGTGGCAATTTCCACAAGTTTACTTAGCCCCATACGCTGCTACCAGTACACTCAGTTGTGGCAATTTCCACAAGTTTACTTAGCCCCATACGCTGCTACCAGTACACTCAGTTGTGGCAATTTCCACAAGTTTACTTAGCCCCATACGCTGCTACCAGTGCACTCAATGGTGGCAATTGCCACAAGTTTACTTAGCCCCATGCGCTGCTACCAGTACACTCAGTTGTGGCAATTGCCACAAGTTTACTTGCCCCATACGCTGCTACCCGTACACTCAGTTGTGGCAATTGCCACAAGTTTACTTAGCCCCATACGCTGCTACCAGTACACTCAGTTGTGGCAATTGCCACAAGTTTACTCAACACCATACTCTGCCACCAGTGCACTCAATGGTAGCAACTGCGGCAAGTGCACCAATTGATGCAAATTGTGGCAGTACAGTCAATGCTGGCAAGGCTGTGCGTGTCGCCGACGTGGCACGTACATCCGCGGCCTCAACACACTCAACCTGTGCCCACACCGCCCTTCCTGTCGCTGCACACAAGGGTCGCACGGGCAAGCAAGCGCGAAGCGCTTATAGAACGCGAAGCGTTCTGCATCACAAGAAGGGCACCGCTGCGCTGCGCAGGCGCCAGAAGGCGCAGGCCAAGCTAGACCAAGCGGCACGCGATGTGAGTGTATAGCCTGCTGACCCGAGGACATGCTGCAAGCACTCAATTCACATGCGTGCTTGCGTTCTTGTCTGCATGGTCTGCACGGCCTCTAGGCAAATGCACACTGCAGCCATTGACTCACCTGCACCCTTGCGTCATGCTTGACGGACGCCGCCTGCAGGCCCAGTGGAAAGCCACGTGTGACTGGCTCAAGTGCATCGGCAGTGCTATTATGAAGAGCGTTGTGGGAGTGGCGGCAGCGATGGTGTCATGCTGTGTGGTGCCAGTCATCATCGAGCACCGCTGGAGCACCATAGCCGCCTTCATCACCAGCTTCCTACACAGCAGCAGCGTCCGCAGCAGCGTCAGCGTGTCTGGCGTCAAGCGTCGTGACGTGCTGTGGCTGCATTGCCTTGTGCTCTGCGTCACCACCGTGGCGGCCCAGGACACTGACGTCGAAGGCTCCTCCGCTGGCGGGTCTGCAATGGCAGAGATTCTTTCTGCTGCTGCAGGCGCCGTTGCCGGTGCTCTGGTGTCGGGCGCGTCTAAGAAACAGCGCAAGGGCACGATGGAGCTGGTGAGTCATGAGCCTGTGATGTTTGAAGCCGCCCCCATCGCACACACGAAGACTGCATGCATGCCGTGGTGTTGAGTCTTCAACTGGTGTTTGCTGCCGATTGTAGCGGTCAGGGTTGCATAGTAGTGGTGTAAGTTAAATATACATCACCTAACCCACATTCCCCACGTACCACTTTGTTTTGCTTGTATTGCAGACCTACGACATCCTGGGCGCTGGCCAGAAGACAACTCTCGCCATTTTTGACTACATGGTCAAGCTCAAGGCTGCCATGCAGAAGGAGATCGAGGTGGTGGCGCTGAGGAATGGCGGTGGCCCCACTGTTGATGGAGATGATGACTACGAGGCACCACCCGCCCTTGTCAAAACGCAGCACTTTGGCCAACGGTTCAACTATCTGGAGAACCTACTGGTCCGCGAGGTGCGTTTGCCTTGGCACACTGCCATGTTGCTTGCAAAGTTGCTGCATCTCAGCATCTTTTGTGCATGATCACGTCTTGTGCACTTTGATAATTGAAAATGATCAGCAATAGTATTCTCACCCCTTCCCCGATGCCCCATCCTGTCTGCAACACCGCTTCATGCACAGACCTCCTTCAAGCAGAGTGACAAGTACTGTGAGGTGCTGTGCAACGGGGCGGTCGCCGGCCGGCGCACTGTCTACTGCACACCACGCCCTACCACCACCGAGGATGTGAGGTACCTGAACACCGCTTGCCACCCCTGCGACCCGTAAGGAGCTGGCATACAGCTTGGCAAGACACGGCTCCACGACAGCAGTGTGGTCACGGGCATGGCCGGCGGTGACAGCGGCAGCACGCTATTCAAGGTCGAGTGCGGCGCTCCCAACAACCCCACTGGGGCGGCGCCAGCGGTGGCGGCACCGGCGGTGGCGGCACCGGCAGCACCAGATGCACCGGCTGCACCAACGGCAGCGGCATCAGCGGCGGCACCAGTGGCGGCAGCATCAGCAGCGGCACGCGCGGCGGTGGCGCCTGCACCTCTGTCGCGTGCAGCAGCTTCCTCCGTACCGCAACACTTTGGCGTTACTGGCGTGGGCAGCGAGGTCTGGTGCTTCGTGCCCAAGGACTGCAAGTGCAGCACCGCGGACCGGGGCAAGTGCAAGCGGTGCGGCATCCTCAGCCAGTGCAGCACGTGCGGCATGTGCACTAGCAAGTCGTGCGGAGAGTGGTTGCTGTGCAAGCTGACCAAGTCCCAGGGCGAGACCCGCACTGAGTCCGACACCGTCTTCAGCTTCAAGGCCACCATCAGCAAGGACAGGCACCCGTTCATCGAGCGCTACAACATTTACCTGGACCTCAGCACCGAGCTCTTCAAGACAGGCAGGGGAGCTGACTCTGAGCCTGTGGCGGAAGGCAGCTGGATCTTGGTGTGCCTGGTGGAGACACCTGCTCCAGCTATCACGTGAGTTGCCCTCTAATCGCCACTGCACTTGCGTGCATGCTATTAGTGACTTTGCTCAATACACCACCTTAGAGTCTTCATTGTGCAGCGAGCTCAGCCAATGCAGCTGTTTGTCACTCTTGGCACCATCTGCCATGCTCACCTTGGACATGCACAGCTTCACTTCTTGACTGCATAGCACTCACACCCAGTCAATGCATCTGCTCATCACTTTACTCACAGGCTCAGTACGCCACCCAAGGCTCATGTACCGGCGCCTGCACGTGTGGCTGTGGTGGTACCCACTGCCAGCGGCAAGCGCAAAGCGTCAACGTGAGTGTTGCTACGCACAAGCTGCCCTGTCGCCTGTCCCCTGTGCACGCGAGCGTGAGATAGTGTGTACCTGTGATTCTGCGTGTGCTTGTTTTGCTTGTACGCATGAACGTGAGAGAGCGTGTACATGTACTTGCATGCAAATCGTCATTTGACTATGTGTTAAGATCTCAAACACATCGACAAGACACTAAAGCTCTCCATGCTCTCCACACTCTCATTGGTTGGCGCCTTTGCAAACAGGCCAACGCCGTACCACGTGCGTTTCATCAGCTTCATTGAGGTCCTCGAGCAGGCCGCGCCAGGGCAGGGCGTGATGACTCTGACGGAGGCCTGGCATCCGTATCTGCGCCAGAGGGCGGCGCTCTGGCTGGAGGGAGTGCTCGTCCTGCGCACCTGGCTGGCGGACGCAGTGGTGCTCAAGAAGTGCAGGTGCAACAAGCGCCTGGAACCTGACCTCATCGAGAACCAGATCCTGAAGGTCGCACAGCAGGGAGAGTCGGCCGGCGCGTCGCCACGCACCAACGGCCTAGCTCAGGAGATTGTCAAGGGCGTGCGGTGCAAGGACATGTTGTGGCGCACGCACTCGTACGGCGAGGAGGTGGACCTCGACGTGGGGTACATCGACTTCTGCTGGCGCGATCTGAACTGGGCGCTCTTGGACGACTTCATCCTCTTCAAGAAGACGGAGTGCACGCTCGGCGACTACACGGGAACACCGGTCAACGACTGCATCAAGTGCCTCAGCACCGCCGCATCACTGGGCCGGCTGCCCACGTGCGCGTCCAGCTGTCTCCAACTCACCAAGTCAGAGCTGCGCATCCTCTCCAACCGATGTGGCAATGTCATCGAGCTTTCGGAGTCTGACAGCCCCGTCGCAGCAGAGCACCCAACGCAGGACGTGCGCGCAATGCTTGTCCCCTACTTAGATGTGCTGCTGGACACATGCCGCAATGGCATGGCTAAGTGGCAGGCGTCGCGCGCAGAGGTGCTGCTGCGAGGCATGGACCGCGGGAGGCGCACTGACTTTGTGGAGGGCACGGTGAACACCATCAACACCAAGGTCACCTTCATGTACCGTGCCCTGAGGTGAGCGCCGTACGCTTCATGTGTGTTGCACGTGCCCTGATGCAACGCACCAGGCCCTGTGCCTAGATATGTATTGCACAAGTGCTGAATCTGTGCCTAGATGTGTGTTGCACTGAATCTGTGCCTAGATGTGTGTTGTACAAGTGCTGAATCTGTGCCTAGATGTGTGTTGCACAAGTGCTGAATCTGTGCCTAGATGTGTGTTGCACAAGTGCTGAACTTGTGCCTAGATGTGTGCTGCACAATGGCTGAACACTATTACGGTGTGCCCCATGGCCACACAAACGTGCCGACACATAGTATCGTACATGGCCTGATGTGATGATTGTGCATTGCTACCGCCTGCTGCACAAACATTTGCTGCTCCGCAGGTACCACGGCAACGGCGCTCCACTCATCCCCTACCTCGCCACCCTCAAGACACAGCAGTGTCCCTTCCAGAGGTTCAACCGCAACAACCTTACCGCCTACCTGTCCATCAAGATCAGAGACCAACGGATGGTCGCCATGGGGCGGCTGCCAAGCAGCAGAACGCGGGCGCCCTCTATGCCGCGATGATGACCGCCATGATGGAGGGCACATGGAGCGTGTTTGAGCAGGCAGCCGCCTCCCACCTGCAGGACATGGGCCGGTCGTTTGCCGACTTCGAGAGCCTTGATAAGGTCAAGTACCCCGGCAGCCTCATCAACATCCTCATCGACAACAACCGCCCGAAGACGACTACTTCATGCGCTCACCTCCAAGTGCCATGGGCGCATGAGCTGGCTGCCAAGCTGCTCGACGATGGCTTTACCATCGCCGACGTCTGCCGTCTGGAGCTGCTGGCGCACCTGTATGTGACGGTGCACAGCCCGGTGCGTCCACAAGCCCTCTTCGACAACAAGGCGAGCATGGTGTTCGCCGTCATCATGGCTGGCACGGGTGGCACCAAGCTGGCTCGACTGTACCAGGTACGAATAGGACTGGGCACTTGATCATCCACACTTGCTGCCATGCGCTCGCCTGGAGCACTGATTCAAGTGATTCTTTCTGTCGGCACTACGCATGCCTGATTGTAAACATGTTCTGCGGTGTGCTCGCATTGCGCACAATCACCAGCACTGACCTGTATGCATATATCCACTGCTACGTCCCCGCTGTTGCCGTGTCACAGTGCATCGACAAGGCAGGACACAAGAAGCTTGGAGCCATTGCCGCCGAGGTCCCCCTCCCCTCCGACATGACCCGCATGTACCTCACGGTGCTCTTCGTCTGCCGGCAGATGAGAACCATCAAGTTCGGCCCGGTGCCAGACTTCTGCATCGGGTTCAGGCCGGACAGCAATGAGCGCGTCAGGCCTGATGTGCTCAGCGAGGCTTTCCGCAACGTCGGCCGCTTCAACCTCGGCCTGCCGTTCTTCGGCGCCTACAGCTGCCGCTCACAGTGGTGCACCTCCCTCTGCATGTACGTGGCAGAGCTGAAGGCTGCCGGCAGGTGGGGGGAGGGGCTGGCTGCACTGGAAGCCGCCTCGAAGATCCTGCACACTGGCATCGACAACATCACCGAGTCTTACAACCAGTACGGCAAGGTCCACACGGAGGCCGGCGTGACCATTCTACAGACCAACCAGGAGCTGCACACTTTCGCCAATGGCGGCGGACGTAGTGTCGCCAGCATCAACTCGTGCAATGTCGCCGGCAATGTTGTCGGTGGCGGCGGTGGCGGCGGTGGTGGCGGTGGCGATGCTGGGGATGGCGGTGGCGGTGGCGGCGGTGGCGGTGGCGGTGGCGGCGGTGGTGGCGGCGGCGGCGGTGGTGGCGGTGGCGGTGGCGGTGGCGGCGGCGGTATGTGCGCGAACACGCCGCCAGATTTTTGGATGCAGCAGATGCAGCAGGCGCAGCAGGCGCAGACGGACATGGCAGCGTCGTTGAAATGCGCGCTGGATCACATCGTGAGGCTTCAAAGCGTGCCCACCGCGTCCGCCGCGTCCAGCACATCCAGCACGTCCAGCACATCCATCGCCCCTAGCCCGCCTTCCACAGCCACCACACCCTCCAGGGCCAGCCCTGCCACCGCACCTTCTACCGCCAGCCCTGCCACCTCAGCCACCGCGCCCTTCAGGGCCAGCGCTGCCTCAACCGCCACCTTTGCGCCCATGGCCACCACTGCTCCACCTACCAGCATCGCCAACGCAGGCGCCGCAGCCACCATCACTCCCACCATCCCCATCCCTGGGCCATCCAATTCCTCTGGCAGCAACAGCAGTGGCACCTGATGCGGGTGCACGCTCACTTGGAGGCACAGCAGCGTGCTCAACTGGAGCAACAGCAGCCCGCCCGCTGGGAGGCACAGCAGCGCGCCCAGTTTGAGGCCCAGCAGCAGGCCCTGTTGCAGATGCACCAGCGGGCGCACCACCAGCCACACCACCAGCAGATACTGCCGCAGCACACACAGCTGCAGCACATGGCGCAACTGCACTTCGCTCAGCTGCATGCTGAGCAGGCGCGGCAGAATTTGCAGCAGTCACGGCAGCAGGCCAACCTGGAGCGGCTGGGATCGTGCCTTCGGCACGATGTGGGCAAAGCCCACCCGGCGTACCAGCAGGTGGCCGGAGCGGGACTGCTGCCGCCGATGATGCAGTGGAAGCAAGCTCTGGCAGCAGCCCCCGATGGCGTGTACCTGATCCCGCCGAACGCTGACCTGCCACAGCAGGATGGCACGTGGGAGACCCTTTAGCCAAGCACGGCAGGCAGCGTAGGTGTCGTATCACAGCGTCAGCTCAGCGTCAGCGCAACATCAGCACAGTGGAGGTTGCATAGGGTCGTTGACCGTTTCAATGCATATCGCACCACAACTCCTATTCCGTTGCCCAAGTTTGTTTGCTGCTGATCATGTCCCAAGGTTGCAAGTGCTTAGGCCTGCTGATGCAACGTACAGATTTGACATCATGTATGCCACATGCAATACTGCCTAGTGATCCACTTTTGTAACATGTACACCTGCCTTGACATTGTGTTCCTGCTGTTTGTATGTGCTTGCTCTTGCATCAGACATCACTTGTTATGTGACGCCCTCCTGAAAATGTTTTGCCATATAGAGTGGACAGTAGGACATGGTGTTCCCTGAACGGGTTTGGCTCGCGAATAAACTTCAATTATATCAATTAAACTAAATTAATTAGCCTAATTTAAATAGTGTCAGTATCGTCGTCAAGCTCCGTTTGTGTGCGGCAAATGTAAAAAGTATTTTTTCAGAATCAGGCCTTCCTAGGTGGTACTCTGGGGTGGACTGTAGAAAATCATCACTGGGGTATGACAAGATTCACAAAATGGTGTTTGGCATCGCGTGTACCACACCATAACAGAAGGATATGACATGTGTCATGCGGCGTAAGCCTAAAGGCTGCGTAGCCGAAGGCACCCCCCAATCACCTTTGGTGACCCCCACATGTTTGCATAACACAGCGATAGAAGTTGATGTCTGAGCTACAAAGTGTTGATGAAGTTTCTGTTTCCAAAGTGTTAAAGTGTTTTGCGTCTCACAGTGTTTTGCGCCTCAAAGTGTTTTGCGCCTCAAAGTGTTTTGCGCCTCAAAGTGTTTTTCATCTCAAAGCGTTTTGTGTCTCAAAGTGTTTTGCATCTCAAAGTGTTTTGCGTTTTAAATTGGTAAAAGTTTTGAGTTGCAAAGTTTGCATTACCGTGACCAGTTGAGGTAAATGTGGCACTTACGTACACACCATCTACTACAAACCAGAATATCATAACTCAGGTTTGGTTCCCTCCCAGAAAAGTTTTGTCATACAGAGAGGGAGGTAGGACACCATGGTACCTGAACGGGTTTTGCTCGCGAATAAATTTCACTTGTATCAATTAAAATTAATTAATTAGCCTAATTCAAATAGTGTCAGTATCGTCGTCAAGCTCCGTTTGTGTGCGGCGGATGTAAAAAGTTTTTTTTCAGAATCTGGCCTTCCTAGTGTGCACTCTGGTACGAGGTGTAGTCACCAAAGTTACTAGGTAATGATTCGATATCCAGTAAGTGTTGTATGCCTGCGCATGTACCGCTTCAGGACAGTAGGGCATGACATGTGTCGTGCGGGGTCGCTTCGCGACGTTGGCGAAGCCCACCCCTTTGCCCTTATTGACACATGCCTAGCAGTGTACACTATTGATACCATTGTTTTATTTGAGTCAAGTGTCGCTTGCTCTAGCTCTTGCGTGTGCAGCTGCTTGCAGTGCATTTGTGCCGGCGACTGTCAATGGTGTCAGGTGAGTCATATCGTACAGTGTGTGAAGGATCACCGCAGGTGATGTGGACTTCGTCCACCCCATTGACTCCTGTGAATCTTGATGCACAAATAGTGCCAATAGCACCAAGGAATGAAAAGCTAGCCAACACACCTGTAAGATTCACTTGAGTCAACCCCTTCTATTGCCAGCCCAGCGGTGTCATTTGTGTCAGCAGTGTCATTTGTGTCAGCAGTGTCGTTTGTGTCAACAGTGTCATTTGTGTCTTTTGTGTCAACAATGTCGTTTGTGTCAAGTGCGTCGGAAGTGGCGTGTGTGGCTATCGCGTCCCATGGTGTGTGTGAAGCTTTGCATCATGCATGCAGCGCAGCCAGTAGTGTGACCGTGGTAGCGATGGTGATGTGGGGTCGCCTTCGGCAACGTGGGTGTTGTCCACACTTTGCACACACTTTTCCCACACTTCGCCCACCTCTTCGACCACCTCACACAGCTCATGCACAGCCTGCCTGACTGCGCCTCGGCTCCCTGATCGCCATTTTACCTTTTCGGCATTTGGCCCTTTCGCATTTTACAAATACCGATCGAAAGGCCGGCGTAGTTGAAGCCACAGAGTGAAGGCACATGCACTCTGGCACAGAGCTCACGATCAAATACAGCAAGTAGCAGCATCTCACATAGGCACTTGTCCCTCACACAGCGTGTGCACAGCTCGCATGAGTGCACCTGGGCTCCCTGATCGACATTTTACCTCTTCGGCATTCGCACACAGTGCACCTCGGCTCCCTGATCGCCATTTTACCTCTTCGGCATTCGGCCCTTTCGCAAATTACAAATACCGACCGGAAGGCCGGCGTAGTTGAAGCCACCGAGTGAAGGCACATGCACTCTGGCACAGAGCTCACGATCAAATACAGCAAGCAGCAGCATCTCGCATAGCCGCTTGTCCCTCACACAGCATATGCCTGAATGCACCTCGGCTCCGTGATCGCCATTTTACCTTTTCGCCCTTTCGCTATTTACAATCACCGATTGGAAGGCCGGCGTAGTTGAAGCCTGCGATTGAAGGCACGTGCACTCTGCACAGAGTTCACGACCGCATACAGAAAGCAGCAGCATCTCGCAATGTTTGGACGTGGCATAGCCACTTGTCCCTCACAAAGCGTATGCACAGCTTGCCTGAGTGCGCCCGGCTCCCTGATCGCCATTTTACCTCTTCGCCCTTTCGTCCTTTCTACTTACAATTACCGATCGAAAGGCCGACAAAGTTGAAGCCACCGCGTGAAGGCACATGCACTCTGGCACAGAGCTCACGATCAAATACAGCAAGCAGAAGCATCTCGCAATACGGACACAGTGCGACATCAAGGTGGCCGCCTGGACCCCTTTACTTCAAAGTTCAACAAGGCAATGCATACGAGTTGAACGCCGCCTGCGTCAAGCACAATCCAAACGTTCCTCGCGCAAGAGAGTGCACGGGCCACTTGTGCCATGTACATACAAATCATGTCCTATTCATATCTAAAATGTTTTCTGCTGCTGATGTTGTCCAAGTGTGCAAAGTGCTTGAATTGTGTTGTTTCGCGTAAACAGCACTCCACTCCATGGCCTTTGTTGGACATATCGCTGATGCAATGTGCACACTCTACATCATGCATACCACATGCAATACTGCCTAGTGATCCACTTTTGTAACATGTTACATAGGGTTGGCAGAATCCGGATATTGTAAACCCATGGACGCCCAAAACACCCGTACATACGTGTATATGGCGTATACACTAGTATATTTCCGTACATGACAAATGCAGTTGCGCTATACAGGCACTTCTTCAAGTCAAACTTCAATGGGAGTTCAACGGCACATGCAGTGAGCCACATGCACTCTAAGGCAGCAATGACACTTAAACCAACACGGACAGTATATGCTCTGCATGTGGTGCATTGTTTATTTTGCTAAACTAAGCCCCTTCCGTACGCGTCTGCCACACATCTGACTTACTGCTCGTCGTCGTCACCCTCCATCAAGCTAAGCATCACCTCATCATCTGCCTTGCCTTCAAGCGCCTTGCTATTCCCCTTGATGAACACGAGCTTGCCACCCCGCTCAATTGCAAGCCTGCTCCTGCATTTGGGGTACACCTTGCCCCAAAGCGACCAGTTGCGCTCCGAGGCACAAGCGGTGACATGAAACGACAGCAGCCGCACTGCTACCTTAGACAAGTGCGGAAACTCGGTTCTGCCGACCGTCTGCCACCTCCCGCGACGCATGATGCTGTCTGCTAGCTTGACCTTGACGCTTTTACCCTTGGTCACAATCGTGCGTGCGGTCAGCGTAGGGAGCGCATCCGCCATGGTTTCTGGCAGCGGCGCCAGCTGCAGCTTAGTAAGCTCCGACTTGATCTGCTCTGCATTACGCTCCCTCCACAACTTAATGCAGCACTCCTTGACTGCCTTGAGCTCCATGCTATTGAGCTTGTTGAAAGGCATGAACCACTGACTGTCCTCAACATAAGCATGGACTGGGTCCAACACAAAGGCAGCAGGCCATGACTTGTCGCGGTGAATCTCGTAACGCCGCTCAAAAAGCGGTAGCACCGGTGTGAGGTGGGCATTGTCGTCATGGTTGTCAAACGCTGCTGCATGCGCAAGCAGCTGCTTCCATATGGGGAGCATCTGGCTGAGCAGTGGCTGATCACTCTCAAGCTGGTGAATGGCATCAGAGATGGGCTGCACAACTTTGACAAGCGCTGCAGCATCGTCAAAGAAGTGGTAAGCACGCCTGCTGCCACGCGCCGGCACGCCCCTCACAGCGTCAGCAAATGCGTCTGCGTTCTTGCTGCCCTCAGAGACCTCGGTCCAGTCGCGAGAACCAACCATTTGCCTGATGGCGTCCTCGGACTCAATGAGGTCGCAGCAGATGAAGTGGAGAACGGCAAAGCGGGTTGGGCAGTTGGTGCGAACCTGCTTGACGCTGCCATACCTCGACATTTGCTGCTTCCTCAACTCTGCATGCACTGTCTTGCAGCTGCTGATGGTGTTGGACATGATCAGCGCCACTGCGTATACCTTGTGGCTCCAGGCGCAGCGCTTTGTCTTCTCGCCGTACAGGTCCTTGATGAGCAGTGCAAATGCGTGCGCCTGGCATCCCAGCAGCAGCCAACCTGGGTGCTTTGCCTTCATCTGCTCCAACGCGTTTCTGTTGGCCTGAAACAACAAGGCAAAAACAGAACAATTGCACATGAGCAAGTTGCACATCTATCAAAGCTGGCAATCCCCAGTATAATCATCAACAACTGCAGTGAAAGGCTGGATGATGCAGGAGTGCTGTGTGACATTGTTCTGAGCATGGCATGAGTGCATTTTAGCTCTTGAACAAGCACTCAAAAGGTCATGTCGTCGATTGAGCAGGAACTCAGGCTCTTGTGTTATGCAAGCAATTGCCAATCAAGTGAGCATTCCACGCCACAGGCGGACAGAGCCAGCTGCAAAACGAGTAGCATTTCTCAGGCAAAGAAAATCATGTGGCTTGCTTACTCAAGTCAAGTGATTTACGCAGGCCATGAGCTCGTACCTTGGTGTTGTCCATAACCATGCCGAGCATCCTGCTCAGGTCCCCTTTTGTCACCTCCTCTGCCCACCGTAGGTGCTGCTCTGTGATCCACGCCGCATTCTTGCAGTCTGAGACACCGCGTGCTGGCTCCGCTTTCACAAAGTGGGAGCCGCCCTTCGGCAGCAGCACCATCAGGTTGACCAGTGGCGTGCCCTCCCCGCAATGGCTACGCTTCCACCCATCCGGTGCAAGCTGAATGAGAGGCTGCTTGTCGATTGCCTCCCACACATTTAGAGCTGGCGCGCTCGTACTCTGCCTCCAGTAGCTTGCCAGCGAGGGCCTTGCGGTTGGGCAGGGTAATGCCAAGAGCAGCAAAAGACGCCACCAAGTCTTCTTGCTCGATCAGGTTGAAGGCGACACCCCCCTTGAAAAAGAATCTGGCGAGGCTCTCTCTTGCCTTAGTAATCTGGCCAGCTGTAGCCATGTAGTCTGCTGCGGTGATGCGCTGGCGCTTGCCCAGCACCAGCACTTCTGGGTCCTCCTCAACTGCAGCAGCAGCAGCGGCAGCTGCTGCTGTAGCTGCTGCCTCTGCGGCCGTTGTTGAAGCAGCAGTAGCTCTGATGCACGCCTTGCTTTCTGGATGGCTACTCGCACGAGAAAGATTGGTGTTTCTCAGCTTGGCATCGCAGCGCAGGCAGGTCAAGAAAACCTCGTGACCTTCTAGCAGGACCTCGAAAGCTCCCCACCAGTGCCAGTGGGCTTTGCCTTTGAGTTTCAAGTTCTTAAACTTGGCATAGCATGCGCGAGCCTGCTTGGCCAAGTCAGGCCCCGGATCATGATTATCGCTGTCCATTGCGCTGGGCTGCGGCCTTGTTGTCTTGAGGTGCGCTCAGCAGGCCTTGGCGCCAACATTTTGAACCCTTAACGGTTGATGCCACTGTCAGAAACAGCGGCAAATGGTTTCTGGCTGTTGCTGCAGCCGCAGCGCGATGTTTGGTGCGATTTGAGGTCGATCCATAGCAGGAAAGAGGCCAATATACGGCAAAATACGGATTTTTCCAGCTGAAATCTCAGATACGGTTATTTAGTACGGATATACGGATATACGTATCATGTACGGAATACGGATTTGCCAACCCTAAACATGTACATCTGTCTTGACATTATGCTCCTCCTGTTTGTTTGTGCTTGCTCTTGCATCAGACATAACTTTCAATGTGATCCCCTCCTGAAAACGTTTTGCCATATAGAGATGATGGTGGAACATCATGTTACCTGAACGAGTTTGACTCCAGAATAAATTTCAATTATGTTAATTAATCAGCCCAATTTAAATAGTGTCAGTATCGTCGTCAAGCACCGTTTGTGTGCGGCGAATGTAGAAAGTATTTTATCAGATTCTGGCCTTCCTAGGCGGTACTCTGGGGCAACCTGTAGCAAATAACGTATGTAGGCATAAAAATGTTTCTACATCCAATAAGTGTTGTATGACTGCGCGTGTACTGCTTCAGGACAGTAGGGCATGAAATGTGCAAAGTGTTACCATAGGCTTCAAAAGTGTTAGAGTGTTGGAATGCCCAACTTCAGTCTCCAACACCCAACTTCAATCTCCAATGCCCACCTTCAATCTCCAATGCACTACAAAGTGGCAAGATGCAGTAGTGTGTCATTTCGGCACCTACATACATTATCAATGTTACAATCAAGAATGTAACCATTCAAGTTTGGTTCCCTCCCAGAAATGTTTTGCCATATAGAGTGGACAGTAGGACATGGTGTTCCCTGAACGGGTTTGGCTCGCGAATAAATTTCAATTACATCAATTAAAATTAATTAATTTTTTTTAGTCGTATAGAGAGAGCAGTAGAACATGGTGTTACCTGAACGGGTTTGGCTCGAGAATAAATTTCAATTTAATTAATTAAAATTAATTAATTAGCCTAATTTAAATAGTGTCAGTATCGTCGTCAAGCTCCGTTTGTGTGCGGCGGATGTAAAAAGTATTTTTTCAGAATCTGGCCTTCCTAGGGTGCACTCTGAAACCATCTGTAGCCACCAAAGGTACTAGGCAATGTTTCGATGTCCAGTAAGTGTTTTGTATGCCTGCGCATGTACCGCTTCAGGACAGTAGGGCATGGCGTGTGTCGTGCGGGGTCGCTTCGCGACCCGGGCGAAGCCCACCCCTTTGCCCGCGTTGCCGTCAATTCTCCAATCTCCAATGCAACTTCAATTCTCGAACACCCAACTTCAATCTCCAATGCCCAACAGGCAGTCCAGTATCCTAGGACACACGCGGTGACAGAGCACACATAGCATCGCGTGATGTAGTACATACATTTCTTGTAAATGGAAAGCAGTGATTCTGTCATGTGCATGTGATCAATGCTGCCCAGCATCAAGAGACTCCAGTGCATGCGTCCTGTCTCGGCATCAACAAGAATCAATAGGTTCAATTGACACTCGCGTTTGCACAGGTGTACAGAGTGTCGGCATATTGCATTGTTTTTGCTTGCGTCAAATGTGTCAACTGTGTCTGTTGTGTCGGTGTGTCCTAGCGTTTCTGGCTTGTCTAGTGTTGCCAGTCTGTCTTAAGCTTTACATGTGTCTAGTGTGTCCTAGCGTTTCTAGCTTGTCTAGTGTTGCTAGTGTGTCTTGTGTTTTACATGTGTCTAGTGTGTCTTATGCGTCCCACTCGCCACTTGTGGGCTTTGCGTTCATTGCGTCAATAGTGTCAATTGTGGCTAGGGCTGATCCTAACCCTTGTTGCCATGGAATATGGATGAGTTGTCAGTGATTGTTCGTAGCCACAGTGTGTGCAGGTTACATCACTTGTGTGCAAGTTACATCACTTGGCAGATTCACGGTGCGTAATGACGTACTGGGCGGGTAGTAGCTGTTCTGCAGTTACATTTGCAACGGTCATGGCACGGTGTGCCTGCAGCAACCTAATCACATACACTTCTTTGTACGCACGACAACATGGGTTGTGTCTGGGCTCTTGCTGCCATTGCATGATGCTTTGGAGCGCGGTGTGCAAGTCCCATTTCCCAACACCCTAACCCTAAGCCAAACATGCCTGATTGTGTGCTGCAATGCTTGAATGCAATGCCATGCTGAATTTATCCAGCGCATGTGCCGCTGACCATAGCGACAGTGAGTTGGCGTGATGTGACAGTCAGTCGTCGTCATGTGAAAATGATGTACCGTACACCAAGGATGCATGCTCCACAAAGCAAGCGCGAAGCAAGCCGAAGCCTGAGTGTCGTACATGCACACGCACAGTGAAAGAAGAATGGCACACGCAGTGCACGACGTGCTACCGGACACAACGGCGGCTGGCAGAGGCGCGACGCAAGGCAGCGGAAGAGGCCGCAGCACATATGGCTAGACAAAGGGCGCAAGCAGCGGCAGAACAGAAGCGTGTAGAGGCCATAGCAGCGATGGAAGCTGCGGCACTCACTGTAAAGGTGCGTGAGGCAGAGGAGAGCCGCTTGCAAGCCTTGCAAGACGCTGCACACATGTGCTTGAAGAGGGCGCGCGAAGAAGCCTCTGCTACTACACATAGGGCCTTCATTGCTGCAGTGACTCCAGATGACTTCACTCCAGGTGATATTGCTGGCGACAAGTGGACTTTGCACTTCCCTGCAAAGCACAGGCTCGTCATATAGCTAGTGCGAGGAACCGAGAACCCTGAATTTCTCCGGGACCTTTGCAACATGCTGGCAAGCAAGGTCTGCATTATATTCTACACGAGGCAATTCACTCTGGATGGAAGGGGCAGGGTGGACTTAAACATTGGCAGGTCCGTTTGGCATTATGAGCGAATTCCTGTCCGTGGCGGGTGTATCTCGCAATGTTTGGACGTGGCAGAGCCACTTGTCCCTCGCACAGCTTATGCACAGGGGCGATGTGATTGTGAGCGAATGTCAATATTTAAAGCTTCTTGGTTGTGATCAATTTGAGGTTTCTTCTAGTTGGTTTTTCTAGTGCGCACCTCAAGCAACCAACAAGCACGCCATAAATCACTGCTTCAACAGACACACAGCTTGCCTAAGTGCGGTTCGGCTCCCTGATCGCCATTTTACCTTTTCGCCATTTGGCCCTTTCGCTATTTACAATCAAAGATCGAAAGGCCGGCGTAGTTGAAGCCTGCTGCTGCAGGCACAGGGATGGCACAGATTCAGCAAACGATCTCACTACCATACAGCAAGCAGCAACATCTCACAATATTTGGATGTGGCAGTGACTTGTCCCTCACACAGCTTATGCACAGCTTGCCTGAGTGCGCCTCGGCTCCCTGATCCATTTTCGCCCTTTCGCCCTTTCGCTATTTTCAATCACCGATCGAAAGGCCCGTAGGCCGGCGTAGTTGAAGCCACCGAGTGAAGGCACATGCACTCTGGCACAGAGCTCACGACCAAGTACAGCAAGCAGCAGCGTCTAGCAATGTTTGGACATGGCACAGCCTCTTGTCCCTCTTACAACTTATACACAGCTTGCCCGAGTGCGCCTCGGCTCCCTCATCGCCATTTTACCATTTCGCCCTTTCGCTATTTACAATCACCGATCGAAAGGCCGGCGCAGTTGAAGCCTGCTGCTGTTGAAGCAATTGGCACAGCGATGACACAGATTCAGCAAACGAACGCACAACATGCTTCAAGGGACACACAGCTTGCCTGAGTGCACCTCGATATCCAATCGCCGTTTTACCTTTTCGCAAATACATTTCGCGATCAACAATCACCGATCGAAAAGCCCGATGGCCGGCGCAGTTGAATATATCTGCGGTTGCAGCAGAGTCGCATGAACGGCATAGGCAGCAAACGAGCACAGCAAATAATACCTTGCTTTAGTAGACCACAGGTTGCCTGATTGCAGCTTGCTCCCAGAGCTCCCAGACTGGCATTTACCTTATGCCATTTCGCCCTCTCGCAATAAACAGATACCGATCGAAAGGCCGGCGTAGTTGAAGGCAGCGGTTGCAGCAGAGTCGCATAAACAGCATAGGCAGCAAACGAGCACAGCAAATAATACCTCGCTTCGATGTACACACAGCTTGCCTGAGTGCGCCTCGGCTCCCTGTCCCGCCATTGTACCTATTCGCCTTTTTGCCCTTTCGCAAATTATAAATCGCCGACACAACAGCTGGTGGAGTTAAAGCCAGCGGTTGAAGGCAACACTACGGCTCAGCAAACGAATGCACCACCACACACAGCAAATATTACCTCGCTTTAGTAGACCACAGCTTGCCTGATTGCAGCTTGCTTCCTGACTGCCATTTCACCGATTCGCCATTTCGCCCTTTCGAAATCAACAAATACCGATCGAAAGGCCAGCGTAAGTGAAACCAGCGGTTGAAGGCACATGTAGTGTGGCACAGACAGCAAACGAGTTCACGATTGATGGTAGTAAGGTGCATCTTCATCCCTGTTTTGTAAAGTATGGTTACAAGGCACGAACAAATGACAACCCGGCAGAAGACCAGCTGTCAGGCCAATGTGCATGCTCTATCAATCATGTACATTGTCATATCTATAGACAACCTGTGTTGAAAACTTTGCGTCACAAAGTGTTAAAAGTTTGCGTGACAAAGTGTTACAAACTGTTTGCAGTTCTGGCCCTCCTAGGCAGTACTCCGGGGTGGACTGTAGAAACAACATCACTGGGGGTATGACAAGTTTCACAAAGTGGTGTTTGGAGTTGCGTGTACCACACCATAACAGATGGACATGACACATACATGTACATTGTCATATCTATAGACAACCTGTGTTGAAAACTTTGCGTCACAAAGTGTTAAAAGTTTGCGTCACAAAGTGTTACAGATATGTTGAAAGTGTTTGCGTCACAAAGTGTTGCAGATATGTTGAAAGTGTTTGCGTCACAAAGTGTTGAAAGTTTGCAGTTTGCGTCACAAAGAGTGTTTTTGCTTCACAAAGTGTTGAAAGTTTGCGTCACAAAGTGTTGAAAGTTTGCGTCACAAAGTGTTGAAAGTTTGCAGTTTGCGTTACGAAGTGCTTGCGTCACAAAGTGTTGAAAGTTTGCAGTTTGAGTGTTGCTGTTTCAAAGTGTTTGCGTCACTAAGTGTTGAAAGTTTGCGGTTTGCGTTACAAAGTGTTGCCGTTACAAAGTGTTTGCGTCACAGAGTGTTATCAGTTTGTACATATATCTTCTCCAACTTCTCCAACTTCTCCAACTTTTCCAACTTCTCCAACTTCTGCAACTTCTGCAACTTCTGCAACTTTTGCAACTTCTGCAACTTCTGCAACTTCTCCAACTTCTCCGGCTTCTCCAACTTCTGCAACTTCTGCAACTTCTGCAACTTTTGCAACTTCTGCAACTTCTCCAACTTCTCCAACTTCTCCGGCTTCTCCAACTTCTCCAACTTCTCCAACTTCTCCAATGGAGTACAAAGTGTCAAGATGCAGTAAAATTGTGTCATTAGGCACCTACATACACACCGTCTACTACTAACAAGAATGTCATCACTCATGTTTTGCATCCCTCCTGAAAACGTTTTGTCCCATAGAGAGGGAGGTAGGACACCATGTTAGACGCCGGGTTTGGCTAGCGAATAACTTTCAATTTTATTAATTGATTACTCTAATTTAAATAGTGTCAGTATCATCGTCAAGCTCCGTTTGTGTGCGGCTGTTGTACAAAGTATTTTTACAAAATTTGGCCCTCCTAGGCGGTACTCCGGGGTGAACTGTAAGAAACAACATCACTGGGGGTCTGAAAAGTTTCACAAAGTGGTGTTTGGAGTTGCGTGTACCACACCATAACAGATGGACATGACACATACATGTACATTGCATATCTATAGACAACCTGTGTTAAAAACTTTGCGTCACAAAGTGTTAAGAGTTTGCGTCACAAAGTATTACAAATGTGTTGCAAGTGTTTGCATCACAAAGTGTTGAAGGTTTGCACTTTGCGTCAAAAAGTGTTGAAAGAACACTTTGAAAGTGTGTAGTTTGCGTCACAAAGTGTTGAGTGTTTTTGCGTCACAAAGTGTTGAAAGTTTGCGTCACAAAGTGTTGAAAGTTTGCGTCACAAAGTGTTGAGTGTTCTTGCGTCACAAAGTGTTGAGTGTTTTTGCGTCACAAAGTGTTGAAAGTTTGCATCACAAAGTGTTGAAAATTTGCAGTGCGTTACAAAAGCTTAGGATTAACATCAACACCAACCGTAATGCATTACAAAACTACACTTTGAAGTGCTTCTCATATCTCTAACGACAAGTTGCCATGTCATCATGATCATGTGCAAGTGTCTCTTTGAATACCGTGTACGCGCTGCCACCATGCCTCGCTTTCACGTAGCTCTCTTTTGCAGGCGCAATGGCGAATGTTATGTCACGGAAGACGCCATGCGCGCGTTCGGTTCTGCTGCGAAAATGTGCGCCACATCCTGTGAAGGCACACCCCATGCTCCACATCCCCAAGCACCGCGCACTAAACTGTCATGGCCATACACACAGGCCACCTGCAGCACATGCGAGAAAACGTAAGTGCGCACCCTCACTCAGATGCCCTGAGGGACAGTCCGGGCGCTTCAGTGCAGGACATGCAAATAATGACACCGAGAATGGCACACACGGTGCCCAGTCCTGATCTTCAGTCGCCTTGAAGACTGACGCACGGCGAGTAAATACCCTCATTACCAGCTAAAGGATGAAAGTTGGACGTGACAAACTCTCTTCTTGCGCTCCAGACCCTTTATTTGCATAGCCACCGGCAAAGACATCATCGCTATGATTCAACAGCAGGGGATTCAAACCACGTTGCTGCATGCGCATACCTTCGTCCATTGTGTCTGCTTCACACACCATTACATGAGTTTTATCGAAGCGTGGGTTCAAAATGATTAATGGATCGTACGTGTTCTTGGTGCTAGTAGGCGTGGTCATATGTCTTGCACGCGTTTGAGTGTCATGCCACACCTCGACACGGCGTTCATATATATTTGGTGTCTACTGCTTAGGAGTCTTGTCAATGAATATGGTCTTTGTATTCATTCAGGGACTTGAACACGGTAATCATAATAAATCGTTCACATGTACCATGCCCTGCAGCTTGCACACCCAGCACAGGTGAATTGGCCTATTGGCCTTCAATGTCCTACTGCAAGTGTGATCTACCTGCGACCTCCAGTGACACAGGCATCATTCTATACAAATGCCCTAGGAAAACAGTGTTCTACAATTCACCCCAGAGTACCGCCTAGGAAGGCCAGATTCTGAAAGAATACTTTTTACATTCGCCGCACACAAACGGCGCTTGACGACGATACTGACACTATTTAAAAAAGGCTAATTAATTAGATTAATTGAAATTTATTCTGGAGCCAAACTCGTTCAGGTGACACCATGTCCTACTGTCCACTCTATATGACAAACCTTTTTGGAGGGAACCATATCTGAGTTATGATATTCTGTTTGGTAGGAGATGGTGTGTATGTAGGTGCCAAAATGGCACATTGACCTTAATTTGTCACAGTGATGCAAACTTTGTAACTCAGACCTTGTAGCACTTTGAGACGAAAACTTTCTAACACCTTGAGACGCACATTTTTTAATACTTCGAGACGCAAAACACTTTGAGACGCAAAACACTTCGAGACGCAAAACACTTTGAGACGCAAAACACTTTGAAACGCAAACTTTTGAACTCTTTGAGACACAATCTTTTTACACTTTGTGATGCTTTTTAACGCTTGAAATGCAACCTCGTTAACACTTTGCAGACTTCAACTTGTAACACTTTGTAGCTCAGGCTTTAACACTTTGTAATGCAAACATGTGGGGGTCACCAAAGGTGATTTGGGTGTCATCGAAGCTGTCGCCTTCGGCTACGCAGCTTCAATCTCCAACTCCCAACCTCAACCTCCAACTCCCAGCTTCAATCTGCAACTCCCAGCTTCAATGTCCAACTTCTGACTTCAACCCTTAACGTGCAACTTCAATTCTTTCTCAAAGCGTCAAAATGTTGAAATGCGTCAAAATGCGTCACAATTTTGAAATGCGTCAAAACGTTGAAATGCGTCAAAGTGTTGAAATGCGCAAAGTGGTGAAGTGGTCAAAGCAAACGTGGCATTTTGACACCTACATGTACTGGTATAGTCGTATTAAAGCCCTGACGGAGGCCGGGTGTCAATGTACGCTCGATATGTCTATCGGCCATGCTCCTCAGAGCAGGCCCTTTCCTAACAGTGCTGACACTGGGCGCGCTACGCTGCCCGTACTTTATGGTCTATTCCAGAATGCCATCATTCAGATTGTATGTCCTTCCTTCCAAAAACGTTTTGTCATATAGATGGAGCAGTAGGACATGGTGTTAGCTGAACGGGTTTGGCTCCAGAATAAAATTTCAATTACATTAATTAATTGGTCCAATTTAAATAGTGTCAGTATCGTCGTCAAGCTCCGTTTGTGTGCGGAGTATGTAAAAAATATTTCTCAGAAGCTGGCCTTCCTAGGGTGCACTCTGGAACGATGTGTAGCCACTAAAGTCACTAGGCAATGTTTCGATATCCAGTCAGTGTGTATGACTGTGCGTGTACCGCTTCAGGACAGTAGGGCATGAAATGTGTCGTGCGGCCTTCGTCCGTGTTGCCTTCAATTCGCCAATTTCCAACTTGCAACTTCAATCTCCAACGTGTAACTTCAATCTCCAACTCCCAACCTCAATCTCCAACTCTCAGCTTCAATTCCCAACTCCCAGCTTCAACCTCCAACGTTTGACTTTAACCTTCAACGTGCAACTTCAATTCTTTCTCAAAGCGTCAAAATGTTAAAATGCGTCAAAAAATTGAAATGCGTCAAAATGTTGAAATGCGTCAAAATGCGTCACAATGTTGACATGCGTCAAAATGTTGAAATGCGTCAAAAAATTGAAATGCGTCAAAATGTTGAAATGCGTCAAAATGCGTCACAATGTTGACATGCGTCAAAACGTTGAAATGCGTCAAAAGTGTTGAAATGCGCAAAGTGGTGAAATGGTCAAAGCAAACGTGGCATTTTGACACCTACATGTACTTTATTGTCCGGTACACTATGTTTCATGGGCGCCCAGCGCTCGAAGGTGCACAATGAAAGGCCATCGGCTACGTCGCCGGATGCGATACTTCAAGACACTGTGCTTGAATGTGCTTAATGCGTCAAGCGGGATCAATTGGTTTAGGCCTCCCATGGCCTCGCGAGTCGCGATACCGTTAAATATTGTTGTGTTTGAAATCCCAGAATTCAAATCTGAGGATTTGAAACATAGGAGTCATGGATCTGAGCAGTCTAGAGCTGATTTGGACAGGAAAGAATGTATGGTCGACCACGCCAGTGGCCGAACTCACCATGGGCTGACCACACACAAAAAAGTGGTACTCGAGAGCTTGGGCCTGTGGCAATGACCCTAGAAAAGTCTTTTGATAACTGTTGTCCCTGGTCCTTAACATGTGCGGTTCATGCTTGGCTTGCGGTGCGAGCGATTGAAGGCATTGCATGCGTTGCCGCGATTGCATGTATTGTCGCGATTGTCGCGATTGTCACGATTGATGAGATTGGCAAGATGGCATGGATTGAGCCTTTGCATGCATTGATGCCACTCGCTTGTATGACACTGTGTGCCATGCATTGTGCCCACTGGTTGCACTAGTGCCCACTACACTTGTGCTTAGTGAGTGCTGATATGTGTAATGCAATTGTATGAGCTGTGTGTGGCCGTATTACCTATAGCGGGTTCTATGGCTTTTGCCTGGCATCATCAATTCACCGTTCGAAATGACTTTGGCAAGCGTTTTTGTCGTTGTCTTTTTATTGCTCACTTGTTTCCATCATTGTGTGCAAGCAAGCATCAAACTTAAGCGTGCATTTTGTTCAATCATGAGCGCCATGGTGCCATTGTGTCAGTTGCAACAAGCGTAGCGGTTGAAGGTTTAGTGTCTACTGAAACCGTCGATTCTGTTTCAGCATACTCTCTTGCCGGTGTTTGTTGACTCAAATGCATCAACTGTGTGTGTTGACACCAGCAATACGAATCGCTTGTTTCCACAGACACAAAACGTACATGTGCCCTTTGCTATAGCTTATGCTCATACACATCAACGTCGACAGCTGGTACCTAGGACACGATGACCCGCTGTCAGCAGCGATGCCGGTGTACATTTGGCCACCTAGCAGCAAGTGCAGCCAGTAGCGCCACCGATGCAACTCTTGACACTGTTGACACGTGCATATCGATATACGCAATTGACACCGTTGTTTCTCTTGAGTCTAGCGTTACTTGCTACGTGCTTGCGCAGCCGCTTGAGTGAGTTTTGACCAGCACATCACACGTCCTGTGTGTCGATTGTGTTAAGCGCTCTGTGTGCCAGTTGTTGCAATGACAGAATTGCGTCAATTGTGTTTATTGTGTCCAGCGCGTCAAATGTCATTTTTATACGTTGTGTCAATTGTGTCCGTAGTGTCAATTGTGTGCGCCATGTCAATTGTGTGTGCAGTGTCAATCGTGTCAAATATGTCAAGCGCGCCAGCGTGTTTAAGTGTTGATTGTGCAAGCCGTGGAAGCATAGACTCGTTTGACTCAAGCGGCGCGCAAGATATACCCCCAAGCCGTAGCACAAGTTTACACTTCAAGCAGCGGTGTCCGAACCGCATCAGACACATGGTGTGTGCTGAAAGCTGAGGCACGACTGGTGTGCTAAACAAATAACACTCTCTACAGTGAAGCTCAATGCAATTGTCCTACCTTTCACAAGGATGCCACCGAGGAGCAAGATGTCACTCTAAGGAGACGACCAGCGTTGCCACAGTGAAAATTGCATATGGCAGTACAGAACATCAATAAATGATAGACGGTGCAGCGTATGGGGATGATAACAGATTTAGTGTTGGCAGTTACAAGGTGTCAGTGCGTAGCGGCCGAACTGAAATCATGGAACAGACATGTAAACGTGCGTGTACACAGAGCACAAAAGCAAATGCGGTGTCTCCAGCACTGTTCTACATTTATGCTTGCTCACATGCTCACATTTTACGTACGTGCTCAGTCTCATTGCTGATCGGCCATGGATTTACACCGTGCGAGCTCTGCGTGTAGAAGTGCAGCCTCAGATGGTACTCTCCGGCTGCGCCCTGATAGCCCGCCCCCTCATGCACTATAGCTCCGTGAAACAAGACAATGTCCCCGGCCCTCAGATTTACGCTGATGCGGTCCTGCTCCCTGACCTCCTGTGCATCGAAGCTCCCGGGCCACAGGTGCAAGATGCCACCATCGTGCAGGCTCAGGAGCACTCCGACCGGGAAACCGTCGTGTTTCTTAAGAGCGTTCTTCAGCCTGTGTGCAAAGAGGAAAAATAAGCAGGGTCGAGTGATGTGAGTGCGCCTCACCCAGCGCGCACCCGTGGACGGCATAAGCGGTAACATTCTCATCAGCGCATCTGCAATTCGTATTTGTGGCGCTGCATGCATTTCTGCGACGTCATTGTACATTGACCCGCTGCATACATTCACCTGCGCACGGGCCAGTCTCGGTGTGGGCCCTGGGCAATTGCGTGCTCCGCAGGTGTCTTCTTGGAGAGTAAAATTGCTGGGCGGGTCACCTCCACATCGCTCAGCCCCAGCAGTGTCTCGTTGATGAGCGGAACCAGCTCCTTCATTACCAGCTGCTTGACCGCAGCAAAGGGCGAACGGGGTCCCACGTCTGGCAGTTTCACCTGGCACCTGGTGCCGGGGACTGTATTGAAGACGTTTTCCCAGGGGTCAGCTGCCGTATTGATGGTGGTAGGCATGGCGGTCAGCAGCCTTCGCGCGAGGGCTGCAAATGTCTCGTTGCCGGGGACAACGTAGTAGCCATCCGTGGCAAGAGACCTGGTGGTAGTATCCTGCAGTTGAGCCACGATAACGCGGGCTGCTGCAGCCTGGCTGGCTAGCATCGCTGCTTGGCCGATGCTTTGTGGCGCGGCATCAGTGCTGTGGTGATGCACAGCATGCACTGCGGCTGCCAGCCGCTTCGCAACCTTCTTGTTCTTGCTCTGCAGTCTGCCGGTGCTTTTGATACCACCTCTGATACGTGAGATTCGGGGTGGCTTTAGGGGCAGCAACGGCTATGTCCTGTTGCTGTGTGTCCTGTGCCTCCTGTGCCTCCTGTGCCTGCTGCTGCTGCGCCTCTTGTGCTTGCCACTGCCGCTGCGACTTTTGTGCCTGTTGCCGCCACTGCTGCCACTGCTGCCACTGCTGCCACTGCTGCCACTCTCGCTGCTGCGCCTCTTGTGCCTGCTGCTGCTGCTGCTGCTGCTGGCGGTGCCAGAACTGATACTGATGGTGCATCTCCGATTCGCGCAACCTCAGGTGGTCATCTTGGCTCTGAATCTGTTGCTGGGCCTGCGGATGTCGCTGACCCGCCCCGTCTAGGTTGCTCAGTTCATCCATGGCGCTGCTGCTGTATAGTACCGCTACACTGGGATGCGGCGTGACTTTCAACCTGGATGATTGGAATGCATCGTGAATTCCAATTTCTGCAGTTGGAATGCAACTTGAATTCCAACTTATGCTGTTGGAATGCGTGACTTCCAATAGTGCGGAGCTACATGTTGATGCTTCATACGGTGAAAGATTAATGTGTAGTACAAATGTTGTCGTATTAAGAGGCTGTCTTAAGAGCTTGTCTTCTGCACTGCAGATGGCCTTGTCCGTGAGGGTGAGGGCATACTTTGCAGCGCAATATGGCAACGCAGCAGCGGGGTTAGCAGGGGGTGGTTTGCGAGTCATGAGCGGAGTTGCAGTGGAAGGCCCTGGCGATGGCGTCGGGTGACTTTCCTGTTGTTATATTATACACATTTGTGTATACACTAGTATATTGGCGTAGCACAAGCCACCCATGGAGTTGCGATCCTAACCGCATGATAATAAAAAGTATTAAGAGCCCCGACGGAGGCCGTCGATCATGTGAGCGAGCGGTTTATGTATGGGCTATGCTCCTCAGAGCATGCCAGTCCTTAAGAGTGTTGACACCGGGCGCGCTACACTGCCCAGCATCCCTGCCCCCCTGACGTATGCATGCACTCGCTCGGCCAACTCCTGCGCCAGCGACCTGCTGAGTGTGGCGACTATCTGCTTTTTTGCGAAGGCAAATCTACTCTTGATCTGCGCTCCGCTCCCCCCCGAACACATGGCCGAGTGCTGCGCCAGTTCCTTGATAAATTGCTGCGCCTTAACTCCGAGCCGCCCGTACGACTCCTGCACGAACGGTACAAACGCCCACGAGCTGCCTAGTGCACCGTCGTGATACTTGATCTTCTCTTGCTCGCCCACGCTTGCTGTGTGTCCGTCTGTGTTGGCGGCATTCTCCTTGCCCGCCAGATATGTCCCCCCCGTCGGGGCGCGCACTGTGGTGTCGAGGACAATGTGTAGTGCTCGTGTCGCAAAGCACTCGGCTCTGTGCTCAGGAGGCAGTGAGGCGCAGATCAAGAGTAGATTTGCCTTTGCCAAGAAGCAGATAGCTGCCGCTCTAAGCAGGTCACTGGCGCAGGAGCTGGCGGAGCGCATTCAGGCTTATGTGAAGGGGGCCGCAAAGCTGGGCAGCGTAGCGCGCCCAGTGTCAGCACTGTCAGGAAAGGGCCTGCCCTGAGGAGCATGGCCGACAGACATTTCGAGCATACATTGACACCTGGCCTCCGTCGGGGCTTTAATAATTTTATGATTATGCGCTAAGGATCGCATCTCCATATGTGTGGCTTGCGTAACGCCGAACGTAGGCCGGAATGTAACAACTGTGAAGTCTAAGAATCACCCAACGCCATCGCCGGGGTTTTATACGACTATACAAGTACTCGTGTCGCCAGCGAACATTACAAGGCGTATTCAAAGACACAGGCCCTCTGGCAGGTGGTGGCTTCACATGTGGATTGCCTGCTCGGTCGATAGTGAGAGCTTAGTCAACTTGCCGCCGCAGTCTTGTGTCAAAAGGCTTATGTACGAAGTACTTAGCGATGTTCTGGGGTCGCGTGCATTAGTGTATATGGATGACACTCTGATCTAAAGCGTCCAGCATACTTGTTGAAGACCGTTTGTTGCACTTGATGGCCGCCTCTTGATCGCGGTAGCAGCGCTCGGGGTGCTCTGCAGTCTTCGCCGCCCGCGACTGCGCCTGTGCCTCGAAGCAGGTGATGTCCACCATGAGCGGCAGCTGACGCATCACGTCGTCGCAGGCGGGCACCGGGATTTCCCTAAGGTGGCGGCAGGCACGCTTGCCGAAACGAGAAATTGTGCTGCATATGCAGCTAAAGAGACCTGGAATAGTGCACTGCGTCGAGATCAAGGTAGACGATACGACTTTTGATGTATACCATCAGTTTGTGCTAATGTCAACAAAGCACATGCTGTTAACAGTGCGCCAGGGATCGCAGGTTAAGGCCATGAGCAGCGTCGACAACCGCAAATGGGACCCTGCAACGTTGTTTTCTGAGGAAAGTTGCGTTTACTACGTGACGCAGGCTGACACAGGTGAGCTGGTGTACACACAGGGTGCTGCCCAGCATTAGCATAGGCCAGTGTGGCGATATATGAAGTTTCTTCGTACCCTTTCGCGCTTTTGTCGCCGTGTCGGTATTACTTAGCCCTTTCGCCCTTTTGCAGTAGTTGCACTTGCAGTTTTTGACGCAGATCTGCTACCGTAGAGCTGTGATGCTGCCGGGCTCAATCACAACCTCACGCCCTCACAAGTGCCACACACGCAATATACCATGGACCTGGCCATGCTGTTTGAGAGTGAGTAGCGAGAGGACAAAGAGACGAGTGCTCTGCTATGGATCATCGAGATCATGGCTAACGACGCGGGGTGCAGCACTGCGCGCTGGTGCAAGACAATACGAGGAGATGATGAGCGATGGGTGATGTGGTTACACATGCACAGGCTCGCTGTACAGTGGGGCATATCAAACGATGCTGTTGCAGCGACCCTGGTAAAAGCTGATATAATATGCGTAGACCGTACGTATGGACTTGTATTTATAAAGGCCCAAGGGAGGCCGGGTTGCCTATGCAATCGAAAAGCTTGCGTCAACGCAGCAGCCTAGTCTGCGCTGTGCCCTAGGAGCTTGGATACCGGCGCCGCAACACAGCCCAGCATTCGCGCTCCACGTGTGTACGCCATGACGCGCTCCGCCAACTCCCGCGCCAGCGATATGCTCAGCTCAATGAGGATCTGACGCTTAGCTAACCCGGCCTTGCGTAACGCATCTGCCTTCCCCCCCCCTGAGCACAGTGCTGAGTGCATTGCCAACTCCTTAACAAAAAGGCTTGTCTGCTTGCCCAGCCGTCCGTACGACTCCTGCACGAATGGCACAAAAGCCCAAGATGACGTCAAGGTGCCGGTGTGGTGCTTGACCTTCGCGTCCTCCCCCACCCCAGCAGCATAGCCGTCCGTGTTCGAGGCATTTGTTTTGCCTGTCAGGTACGAGCTCGCTGTGGGCGCGCGCACACTTGTGTCTAGCACTATTCCCTTGTTACGGTATGCACTGCTAAAGTGCAGACACCCTGGGTCAATGACTGTGTCCGCCCGATACCCCGGTACCTTGAAGACGCTAGCGTCCTCATTGCGGACAATAGAGACATGGTGCTGTCTCAAGATGCGCTGCAGGCACCGCTTTTGGGCAGTGTGTGTCGCGTTGTGCCCCCATATGTGCTGGCTGGGGCAGCTGATCGCATGCGTGGAGGTGGGGCTCACATCACTGCACCGCCATGGGCACACCTCGCCCTGTATGCCCCACCCGTCTATGAAGATCGCAATCAGAATCATCGTGGCTGCTGCCATACTGGACATGGGCGCCGCACCCGGGCGGTCATTGGCAGTGGGTGGCACGCTCATCCACGCCATTGCCCCGGACGCACGCTGGCTGCGCAGCTGCGCCAGGACCCGTGCGCTAGCCTGTTGGCGGCGGCGGCTGGTGTCGCGCGAGTCACCAATAGGTGCAGCCTGCGTCGGCTTGCCCACGGCACCAGCCGAGGCAGCCTCTAGGTCCTCCACCAGCCAATCCTCGTATTGACGTCGAAGAACATTTGAAAGGCCGGCTTGTAGTCCGTGCGTGAAGTGACCGCGCCGGCGGCGGGGCACTACCTTCCTGCAGATCTCGTCAGCATAGGCCTCCCAGTCGTCGTCGTCGTCCTCCTGCCCGCCGCTGCAGCTGCTTTCTTCCGCGCTAGTTTGTGTTTTAGCGGGCGTGGAAGGGGCAGCCGCGGCAGCGGCTTGAGGGCCAGGTACGGTCGCCGCCGCAGCGGCCGCCTCGGCGCCAGGCACAATGCCGTGGGTGTGTGGGGCTGGCTCAGTGGTCACTGTCTCCGTGACGGCAGTTGCGGCGTAGATCGCTTGCACCGCAGTGGGGAGCGTCGACGCTGCGGCCGTCGTATCTGCTGCCCACCGTAGCAACGATGCTGGGAGCTGCTCGGCCACAGCTGTGCGTGATTTTTCGCCGCCATCAGCTGTCAGCGCTCGCGTAGAGCGTCGCACGGCCTCGATGATTGGCGGCAGTCCCTGGTCCTCGCGTATTGCGCATGAGTGCTGCGCGAACCAGGTGACTGCGCCGTGTTCGTCAGTGCCGAGCCTCAGGGCCCCTGCTGCCACAGTGGCATGAATTATTGCCGGCCTCAGTGTTGTGCATGCCTGGGCCGTGTATGCGGCTGGTGCCAGTAGCCCCAAAAGCGGCATGCCCAGACCGCCTCGTCGCTCCGGCAACCGTGACGCCCGCAGTGGCACTGCGATGTCCGTGAGTTCTGGCGGGCCCAAGCGCGGCAATACCAGCACGCTGCCACTGCTGGCTTCCTCATTGTCACCAGCAGTGCAGGCGGCCAGCAGGTGTGACTTCATGGCTGCCGCGGTAGAGCAGCCGTGCAGATGCAGCATGCGTTCGAGCGTCCATGCACAGAACCCGTCAAACGCGTGCAACCATGTCTCACTCAAAGCCGTGTCAACGACCCGAGCTAAGAAGCCCATGCGCTTCGTCAGTGACCTGCGTAGAATGAACTGTGCTGCCTGTAGGTGATGCCGCGCCATTCCAGCTAGCTGCCACGACAATCGCCATGTCCCTGCGTCGACAAGATGCTTGCTCATGGCAGCGTGCACATAGGCTGGGTGCCCTACCGGTACCCCGACCGACGTAAAGCCCTGACTGGATTCTGGCATGGTGGTGTCCACAAACGGTATGTCAAGGGCGCGCAGGCGTGCTCTGGCCGCTTCATCAAACACTGTGCCGCGCATGGCGATGGCCACCGACTTGTCTGGTCGAACGCGTAGGCCCCCTGCCGCCAGCCGGCGGATCACCTCTGCCACCCCAGCGGCCGCTGCATCGTCGAAGTAGGCAGCTTGCAGCACGTTGAGGTCATCCAGGAAAGCGCAGTGCGGGGCTGGCGGTTCCGCTGTGCTGTGGCCGTAGGCCGGCATACTGCCGGGCGTCGCATTCACTCCATCAGGGTAGAAGAGTAGGAAGGCCGCTGCCACTGCAAAGTACAGCGGCCCTAGAGGGTCCCCTTGCTGGCACCCTAGGTGGGAGCAGATAATGCGAGCTTCACCGTTCACCTCCACCCGCATCTCTGGGGCAGTGTCACCACAGTATACGGACTCAAAGTGCGGGAGCAGCTCCGGACAGAAGAGCATAAGCCCCCGCACAATGGCGGCGCGATCCACACTGTTAAATGCGTTCTCACAGTCCAGTTGGATAGTGGTGCCATACAGCTCGTGCCACACGCGCGCGCGCACTGCCACATGCTCGACGCCAGACCGGTATCCTACGCCAAACTGCGACATGGAGGCCAGCAGCCCCGATATCTTGCCCTTGACACTCCGTGCCGCTGTGGACCCGAGGAGTCTGCGCCAGACACTGAAGCACGCGATCGGACGCCGCTTCTGTCCTATGCCTGAGAGGGCCGCGGCGCGGAGAAGCCGTTGCGATTGCTCCGGCAGCAGTTCGGGCTCAACAAGCAGCGTCGTGAACACCTTGGCCAGGTGATGGGCGAATGCCGGTTCCATCACATCTGATTCTGAATCACCAGCTAGTCCTGGCGAGGCACTGCTCACGGGGCGGGTGGCTGCTTTCACTGGTGCACCAGGCCCAGCGGCCATCAAGAGGTGTTCATAGCGTAGGCCGTCCAGCCCTCCTGCCTTCCCCGCCCCTGCTGCGGACAAGGTCGACAGTATGTCTGCCGCCTCCACCTCGAGGCGCCGTCCGGCTGCGCTGGCAGCATCCTCAGGCCTATCGCTGTGATCATGTGCCTGACCCGATTCGAAGACGGGACTGCCGCTGCCAGCTGGCCCGGTGGTCGTTGCCACCCCTGCGCTGTGTAAGCAGTGCCGCCGGGCGTCGCGTACCAGGCCGCGCACTTGCTCCATTGGCGTATCGACTACCCCCGGCCGGGTGCCAGTTTCAGGGTGCTTTGCTGCCAGCACCTGTGCCGTGACCTCGTCTGCTGGGGCGCATGCTTCACGCGCCTCTAGTCGTGCGGCAGCCAAGCCTACCCCCCGTCGCTTGCCTGAGAGGGCAGCGCATGCTGTTTGCTGCCTGGAGTCAGCCTCCGTCCAGTCGGCATCGAAGTTCGTTTGTGCCGACGCCATAGCTGCGTTGTTTGGTTTGGGGGCCCGCAGCGCCGCTGCTGCTGACAGCGTCTTTCTCAGTAGCTCCGCGAAGTCGCCAGACAGCAACGCTGCCAGCCGGGCCGCAGGCGGCATACCGGTTCCCTCCGGTTGCCTACCAAAGGCCATCGCTGCTAGCAGGTGCAGCAGCCTGTAGCCGCGCTGCACTAGAGTCTGAGAAACCTGATGAGCAAACGCCCCGGCACCATGGTGGAGGCGCACCCGTGCCGCCTCACGTGCACTGTCTGTGGCGTCCGCCAGTAGTCGTGTGGCGTGCTCCACTAGCCGTGCCCACTGGGTGCACTGCAGCTGAGTGCGGAAGGGGTTGGCAGTCGTGGTGAACCGCAGCAGCAGTAGATCCGCCTCATTGGTCTGGTCAAGTGCGTGGACGACCGAGGGCGTCGAGAGGTCCCAAGCTAGGGATGCTCGTGCCTGGGGCTTTGAGGGCCTGCCACTGGTGGTGGTGGTCGGGGGGGGCGGTGACGCGGCATCGTCCGGCGGGTCCACGTCCATGTCCGCCCATCCCACGGCCGTCCCGTGGGGGGGGCTGCTGTCCTGCAGCCTCAGGCTGTCAGACTGAGTGCGGCTGCCGGCGCTGCTAGGCGGTGCCGCAGCAGCTGCCGTTCGGCGCCGGCGTTGCGCGCCGGTTGCCGTGGCCGCCGGGCGTTTCTTGCTAGACTTTGAGTTGGCAGCGCCACTAGCCGGCACCGCCGGTAGTTTTGGAGGTGTCGCTGCGGCAGCCCCCGCCGCCGCGGCCGCGCCGTCGCTACCCGCACCCCCGCCCTCGGACTGGCCCGGGGGTACTGCCGGGCGTGCGCGCGTGGGGGCACTTCCATTCCGTCGACACGTGTGGCATGGCGAGGTCAGCGCGCATTGCCTCTGCCCCGCGCTGGCTGACATATGGACCAGGCCGCAGGCACCTGTGCATGCACTCAGCTTCCTTACCGCCCGTAGGAAGTCTTCTGCCGTGCAACCATACATGGTGCTCATCTCCTGCACATGCTTGGCATGGTGTGCCCCAGTGCTGCAGGTACTGCTGCCTGAAGGGGCACGGTCACCGGATGGGTCGTGATCAACCTGCTGCCGGATGCCCTTGGCGTATGCTGCCGCCGGATTTTGCTGACAGTGTGATGTGCTCGCCTCAGGGTTCAGCATCGACCTCGTGCAGCTACCACCGTTGAAGTGGGCCACTACCGGTGCCATGCGGCTCGCAGCTGACAGTTTGCCTCGCTGTTTGCTGTCCTCTTTCTGACCAAGCTGCCAAAATGCCAGTGTGCATAGTGGACACCTCAGTGGCTCAGGCTGCTGTGGCAACTGCAGCGCAGTACGGGGCTGTGTCCGACTCGGAGCCGTGATGTGGGTGCTGTCAGCTTGAGTGGTCGCCGACGCTGTCATAGTGGTTGGCAAGGGCGGAGGTGCCGCAGGGGCGACAAGCAGTTCAAAGTGTCCCACATTTGTATATAGCCCAACCGGCGTCCACAGCACATCCAGATGGCAGTCAGGCTGAGCTGGAGTCGCCGGTGCGAATACCGCTGCAGCCCCATCAGTTGTGCCAGCACCAGCCCTGTTGATTTTTGCGTGCTGCCAGTGGCCTGAGGCTTGGCCTGCCACACCGTCACCGAGACCGCGTAGACCGCTGCAACAATGGCCCACACAGACAAACCGAGGGGCCGTCCCCACACGCCCTCTTCCTGTAGGCGTTGCAGCAGGAGCGTGTGCCCGCTGTCCTTGCTATCCGTTTCATTTGTGCCGTACTCGATTGCGAGGCAGCGAGCGCGTGTCCCGTACGTGTCGAATTGTTCACGTGTACACGCAGGTCGGGCTGCGGCATGCGCGGTCAGTTGACGCATCGATGACATGCTGGCCCCTTGTTTGCCCGCCCCCTGCGTGACGTATGCCACCATCCCGTCCAGCAGTGCCTCTCGCATGGCAATCACCAGCGCTGGGGCCGGCAGTCCGTGCTCAACTGCGACGCTGCCTATGCCGTGTAGAGCTGTATGAATCAGGCAGTTGCCGTTGCCCACGTTGCTCACGGGGCGAAGCTCCCCACCACGTGCTAGCGTCGCTGTGTTTTCCCCAAGCGCCTGTTTGTGGAGTGCCTGCAGGCCCGTGTGCCAAGTGGAAAAACCATAGTTGGTGGCTTTTGCCAGCGCGTCTTGCTGCTCCTCCACGGTGACTGTATGGCACACGGTTGAGGGTATCCGGGTCGCCACCGTCACGGTGGTGACCTTCGCCGGCCCGGATATTGGTGCTGAGGGGGCAGAGGCACCGCCCCTTGGCGGTGTGGTGGCTGGTGCCAGCTGCCCTAGGGGTGCAAGAGAATTGTCGCACTGGGCCTGTCGCTCCTGCGTCCGCCGTCTGTGTTTACCTCTGCGTCGACTGCGCTTTCCACTGGCAACCATAGCCGTGACAGATGCTGTCTCGGTCATTGTTGCGTGGGTGCTGTTATCACCGGCCTGCGTTACGTCTGACTCGCCATGTTTCCCGGCTGGCTGGCGAGGCGACCTGGCAACGACCGGTTCCCTAAGGGAGAGTTGGTCAAACACCGCTGCCAGGTCGTTACCCTCTTCTCGGAGGGAGAGCAAGCTGAACGTGACCGTCAGGTCATGCATCTGATTCACCAGCGGTGCGCAGGGAGTCCGGCCCAGCAGGGTCTGTGTTGCTGGCGCGTGCAGTCGGCGTGACGTGCGGCAGGGTTCAAGCTTGGTACCCGTCGGCCAAGCGCAAAGCACCGTGACGCGTGCCCGATTGGGGGCAAGGGCCAGTGCACGTACCCTGCGCGCGAGTGCGCCAGCCGCCCCCAGCAAGCCTTGCCAGTGAGATCCCGTCGGGTCCCTGGGGCATTCGCTAGACTGAGCGCCCGCTGCGACAGCAGCTGCTGCACTGCCAGGTGTGCTGGGCACACGATCGTTGCTTGACATCGTTGCGCCGCTATCGCTAGCACGACTTTCGCCAGGCAGCACACCCATTGTGCTGCTCCGGGTCAGTCTCGGCAGCGGCGCAACTGCCACACCGTCCAACGTAGATGCATGGGCTTGCCTGGGGTCCACCCCCAGGTGCTCGCATCCGAGGATTTTGCGTATGGGACCACATTTGCTACTAGTAGCGGCGGCGAGCAGCGCGGCTGTTGGCTTCAGGCTATTCCCCCCACCAACAGCTGCACCACCCGCTGCCGCCGCGCATGTCGTTGGTCGGGTGTGTATGTCAGCAATGTGATCATGGCCTGATGCACGGTCACAGCCTGACAGTGTGCATGCTGTCGCGGCGACCGGGCCTGCGAGGCAGTCGGCGCAGCGCCACACGTCGCACTGGTCCAGGGCCCCTAGATCACCAGATGGTGTCGTGGCGCTTGCTGCTGTGCGTCTGATGAAGAGGTTGCCGCACCCATCGCAGACCTGCTCCAGGCCGCCGCATATTGGTCGGTGGTCTAGGAAAAGCTGAACATGCAGTTCTGCAAGTTGCTTCCCTTTCCCTACGTAGACCGTACTGGGCGAAACTCATCAACGGCAATTTGGTACCACCCTGAACGCTGGCCAATCCCTGATAATGATGTGCCGAAGAGCACACCCTGAGTCCAGTGATGCCAGCATATCGGGAGACAAGAGCGATACTACGGTTGAGGGGATGGACCACTGCCCGAGTGCGTTCATGGAGTTTGTTGACACAGATGAGTTTGACTTGTCCCACCTGGATGATGACCCAAATTTTACACTAATCTAACCAATGCGATAGTGCCCACATGTTTCTTTCGTTTAACACGCTTGTCTTGCTTGCCTCGTCACTTTGCTTGTCAACCATGGCGTGCTTGCATGTCTCCAGGCTAACAAAAATATATTCTATCAGAGTAAACATATTTCGTTTTCTCAAAACCGTGATTCGTGCCCCTCCCAGAAAACCAACGGCATCAATGGCACCAATAGACTACGAAGTGGAAAAAGAGTTTATCTTAATCAAAACCAAGCCATTGCCAGCACCACTTGAAGTGACAGCGCAAAATCCTCCAGTATCTAGGATCGAGGGCACATGGTGCAAGCTTCGGTCATGATCACAGTGCAGGCAATGCAGGCAATTTTGGCAAGGGCTCGGAGAGAAGGCGCCGGTGACAATTGATGGGTATTTACACAAACGACCCAATGTGCGCCAAAGCTAGTGCATCTGTGGACGCAAGTGCTTCTATCGCATCTGTTGACACAAGTGCTTCTATCGCCGTCATCTTGGGCTTTTGTGCCATTCGTGCAGGAGTCGTACGGACGGCTGGGCAAGCAGACAAGCCTTTTTGTTAAGGAGTTGGCAATGCACTCAGCACTGTGCTCAGGGGGGGGGAAGGCAGATGTGTTACGCAAGGCCGGGTTAGCTAAGCGTCAGATCCACATTGAGCTGAGCATATCGCTGGCGCGGGAGTTGGCGGAGCGCATCATGGCATACACACGTGGAGCGCGAATGCTGGGCTGTGTTTCGGCGCCGGTATCCAAACTCCTAGGGCACAGCGCAGACTAGGCTGCTGCGTTGACGCAAGCTTTTCGATTGCATAGGCAACCCGGCCTCCCTTGGGCCCTTATAAATACAAGTCCATACGTGCTTCTATCGCATCTGTTGACACAAGTGCTTCTATCGCATCTGTTGACACAACAGCTTCTATCGCATCTGTTGACACAAGTGCTTCTATTGCATCTATTGACACATGTGCTTCCAACAGGTGCACTGAATCATACACTCAGCAGAATTGGTAGCACAAAATGCGCACACATTCAAAAGAAGCAATGGTGTGTGTCCAGCCAATAGTCTTCATTCACGTCAAGTGTCCGCACTCACACGGCGGGCAACCTGCAATTCCTGTAAGCATACGCAATGTGACCCACTGTGCACATGCTCGCGTCCTTCATTGCTAATGCCAGAAATGTCTGAGGCGCCTCAGTGTACTTGAGGTGTAAGTGATCAACGGCCGAGCTTGTGGGGTCGCGCTGCAGGTCAATTGACGACACTGTGCTTCGTGTTGACGAGTATCAGCGCCGGAACAAGTCTGATCGCGCGTCGCCGCCGTGCCTTACTGTCTCACAGTACGCAATGAACTCTGCCATACCCTCTTCTACAACAGACGGTAGGGGCGACACCATAGTCGTGCGCCAGCCAGTGCAGCGCAAAGTGCGCGCACTCGTGCCGCAAGGTCCATTTCCGAGCTTCTGACGTGAGGTCACTCTTCAGAACTAGTGTGCGTCTTGCGGCCATAACCTATGGCATCATGTGGGGTGGTGCAACCAGCCTCGTAGTACCCGCCATGCCTACATGCGCCTCGTGGGAAGCGGAGACATGCGGTAACTCCTGCTTCACCTGTATCTCCAAGCTACTCCATAAGTGCACAGGCACCATGGAGCGGAAGACTTATGTGTTGTGCGAGCGGCCACAGTGGCCTTTGGCGGGCGCGGTGGTGAACTGTCGCATAGCGCTGAGCGGCATTTCCATGAAGGGAAAGGACTGCCCTTTGGCAGTGCGTCCGTCTTCACACCGCTTGCCAGCTCTCTCGCACGCCTGAGCTTTGCATCTGACATCTGCACCTTGCGCCGCTTGTAGACCGTCGGGGCTGATGCAGATGCGTCTCGCACCAGCTCCTGTGTGCCCTTCCTCTTGCAGCCGCATGACAGTGCAGTGCCAGTGCTGGAAGTGGCATTGGTTTTTGCGGACACCGCCACCTTGGAGCCGGCCGCCTGGGCAGACTTGGTGCTGCACGCCGCCACCCTCTTCTCCGCCACCTCCGCCTTGGTGATGTTCAGCGTCTTCTTGGCCCAATACCATGTGAACATGTTTAGCATGCCGATACGGCTGTATGTGTTTGAACTGAAAGTGGCAGGCCTTGCCTTTTGACGAATCTTTCATGTCAGCTCCAACTCTTACGTCTGGTGAAACTTTTATTGTGTTGCTGCGATTTTTGCTGCAACCTTTTTATTGGTCGCTGGCGTGTAAGTGTATACGAGCGCCTCAGTAGATACCAAAGCTTGCCCTTGCTTAAGCATGTATTCCATAGCTTCGGTGGCACAAAGCACACGCATGGCAAACATTACATCGATTGAGGCAATCGTATTGCATTTGCTAACTTTGAATACATCAATATTACAAGTGCTGCACATGGTGTGTGCACCACACACTGCACATGGTGTGTGCACCACACACTTGCCGAAACGAGAAAGTATGCTGCATAGAAAGTGTTAAAGGAAAGTGTTGAAAAGAGAAGTGTTAAAGTAGAAAGTGCTAATCAGAAAGTGCTGAAAGTTGAAGTAGAAATGTTGAGTTGAAGTAGAAAATATTGGAGAGCAAAGTGTTGAAGTCAGCAATGCCGCGAGCACCCATCACACCTGATGAGAGAGCGAAGCGCAAGAGGTTGCAGACGAACGTTAAGCATGGTAGGCGCGATCTGAAGGCGGCAGTGAGGGCTGGATTGTCGGTAGAACAGCGAGAAGTCGTTGCTGAGGTTTTGCGGGCGAAGGTTAGGCTCCTAAACGAGCACGCCAAGGAATTTGGTGCCAACAAAGGCACCTTAAGGACCCTGATGCTGTGGTGAGCGCTGCTATTCAAGAGGCGCAGCAGCCCAACGATCACGATGGCGACAACGACTCATCTGTTGTCCCTAGAAAGGCTGGCGATGGCGATGGCGATGGGGGTAGCGATGCAGACATAGATGGGGAGGAGGGCGCACTGAAACCAAAGGCACCAGCTGCATCGCAGAGGAGAAGGCATTCGACAGCAGCAGCAGCACCCATAGCCAGCAAGGGAAGGGGGGAGACACCGGGCAACCGTCAGCTATCAGCGGCAAGCCGTGCAAGGCTGAGTACAGCGATGTTGATAGCTCTGAACCTGGGGCACGCTGCAACAGGTCACAAAGCGATGTGGAGAAGGTTGCACTGACACTAAAGTCACCAGCCATTAACGCACCACAGCAGAGGAGAAGGCGTTCGGCAGCAGCAGCACCCAGTGCCAGCAACGGAAGGGTGGCTCAATTGCGTGGCCAGACCGTCACCACGCCCCCCATGGAGACTCCGCTTATACCTCCGTGGTCAAGCCTTGCCGAGAGCAGCGGTGATAGCTTTCACCCTGAGGCACGCTGCAACAGGTCATCTGGCGACGCCAGCGTTGGAGCTGCTGCTACCACGGCCAGCAGTGAGCGGATCGTGGCACCGGAGGCAAGGGTGCAGCAGCTCAGCAGCTCAGCAACTCAAGGCGGATAAAAAGGAGCTCGGCATTTCCCAGGCGGCGGCTGTGGCGCGCGCGCGTTCAGCGGAAGCCAAGCTGGATGCGGCTGTGGCGCGCGCGCGTTCGGCGGAAGCCAAGCTGGAGGCGGCTGCGCGCGCGCGTTCGGCGGAAGCCAAGCTGGAGGCGGTTGTGGCGCGCGCGCGTTTGGCGGCTGTGGCGAACGCGGGTGCGGCGGATATCAAGCTGGAGGCGCTCAAGGCGGCTGCGGCGCGCGCGAGTGCGTCGGAAGTCAACGTGGACGAGCTGAGCTGGAAGGCCATACCCGGCATCGCGGCTTGGACCAAAGGCGATCCCGGGGCCGCGGCAGCTGGGCCGGCAGCGGTAGCAGAAGCGGCAACGGCGGCAGCAGCAGCAGCAGCGGCAGCGGAAGCGGCAACGGCGGCAGCAGCAGCAGTAGCGGATGCAGCAACGGCGCCAGCAGCAGCGGTGCAAGGAGTAGCAGCGGGGCCAGCAGCGGATGCAGCAGCGGAAGCAGCAATGGATGCAGCAACGGCGGCAGCAGCAGCGGGGCCAGGAGTAGCAGCGGCGGCAGCAGCGGGGCAAGGAGTAGCAGCGGCGGCTGCAGCAGCATCAGATGCAGACACGGCGGCGGATGAGCCAGCCGCGAAGCGCGCGCGGCTGGGCGCGCCGGTGCGCATGTATGATGAGGTGAGACTTTCATGTGAATGTAATGGCTTACACTTGAATGCATTGATCGCCTTGAGCTGCCCTTTGCATGTTCGCACTGTACCACTACTGCATGTGAATGTGATTGCTTGTGGTTGAATGCATTGATGTCGCCTTGAGGGGCCCTTCGCCTTTGTTTTTACTGTAACACTAGAGCTGCCCTTTGCTTATTCACATTGTAACACTAGAGCTAATGGTGTGCCTGGCGTGTGTCTCGCGCGCAGGACCCAACAAGTGAAGAGGAGGAACTTGGTCATCCGTGCTGCAACTGGAATCACGTCAAAGCTGTGCAGGCAGAAATCAACACTCTGGTGAGTCATTGTCGGCGTTGAGATGATGATGGTGATCAGTGTTTGCGTGGTGTATTTTTTGCAAGGTCCAACCTTGGTTTGCAAAGATTAGGCTCTTATGATGATTGCTGGTGCTCGTGATTCGTGACCAGTGAGTAATCATGTTGTCCTTTTCTTGTGTGTGCCGCCCTTGCACAGTTCCAGTTCAAAAGGCAAGAGTGCCTGGAGGTCTGCGCGAAGATGGGGCTGTCAGAGAGTGCCGTCAAAACTGGTCTGCTCAACCACCACTTCTTCATGGAGCGCAGCAGCTTCGTCAGCTTCGAGAGCAAGCACGCCCACGATCTGTGCACAGATGAGCTGGGTGGTGTGATGCCATTCACGCTGACCAGAGACAAGACATTCCTGTTCGTCCGAGAGCGCTGGTTCATGGCGTTTCTTGCCATTGACCGCAAGGTTGAGGTGAATGGCGTCGTTCCACCAGAGTACAGCACCATCCTCTACCAGCTCCACGACCTGCTCAAGAAGCACACACTCGTGAACCAACTGACCCGCACACGGTGGATCTCACACGATACAGTCAACCTGGACATCGACAGCGGCGACAGCGGCAGCGGCAACGCAAAAGCTGCCGTCAAACTGCGCGATACACAGTTCGAGCTGCCTGCGCTACACTTCAAGCGTCTTCTTGTCCAGCTGGCCAAGGCGGGGTTCACAGAGGAGCAAGCTGACGCGGCAAGCGCGCTATGGAGCTGGAGCAGCACCATCAACCAGGACACTTTCGTCTTGGACGGCTCTTGGTACACGCTGAAAGGCTCTGACCTCACCCGCATCGCCGGCACCGAGTGGCTCAACGACGTGATCATGGACGCGTTTCTCGATGTGAGTCTTGCGTGCCCCACAACCAGCAATGTGATGGCGGTACCACTTGCAGCAAGGGGCAACCTGCTGCCTTGGGTGCGCAACTATTAGGCTAGGCTAGATAGCGCAGCACATCTGGTGATACCGCTTAATGACTCAGACAGGCACTGGTTGGTGGGGGTGGTAGACAGGCATAAAAATGTGCTCACTCTGTACGATAGCTGTTGCAGCGCCAAAGCGCTCCCTGCCTTGGAGCTGCGCGTGAGGCAGGTGCAGCATGTTCACGCAGTGCTGTCGACAATTTACCGTGACAATGACCCCGCTGCTATGTCAGTGGTAGAGCCAATGCGGCAGAACGCTAAGAAGCAGCAGACCAACGGCAGTGACTGCGGTGTCTTTGTGTGTGCCAACGCATGGTGCCACTTGAACAATCGGCCATTCTTCACCCAGGAGGACGCACAGTTTTTCAGATGGTACATTCTGCACATCCTCTGCTCGCGCCTTAAGCGTATCAATGGCGCCGAGCTCGTCTAGGTAGCATTGTTTGCAGTGCCATCCATCGTCAGTGCCTAGCGAGTCTTTAGGTTATGATGTGGCACTGCGCCCTTGCGCCCTCGCGCCCTTGCGCCCTCGCGCCCTCGCACCCCTTCCTACAGTGTGGAATCAATGGAATACACATGCACAACCTCACAATCTTTTGCGAAAGAGACCATTGCATATGCTTGCATTTCTGTCTGAGCTGTCGCAATATATATATATTGCTGCATGATGTACTCGTCTGTGATGCGCATGTCAAGCTGGTCGCCTTGCATGCCGAGCAGGCAAGATATTGTCAAGGCTGTACATCACTCCGATGTCAAGGTGCTTGACAAGCGCTTCCGCGTCATGCGCATCATTGCACATGCGCACCACAATTTTGTCATGTATCCGCTCAAGCCTACGTGCAAGTACGATTGGCCGGCCAAAGCATCACCGCTTGCACATGCAGTTTTGACAGACAGCTTTTTAGTGTACGATCGCCTGCTTGAGTACACATACCGCATCTACTCCACTGAGTACATGCCTGTCTTGATTGCACTGATACAAAAGGGGCTTGACTCGAGTGCAGGCCCTGGTAGCCAGCGGACGCGTCTGCATACCAAGATTGTCGGCATGTAGGTATATACCTCAACGAGCAGAAATTCAGGGCAAGAATTCACTCAATGGATACTTCTGTAGAGCATGCTGAAGGTGTAGCAATGCTCATGCAAGAGCTTCGCTCTTATAATCGCAACCCGATTTGCTGCTTCTCACAGCCAGGCCGCTCTCGTACATGAAGTTTGCAGGCTTCAAGTAACGAAGCAGCATTGCTGCAAAGCCAGTTGAAGACCCATATCCCTACGTTACTCTAGCACGTAGGTCATCTACAGTAGTCAAAAGTGTCAATGTACAATACCTACATTCTGAAAGTGCTTGTGGTTCAATGAGGCATCACTCAGATTGTGTCCCTCCAAAGAAGTTTTGTCATATAGATGGAGCAGTAGGACATGGTGTTAGCTGAACGGGTTTGGCTCCAGAATAAATTTCCATTATAGTAATTAATTGGTCCAATTTAAAAAATAGTGTCAGTATCGTCGTCAAGCTCCGTTTGTGTGCGGCGTATGTAAAAAGTATTTTTTCAGAATCTGGCCTTCCTTGGGTGCACTCTGGAACGATGTGTAGCCACCAAAGTCACTAGGCAATGTTTCGATATCCAGTAAGTGTTGTGTGACTGTGCGTGTACCGCTTCAGGACAGTAGGGCATGACACGTGTCGTGCGGCCTTCGTCCGCGTTGCCTTCAGTTCGCCAATCTCCAACGTGCAACTTCAATCTCCAATGTGCAACTTCAATCTCCAATGTGCAACTTCAATCTCCAACTCCCAACCTCAATCTCCAACTCCCAGCTTCAATCTCCAACTCCCAGCTTCAATCTCCAACGTCTGACTTCAACCTCCAACATGCAACTTCAATTCTTTCTCAAAGCGTAAAAATGTTGAAATGCGACAAAGTGTTGAAATGCGTCAAAATGTTGAAATGCGTCAAAACGTTGAAATGCGTCACAATGTTGAAATGCGTCAAAATGCGTCACAATGTTGAAATGCGTCAAAACGTTGAAATGCGTCAAAGTGTTGAAATGCGCAAAGTGGTGAAATGGTCAAAGCAAACGTGGCATTTTGACATTAACATGAACTTTATTGTCCAATTTCAGAACGACATCATTCAGATTTTGTGTCCCTCCAAAAAAGTTTTGTCATATAGATGGAGCAGTAGGACATGGTGATGGCTGAACGGGTTTGGCTCCAGAATACGTTCAATTATATTAATTAATTGGTCCTATTGAAAAAATAGTGTCAGTATCGTCGTCAAGCTCCGTTTGTGTGCGGCGTATGTAAAAAGTATTTTTTCAGAATCTGGCCTTCCTAGGGTGCACTCTGGAACAATGTGCAGCCACCAAAGTCACTAGGCAATGTTTCGATATCCAGTAAGTGTTGTATGACTGTGCGTGTACCGCTTCAGGACAGTAGGGCATGACACGTGTCGTGCGGCCTTCGTCCGCGTTGCCTTCAGTTCGCCAATCTCCAACGTGCAACTTCAAACTCCAACGTGCAACTTCAATCTCCAACGTGCAACTTCAATCTCCAACGTGCAACTTCAATCTCCAACTCCCAATCTCAATCTCCAACTCCCAGCTTCAATCTCCAACTCCCAGCTTCAATCTCCAACGTCTGACTTCAACCTCCAACGTGTAACTTCGATTCTTTCTCAAAGCGTCAAAATGTTGAAATGCGACAAAATGTTGAAAAGCGTCAGGATTAGGGATGCGACGAACCTCAGACGTAGATTTCTACGTAGTTTGGAAACTACGAAGTCTACGCCGTATACGAAAAGCCATCTAAGCTTAGATATAAGCTCTTTTGAAAGTCGGCTGCAGCCTGCTCTGTGCGCTGCGTCTTGTGCCTATGTGCATGTGCACGCAGTAGTGGCGTAAAGCGCAATAGGAACATTACCTCCTGCTGCTGCTGCTGCTGCGCTGCTGCTCATAACTGCCGGTTTGAAGCGTGTGACTGACCGCAAAAGCCTTGAGACTGAGGGGAGACAATGACACAGCCCATTCGTCCGTGAGATGTCGCCGCCAGGGCCTGCAGCTGGAAATGTTATAGATCTGGTGGCGGAGGTGCGGCACACAGCTGCCGCTCCTACTGCTGCTATGATCGAAGTTAATCGCACATGGTCACATCCCAGGCCGCGATGACCGTCCGCAAGCTGCGCGAGGTGCAGCGCAGCAGCAATAACGAGCAATGGAGCGAGATGGAGGGTGCACGGAGGAAGAGGGTGCGTCGTGAAGCCCAAGCTCAAACGCACACACTGCAACGCCCTAGTGTCGGACTCCAATCCGTCGCAATCAATCAGGCCTCATCTCACTCAGTGGGCATGCAAGGGCCTAAGCGCGAACCTGCTGCAGCAGAGCTGCTGCGGCCAAGGTAGCGGAAGGTAGCGGCGGCGGCGGCAGCAGCAGTGGCATTGTAGCAGCTGCTCAGCAGATGACTCCTCCATCATAATGATTGTCACCCTTGGCAAGTGGGAAGACTTGAAGTGTGGTGCGTCATGGGTGCACCAGCAGCAGCTCTTCGAGAGAGCATTACTCGCTGTTTCTTCAACAATTGCATAGAATTACCTCAGAGCCTGCAGCTCATCGCCGACAAGCGTTTAAAGGAGGCCCCTGGCGCAAGTGGGCCTACTCCGTCCTTTGCGCCACGTACGATTTCTCTAACAAGCTGCTGGACGATAATCATGATGAGTATGCTGCTGTGGCGATGGCGAGGACATGCGGCGAGGCTGATTCAACTCTAATCAGACGGACGGCGTCGCAGGGCAGCAGTGAGGGGCGTTCCACTCATCAAAGTCATGGCCCTCGTTGCTGTCGGAGCCCTGGTGTTCTGCAAGCTGGTGCCAGCTGCATGCAGGCGTGGTTAAGGACCAGCACTGGATTGCAGCCCAGGTTTGAGCAGCGGTTGTGTTTGCACTTGAGAGACCAGCATCGCTTTAAATATGTTTTCATGCACAACTACACGGCCCCAAGGTGCAACCTGCAATAAGCTGCTTTGATGCCGCTGCTATATGCTTGTTGTGACCATGCATGGTTGCACTTTGCCATAATGTGTCAGGTCGATATCTATGCCCTATTGGGACTTGAGAACCTCATATACGCTCATATACGCTCTTACACCTTAGAATCTACGCTCTTACGCCCAAATATAAGCTCTAAGCTCTTACGCCTTATATGAAATTCTCACATAAGGTTTCCGGCATCCGTAGTCAAAATGTTGAAATGCGTCACAATGTTGAAATGCGTCAAAATGCGTCACAATGTTGAAATGCGTCAAAACGTTGAAATGCGTCAAAGTGTTGAAATGCGCAAAGTGGTGAAATGGTCAAAGCAAACGTGGCATTTTGACACCTACATGAACTTTATTGTCAAATTTCAGAATGACATTCAGGTTTTGTGTCCCTCCAAAAAAGTTTGGTCATATAGATGGAGCAGTAGGACATGGTGTTAGCTGAACGGGTTTGTCTCCAGAATAAGTTTCAATTATATTAGTTAATTGGTCCAATTTAAATAGTGTCAGTATCGTCGTCAAGCTCCGTTTGTGTGCGGCGTATGTAATAAGTATTTTTCTTTTTAAGAATCTGGCCTTCCTAGGGTGCACTCTGGAACGATGTGTAGCCACCAAAGTCACTAGGCAATGTTTCGATATCCAGTAAGTGTTGTATGACTGTGCGTGTACCGCTTCAGGACAGTAGGGCATGACACGTGTCGTGCGGCCTTCGTCCGCGTTGCCTTCAGTTCGCCAATCTCCAACGTGCAACTTCAATCTCCAACGTGCAACTTCGACTACGTTGGTGATAATTAACCCAGCCTTTGCACTGCTGCTCACGTCCACCTTCAGGCTGTCGATGCGGTGCAGGAGCGCATGCAGGAGGGGAAGAGCCTCATTGAGAGGGGGAAAAGGCAGGCAGCGCTCAAAGAGAGCCGCAGGCAGGTTGCACAGCCCACCGCACCGCAAGTGGGGGCCTACAACAGCGCCGGAAAACCTATGCAGAGCTACCGGTCGTATGGGCGGGTGGTGAATGAGGTCTAGTCCATTTTGTTAGGGCACCTGCAGGGCCTTCGGTGGTAGGGGCGGAGCTTGCGACAGAGTCTATAGTATACTCGGTTCCTTCGGTGAATTTCCTCTGTGTCAGTCGGCGTGTGTTGGCTGCTCAGAACGAAGCTGGTGATTGGTGGGGGGATGTGTAAGCGTTGCGCACTGAAATGAGAGGGGCGGGAAGCACATGATTGTATTGCGTGACTGCTACCAAAGTGACTCCTGGCGGCAGCAAGCATATGCTGCCGCATGCACGAGGCAAAATATTTTTCAAGAAGTGCGGCCATGGCTGGCAGTGAGAGCACTGCTGCTGCTGCTGCTGCTGCTGGAAAGTAAAGTGGGCGTGGCTAGCAGTGAGAGCACTGCTGCTGCTGCTGCTGTTGCTGCTGCACTGAGTGCAGTGACGGCAGCGGCGTGGCTCAGCAGCAGGACATCTCTGCTCACGCATTTGTGCGTCACTGCGTCACTTGATGCACATCGCGGCAGCATGCGCTGCTGCCACCACCACTGCTGCTGCTGCGTGAACCTTGTTGATGGGGACAGTGCAGTCTGCATGTTTGTTGCTTGTTTATGTGTGAACCACGTGTGAAGCACGAGTATAGGTGTCAGCACAGCCATGTTGCATTTGCGACGTGCCGTTCTGTATATGTCATTGTACACAGCTATTGTAATACCACTCCTGGAATGCCTACCGCGTTGCTGCTGCTACTGCTGCTGCTGCGTTTGTGTTTTTGCTGCACATGCATGCTTGGGTGCGAGCCTGGTCATGGACAGAAAGTGGCATCTGAAAACATGTTCTGTGGCTGTGTCTTGTGATATATATATGGTCTGCTGTTGCTTTGTGTAAAGCAAGGACCTCAGGCGGATTGGGCACTTGGCAACAGGACGTGCTGAAAAGTTACCTTGATTTCATAGGGGGCGGGGAGGGACTCGAGGTCAGGGGATGCTGGTCATTGATGAGTGGGTGTGCAAGCATTGCACACTGGTATAGGAAGGGGGGCAGCACATGAGTGTATTGCGTGACTGCTACCAAACTGACCGCCGGCGGCAGCGAGCAGATGCTGCTGCATGCACGAGGGCAAATATGTTTACAGCTAGTGCGGCCTTGGCTTGCAGTGAGCACTGCTGCTGCAGCAAAGTGAGTGGGCGTGGCTAGCAGTGAGAGCACGGCTGCTGGTGCTACTGCTGCTGCTGACAGGTGCGTGCTCAGCAGCAGCACACCAGTTTCACTTGTGCGTCACTGCAGCATTTGTAACACAGGCTGGTAGTATGGAGGCTACTGTACTGCTTGGGAACGTTCTCACTTGTTAGTGGGGGTGTTGGGCTGTCTCAGTGATGGCCTCGCAGGCTGGCTTGGGTTCCTTGGTGGTCAGGTCCTAGATCTCCCTCAGGGCAGGCTGTTGCGACAGTGTCAGTGAGCATCTCAGGGGATTTCACAGAGGGAAAGACCCCGGGGATCCCATTGAGCAGCTTTCTGGCAGTTGCACACAATGACCACAATGAGTGACTCCAGATACAGCGGACACTACCAAAGTACGCACATTAACCTCCTGTCTCAACCTTTACACATCATATAACAGACGATTAGGATAAAGCTACATATGGGTAAGAATACATTCAACAGTGAAGTCTCTCAGTTCAGCTCTCATATGGAACATTCTGCAGCGCAGGAACGTTCCCTTCAGGACCGTTCCTCGTATACAAGCCTATCCGTGTCATTTGAGCAAATCGTGGCAGCATGCACTGCTGCCATCACCACCGCTGCTGCTGCTGCTGCTGCTGCGCAAACCTCGTGAAGTTGATGGGAACAGTGCAGGCATGCATGTTCGTTGCGTGTTTATGTGTGAAGCACAGGAGCATATGTATAGGTGTCAGCACAACCAGTTGCATTTGCAACGTGTCGTTCCTTGCATGTCTGTACACAGCTATTGTAATATCACTCATGGAACGTCTACAGTGCTGCTGCTGCTGCTGCTGCTGCTGCTGCTGCATATAATATGTTGCTGCAGATACATGCTTGGTTTGAGCCTGCTCCTGGACAGCCAAGCTTCATCCGATAACATGACTTGTGTTCTTGTCCATGTCAAGTAATCAAGTGTGCGTGCACGCTTTCATGTGAGAAAGCATCCGTCAAGCACACAGCAACACACGCTTTGCACTTACCTGGCGCCTGCCATATGCTTGGAGTCCATGTGATGTCTGCCATTTAGTGCACTTGCCTGAAATGTGAGAATGCAGGTCCATGCACGCAATACACTTTCCCTTGTCATGCGGCAGCAGTCACCAGACTGGGAGATCGGACATGCTGACCAGTTCCCTTGATGCACTGAGCAGCATCTGGTCCCAGATGTCGCTGGTGCCAAACGCTGAAAAAATCTATGCAGTACCCCAACACCTCAACAGACGGACAAGCAGCCCCGTTGTAAATTTGTAAATGTTGATGTGGTCGCCGCTCTTTTAGCCCCTGGCAACAGCGACACTGCTAGCGACCACACCACCACCACCACCACTTCACCAGGACTCTAGTGTAGTTTATTTCTGCCTGCAATGCATTCTGCACTCATATTCTCCTTTTGCTGCGTCATACATGAGTTAGGGTGGAGCTGGGCAAAAAAAAAAGCTTATAATAAACTTACGAAGAAGGCCGGTGTCTGTGTGCGCAAAGATGAGTATGCTGTGGATGGGGCTTTTCAGCCTGTGTCGGGTTCGAACAGATCCGACATCGGCCATCTTGTTTGCTGCAGCCCTGCGCCCCCTGCCTCCTGAGCACAGCTGTGTGTCACGCCAGGTCCTTGACAAAGTGACGTGAACATGCCCCCAACCGCCCGTAATCTTTGCTGCGTCAAAATGGCGACCGCTGCAGGGTGCCGCATCATCGTGCGTCAGGTGTGGTAGAGCGGTGTCCTGTGTCAGCATGATGGCTGCATGAACACTGAAGCATTCCCTCACAGGCACCCTGATGTCACCCCTTTCATTGGAGCTGTGAGAGCAACAATTTATCACGATATGAGGCACTGTGTGCCTCATATGTGGTGTGGTGCGCCCTCGCTTTGTGATGTGAGGATGAGATCATCTCTTGGCTACTCTCATTCTTTGATTAACATACTACTTGAAGTAATTATATAGCCCGGCGGGGCTAATCCGACTGCATATGCATTATAATGCTGCACCACACTTCACAGCGAGTAAGGGGGGTTATCGACTGAGGCCTTTCAGGCTCGAGGCAAACGCTTGGTTCGTGCTAGCTTGTCGGTGCAAATGGCAGCCTCTGCCAGGTCAGACAGTTCCTGGCAGCGCGTGTGAATGTCATTTCTGCAGAAGCTGTGGGCAGGGAGGCAGGCGGACTTGTGAGCGGCGCTACAGTAGAGGACCCGGGTAGATTCCCTTTGCATGTTTTTACTACATGGGTATCTACCATTGGGGGTCACACAATATGTGGCATTCAAATGCATGCGCAACATGACGGAACTGCGCTCGTGAAGCTCACAATGACGAAAGTACTTTTAACACAGCGCTGAAGATGGCGGTCTCTGCCACGGTTAGGCAGTTTTGCCGGCGCGAGTCCCGGACACATCAGTGGCAGCTGAGGGGAGACTGAGGGGGTCATCAGCGGTGCAGCAGTACAAGACCTATTGAGGGGGTTGGGGGCTTCATGGCCGGTCCGTGTACACGACATGTAGCGTGTCAGCACGATTGCAACCAGAGGGTGACCCACAATGGTTGCTGAGGCACACACAAGGAGTTGTGCTCCTAAAGCTTGCAACAGCAAACGTATCAAAAGATGCTGAGCGATTTGTAATGAGCCAGGGCAGGCCACGGTGCTATCGGCACAACACCGGCCTACGCATCAGCAGTTCGGCTGAACAGCACATAGGGGCAGTTCATTGCAAGTCCTTGGTGTTCAACGTGCACGTACATGGATGCCCAATATGCTATGCTTACACACTAAACAGGCGCAACAAAGCCAAGGATGGGTGGGAATAAGTTATGCTTCAGAGGTGTCAACGAAGCAAGCGGCCAGAGCATGGAGCGGTGAAGACCTGCAGGTTCGCAGCAAGGGCACACGGCAGAGAACTTGGAAGAAGTTTGCATTCCCCACCAACGGCACCGATACCGTAGAAACGTGGTGAACAGCAGCTTTAAAAAAATCGCAAGTAATGCCACTGTGCTGGCCATGATGACAACGGATGTGACCTTCTGAAGCAGCTTCAGCAGTCCACTGCATTTGTGGGGAAACTGCACATTTAAAAAATGAAACCTGCAACTGAGGTGACTAAGGGTCTGCGTAACGTGTGCGCAACTTGGCAGCCAGCGACTGACGGTGCTGACAGCGTCATTGAGATATTTTCGTAGCTGCAGCTCAAGTGCCAGTGAGCGGCGGCGAGCTTGTGCAAGACATGCACTCTGGCACTGCCGGTTGCAGCATCAGCAGAGCAAGAAGGGAAACACGCAGCCAGTATGGCCTCAACTAAGCTAATCTGCGTGCTGTGCTTGTGCCAGAACCAGTAGTCTCACCAGAGCGCAAGCTGGGTGCACCCAAACTGCTTGATATCGACGTGATGGCAGCTGAACTTGTGATGCCCCAGCAGTTTTGGTGCAGTAGGGCTGTTTCACTGACACGTCAGCTCATTGGCGCCGCGTTGCTGCGCTTAGCAGCCTGCACAGAAGAGCGCATTGGGCAAGAGAAGAGCAAGGATTCAGTGCTGCACAGCCCTTGCAAAGAGGTTAAAGAGCATCAATCACGGTTGATACCAACCTCATTCGCTTGATGGACAGCGTGCGTGGCTTGCGGTCAACATATGTACTGGCAACATGAATGCAGATGTTCTACTTGCGGAATGAGATTCACCAGCCTTGCCAGACAGCAGTTGAGTACATTGACGACACACATTGCACACGCCATACAGTGCATGATTCCGCAGACAACATTGGTGCCGAGTGTCAAGCAGGGCAGCGACTCGGCACAAGGGTAACTGTGCCTTTACAACCTCACGGTGCTGGTGGGTGATGGCATTACTACGTAGTCCAACAACAAAGCACTATGTCAACTCAAATGCCGCGCTGTGCCGCTCACCTGCGCCGCCTTCATGGCGCGCCTCCTGCGCTGGCGCTGCAGCAGCCGGCTTGCGTTGGCCTCGCCCATTTCCTGCAGCAGCAGCCCATACCCTTCCATGTTCTCAATGTAATCCTGCTGTGCCTCTGAAACCTTCGCCTTGCTGCCACTGGGTGCTTCAGTGCCGTTTGCAGGGTCAGCAGGTCCTCCCTGCACCGGCTTGGCAGCGGGCTTCAGGACGTGCACATAGGGGTGGTCATCCAGCACGCTTTTGAGTCTGCCGTGGAGCATCTCGAGCATGATGCTTGTCTGCTGCAGGCGCAGCTCCGCCAGCTTGCAGCCGTCCAGGCGCACGTAACTGCAGCGCACCAAGGAGATACAATCAGAGCACGGCATATACATGCTGATTTTACTTGCGCATAGCTCGTTGGCTCATCCGACTGTGACTTCAAATATAAATATACAACACAAATGGGTAAACACTAGGCCATTATGAGCCCAAGCAGCGATTAAGTGATTGATGAGATGCCTTGGCGCACTCGACCACGAGTGCAATGCTCAGCCATGTTCTCTGTACGCGGATTGGTGGGAATAATGCCGGTATTGTAATGTGGGTGGAGGTGTGACTCCACCGCTGCTGTAGCCAACTCTGCGCATGTCAGGTGTGCAACTCATTGTAGATGTATTTGTGGTAAGCAGCACTTGCAGCAACAGCATGATTGCAGTCTCGTGTGATTGATATGAGGTGTCCTGTACTCCCTTGGCGAGGTGCTTGAGCGACCGGATGCAGAGAGAGTGCTCAGCACCTGTACGTCTCACAGCTGCTTGTGCAGGGGCGAAATTGCGTACACACACATACACGTAGTACACACACGCGTTCACTGTATCAAAAGTTACCAAATGCGCCGCTACGCCCACACCAGGACGGACGAACACACAAGCGCCACAAGCGCATGGGCCATAGGGCACCATATGAGAGACAATTATATACTATATATATACTGTAGTTGAGTAAGATTCAAAATGTAGATGCCCGCGATAGGTCTTTCAATACTGCACATGCATGATACGAGCGGCGGGAGCTGGCTGCCATCAAACGGTGGAGCACAGTGGCAGGCAGTCCATATGCAGTTTGTTGCAACAATGAGCACCTACAGTGTGGATAGTGCTGAGCGCTGTCTGATATTACTGCAGACTATGCTGTGCACCATTGCTGAGTTCCGTTGCAACAAGCCAGAATGTGACAAAATCGCACGTTGGCATACCATGCACGAAACGCATCATCTACACACACCTTGCATTCAGCACGGCAATGATGAGGTTGAGCAGCAGCACCGGCAGCACGACCATCAGCGCGCACCACAGCAGGGACAAGAGAACGGGCGTGGGCCCATCATCCAGCGCTGCCAGATCAAAGTCGCCAAAGACGTAGGCGAGGGTCGTGCGGATTGCACGCCAAGGGGTGGCGAAGGATCCTGGCGGCTCATTAGCTTGGCACAGCTCCTGCAATGCAAGGCACCATTTGCGTGAGCAATGCTAACACTACTAGTACATCCTAGCCGTACATACAATGGCGCCTGGCGCCACATGCTTGCACATCAGATATTTGCGAATGCTATCGTGCGCAGTCAAGCAGCACCAGAAACATTCCCTGTGCTCTTGTCTTTTTGACAGATGTGTACTAGACACGAAAGTTGCCTTTCCACCGGTCAACAACCCACATTCTGCTTCAGCGGTGTAGTGTTTTGAGTATTTGCATGAGTTTGATGAACCTCAAAGTGTGACCTGCATGAGGCTGGTCTACACTTGTGTCACATGAAGTGGGCCCAAGCACAAAGCGGATGATGAGGTCAGCCAAAAAAATTTCGGGATGCATGTAAGCTACTACGATTGGTAAATTTGTGTAGGTCCGCAACCCCTTGGTCGGACTATTACTAGTAGTCCGTAGTACTTTTATTAGTATGTGTAGGTCCACCACCCCTTGGTCGGACAATCCAACAACAAATTTCAGATGTATGCAATACATGCTGGGACATCACAACATCCAAATCTGGCTATAGCATCTAAAATCCGTCCCAATCCAGCTCCTCTCCTCCTCCATCCCCCACATATTCCCCGTAGCCTCCCGTCTCCCGTGTGGCAGCCATGTGGCCCATCACACGCGCGGAAAGCGCCATCTGCAATGAGGCTGACAACGCAGCTCAAATACGCGCCATGCCAATGCCCTTCAGAGCACGTGGCCTTGCTGACTGGCGCCGCCTACCTTGCGGACCACCGTAGTACTATCTGGCGGCAAACATCATTTCAAGTTCAGCAATGGTGCAGTGGCAGCTGCGACACTGGCTGTTCAAGTTCACCAATGGTACGGTGGCAGCTGCGACAATGGCTGCATGTGCACCGTCACATGGAGGCCATCACACCACACATATATCAAAATGTCTATCAATTGTTTATATTGTAGCAGTGTTCATGGAAGTAAAGTTGAACTTGTCCAAAAGCCTAGACCGCTTACACTCCGACACCGTGTACTTCAATTGATCATTGGTCATCAGCTGTGCCCAAGCATATCGATGACTTCGGCTCGATGGGAGATCATTGCTGGTGCTACAGTGTAGATCTTGCACGCACCTGAAGGTCCCCGTCTTGTACAGTAGAGCAGTCAACGGCACCACTGCCTTCTTTGCCGAGAATGGCGTAAAAGGCATTCGCAAAGCCCAGCAACGCGAGCAGTAGTATCACCAGGAACAGCCTGAGCGCAGAAACAGCAGCACAAGGAGACAATGAGATCATGACACCTACCAGCAGCTATAGCCTAGAATACGGAGTAAAGGAACAAGGAGATAAATAAATAATAAATCCATGTTTGCCTTAACCTGTTGCAGGTATGCTGCTGAGCCTGCCGTGTGATTGGGCACATGATGGGTTACCTTAACGACAACAAGCTAAGTACTGATTTACTTTCAGGAATGTCGTAATGATGACCATGGCCGCGCCGTGTCGCTGAAGGGGTGTGCTCTGCAAACGGGATATCAGAGCAGAAGTGATGATGAAGTGATACTTCAATATATAGCAAGTACTTGAGATACATTTGTTCACGTGTCATGGCAGACAGCGCTGACGCTCATGCGTTTTTGGGTTCGATTGATGCTTGGCATGTTTAGCATTTACCAGCAGAAATAGCGGCAGCTGTCCCTGCTTGGCTGCCCAAAGGGTGACTGCCGCTGTCATCAACCCTGATGTGTACTGGGCTCTACACAATGCCTGCGGCAGCAGGTATACGTGCAGGAAGCACGTTAGGCTCTCAGTTCTTGTCTCAAACCATAGGTCATCACCAGGAGAACCTTAGCAAATCGCGCAAATGACCAAACCAAGTAAACTGTCCAGCACATCGCTGTGCTTGCAAGCCTGGTAGCGCGTGTGGTGCGAGGAGATTAGTGTAAGGTTTGGAAAGGTCTCACATGCCAGGTTTTGGTCAGTTCCCTGGCCAAGCAGCATTCTTACATTTACTACAGTAGTAGTATAACACTGCGGTATGGTGCAGGTATGTCAAAGATTTTGCAGATAAGTATAACAAGAGAATTGAGAGCCTAACGTGCTTCCTGTACGTTTCCACAAGTCATTGGTAGGGATACAGGCAATGCATGCTGACGCTGCATAAGGCAGCAGCGGGGGCTTGCAGAGCTGCCATGTGCCTGTCAGGTTGCAAGCAAAGCGCCAGCACTTGCCTGATGTCTGCAATGACTTTGAAGAACATGTTGGTGAGGGGGCCCAGATGTTCATCAGAGCGCGCATAGTATACCAGCTTCGACCAGAGGAACAGAGCCGCAACGCCGTTGACTGCATTAGCTCCAGGTGACCCCGGCTTCACCAGATCCACAACGGCTCCCACGAACACAAGTGTGTACATGACTGGGTCCACCCAGTTCCAAATGTCCTGCGAAATCGTGCGGGACAAAGGTATAGCGAGCTGATTGAAGCGGCCAGGTCAAGCGAACTGATTCTTTAAGGCATGCCCCTTCTGCATGGTACAGAGCCAGACTGTGTTGCCCAGAGGCCAACGAGCACGCTTTACTGCCATACAGTAAATCAATAATAATAACATGAGCAAGTAAATTGCATGGAACTCACTGTGGTTTGGAATGGCAGCCCTCACATCATCAAACTATGTTGTGCAGTGCTTGCGCTTCACACCGCACCTGGCTTGCTGCAGAGCAGGTAGCAAAACCACTCTGCACAACGATGGGCTTGTGGTCACGATTTCATCACTTCCAAAACTGTAATAGGCAACAAGCGCTTGCCAAACCGCCATCCCCTGTTGTCTTGTAATGGTATCAATATCGTAAAAGAACAGAAACGGCGATTTCGGATTTCGGATTGAAATATTTGCCCCTTGCCTGGACTCTTGTACATGTGCAGATAGTTGCCAGCATTTTATTGTGAGGGCAGGTACATGGCCGATACTAGCGCAAAGAAGAAGCTGGTGCGCCGTCCTAATAACCAATACGCAGGTCAAAAGGTTACACAATCATCTGAGCGAATTTCAACTGTTCACTTCAGCTCGTCTGCCGAGGACAATGCAACTTGCACACCAAAGTTTAGCATGGTGCACTTAAGCCAATGCTAGACTTTAATTTGAGCGAGGTTTAACTTCAATCGTATCAGTTCGATGAGTGAAAGTTGCACCCTCCTCGACAACAGAGTTGAAGCAAACTTTTGATCGTCAATCATACTTCGGAAATATGAGTGTGTGATCGTCAACTCGATTTTTGAGTTATGTTGCTTGCTGAACGGCATTCTAGTATCGGGGGTTACGCGCCAAATACTCTGTGCGCAGACACACACGCTAGGGGGGGAGGGACATGCAGCAGAGTCGTGTGCGTGGTATCATCATTGTGGAGCAGCACACTCTGAAGCAGAATTGTCCGCAGTTGGATCACTGATAACCACGACCAACAACCTTTGCATCTTCCAAGTACACATGTAGCACAGGACATCTGGCCTACCTTGAGGCTTCTTTGCATACACTTTCTATATCTGCACACGCTTCTATTGGGTCAGCATCGCTTGCGGATCGCTCAGAGCACTTTATCATACAGTACTAATTTGTGTGAGTATCGCACATCCATAAAATAATAACAGATTCAGGTAGAGTAGTTACTACTTAGAAAAGTATGCCTACAAGCACAACATCTACGGTAGACACCCATCAGCTCTGTTGCCAAAGATGTCTGCTGCAATGCCGCCCATTACCCCCATCGTCCACCCTGGAAAGTCGCTGTCTCATGGCCTACAATGCCTACAGTATCTGTCTGGTGAAATTGTTCTATAAAAATATGTGCTGGTTTACAGAATGAATTGGCAAATAGTGCCTGTCGGCAAATCTTTATTTGACAACAGTCAGATGCAGCACACTTGGCCAATCAGGGCACAAACTTCTGGCGGCACAACACCCAAAGCATACTGCATGCACGTGTTGCCGAAGAGCGAGGCTAGCTGCACATATAACCCGAAGCCAACTGCTCATGATTACAGTCGTTTTCCTCAATGGCAAGGCTCACCCACTCGTATAGCTGTAAATTACTCAACGCCGAACTCCCACAAAGACAGGCTATCAGTGCTCAGCATGCTGTTTGTCATCCCAACCGCACCTGCAAGTAGTCCCTGATTGCGTTGGCCATCTTATGCCTGACGCGGTCTGGCTCATAAGGACCATCTCGCGGCGTCCAACGTGCTGCATTCAGTGCTGCCCCGAAGCCGCATGCCTCGTGCACAACGAGGGGTACCAGGAGTGCAAGCTTCAATGCCTCGAAGACCCAACTGGACCACGCAATTGCACCCACGAATGCAAGCAGCAGGCACAGGTGCACTGCGCAGGTGATGGCGAGGAGGCGCTCGCTGCAGCTGCGCTCCCAGTAGGCCTGCACCAGCGCTGACACCACGGGCGTGCCAAAGATGTCGCTGTTGCCGAGCGCATCGCACGTGCGGAGGCACTCCCGCAGGAACTCATCCAGGCCTTCCGCACTGATGGGCACAGCGAACGCTTCTGCGCTGCGCAGCGTGCGCAGCACTGTGTATGGGCGCAGCCGCTCCAGGATGGAGGCATGCTTGACCGTGTCGGGCTCGCGTATAACGTCTTTCCACAGTATCCATGGATTGCTTGGGGGCACCAGCGACTCATAGAATCGCGCATAGAAGCCGTCCTCCGCCATGTAAGCTTCAGAAGGCCCTAAGTTGACCGGCATCATGTCCGCATTCTACGAGACGCGCATAGAAGAGGGTGGGAAGAGGGTGGGAGGGCAAGTTTATTAACTTCATGCGGGGGCGCATCGCATGATCTTCCGCTCACGACGCAATGCTACCGGTCCTTGACTCTGTGATTAAGTGGTGACCGCTGGGGCGGACCCTGAAACCTGTGCCTAAAGTACTTATTATATCAAGTACTTCTAATGTAGCAATTATGTGGTGAATATGCCACAGTTCGTGTCATGACGAAAACAGTCGCACACAATGGATCTGAATCATTGCATGCATGTTGTGTAGCCAGCGCGACTAAGCAGGCATGCTGTAGCAGCAGCTGGTACGCAGGCTCCACAAGCGAAAATGCATCGGCAACTGTACCTAACCCTAATCCCAAACCCCTGCCGCCCTACTCAGCCTAGGTGTTGCGTACTACGACACAAGAAGAATCACAGTACTGATAGCAGCTGCGTAACAGGATGCTCACACAAGCTCGTCAGCAGTTTTGCCTGACCAGATCCAGCACAAAGCATTGTATCCGTTGCTCCTTTCAACAGATGCCACACTGAGATGAAGCTGAATGGTATCATATGCATCTTGCCGTTAGGGGTATCCATGGACGCCAGTACCGTTATGGCAGGGGTATCCATGGACGCCATCATCTTTACTGCAGTACAGTGTGTGAGCTGGACAAAGGACAACACACTGCACCCTATTGGAATGCTTTTCACATGTGACATGCTGTAACTAAATTTCTGCTGCGATCGCTCTCGCATGAACGAGTACACCGCAGCAGTCAGAACATGCACAGCAGGGGAGAACTGCATGATTTACCAGCATTGGAACAGCAACACAGAGCGGCTGGCAAATCAAAGGCGACTGACACCCAAGTGCATGTCTACGCGCAGGCGTGGCACCATGGAAAAGTCCTGGCGGTCCGGCGAACATGCACGTACCTTGAAGAACTCGCAGACCATCTCTGGGTACTTCTCAAGCGCGACGGTGAAGTCGCCGATGCGCATCTTGCGCAGCGGGTGCGGGTCGCTGCGCATGCACAGGTGCCGTGGCTTGAACTTCCACACGCGCAGCAGCAGGTCAAGCATCAGCTCCAACGGGTACTGCTCTTTGGAGTCGGCAGCTCGCTCGAATGGCGTCTCGTAGCGGTTGCGCTGTCGTGCGGCAGACGCATTGTCCCCCTGCGCGGAGCCCGCATCAGACTGTGCCAGATGCAAGAGGGTCTTAGGATTGCCGGCCAGTGCTGCAGCTCCTCCAGGTGATGCCTCAGGCTCCGCGCCCGTGTCGTAGGCTCCGGTGATGCGATGCCGCTGTGGGTCAATGTCGAAACACTGGCTGATGAGCCATGTGTCGAGGCTATGGTCGGACTGCAGAAGCAGGCGCAGCAGCGGCCTGCTGCGCTGTGGTGCGTGAGAGCGTTATAGCAACAGGGATAAGTAAGCATAACAGCAGCGAGGAGTACGGAGAATGTGGCTAATGCACCAGCACGCAGCTTGTGGGTCGGGGCACCATGTAGGCTGTTCAAGCAGTTGGCATGTTTTCTGTGAGCCCTGTGACCTGTGCGAACACTTGCCCTGGTTGGGAGCGACATCTTCAAAGGTTACCAAACCACTTTTTCGTTCACACCCCCTCACACAACTGTCGCCTTCAGAACCACCGCTTGTGATGAAACTGACAAGAGCAAACAAGGCTGGCAAATCTGCCCGCACATATGGGGCCTTGCTATTTGCTGCCAACATCTCTCACAAGCGTCGCCCTTCAAAACCACCGCCTGTGGCGAAGCTGACAACAATAAATATAATAATGCTGAAAAACTTTGCCCTCACATATGGGGCCTTGCTGTTTGCTGGCAACAATATCACAAACCACTACGTAGTACTAGTGTTGCTGCACACATGAAATTGGTCCGGGGCTTCTGTGTCATTTGCTGAGCACATCATCCGACCTACGGACCTGTGGCTCGTGCTCGGTGACGGAACAAATGCTGCAACCTCAGCCGCGCAGTACTGAAAGCGCACAAAAACACCGAAATTGTTGCACCAAATTAAGGCCCGTCAGTGCTGGACCAGAAATCATCTCACCCACCCGCTGTCAAGCATCCAAAGTGTGCATTTCAGTATTTGAGCACCTGTTCAACTGCCCACAGGAAGACATCATCTTCATCATCACTGGTATCGTCGCCTAGCAGCAAGTCGCCCTCCGACTCCCAGTCCTCGGACGCCGAGTCAGACACCTCGCCATGCTCATCATCGCTCGCGTCTTCTGCGCTGTACTGGATGTTGTCAGAGTCTTTCGACCACTTTGGCCAGAAGTCCAGTGCGCTGATGTCGTGCTCAAGCAGTGCAGCCACTAGAGCGCAGATGATGTCCTCGCAGCGCGCGCTACCAGATAGAGGGGAATCGCTGGTGGAGCTGGATACTGCAGACACATCATCGCTGATGGAGTCGGTTACTGCAGACACAGCAGCAAGAAAGAGGGCGCATCACACAATCGGAGCTTTCATTGAGCGTGATCTCAGTCTGTTTGATTGCTGTTGACAATTGTAAATTTGACACCTGGTGTGGCATTTGGTGTTCAGGTAACCAATGAAAAGAAAGTGCTTTCAAGACACAGTGGTTGCAAAACTTGAAGCATAAACTGAATTCAAAATTAAGCTTAAGAATTCGATGCCGATATACCTATGTGTCCCAACAGTCTGTCTGGAATGCGCCGCCTGTGGTTGCCATAGCTTTTGACTCACTGTAGCACTGTAACCCGCTCATACAGCGTAGCGAACTTGGGCACTTCACTGGGTCAGCAGCGAGAACGTGCTCAAAGAAGTGGAAGCGGTATACATTGCATATGCAGGACTTGCACCTCAGCGTCAGCCCTTCTCGGACACGGTGCTGTCTGAACTCCGTTGAACAGCGCCACCCTCACATCAGCCATCTTTGCGCGGAGAACTCACCGGCAAGGTACCTTCTGATGCGAGAATATGAGTCAAAGTACATGACCAGCACAGGTGACAACCGTGACGCTCTGTGGAAACGCACACATATCTGCACCATCAAGTTCGCTGCTGGAACTTCTGCGCTTGGCACAGGGAACTGACAGGGACCTGACACACATGAGAACTTTCCAAACCTTACATCACCTCGCGTCGTGTGCTACCAGGCTTACAACGCACAGCAATGTGCTTGATACAGTTTCACTCGGTTTCATCATTTGCGCGATTTACTAAGGTCCTCCTGGCAGCAACCTATGGTTAGCGACGGTTAGAAGGAAACTTGTACGCTTGTGTAAGAGAGAACAATTGAGAGCCTAAAAGGGCTTCCTGTACGTTTTTACAGAAGCCAAAACGGCAGGATACGTTGTGTGTGCGTGATTTGGTGTCCGTCCGCAAGCAGAAGCCAATAGACTCCACATAATATTTTTTTCATGTGTCGAGAGTCTAGGCTCTGGTCGATGTCAAGCTGATGTTAAGGACTCCCTTGTAAGTGGTGGGTGCCAGTTACTGTAGTGCCCAGCTCTTCGCGTCACTCACTGCTGTTCACCAGTCGATCAAGTGATCAGGGCAATCACGTTGCCTGCAATGCATGTTCTTGCCTATCATCCTGCCGCTGCTGGGCCGGGGATGGGTCTTCGCCTAAGTTATCGCTGGCAAGTGTGTAGCTGCAACACCATGTCAACACTCCACATGAGTGCGAACTATGAGATGCTTTCATTCCTTGTTCATTACTTCACAATTGAAGTGAACATGAACTTGACAAAAGTTAACATGACCACGTCTTGGCATGGGCCCGACTTATGTGCTTCTTTCGAGCTGGATACTGTACCGGTACAGGTCTTTAATCTTGGGGTGATATTTAATGGAGCTGACAGATCAGCGCTTCAATTCAAAAGATGTGAACGTGTTTACCTGCAGGAATGGTGCCGGTAGTACTTGCCTGTAACATAAGATATGGCCTCACACCTTGTGGACATTGTAGCGATGGGCTTTTCACCCGTCAAGTAAAGACGATGAAATACGGCCCAACTGTGTAAGATGTACCAGCAGGAAAGGATGCACGCAGCGTCACACAGTGACACATGCATAGATGAACCACATCACTGAGCACTTTTGTGATTACCTTTACCAATATGTGTAGGTCCACGACACCTTTCTCGGATTATGTGATGTACTACTGGAGTAAGTCATATACCACTTGCATGCTTGCACCGCATGGACCCGCTGTCAATGCGTGCTGGATGTACTTTTATTAATATGTGTAGGTCCATCACCCCTTGATGGGACTATCCAACATCAGATTGCAAATGAATGCAAGATGAAATGAAACATCACAACATCCAAATCTGGCCATAGCATCTAAAATCCATCACAATCCAGCTCCTCTCCTCTGGAAGTACTACATTTGCACTTTTATCAATATGTGTAGGTCCACAACCCCTAGTCTGACTATTCAATACAGATTGCCAATATATATGGAATGGCAAAAGGCAACTTCACAACACTGAAATCTGGCTGTAGCATCTAGGATCCATCCCAATCCAGCTCCTCTCCTCCTCCCAAGTTGTCCCCCACGTTATCGCCATACCCTCCCGTTTCCCGTGTGGCACCATGTGGCCCGATCACACGTGCGGAAAGCGCCATCATGATGATCTGCAGATGAGGCTGACAACGCAGCTCTCAAACGTGACATGCCATGCTGGCGCCGCCTCCCTTGCAGACCACTCCTGTGCCACAGACCCTAGCAGCTTACGCCCCTCATCACCAAGGTTTCCGAACGACCCAATTCCCAAAGTGGCGAGTGTGTAGGAATTGTGGTCATAGTTTGTTTGTACACTGCGCGTAAATACAAAACTTCGTGAGCTCATTGTGCAATGATGAGTGACCTGGTGTTGTTTGAACAGTACCGTGGTGACGATAAGCCGACATCGCCCGACTGCATTGCCGAGTGTCCTGGCACTGCCCACATGTGCTATAATGCGGTCCGTGAGCTCCAGTGCCAGCGACCTACCATCTTTACACAAGCCTCAAGGCTTGCGTATGTCCTGACATGGTCAAATGGCCAACTTCTTGATCCTGTCTTTGAGCCATTGAACGTTGAAGACCAGGCCGGGAGATGCTTACATGAAGCGAGGAGAATGTGACTACACATAGTGCCGAGCGCGTCAGCACCCACCAGTCGGCAAATATTGAGAGCAGCAGCGCACATCAAACAACATGCAAATCAATGACTGTGTGTAGCTCAGACCCGTTGGCTGCTGCTGCACTGAATACTTTCCACGTACTTCAGACAGACACCCAAGCCATACCATGTACACTGCCAGTCTGAAAAATCACTGCTGCGGCCATGTAACGTCTGTGTGTCGGTCGCCTAACGATGCTCACGTACCTTGACAGATGGTCTCTTCCAGATACTGTGTAATGACGGAAACCTTCGTCTTAGGCTGGCAGCGCATGTACCCCTCCAAGGGTAGGCGCCGCAATTCTTTGCCGCACTTCCTCCTCAGCAGTTCACACGTGAGCAGCTCAAGCATTGTGCTGTCGCCATCCAGCTCCATTGCCACCCCCAGTGGCGTTCTCGCTGGTTGCCCATGCTTGTCGTTTGTGTCCGTAACTATTTCCGCGTTGTACGCCAGCAGCAGCCTGCAGATCACAGAGGCGCACTCCAATGAGATAGACCGCGGGGAAGGTGTGGAACAAAACAGCGCCTAGCAGAACTCAAGCACGTCAAATCATCATGGTGCATGAGGATAGCACAACGCCAGTTTCTGACCCCAAAACAGGTTTCCCTGCCAGACAACAGAAATCTTCTGCAAGGTGCCCACCCGCTCATGGAAGCGATGACGCCATGTGAGTGCGTGGTGGCAACCTCACCAGCTCATGAACTGCAAGTCACAAGCTCGTAGTCATCAGCCATGATACTGGCAGCGACTGCGCAGGAGCTTATCCCTGGAAGGACAGCGTTATGTGCATAGATTACGGTGAAGCACAGCTGTGTCTGTGTCATGGCCAAACCAGCGTCACAGCAATGATTATCGCCTGATGCTGCTGACGTGAAGGGTATAGTACGTCAACTCGTGATAGTAGAATTGGTACTTCCGACAGCACAAAAAGATCAGTTTCTAGTGCAAAGAATTGCCGCAGGCAGCATTGGAAAGCAACAACTGCTGCAATCAGCGCTGGGAATAAGTGCTCATATGCAATATCGCTGCAGTACTTACTCGACCATCCGCGTGTTCTTGAGCTGTACTGCAGCGCTCAGTGGAAATTGGCCCCACTCGTCTGGCAGATTTGCAAGCGCTCCATGCTTCAGCAATTGCTCAGCGATTTCATAGTTGTCCAGGCGCACAGCAACCGCGAGTAGCGTCTGGCCTGACGTGTTTGTCTTGTTTACGCCCTCCTTGCCCTCAGGGATGGCCAGCAGTGCTCCAACCACGCCACTCTGCTGGCACACTACGGCAAGGGAGAGCGGCGTCGCGCGCTCTTCTCCGGCCTCTGCGTTGATGTAGACGCCAGCCTTTGCTATCAGTTCCTGCACCTTCTTGATGTGCGTGGGGCCACCATTGCAGCTGATCACTGCATTGTGCAGATCCAGATAGTCGCCGAAGGTCTGGGGCGGCTGCTCAGCAGATGCAGCATCCATTGGTGACCCGGGAGGCAGCTTTGCGTTGACGCTTTCATCTAAATCCTGCAGCACACACACGTTTGCACAGGCTCACTCACATTAACACAGTTACACGCTGCAGTCAGGGCAACTACCGCAGTTGCAGGTATCTGATGAACACCAATCATGTTGAAAGAGCTACGCATTACATCAAAGATGGCAAACTTGCAATGGTAGAAATTTTCATTCAATGCACACCACATCCTTACAACCGAAGCCACAAGGGGGGGTTACAAGAAGTTCAAGGACAATTCCAGATGACATGTCGTTAATGAAGTTGAAGCACCTTGCGCCAGGTGGCAAAGCTCTCCTCACTTGGGGAAGCGCCGTGTAGAAACAGGATGTGCATATGTAACACGCGATGTGCATTGAAATACACCAAGCCGCAGTGCATGCTGGATTCTGCTGTGCAGCCGAAGTCACTCTAAGCGCAATATTTCCTCAGAATGGACATAAAGTCAGCGAGATCTCTGTTAGTGAGGAATATTTTGCTGTGCACTTGCACATGTGAACATGCATTCGAGCATTGCGAGCACAGTTGATTGCAGTGGTGGATGTTGTTAATTCGACCGACAGCAAGGCCGAAGTCCACGGAGCGCTAGCAGGGTCCAAGCAATGGGCTTAGCTTGAAGGTCCAGATGTTGCCAGGTTCAGTGTATAATTCAGAAAATGAGATTTCGTGCCAGGATGACAGACGATGATACGTAGCTCTTGTCTTACATAGTGCTGCTTGGTAGTGGAGCAGTTGCAAAGGTGAAAATTCGAAGAGGCCAACAGTGAGGACGGGCTTCTTTTGGGATGTGCAATGTGTATGCCCTGCAGAGCTTGCCGTACCCCAGAACCACCATCACAGGGTCACCGTGCCCTATACTTGTATTGACGCGTGTAGGCCCACAACGCCGTTGTCTGACTACCGACAACAGATTGCACATGCATGCGATACGTGCCCTACTACCTTGAGGTTGCTTTTTCTCCAGCCAGAAATCAATCAGCTGCCGTAAGAAGATCTTCCGCTTCACTGTGCTGCTGCACGTGACAGAATGGTGCACCTGGAACACGGCTTGTTAACAATCAGCGGCACTAGCCAAGTGGAGGTAGGTCAGCCAATCTTACATTGCATATCGCCTGCCGTTTGAATCCGCTGTTAAACTTTCACCGTGCGCGATTCTTTTGAGAGAGTACTGATTATCAGAACAGCAGTAAGCAATCACGCCACTTCAAGCATTCTTGCAATGCTTGCATTGCCATGCGTATGAGCGCTCCCACCAATGATCACAGTGACAGCTACATGGCAGCTGGGGGTTTGCCTTGACAGTAAACACAGCGTTTGTTTTTTTGTTGGTTTTGTATCCGCGGCAAGAAAGGTAGTTCTCCTCCAACTACTATCGTGTGTTTGTTTACAGGTTGGTACATGCCAGAACATGCGCGATGGAAGCACAACGCACCTGCCAATGCACCAGGCTCAGGTAATTTGCAACCCGGCTCCACGTCCTGCCTGTGCGATCAAGGATGGGTGCAATGTGCGTGTCCGCCCAGAGTACAAAGCGCCGGCAGGCCCCGGTCAACCACATCTGCAAGGCTCAGGGATTTGATGCACTGACCAATGAGCAGCGGCGGCGGCTGGTGTGTCGTCAGATGGGGCGACTCGCGGAGATGAGAATATCAACGTGGTGCATGCGGCCCTTTCTGGTACATGCATGTGTAATTCGGGCATAGGTACAGGAGAACGGGGCTGCCACAGCGACAACAGACCACGCAGATGCTGCGCTCACTAATCTAGCGGCGATCGCAGCAAACATTAGATACATCTCCGCCGTGGCCACAGCAACAGCGCAGCACTGCAGTAAACAAGTTGAACGGAAACTTTACGTGAGGAGATCTCCTCTGTGATTATGAACATCCGGCACTGGGTCGTTACCTACACAGGATGGCAAGGCGCAGCATAGTCACTCGCCTGCTGCTGCTGCTGCTCGTTGCCCTCGTTACCGTCCATAGCCACCATGGCGCCTGCCCTAATGTTACCACTACTGCTGCCGCTGCCGTCACCGTCCGCCATGGCGCCTGCGCTGCTGCTGCTGCTGCTGCTGCTGCCGCTGCCGCCTGCTGCTGCTGCTGCTGCACTGCTTCGCTGCTGCGGGCTGCGGCTGCGTTGGGGATGTATACAAGGTGCTTGCTACATACAACTCACAGCCAAAGCGCTCGGAAAAATCTGAAAATGCCGCCTACTATCCCGAAGAGGCGCGCCGGGGATCGCTGCATGCTCTGCAGGCACTGATGCTAAAACGAAAACCACGCTGCAACAAAGCAATCAAGTTTCAAGACTGATCAGCTTTCTTGGACTAGTCACTGCACATGTCCGGACTCCTAGGAGGTTCTTCTCAGACAGACCAGGGCCACGAGGTATAGGTATTATATTTACAGTCGGATAAGCCCCGACGGGCTATACGCAAGAAAGACAATTGACTTAAGCATATATTAAGCTGCCGCCTCCGAGTCCTCAAGGCGGCGTCGCACACAGAAGCGCTGACACAGGGCTTGTATCCCTTTCTGCCATCAGCGCACCACGCACATACGCAAATATACGCTCAGAAAGCTTGCGCGCTAGCGATGCGCTGACTCAGAGCTGTATACAACTACAGTGTATATGACAGGATTTAGCTTAGTGCAACTACAACTGCAGTGCAACTGTAACTGTAACAGTTCCAGAACGCTGTCTATGTTCTAACAGCAATGTTCTGGAAGACCTAGTGTACTGAGCTGGCAAACACTGAGTCAGCACGCTCTTGCCTGGCAAGCATAATATCACTCCTTTTTTGCAAGCCTACCAGGATATCTCTGAGACTCGCTGCACCTCTGTCGGTGTGTGTGTGCTGGAAACGCACATTTCTGTCAGGTTATGAGCCTCGCCAGCAAGTAGCGCGAGCAGCCTGGTAGCATCATGGAGAGCTGGGTCAAGGCATCATCAATGGGGTCCCAGTCCTTTTCTTTACAAGCAAGAGCGAGGACTGGCTAGTTCATGCTCACCGCATCAAGTCAGCGGCATTGGGCGTCAAAGGTCTTCTCGACATCAAGAACTTCCTCGACATGAGTAGCAGCGAACCTGAACAGGACGAGTCCTACAGCGTCGTCAACGCTCGCTTCTTCCTCGTCGTCTCCAATTCCATCGACCCCCGCGCGATGGGCCCTACTCGCATCGTCATGCAGTTCACGGACAGCCAGGATGGGCGCGGCGCTTTCAAAGCCCTGGAGTCGGCGCACAAGCCCAACACCACCTTTAACAAGCTTCAGCTGCACGCCAAGCTCGCCGACCCAGTGCGCGAGAACAACGAGGACATCACCGCCTACTCCCTTCGCCTCGTCAACCTGCGCGACGAGCTGCGCATCAAGGAGGGCAACAAGCAGGTTTGGCCAGATATGCAATTTGGAGGCGCTGCTGAGGGGACTACGCGGCGACAGCACCTTCGCCATGACAATCGAGATCATCAACACTACCGAGGACATCACCCTCGAGCGAGCGACGCAGCTGCTGCGTCAAGCTGAGGAGCGAGGACGTCACAACAGCAGCGTCAAGGCCCTTCTCACTGCACCGAGCACTGCGTTCAAGGGGACCTGCTACAACTGCGGAGCTACAGGTCACAAGTCCAGGGACTGCAGCAGGCGCAAGGGCGGCGCCACCAGGCACGGCAGCAACGACGGTCAGCACTCCCGCCAGGCGCATCGCCAGGCCAACGGCGGCAACAGGAGCGATGGCAAAAACAGAGGCGACCCCAAGCAGCAGGCGGGTGCTGGCAGCAACGGCAAGTACTGCCCCGTGCACCCCATGGCAAAGCACGACGCTGGCGAGTGCAAGGTGAGGGCAGAATTTTTTGTCGGCCAACCCGGATTTTGCAGAGAGCAACCCGGTATTATGCCTGTCGTGCACGAGGTCCGTAATCCCTAGGGGGCAGTTCGGGGGTCACCCAATTGCCATGTAACTTCAAGTTGATAAAACTTCAACCAGTGGTAACAGCATTCGATTCTGTGTACTCCAACTTATTCATACCAGGATTCGGTGGGTGCGGGGGGACCTCCGCCCCGCCCTCCCAGGGTCACCAAGGCTAATGAGTGCAGCTTGGGCCACACAGGACCTGACCGTGACGATCAGTGTCGAGCATACGATACAATGTGTTTTGCGCTCTACAGTGGGTGGTCTCGCGCCACATGACTGTGCAGTAGGAGCGCGCAAACCCACAAGTGCAACTGCCGTATAACTGCCGTATAACCGAAACCGCGCGAGGTGGTGCTGCATAGGTTGTTTTGCCCATCGATTCACGCACGCTGATGCATCAACAGCAATATCTGTTGTCTGCTTGCCCGAAGTATGAGTGTAGTCGTCTGTACAATGCATGAGTGTAGTCGTCTGTACAATGCATTCATTCCACTACGCAGGTGCGTTCGCCAAGGATGTGGCACGCAATACAATGAGACATGAGCAGCAGCGGACAAAACGATTCGCATCATGCCGTTTTTAAAATCATGCATTGAAGACACCACAGGACAACCACTGCAGCGCCTAGGGTAGGCCTGCGTGTGTGCTGTCGAGTGCGAGGCCTAGATGATAGGTGTCAATGATGCATATGCAAACATCTAGTTAACCTGTGTTGTGCCACACTTGATACCGATGTCAGCGGTGACGCCAATGAATCGACGCCCAATGCAGTGCCCTGCACTGCTGGCCTGTGAGCTGCCGGCCTGCAGCAATGCTCTCAAGCCCCCATTTCCACGTCTGTCATGTATGGCCTGCTCCAAGATCAGATAGAAGTCCTGTGTGGTTTCGCCACCTGCCGCAGCAGCACACCATCCACCACAGCAGGAATGCCGTCAGCACCCACGATGCATGCACGTATGCTCTACTGAGATTTGCAGTAAAATCTTGCAGCCTGTGCGGCCTCACCTTTACAAGTACAGATGAAGTACGACCCACCACAACAGCAAAACCACCCAATTGAAACACAAGTTTAGAGGTAGAAGGAAAAAACAGAATCGCGAAGCCTACTGTAAAACTGTTGCCGTAGGATCTGTTCACATTATCTACGGTAAAGGGTTTTTGATGACTTCAAAAACGACTGCCATGGCGCACCAAGCCACATTACAGCGCCACACACACCTTGGTGCATTTGAAACTTGAAGATCATTGAACGACGCTTATGCGGTGGTCGCCTAGCCTAATTTTTGAGGTAAGTAAATTTCTGTATGTTTTGACAAACGTGCATGCTGCGGTGGAACATGCCATCATTCCATCAGTCTGAGAGCAGCTAGCTACCCATCGAAGGCAATTGCGTACGAACCAACGGTCCATGTGTCTAGTTATTCATACGAAAACATGTGGATAAAAAAGTGTGCGTGTAGGACTGACCAATATCAGACGGTCATGCTGTGCTCAGCGCAAGCGCGCGCCGATCCTAACATGGTTCTCGTAGCGCCGCGTAGCGTCGCCTGCACGCGCCGCATCACTTAGCCGCAGCAGTGCCACGTGCCGAGCTGAGCTCCTTGTGCGCGTAACTACATTGTTGATGACATTACCTGCAGGCATGCGATTTGTGAACGCCAATAAAGCATGCAATTACTGTACGCAGTGTTGCTCGTACCTACAAACGTGCCTGGACTGCCCAGCAAATCTACAGTCCACACTTAACAATTATTGCCAACTAAGTTGCAAGTTGATCCATCCATTGCAGGTTGGTTGCAAAAAAACTTCCCAACAGCTCACCATCTCTAGCTCCTTGCGCCAAGTCACGGGGCGACTCCTTCCGCTAGCTGCGTGAGCTCCTGCTCCGAGTGTTTGCTGAAGACCACTCCTGTTTCTCAATGATTCTTGCACCATACAGAGCTTCTGAATCAAGAGCAGGCCTGGACGGCCAACTGCTCTCAACATTACGTCCAGTCCACGAGGTCTGCTGCTTTTCTGTTTGATCCATGTCAAGCGCCGCTCCCGCAATCGCCGTCCCTCGCAGAAAACCCACTGCAGCAGCTGCGCTCGCTTCAAGCTGCCATCTGCTGCTGACACAGCTGTGGGCGCAGGGCCTGTATGGACGACTTGCATGACCGATCATTGTGCTGCCAGAGCCGGCTTGGCGCTTGTTCGCTAGATGTAGCTCAGGAAGCGGAGCGGAGCTGCCTGGCTAGCTTACGGTACCGGTCCCTTGCATCGCGCGATGCCTGCCAAGTGCTCGCTTCGCCTCGGGATGCTGCCTGATTTGCTGTGATGCTGGTAACTCCTGTCATCGCGCCAGACTGCAACTGCCAGCATGTTTGCTGCCAATTACATAGGGTGAAGGTCACCCACCAAGTAGCATTTGTTCGCATTCATTGCCCCCGGAGGGTCAACATCGGGGGACAACATTGTAATTGGTGGGTCAATCTCACCCAGCTGGCGGTCGACATGAACACCACTAATTACAGAGAATTAAAGTTTCAGATCAACATCAACTTGAAATTGAAGTTGCGAACTTCCCATAATGGTGTCATCACCGTTGTGAAGAAGTTTCATCAACTTGAAGTTAGCTGGCAATTGGGTGACCCCCGAACTGCCCCCTAGGGATTACGGACCTCGTGCACGACAGGCATAATACCGGGTTGCTTTCTTCAAAATCCGGGTTGCCCGACAAAAAATTCTGCCCTGGTGCTCAAGCAGCATCCACATCTGGCGACGGCGCTGGCGGCTGTAGCTACAAATCAGGAAGCTAAAAGCGCTGCTGCTGGCGAGCAGGACCTTCCAATCATTCGGCCTTTTGGCCTCGTGACAACTGCCCCAGCGGCAGTGGAGTTGAAGCCAGCAGCTCTGGCGGCTGCTGCAGACGACATGCCCATCGACATGGTATTGGACTCAGGCGCACCGCACCACTACTTCGATCCCTTTGAACTCAACTGGAGCTTCGGAGTGGCACTCACCGATATCAAGCCCTACAACCACAAGGTCAATACAGGAGGCGGCAGCAGGTCCGCAGTGTGCATGGGCACCGTGCATCTGCGCCTCACAGCGGCGGACGGCAGCCTAGTTCCCCTCGCCATCGCCAACTCCATCAACGTCCCCCTACTTGGTCACCACCTCCTGTCAGTGTGAGCGCTCAAGGCGAGCAATATCCTCTCCGACTTCGGCAAGATGGTACTGCGCGATTGCGGCGGAACGGGAGACAGCTCCGAAATAATTTTCTTCGAGGGAGCGGACGGCCTCTACCATGTTCGAGGCAGCGGCGTGGAGGCGACACCCGGCGCCAGCACTCAGGCGCTCATCACGGCAGCGGAGCAGGCGCTACTTCTGCATGAGAGGCTCGGCCACGTGAACTGGCAGGATCTCAAGGGGCTGGCAGCCACCCCCGGCACTGGCGTATTTCTGGCTGCTGAGGAGCTGCCGCCCTGCGCGTCTTGCCCCCTGGGCAAGTCCAAGTAGGCGTCACATCCATCACAGGCACGGCAGGGCGTGGACCGCTTCGAGCTGCTCCACAGCGACTGGGCGGGCCCCATTACGCCTGTCTCCATCCATGGCAATCGCTACCCCAACATCTTCGTCGACGACAGCAGCAACTACGCGTGGGTCTTCTGCTGCGCCGACCGCCCTACGGAGCGCGTGATCGAGCATCTCAACACCCTCAGCACCAGCGTCGGCGTTAAGCACGGACTACACCTCAAAGGCCTGAGGTTTGACTGCGCCAAGGAGTTTACCAGCAAGGCGCTCACGCAGTACTGCACTCGAAGTGGCATCGAGCTTAGCTACAGCTCTCCATACACACCTCAGGAGAACGGCGTTGCGGAGCGCCGTTGGCAAACCATCTTCGGCATGGCGCGCGCATGGATGCACGAGGTAGGCGCGCCTCAGGAGCTTTGGGAGGAGGCGATCATGGCGGCGGTCTATACCAGCAACCGGGTGCCAAGCTCTGCGCTTGGCGGCGCGACTCCTTATGAGGTGTGGCATGGGCGTGTGCCGGAGCTGTCACACATGCGCAAGTGGGGCTCACACGCGTTTGTGCACGCTGAGGAGGGCGGCAAGCTGGCAGCGCGCGCATGGCGTGGCTTACTCGTCAGCTACGAGCAGCGTCCAGGGGAGTACCAAGTCTACAATCCAGCAAGCGGCACCGTCTTCGTCACTCGCCACGTGACATTTGTGGAGCACAAGCCCGGCGCCTTCGACTTCAACTCCCCCTTCACCTTCAGCAACGCCAACTTGAAGGCAGCAACAGCAGCAGCAGCAGCAGCAGCTGGCCCTTCACATCCGGGTTACGATGGTGACGACTTCGATGTCGTCTCCATGCTGGAGGCCGACAGCGACGACGACGAGATCATCCCTTCATCAGCGACAGCACCGACGCCCCTAGCAGCAGCAGCTCACCCTGGGATCGATGCAGCTGTAGGAGCCGTAACTACAGATCCTGCTGCTGGCGATGGCGATACTGCTAGGAATGGCGGTTCAGCAGCGGCTACCGGCGCAGTTATGGCAGCACGGACAGCCCCCAGCATTCCACGCTGGAAACAGCCAAAGCAACCTAGCACCCACGCAATGGGCACGCGGACTCGAGCCACCAGTCAGCCACCGCCTGCGGTCAACGTGGCGACTGCTGCTGTCGCGGCCATCGCTGCTGCGCCGCCCATATATCCTTCCCACACCTGTGCAGCTACGGCGATGCTGGCACAGGCCTACCCTACTATCACTGGCGGTGTCCCTGCCGACACGCACAACTACAACTTGAAGGAGGCGATGCGCAGCGCGGAGGCGGGCGAATGGCGCGCGGCGATGCAGCAGGAGTACAACGTGCTCACGAGAATGGGCTGCTGGGAGCTGGTCGAGGCTCCATCCAACGCAACTGTCATCGGCTCGCGCTGGGTGTTCAAATCCAAACTAGACGCGCATGGCGTCGTTGCCCGGCGCAAGGCGCGGTTCGTGGCACGCGGCTTCACTCAACGCGTCGGCGAGCACTACGACCAGACCTTCTCCCCCGTCGTGCATGTCGTCACGCTGCGCACCGTACTGGCGCTCGCGGCGCAGCACGTCTGGGTGGTGCACCAGGTGGACTTCAAAAACGCCTTCATCAACGCGCCCATCGACGGCGACATCTACGTTCAGCAGCCGGAGGGCTTCAAGCACATATCAGGCGCGTCGGGCACGCCGCTTGTGCTTAAGCTTAAGCGCAGTCTCTACGGGCTGGCACAGAGCCCGCGTCTTTGGTGCAAGGAGGTGTCGGAGCAGCTGGCGGAGCTGGGATATGTAGCGTCTCCCGTCGACCCGTGCATCTTCATGCATCTACACAGCGGCGTCATACTACTACTCTACGTCGACGACCTCCAAATTACCGGCACCAGCAACTCCACTGTCATCACTGCGGCTGTATCGGAGCTGGCGCGGCGCTTCAACGTCAAAAATCTCGGAGCCGTTCAGTGGTTTCTGGGGATGTCCATCAGCGTAGCGCCTGGGTGCGTGGTTATGCACCAGGACGCGTACGTGCGCATGCTGCTCGAGCGTTTCGGCATGCTCAACTGCAACGGCTCGGCAACTCCGGCGGTTGTGGGCGCTGGAGGGGAGCAAGGCGAGCAGCTTTCGACTTCGGAGGCGCTGCAGTACCGGAGCCTCGTCGGCGGCCTGCTCTACGTGGCTGTCAACACGCGGCCCGACATCGCCCACACCGTCATGTCCCTCGCGCGGCACGTGCAGGCGCCAACGCGCATGCACTGGCAGCGCGTACTCAAGGTGCTCCGCTACCTCAAGACCAACACCGGCGGCCTCGTCTTTACCCAGCGCAGCTCCGCCACTCTCGAGGCCTTCGCAGACGCTTCGTTCGGCACCGACAGCGCTACCGGCAGATCGACCACTGGCTTCGTACTCATGCTTTGCGGCGCGGCGGTGGCGTGGCGCTCTAAGCTGCAGAGCTGCGTGGCGCAGTCCACCATGGAGGCGGAGTACATCTCACTGGCTCTAGCGGCAGCGGAGGTCAACTGGTTGCGGCAGCTGCTGGCGTTTCTCAACAACGAGCAGGCGACTCCTACTCCTATCTTCGAGGACAACAACGCAGCGCTCCAGCTGGCGTCCAACCCCATTGTGCAACAGTGCACCCGCAGCATCAACGTGAAGTATCACTACCTGTGGCAGCTTGTGGGCCAGAGGGTGGTGGACGTTCTGGCGGTGCGCACCGGCGCTCAGCGCGCCGACATTCTCACCATGGCGCTTCCGCGCGCCACACACAAGGTACACGCGGCCTTTCTACTCGGCCACGCGTGAGGAGTGCACAGAATCACGGCGGGTGGCGGAGTTCACGCTTGTCATTTGAGCATAGTGCGCGCGCTCGTGCGCGTATAGCTTTGCGCAGCATCGCGCTATTGATTTGTGCACTAGCACCGACACACAGTTTTTTGCAGAGGATAGCGCAACAGGCTCTGGCTATGCTGTAGCTTACATTCCAGCCACTTCAATCACCATGCCTGGCACTGTGCCTTAAGTGCCTGACGGGGGGTGACAGGATTTAGCTTAGTGCAACTACAACTGCAGTGCAACTGTAACTGTAACAGTTCCAGAACGCTGTCTATGTTCTAACAGCAATGTTCTGGAAGACCTAGTGTACTGAGCTGGCAAACACTGAGTCAGCACGCTCTTGCCTGGCAAGCATAATATCACTCCTTTTTGCAAGCCTACCAGGATATCTCTCGCTGCACCTCTGTCGGTGTGTGTGTGCTGGAAACGCACATTTCTGTCAGTATACTAGTACAATGTACCTGCTATTCTTTTTTTGAGATCATCATGGAGCCTTCATGGAGCTGGGTGACCTTAATGCGGGTCTGGTTGTGGGGACACAGCTTGGCTGTACCCTTGTGGGGTGTCTGGTGGGTGGAATTGGTTGTCAGAAGTGTAGCTTTGTGTGCAGCATGGTGGGAAGTGTCAACATGCCAGGAGTGATGGCATGTGCCATGGTTCAACGCTGTCCATGGCCATGCATTTGCTTTCACTGGTGAGCGACCAAGTAGTTGTGGACCGAAGCCTCATAATAATAAGAGTATGCTGATGCTAAAAGTATGCCTACGCCTCCAAGCGCGTGCGCGGCTACACTTCCGCCGACGTACACGACGACGCGCCGCCCCAACTTTAATGGCTGACGGCGTTGATTCCGCCGTGGCTGCGCCGCCGCCGGCGGTGGCACTGGCGCTGCCGCCGACCCTTGGCAGTAACGCCGCGCCACCGCCGGACTTCGGCGCAGCATACGTAGGACGCGTGGTGCGCTTTAAGAGCAGCGGCGCGGTTGACGATGCCCCATGGTTACCGCCTGCTGTCGTACGAGCGTGCAACGGCGCATAGCCACTAGTGCTGGGCAGTGCGTGTCGCTGACGACGGCGGCATACCCGTGCCGGGCGAACGGGAGGTCGTCCTCCACCTGGCGACGGCGCTCTACCGCGTGCCGCGGCAAGCGAGCGACGCTGTCCGTGCGCAGCCAACTTCATGGAATGTGGTCGGCGACGCGGTGGCGGCGGCAGCTGGGGCGGGCGGCCATGGGCAAGCGATTGTGGCAGGCGGCCGGACGCCAGCCGTGCAGGCCGCAGGGGGGGCGCACGCGCAGCCCTCGGCGGCTGACGGTGCCGGTGCGGCGGTGACAGGACCAGCTCACGTGGGTGGGGCGGCCGCGGCGCTGGCCACCGGTGCTGGCGCAGCGGCAGGCGGCGGTGCAGGTGCGGCGGCGGGTGCCGATGCGGCGGGCGCAGCGGCGGCGGCGGCGGCGCCTGCTGCGCCGCGAGCGCGGCCTCGCCGTTGCCGCGCGCGTGCCCCTGCAGAGGGCGTGCTCGATCGAGGCGACGCGCCACGCCCGCGCCGGCCGGCGTACACTACCACCCGAGACCCCCGCATCGGCAACGTGCTCGATGCGGTTGACTGCGACGTCGGCGAGCTCATTAAGGTGCGATTCACCACCGTGCGCCGCCGCCCGCGCTCGAAGGCACAGGAAGCGCATTGGCGCATTCTTGTTGAGTTCGCCATCGGCGAGCTGACGGAGGCGGCGCAGGCTCACCTCGTCGCTAAGACCGCCTATGCACGGCGCCTCACTCTCAACACCTTTATGTCGACTTGACGGCTCAGTGGGTGGAGCGCGCCAGTGGCACCAAGTTTTACCACCTCCTGGCGCCGCTGGCGTTCGCGCAGCAGTCAGCTGCGGGCAACCACGCCCGCCACCGTCTTGGGCCCGCCACGCGGCTGCAGCACGTCGCCGCTGGCACCTTCGGTCCCCTACTCTGGTCGGTCCTGGCGGCTGCGCGCGCGCCGTGCACGCGCGCGGCGGACGCGTCCCGCCTGCCTGAGCCTGACAAAGATTGGGACCCGGCGCACATGGCGATACTGACGGATGGTGCAGAGCTGTCTAGCCTGCGCAACGGTGTGAGCCGTGTGGCACGACGGCTGGAGCAGCAGGACAGCCAGTGCCCCGCCAACGAAGCCACGTATGAGGTACTCGTGCGCAAACACCCCGCGCCACACCAACGGGTGGGTGTGGTGGACGCCGCGCATGACGAGGTGCGAGCGGTGCTGGCGGCGGCGCGGGTGCGCTGTGAGCTGTACGCGCCAGGGCTGGCGCCGCCGCCTGACAACCATGCCACCGCCATCCTTGCCGAGGTGGCGCCCGCCGCCGGAGCCGGCGACCCCGTGCAGCCGCTGGCGCTCACGCCGTCAATGGTGGTGGAAGCGCTGTATGCGGCGTCGGCGGGGAGCGCCGCCGGCTTGGACGGCATGCGCTACGAGTTCCTGTGGGCAGCTATGGGCACGTCGGCACAGGCTGCAGCGGCGGACGACGCTGAGCGCGCCGATGTCATTGACGGCACACCCGCGCCGCCGCTGGCGGAACGCCTGGCAGCGCTCTTCAACAACCTCATCGCGACGCCCGAGGCGATGCCGGACTCCGCGCTGCGTCTATGGCGTGCTGCGTCACAATGTTGAAATGCGTCAAAATGCGTCACACTGTTGAAATGCGTCAAAACGTTGAAATGCGTCAAAGTGTTGAAATGCGCAAAGCGGTGAAATGGTCAAACAAACGTGGCATTTTGACACCTACTTTATTGTCATATTTCAGAATGACATCATTCAGATTTTGTGTCCCTCCAAAAAAGTTTTGTCATATAGATGGAGCAGTAGGACATGGTGAAAGCTGAACGGGTTTGGCTCCAGAATAAGTTTTAATTTTATTAATTAATCGGTCCAAATAAATAGTGTCAGTATCGTCATCAAGCTCCGTTTGTGTGCGGCGTATGTAGAAAGTATTTTTTCAGAATCTGGCCTTCCTAGGGTGCACTCTGGAACGATGTGTAGCCACCAAAGTCACTAGGCAATGTTTCGATATCCAGTAAGTGTTGTATGACTGTGCGTGTACCGCTTCAGGACAGTAGGGCATGACACATGTCGTGCGGCCTTCGTCCGCATTGCCTTCAATTCGCCAATCTCCAACGTGCAACTTCAATCTCCAACGTGCAACTTCAATCTCCAACGTGCAACTTCAATCTCCAACGTGCAACTTCAATCTCCAACGTGCAACTTCAATCTCCAACTCCCAACCTCAATCTCCGACTCCCAGCTTCAATCTCCAATGTCTGACTTCAACCTCCAACGTGCAACTTCAATCCTTCCTCAAAGCGTCAAAATGTTGAAATGCGTCACAATGTTGAAATGCGTCAAAATGCGTCACAATGTTGAAATGCGTCAAAACGTTGAAATGCGTCAAAGTGTTGAAATGCGCAGAGCGGTGAAATGGTCAAAGCAAACGTGGCATTTTGACACCTACATGAACTTTATTGTCAAATTTCAGAATGACATCATTCAGATTTTGTGTCCCTCCAAAAAAGTTTTGTCATATAGATGGGGCAGCAGGGCATGGTGATGGCTGAACGGGTTTGGCTCCAGAATAAGTTTCAATTATATTAATTAATTGGTCCAATTTAAATAGTGTCAGTATCGTCGTCAAGCTCCGTTTGTGTGCGGCGTATGTAAAACGTATTTTTTCAAGAATCTGGCCTTCCTAGGGTGCACTCTGGAACGATGTGTAGCCACCAAAGTCACTAGGCAATGTTTCGATATCCAGTAAGTGTTGTATGACTGTGCGTGTACCGCTTCAGGACAGTAGGGCATGACACGTGTCGTGCGGCCTTCGTCCGCATTGCCTTCAATTCGCCAATCTCCAACGTGCAACTTCAATCTCCAACGTGCAACTTCAATCTCCAACTCACAACCTCAATCTCCAACTCCCAGCTTCAATCTCCAATGTCTGACTTCAACCTCCAATGTGCAACTTCAATTCTTTCTCGAAGCGTCAAAATGTTGAAATGCGTCAAAATGTTGAAATGCGTCAAAATGTTGAAATGCGTCAAAATGTTGAAATGCGTCACAATGTTGAAATGCGTCAAAATGCGTCACAATGTTGAAATGCGTCAACACGTTGAAATGCGTCAAAGTGTTGAAATGCGCAAAGTGGTGAAATGGTCAAAGCAAACATGGCATTTTGACACCTACATGAACTTTATTGTCAAACTTCAGAATGACATCATTCAGATTTTGTGTCCCTCCAAAGAAGTTTTGTCATATAGATGGAGCAGTAGGACAAGGTGTTAGCTGAACGGGTTTGGCTACAGAATAAATTGCAATATATTAATTGATTGGTCCAGTTTAATTAGTGTCAGTACCGTCGTCAAGCTCCGTTTGTGTGCGGCGTATGTAAAACGTATTTTTTCAAGAATCTGGCCTTCCTAGGGTGCACTCTGGAACGATGTGTAGCCACCAAAGTCACTAGGCAATGTTTCGATATCCAGTAAGTGTTGTATGACTGTGCGTGTACCGCTTCAGGACAGTAGGGCATGACACGTGTCGTGCGGCCTTCGTCCGCGTTGCCTTCAATTGCCAACTGTGACCATGATGGAGGATTCACCTGCTGCAGCAGCTGCGACAGTGCCACTGCTGCAACCGCCGCCGCTGCTGCTGCTGCCGCCGCCACCACTGCCTGCCGCTACTTTGGCCGCAGCAGCTGCTGCAGCAGCTTCGCGCTTCAGGCCTTTGCATGCCCGCTTCGTGAGATGAGTCTTAATTGATTTGACGGGTTGGAGACCGACAGTAGGGCGTTGCAGTGTGTGCATTTGAGCTTGGGTCTCATCGACGCACCCTCTCCCTCCTTGCTCACCCCCAACTCGCTCCATTGCTCGTTGTTGCTGCTGCGCTGCACCACGCGCAGCTTGCGGACCGCGGCCTGGCATGTGAAGCTCGTGCCATTGACTTTGAACATAACAGCAGCAGGAGCGGCAGCTGCGCGCTGCGCCTCTGCCATCAGACCTATGACATTGCCAGCTGCAGGCCCCGGCGGCGACATCCCACGGCCGAGTAGATCTGTGGGCTGCTGCTGCTGTGTGGTCGCAACACTCCAGACTTCACCCTTGAAGTTGATGACACGCCTGAAGTTACTTGGGCCACACGAAGGACAGCAGCAGCAGCTGTTGCTCCTATTGCGCCCTACGCCACTACTACATGCGCATAGGCACAACACGCAGTGTGCAGGGCAGGCTGCAGAAGGCTTTGAAAGAGCTTAGATGTAAGCTTAGATGGCTCTTTGTATAAGGCGTAGACTACGTAGTTTCCAAACTACGTAGAAATCTACGTCTAAGGTTCGTCGCATCCCTAGTGAAGAGCACGCGACATTGAAGGCAGCGCAGCGGGCAGCGGCAGAGGAGGAAATGATAAAGCGTGTCGCGCCGAAGAATTGGCGAAGGCGCTCATGAACATGGTGAAGATGATGTTTGCCAGTGGTAGGATGCGTCCAGCACATAGACCATATAACTGTGTGTTCGCCATTGCTGGCATCGACTGCAAGGCTCTCGCCGCTAGCAGGGGTAGTGACACACGGGCCCTTTGGGCGCCGGTCAGGATAGTTATCAGGAAGACACTGCTTCGCGTTCACCCGGACAAAAGAGGTAGAGACGAATAACACGCAAAGCGCCTCACTCATTTGCTGCAGATGCGCACACAACAGACAGTGCCTCCCGGCTCATATTGCTCTGTAGAGCGTGCATAGCTGTGAGCACACCATGTGCCGGTTTTCCTAAATATCACAATTTCAATACGACACAGTCTTGCATGGTGACCGTATGTCATATGGAGCTTGTTATTGCAATCGCATGCATCCCCTCATCCATTGTGCAGTGCAGGTTCTGAGAATCGATGGCTTCATGGCCCTACTAGGCTAGATGCTGGTTGTGGTGGTGCCGTTCAACAATTGCACCAGGGATTGTTGTCAACGACAGTGGTGGGGGCTGTAAAGCTTTTGACTCCATTGAATGAGTAGTACACCATTGTTGCAGTATTTGGTGGGGTGGGCTTCGCCCACATCGTGCCTTCGGCACGATCCCTTCGGCCACCAATTGGCGCAATTGATTGTGCGGCTTGCCAATGACGCATATGTGCAAAGCGCATGTGCCGCACTAGCGATTGCATGGATGCATAGTTGCAATGTGATGAACCGCCCTTCGGAGGGGTGAGCGGACCTCACGTCGCCGAAGGCCGACCCCAGTCAGGCGAGTCACTCGAGTCAACAGCTTCTCAGACACTCGCAGAGGTGTCGCCAAAGGGGTGATTGTCGCCGCCGGTGTCGCCGACGGCGATGCGGCTAAAGGCCGCACGAAATGGGCTTCGCCCACACTTCGCTCACGTGGCCGTAGGCCACCCGACTGCGGCCTTTGTCCGCACAAGACATGACACTGCAATCGCAGGCAGTGCTTACATGCATGCAGTGCACCTTTAAAGTCCGATGACCACAAAAATGGCCGGTATTGTCCGAAGATTGACCAATTAATAATAAAACTGAGTAAAGTGAATTAATTTGCTGACAGTGTACTGCTGGCACATCACAACCACACCACACTGACACACATCTGCAATCGCAGATAGCTTTCTGGAACCAACATCATGGCGAGCAATGGGCTGACTTCTGTTGTAAATGACACAGGCAGTGGTGATGTGCTCAGGAAGGCAGCTGCAGTTGCAGAAGCGGCCATCAAGAAGAGCGCTCGTTTCAACACTGCTTTTGTCAACGACTTGGCCGCATGGGCATCAGACTATCTGTACGAGAGCCAGGACGACAAGCACAAGCAGATGGTGAAGGAGTGCTTTGACTTCAGCGCCATCAAGAAGTCGATTGATTGCCTGATTCGTCCAAGCCGGGTCAAGCTTTTGAGCAGCTGGATGATGAATGCAAGAATCTTTGGACTCATAAAATTGCTGAGTTGCACGGCCTCATTCAATACTCTTTGTGGACCGTGCTGATCCCCTTTTACGTGTGTGAGCGCACCAAGCTGGGAACCCGCGGCAAGCACTGGCGCTCACTTGAAGCTGCGTCCCCCATCAGAGCAAACCGCACAGGCGTAATCAATATCGTCAAGAGCCTCAAGGCTTCAGATCATATCACCGCTGCGCCTGCCGACGTTTCACTGCTGGACTACTTTGACTGGAGCTTTGACGCTGACGATGAGCGGCTCAGATATCTGTTGGAGAGGGACTTTTCTGTGGAGGGAGAAAATGCCGAGACTAGCGGCACGTCCACACATACGCTCAGAGGCATCGCTAGCACATTTGTCAGGGTCATGTGGATTGCGCTTGTCGTGCTGGGACGAGAGCCGCACCCTATCAGTGCCATCAGGCCGCTCACAGCCAAGGAGTGGTGCGTCATTGTCAACGGTCACGGCGTACCTGAGGATCTACTTATTGGCACCAGAATCACGCCGCCCATCAAGTTTGGTGACCTCGCTCAGGGCACAACTGGCTTCACACCTTGCAAGTAATGATCCTTCCTGACGTCCATCACGAACGACGCCTTCTACTCTGACATTTTCTGCCGCAAGTCTTCTTCAGTGTGCGTGCCAGAGCGTTGGTGCTGGCCTGCAAGGAGCCAAACATAGATCGCCAGTTCTTGTGCCGGGAGATTTATTATGCCTCAAGCGACACGACCACATCTTCCTTCAATAACAACCTGGCCGCTGTGTTCGGGGCTCTTAAGCGCGGCGGCGCCGACAAGTACACACCGGATGCTAAGGACGTGGCTGCCATTCGAGCGTTTGGTGTTGCTACAGCATCATGGACGCATCAGGACTGGCCCTGACGTACTCGGTGCACAAGTACCTGAACGCTTTTAACCAAGACTTTCTGGCTGCCAGGCGTCACATGCGCGCCAATGTGACTATCGGAAGAGCGCTGGACCGCGGGGGTTTAAGGTCCAAGCAAAGTGCTGGCAGGCTCCCTAGTGTTGAAGATGATGGCCTGCGCGAGATGGTGAGGGCGCTCCTCACACGAATCTGGCAGCCGACTTGGCTTTCAGTGATTCAACCTTGGCTCAGGCAGCTGTGTCTGCCAACTGACAGCCGCTCGTCGTTCCTGCTCACACATGAGACTGGGAGTCTTTCACTCTTTGGAGACTCAAAGGGCTTCACGCGCGGCGATGCGGAGCGCATACAGCTTCTGCTGATGCTTCACCTGTCGGTCTTCAGGCTGCAGGTGTGGCGTGACGCTGTGGTGGAGGAGTTTGAGCTGGTGCGACGCGACGGCCAGGCGTTTTACACCTTCAGCCTCAGCAGAGTGTTCAAGACAGCAACGGCGCAGACTGGCGACAACATACTACAGTTAACAAGTTGGCAGCTGTCAGAGACGGAGTCTATGCTGGTGCATGCCGTACTGCTACTCTGTCGCCCGCTTGTGTCAACTGGCACAAAGCGCACCCAGAGAATGTTCTTGGATGCCAGCGGCACGCCGGTGACGCAGAGGTGGATAGAGGCGCGCTTTGCAGAGGTCGGCAAGCATTGGCTGGGCGTGCCACGTCTGGGCCCTCATTCACTGCGCACAATGTGGCTGAGCTGGCTGGTGAACAGCGGTCTGATCAGCGAGCAGGAGTTTGATGACCTGGCCGCTTATGTTCAAGATTCAAGGTCTGATGCTGGAGTCGTACGTGACCGCCAGTCACAATGGCCCGGCGCAGCGTGTCGGACAGCTGCTGCGCGATGGTGGGCACGCTGCTGCATCAGCTGATCCCAATGCTTCGGTTGCAGCAAGTGTATCAAGTGATGCTGATCAGATGTCGGTCTCTGGCAAGACCAAGAAGTTGTACGGCAAGGCTATAAGCAAGGTGCGCAAGGGGTACAAGGCACAAGCGCTGGCAGTGGTGGGGGCTCACGGCGGTGACATGAAGGCTGCATTCGAAGCTCTGGTGTCAAAGAGGAAGCTCGAGTTGCTGGGTAAAGACAAGCAGTTCTTCCTCAAGAATGTAACGGACATTGAGGATGGCTATCTCTAGTCGTGTGACTCAGTCATACGCAAAGAAGAACGCAATCGACGCGATCGATTGATGCGAACGCCCCAACTGCGACGCACTCAGTCGAGCCAATGGCTTCATGGAGCGCGCCGTCTCTGACGTGCTACATGCATCTACGGCCCCTGGGGCGGCTGCCGTTGAGGGGGGTGCGGTGCCTGATGGGCTGGCACATCGAAGGACGGAGCAGTCTACTGCTGAGAGGCGTACTGTGGAGCGATGTGTTGCTGAGGGGGCCATGGTGCCTGCATCGGCGCAGGCCATTGGTGAGGGAGGAATTGGGCCTGCCTCTGCGCAGGCCACTGCTGAGGAAACTGAACACGATGTCCATCCTGTGGCGCCCAAGCGGGCCGAAGTACCCCAGTAACGGCAAGTAGTCTTCGTCCACCAGACCCGTCCTGTGGTACATTAACTGCCTCAGGATGCGCTGCGTGGCCGTTTTGACGCTGTGGTGAATGATGGTGTCGTGCACTTTGACGTGTGGCACTCGACACAGCCGCCCGTGCATAGTGCCACCCGGCGATTTCCAGCATAGCTTGCAGTGCGTCGTCTGCTGCTCCATTCTGAAGGCGTGCTTCACCACCAGTTGCCAGGGCACACCATCGAACGCAGCCGTTGTGGAGTACACCGACTCTTTGCCATCATTATCAAGTGCCTGTAGCGCTGCGACCGAAACCGCGCCAGGACTTTTGTGTGCTCGCGTCCCTGTTGTAGGTGTTCCCGATACGCCTGCACGAGATCCGCAAGCCCGCTGGCCACGGCATCTGTGAACGCGCTCTGAATAAGGTGCTGCTGGCGGCACTGAGCTGCAGACAACAGTCATTCAGTATCCCCGATGCAGCATCAGCGGCGGCTGCCGCTGCGCCTGACCCAGTCCCGCCGCAGCAATTTACCCCAGTGCGCGACAGCGGCAAAGAGTTTTGAGCGGTACCGTAGGCATATTGACTCATATCATTGAGACGCTGACTCCGGGGCCTTGGCGCATCGCACGCAGTCGTGTGACGCGAGACTGGCATATGCCACCAGCTGTGGCTTGCGTTGCACACTGTGCACGATGACGCTTAGAATCGAAGCAGTAGCTGATGGCGAAAATGTTCAGCTTTCGTCCTCCAGCTCGCGCTGGAGGTCGTCGCTCCTGAGGCCCTCAAGTGCCCGCCTTATGGTGCCGCCCTGGTAAAATGGCGTTTCGGATCCTGCCGCGGACCACGTGCGCTCCCAGAGAATCCAGTGCAGCAGCATACCCAGCTGTGACTGTGCTGTGCGCATGCCCCGAACGTCGGGGGACATGTGTCCGTAGCGCTCGCAGTGGTACTCCGTGTTCAGGTGCTCGCTTATCTGGCATCCCTCGCGCCGAATGCGCCTTACCAAATCATCGCACAGGGGAGGCGGTGGCGCCTCATGCCTCGGCCGCTTGGTCGGTGCTGAGGCTTCAAGGCTGCGCGCGCAAGCAACGTCATGTACGACCGGGCTCAGCATAACCTGTTGCCGCAGGCGGCAGGCGCCATTCAGATGACTTACTCATATAATTTTCTTGTGGCGAGATTTGGCGCGCAGGTGTGCTTCATAGACCCTCCACACCAATTGCTTGTTGAAGACACAGGGACAGCCACTTTGGCGGCGCACATCGTAAGGCGCTTGGTTAGTATGGCAGTGCGGGGGCGGCTGGGTATTCGTGTGACTGTTGTTCTTCAACGTAGCCATAGTGCGGCTGTTGAGTCCATGGAGTCAGTGGGTGCAATGAACACAGAGAGTCTTTTGGCTGAGTGCGGCACATGGTCAAGCTCAACTCCTGGAATTCTCTCTATAAGTGCTGATTCATGTGTCATGACAGATTCCATTGTCACAAGTGCACGCATACGCGAGTGCTTTGCACTTGGGCTATGTAAACGTTGTGTACTCCTTTGATTCACTCGAACCAACAGACTCCATGTGTTCCACTTACACAATTGACTCAATTGACTCAAGTGACTCAATGCACCCAACAGCTTCACTGCACCTTGATACACTCAATGGACTCAACATATTCAATACACTCACCTCAAGTCACTGCACTCAACGCACTCAATAGCTTCAATGCAGTCAGTAGCTTCAATGCAGTCAATGCGCTCAATAGCTGCAACACACTCAACAGACTCACTGCACTCAATGCACTCATTACACTCAATGCACTCACTCCACTGCTGCAATACACTCATTGGCTTGAACTGGTGCCCAGCTCTTCAAAAGCCCCAACAATTGCACCGATTCAACAACACTCAACGCACTCAGCGCACTCGTCGCACTCAACGCACTCAACAGCTTTCCCGGCACTCACTACACTCAACAGCTTCAGCAGCGCCCTGGCGCTTCCACCACCTCATTCATTTCAGCGCTTGATAGCGGCGCACACTCAAGTGCACAGTGAATTCAACCGCAGCAATACTCATGACGCACCGCAGCATGTGTACACAATGCAGCAGTGTTGTGATTGATCAAGCTGCCTAATCGCTGGCAGAGCTGACGGGTGCACGATGTTTCATGGGCGCACAGCGCTCAAAGGTGGACAATGAGTGGCCATCGGCTACGTCGCCGGATGCGACACTTCAAGACACAGTGCTTCAAGGTGCTTGATGCGTCAAGCGGGAACAATCAGTCTAGGCCTTCCATGGCCTCGCGAGTCGCGATATTGTTTAATGTTGTTGTGTTTGAAACCCAAAATTTAAATATAAGATTTGAAACATAGGTGTCATGGATCTGAGCATTCTTGAGCTGATTTGGACAGGAAAGAAAGTATGGTCGACCACGTCAGTGGCCAAACTAACCATGGGCTGACCACACAAAAAATGTGGTACTCGAGAAAAAATTGCTTGGGCCTGTGGGCAATGACCCTAGAAAAGTCACTTGGTGACTGTTGTCCGTGGTCCTTAACATGTGCGGTACATGTTAAGATCTTATAATGTGCAACTGCAGGGAACATTAAGCCGCAGCGACACCTCCAAAGCCACCGGCGGTGCCGGCTAGTGGCGCTGCCAACTTAAAGTCCAGCAAGAAACGCCCGGCGGCCACGGCAACCGGCGCGCAACGCCGGCGCCGAACGGCAGCTGCTGCGGCACCGCCTGGCAGCGCCGGCAGCCGCACTCAGTCTAACAGCCTAAGGCTGCAGGACAGCAGCCCCCCCCACGGGACGGCCGTGGGATGGGCGGACATGGACTTGGACCCGCCGGACGATGCCGCGTCACCGCCCCCCCCGACCACCACCACCAGTGGCAGGCCCTCAAAGCCCCAGTCACGAGCATCCCTGGCTTGGGACCTCTCGACGCCCTCGGTCGTCCACGCACTTGACCAGACCAATGAGGCGGATCTACTGCTGCTACGGTTCACCACGACTGCCAACCCCTTCCGCACTCAGCTGCAGTGCACCCAGTGGGCACGGCTAGTGGAGCACGCCACACGATTACTGGCGGACGCCACAGACAGTGCACGTGAGGCGGCACGGGTGCGCCTCCACCATGGTGCCGGGGCGTTTGCTCATCAGGTTTCTCAGACTCTAGTGCAGCGCGGCTACAGGCTGCTGCACCTGCTAGCAGCAATGGCCTTTGGTAGGCAACCGGAGGGAACCGGTATGCCGCCTGCGGCCCGGCTGGCAGCGTTGCTGTCTGGCGACTTTGCGGAGCTACTGAGAAAGACGCTGTCAGCAGCAGCGGCGCTGCGGGCCCCCAAACCAAACAACGCAGCTACGGCGTCGGTACAAACGAACTTCGATGCCGACTGGACGGAGGCTGACTCCAGGCAGCAAACAGCATGCGCTGCCCTCTCAGGCAAGCGACGGGGGGTAGGCGTGGCTGCCGCACGACTAGAGGCGCGTGAAGCATGCGCCCCAGCAGACGAGGTCACGGCACAGGTGCTGGCAGCAAAGCACCCTGAAACTGGCACCCGGCCCGGGGTAGTCGATACGCCAATGGAGCAAGTGCGCGGCCTGGTACGCGACGCCCGGCGGCACTGCTTGCACGGCGCAGGGGTGGCAACGACCGCCGGGCCCGCTGGCAGCGGCAGTCCCGTCTTCGAATCGGGTCAGGCGCATGATCGCAGCGATAGGCCTGAGGATGCTGCCAGCGCAGCCGGACGGCGCCTCGAGGTGGAGGCGACAGACATACTGTCGACCTTGTCCGCAGCAGGGGCGGGGAAGGCAGGAGGGCTGGACGGCCTACGCTATGAACACCTCTTGATGGCCGCTGGGCCTGGTGCACCAGTGAAAGCAGCCACCCGCCCCGTGGGCAGTGCCTCGCCAGGACTAGCTGGTGATTCAGAATCGGATGTGATGGAACCGGCATTCGCCCATCACCTGGCCAAGGTGTTCACGACGCTGCTTGTTGAGCCCGAACTGCTGCCGGAGCAATCGCAACGGCTTCTCCGCGCCGCGGCCCTCTCAGGCATAGGACAGAAGCGGCGTCTGATCGCCTGCTCCAGTGTCTGGCGCAGACTCCTCGGGTCCACAGCGGCACGGGGTGTCAAGGGCAAAATATCGGGGCTGCTGGCCTCCATGTCGCAGTTTGGCGTAGGATACCGGTCTGGCGTCGAGCATGTGGCAGCGCGCGCGCGCGTGTGGCACGAGCTGTATGGCACCACAATCCAGCTGGACTGTGAGAACGCATTTAACAGTGTGGATCGCGCCGCCATTGTGCGGGGACTTATGCTCTTCTGTCCGGAGCTGCTCCCGCACTTTGAGTCCGTATACTGTGGTGACACTGCCCCAGAGATGCGAGTGGAGGTGAACGGTGAAGCTCGCATTATCTGCTCCCACCTAGGGTGCCAGCAAGGGGACCCTCTAGGGCCGCTGTACTTTGCAGTGGCAGCGGCATTCCTACTCTTCTACCCTGATGGAGTGAGTGCGACGCCCGGCAGTATGCCGGCCTACGGCCACAGCACAGCGGAACCGCCAGCCCCGCACTGCGCTTTCCTGGATGACCTCAACGTGCTGCAAGCTGCCTACTTCGACGATGCAGCGGCCGCTGGGGTGGCAGAGGTGATCCGTCGGCTTGCGGCAGGGGGCCTACGCGTTCGACCAGACAAGTCGCTGGCCATTGCCATGCGCGGCACAGTGTTTGATGAAGCGGCCAGAGCACGCCTGCGCGCCCTTGACATACCGTTTGTGGACGCCACCATGCCAGAATCCAGTCAGGGCTTTACGTCGGTCGGGGTACCGGTAGGGCACCCAGCCTATGTGCATGCTGCCATGAGCAAGCATCTTGTTGACGCAGGGACATGGCGATTGTCGTGGCAGCTAGCTGGGATGGCGCGGCATCACCTACAGGCAGCACAGTTCATTCTGCGCAGGTCACTGACGAAGCGCATGGGCTTCTTAGCTCGGGTCGTTGACACGGCTTTGAGTGAGACATGGCTGCACGCATTTGACGGGTTCTGTGCATGGACGCTTGAACGCATGCTGCACCTGCACGGCTGCGCTACCGCGGCAGTCATGAAGTCACACCTGCTGGCCGCCTGCACTGCTGGTGACAATGAGGTAGCCAGCAGTGGCAGCGTGCTGGTATTGCCGCGCTTGGGCCCGCCAGAACTCACGGACATTGCAGTGCCACTGCGGGCGTCACGGTTGCCGGAGCGACGAGGCGGTCTGGGCATGCCGCTTTTGGGGCTACTGGCACCAGCCGCATACACGGCCCAGGCATGCACAACACTGCGGCCTGCAATAATTCATGCCACTGTGGCAGCAGGGGCCCTGAGGCTCGGCACTGACGAACACGGCGCAGTCACCTGGTTCGCGCAGCACTCATGCGCAATACGCGAGGACCAGGGACTGCCGCCAATCATCGAGGCCGTGCGACGCTCTACGCGAGCGCTGACAGCTGATGGCGGCGAAAAATCACGCACAGCTGTGGCCGAGCAGCTCCCAGCATCGTTGCTACGGTGGGCAGCGGATACAACGGCCGCAGCGTCGACGCTCCCCACTGCGGTGCAAGCGATCTACGCCGCAACTGCCGTCACGGAGACGGGGACCACTGAGCCAGCCCCACACACCCACGGCATTGTGCCTGGCGCCGAGGCGGCCGCTGCGGCGGCGACCGTACCTGGCCCTCAAGCCGCTGCCGCGGCTGCCTCTTCCACGCCCGCTAAAACACAAAGTAGCGCGGAAGAAAGCAGCTGCAGCGGCGGGCAGGAGGACGACGACGACGACTGGGAGGCCTATGCTGACGAGATCTGCAGGAAGGTAGTGCCCCGCCGCCGGCGCGGTCACTTCACGCACGGACTACAAGCCGGCCTTTCAAATGTTCTTCGACGTCAATACGAGGACTGCCTGGTGGAGGACCTAGAGGCTGCCTCGGCTGGTGCCGTGGGCAAGCCGACGCAGGCTACACTTATTGGTGACTTGCGTGACACCAGCCGCCGCCGCCAACAGGCTAGCGCGCGGGTCCTGGCGCAGCTGCGCAGCCAGCGTGCGTCCGGGGCAATGGCGTGGATGAGCGTGCCACCCGCTGCCAATGACCGCCCGGGTGCGGCGCCCATGTCCAGTATGGCAGCAGCCACGATGATTATGGTTGCGATCTTTATAGACGGGTGGGGCATACAGGGCGAGGTGTGCCCATGGCGGTGCAGTGACGTGAGCCCCACCTCCACGCATGCGATCAGCTGCCCCAGCCAGCACATACGGGGGCACAACGCGACACACACTGCCCAAAAGCGGTGCCTACAGCGCATCTTGAGACAGCACCATGTCTCTATTGTCCGCAATGAGGACGCTAGCGTCTTCAAGGTACCGGGGTATCGGGCGGACACAGTCATTGACCCAGGGTGTCTGCACTTTAGCAGTGCATACCGTAACAAGGGAATAGTGCTAGACACAAGTGTGCGCGCACCCACAGCGAGCTCGTACCTGACAGGCAAAACAAATGCCTCGAACACGGACGGCTATGCTGCTGGGGTGGGGGAGGACGCGAAGGTCAAGCACCACACCGGCACCTTGACGTCATCTTGGGCTTTTGTGCCATTCGTGCAGGAGTCGTACGGACGGCTGGGCAAGCAGACAAGCCTTTTTGTTAAGGAGTTGGCAATGCACTCAGCACTGTGCTCAGGGGGGGGGAAGGCAGATGTGTTACGCAAGGCCGGGTTAGCTAAGCGTCAGATCCTCATTGAGCTGAGCATATCGCTGGCGCAGGAGTTGGCGGAGCGCGTCATGGCATACACACGTGGAGCGCGAATGCTGGGCTGTGTTGCGGCGCCGGTATCCAAACTCCTAGGGCACAGCGCAGACTAGGCTGCTGCGTTGACGCAAGCTTTTCGATTGCATAGGCAACCCGGCCTCCCTTGGGCCTTTATAAATACAAGTCCATACGTACATTAAGTATGAAATCACCTACTGATATCAATGCTGTGAACGCGACGACGTGCAACTTTTTTTGGCAAATTTCGCATTTCAGCACATTGGGAAATGGCACATGGCAATACAGATATAACACACTCAGGTGAAACATGCCATGATGGTTGTAAAACTTAGAATTATTGATAGTGGACACATTGTCCGTCTTACATCTAGCACTGGCATCTCCGAGACTACAGGCCAGCGCCCAATGCAGAAAACGGGTGAGCACTAGCCAAGGTTGATTGTATTGGCAACAATGATAGCGAGAAGGACTGCATTGTGCCTTGGCAGAAAGGTGATGCAAGCAGAGAGGCCTCTGGGTTGCTCCGTGTAGCATCGCAGGGGCGGGCCTGACTGACAACGAGATTTTATGCTGCTAGCCGTCAGATTGCTGACCCAAAAGTGTTCTGGTCTCAGTTGCGTTTACTAAACGTGATAGCGCCCTCTGAAGTTCAACCAGGCACAACCCAGGTCTTTGGGCTGCGCACTTTACTCATATTCGCTGTCAGGCCTCAAGAAAGGGCGGATGAGTACATGCGCAGATTGGCGTAGTCCGTGTTCGTCGCTGCTCAAGCCACGTCATGTCCCAGCAAAGCGAAATCTGGTCGTGCAGTGCAGCATAGCATCCCTGCTCCCTATGAGTAAACAATGAGGCGCTTTGTGCGCCTGTGTTATTGCAACTTCACAAATACACAAGCCTTGCAATCCTAGCAAAAAGCCACACCCGAGTGGCTTAGCCTCAGCTAGCACGCGTCTTCATGAATGCACTTCACATTCTGCAAGTTTGCATGACAGCATGATTCACAGAGGTTTCACGCCCTGAAGCAGAAGTGATCAAGCTACCTGAATGCAATGCTCATGATTGCCCACTGCACAAAGTTGTGAGGGGGCACCACAACTACCTCAGGCGAAGTTGGAAAGGGTAATTCATCGCCTTGTCTTTCAATTCATAATCCATATATTTATTTCACCTTGTGGTGACGATCACTTGTTAGGATGCAATAAGTGCTGCTTGCCAACCAGAAATTTTGCGTTGGACCTCCATGGATGTCAAAGTCAGCAATCCAGACATTGTGGCCTCACAGTGTGTGTACACAGTGACCTTTCGAAGCATCAAGTGTAGGTCCGCACTATTGGAATTCAGGCTGCATTCCAACAGCAGAATTGGAATTCACGCCGCATTCCAGCGCTCCAGGTTGGAAGTAACGCCGCATTCCAACTCTATAGGTTGGAAGTCGCGCCGTATCCCAGTGTAGCGGCACTTCACAGCAGCAGCGCGATGGATGAACTGAGCAACCTAGACGGGGCGGGCCAGCGCCATCGGCAGGCGCAGCAGCAGGTTCAGAGCCAAGATGACTACCTGAGGTTGCACGAATCATCGGAGATGCAGCATCAGTATCAGTTCTGGCACAGCTATCAGCAGCAGTGGCAGGCACAAGAGGCACAGCAGCGAGAGTGGCAGCAGTGGCAGCAGTGGCAGCAATGGCAGCAGTGGCAGCAGTGGCAGCAGCATCAGGCACAATCGGCACAGCAGCAGTGGCAAGCATAAGAGGAGGAGCAGCAGCAGGCACAGGAGGCACATGAGACGAAACAGGACATAGCCGCTGCTGCCTCTAAAGCCACCCCGAATCTCACGTATCAGAGATGGTATCAGAAGCACCGGCAGGCGAAGCTGCAGAGACTGCAGAGCAAGAACAAGAAGGTGGGGGAGCGGCTGGCAGCCGCTGTCCATACTGTGCATCACCACAACACCGATGCCGCAGCACAAAGCATCGGCCAAGCAGCGATGCTAGCCAGCCAGGCTGCGGCAGCCCGCGTTATCGTGGCTCAACTGCAGGATACTACCACCAGGTCTCTTGCCACGGAAGGCTACTGCGTTGTCCCCGGCAATGAGACATTTGCAGCCCTCGCGCAAAGGCTGCTGACCGCCATGTCTACCACCATCAACACGGCAGCTGACCCCTGGGAAAACGTCTTCAATGCAGTCCCTGGCACCAGGTGCCAAGTTGAAAAAAAAAAAACTGCCAGACGTGGGAGCCCGGTCGCCCTTTGCTACGGTCAAGCAGTTAGTAATGAAGGAGGTGGTGCCCCTCATCAACGAGACACTGCTGGGGCTGAGCGATGTGGAGGTGAGCCGCCCAGCAATTTTACTCTCCAAGAAGACACCTGCGGAGCACGCGATCGCCCAGGGCCCGCACCGGGACTGGCCCATGCGCAGGTAAATGTATGCAGCGTGTCAGTGTACAGTGACGTCGCAGGAGTGCATGCAGCGCCACAACTACGATTTGAAGATGCGCTAATGAGAGTGTTACCGCTTTATGCCGCGCATGGGTGCGCGCTGAGTAGGCGCACTCACATCACCCGGCCCTGCTTATTCTTCCTCTTTGCACACAGGCTTAAGAACGCTCTTAAGAAACACAACAGGTTCCCGGTTGGAGTACTCCTGAGCCTGCACGATGGTGGCGTCTTGCACCTGTGGCCCAGGAGCTTTGATGCAGAGGTCAGGGAGCAGGACCGCGTCAGCGTAAAACTGAAGGCCAGGGACATTGTCATGTTTCGCGGAGCTATAGTGCAGGAGGGGGTGGGCTATCAGGGCGCAGCCGGAGAGTACCACCTGAGGCTGCACTTCTGCACGCATAGCGCGCACGGTGTTAACCCTTGGCCAGTCAGCAACGAGACTGAGCATGTACGTAGAATGTGAGCACGTGAGCCAGCATAACTGTGGAACAGTGCTGGAGACACCGCATTTTCCTTTTGTGCTCTGTGTACACGCACATTTGCATTGATATTTCTGTTCCACGATTTCAGTTCGGCCGCTACACACTGACATCTTGTACTTGCCAGCACTAAATCTGTTACCATCCCCATACCATTTGCTGATAAGAGAGAGGGGCGGGCTTCGCCCACAGCGTGCCTTTGGCACGATCCCCTCGGCCACGTGGAGCGGCCTTTAGGCCGCGTAGGCGACACCCTACGGGAATGGGCTTCGCCCACATCGCCGAAGGCGATCCTACACCTCGCTCTTGCGTGACAATCGAGTCAAACGAGTCTCAGCTTCTACGGCTTGCACAGTTTACACGGACACGCCCGCATCACTTGCTTGAACAGGCTGACACGAAGAGACACGATACATACACGAGTCACACATAAGTTGCACACAAATTACAAGTCACACACAAATTACGCGCAAGGTACACGTTACACAGATTACAAGTGACACACAGGTTACAAATTACACACAGGTTACACAAGTTATACGCAGGTTGCACAAGTTACACACGAGTTACAAATTACCCACAGTTGACACAGTGCACACAGTTGACACGCTATACACACAACAACTGTGACACGCTTGACACACTTGAAATAACTGACACACAGACAGACACACGCGATTGACACAATTGACACAAGAGAAACGATGGTGACCATGGTGTATATAGCTGGACGCGTGCCAACAGTGTCAACCGCTGCAATGGTCGCGCTACCGGCTGCGCGGCTGCTAAGGTGGCCGAACATACACATATTTGCTGCTGACAGCGAGTCATCGAGTCCTGTGTACCAGCTGCGGACATTGTACTTTACGGTCATAAGCTACAAACAGCAATTCAAGGACACATGTACAATTTGTGTCTGTGGAAACAAGTGATTCATATTGCTGGTGTCAACACACACAGTGCTTGCATTTGAGTCAGTAAACACCGGCGAGAGCGCGTGCATGAAACAAAATTGATAGTCTCAATTGATCAACACTAAAGCTGCAACCGCATGGCGGTTGCATGCTGCAACTAATACGATGGCACCATGCGCACAATTGGTTCAACAGAATGCACGCTTTCCTTTGCCACTTTACACTTGCCATTTCACATGCATGCTTGCTTGCACACAATGGCGGAATCGAACGAGAATCAACTGCACATATTGCACCACTGCATGTGCACGTGCAATTGATGCAATCCAGTCAACTGATGCAATGGTCAGCACGGCAGCAACCGCATCCCTGTACGCACAGCTCATCAAGCATACATCAACACAATCCTATCAGTGCACACAGGATGCATGTCGCAGAAGCGCGACACTCAAACGTGAGAGACGTAGGGAGGATTTGATGTGAATCAAATGCATTTACACATGTGCTCTGCTCGTGCACGGACGCGCATGGGTCTCAGTGCGCATCAAAGCCATCAAGGCAGCCATGCAATGAAGGACTGCTGCTGAAACCGCTCATCTGCGTTATGGCGTCAGGCACCCCCGTCAACTTCGGATGCTCGTCAACAGACAGCTGCAGTGTGCTCAAACGCGCAAAGGAATCAAGCAGGGTTGCCAGCTCTGTGCACTCGGTAACACATACTTCTCTTAGAGATTGCAGGTTTTCTACGGCACCCGGCAGCGATGTGAGCCCAGAGCACTCACTGATCTCCAGTGTTACCAGACTCTGCAGTGCGCAGATGGTGTCCGGCAATACAGCCAGCCCTGGCATATTGTGTAAATTCATCTCCTTCAGGGCAGCAAGCCCGTTAATGCTGTCGGGTAGCACTGTGAGCTGATGGCAGTTGACCAGATTCTGAAATTGCGCCGATGGACGTCGGCAGCTCTACAAAGCGGCACATACGTAACTCCAGTACTGTCAGCGACTGCAGTTGAATTGCAGGTAGGTGGAAAGTGCGCGTGGCTAGCAGCATTAAACTTGAGGAGTCGGGGCAAACACATCAGAGAGTCTGGCACTCACGTCTTTTGCCACCAGATGCGCAGAGTGCGGAGGTGCTTCAGTTGACTGAGCTGTCTGCATCACCATTGTCTTCGTAGCGCAAAGTTACCTCCAACTCCTCCAGGCCCGATAGTGTAGCTAGTGCTGGCAAACACACTCGTCAGGGGATCTTTACGATCAGGTGCCTAAGAAGTGTGCAAAACAACGGGAGCTTGCTGAAGATGCTATTAAAGTGTAACGATGTCAGGCAATTAAGATGAGTGTGAGAAGGTAAGTTAAACATCATCAAGCCCCTAATGAATTTACTTGTATAGTCGTATTAAAGCCCCGACGGAGGCCAGGTGTCTATGTATGCTCAATATGTCTGTCGGCCATGCTCCTCAGAGCAGGCCCTTCGGATGTATTTCTGTATGTCAACATGAGTTAGGAAACGTCATTTCTAGTACTTCGTAGTAGTACTTCTTTCTCACTTGGATAGCGTGGGTGATTGGGGGCGGGGTGTGGTGTGCACGCTGTGCATGCTGCATCCAAGGGTGATAAACAGGTATTTAGCATTGGCCATGCAGCAGGGCTTCACGGTGCTATGTGATCTTCAGGGCGCTATGTCATCTTTATGGTGTTGTGTGATCTTCATGGTGCTATGAGATATTCACAGTGTGCTCTTCTGTACATGTACATGTACGTGCTTGTAGGACACTGGTGGTGTGAACGTCTTTTCACCTAAAACGTTTGTCGGAATGTGATATCGGTGCTAGGTACGTATGTGCTCACAAGCAGAGGAACAAGCAGATCACCGATCTGCTTAGGCTGCTGGAACTGGAAAGCTCAGGAAAAGGGCTTGCTCACAGAAAGCTCAAGAAAGATCTGAAGAAGTAGAGGGTCACGAGCTTCAACACCAGGCCCTGCCAGTGGTTACCCTAGCCCATGTACTCCACCCCCGCCCTCGCGCTCGTAGAACCTTTGACCAAAGAACGGGCGCAATCTTGCACTCCGTAACCCACTGCTGTCCACTCAGCCCTGCTTGGCTCACATAAGCATCAGACACATCTGCTCCTGCATCCACCACCAACACATACCACCACACACATCACCGCCCACGCAGTTTGAGACAAGACACATCGCAAGTGCAGACACCGGTGACGCGTGCCGTGGCAAGACCGCCAGGTGAGTCTTGGGGGTGCATGGTGTAGTGGCAGTGAGGGCGGGCACACGTGTGTTTGTAGTAATGAGCAGCAAAGTGTGGTGTGCGCCAGGTGAGTCTTGTGCGCGTGCTTGTGCAGTGGGTATAATGGGCCATGCATGGGGCAGGCGCACGACGCGGCAAGAGGGCAGGTAAGTGGGTTGTCATGTGTGTTGTGGGTGCTGGTCGGGAGGTGGGCATGCAGCTGTGCGTGGGGTGGCGGCATGATGCGCGCATGAGGTAGTGGGGCTTGCTGGTGCGCATGAGGCGGTGGGGCATGATAGCGCGTGCGTGGCACAGTGAGCAGTGAGGCGTGATGGTGCGCATGGGGTAGGCTGGTATGATAGTTCTGGTGGAGAGCTTGTGTACAATGCATGCACAGTACACATGCATCATGCTGCTTATTTACTAACCTGACCCACTATGGCTTGCATTCTGCCCCCACGCTCTGCACTGTGCTCTACGCGCACACGCAGCTCTTGTGGCAGCGTGGGCTGGCTGGGGCGACTGTCTACTTATGACTGTTACTAGGATCCTACTGATGATTGAACGTCTGGCGGCGAGTAGCTGACACTCTTAGCACTATTACGAATGATATGGCGAATGATATGTCTGCTCAAATGCCGTCATGGCCACTTTATGAATGGTTCACTTTGCACATGCACCTATTGTTGAACTCTTCATAGCATTTGTCCCTCACACACGCACGGCACTGCCACTGTTGCCCATCCGCGCAGGATAGCACAGATGTGGTGATGGACATGGTCTATGAGTACTGGCAGTGCGTTGTGCAGCTGCCCCTGTGGACCTTTGATATAGTTACCCTTGTATCTAATAGATACAAGGGTTACTATATCAACCTTGGCGCCAATCATGATGTCCCTGGCGGCACTGCCGTTCATTTGACGAGGCTGGCCCGGCGCTGCATCAGCACCCCTTCCCCTGCGCAGCCACAGACGGTGAGTCACTGCGTGATGCACATGTAGACTACTCATGTTCAATGCAAGCACGAAGCGGCGCACCAACACCGCTTGCACAATGACAGCCCTAATCACATACACAGGCACTCGATGCTGCACCCAGCACGACGCTCACAATGTACTGTGTAATCATACCATGTTGCTTGCGCGCTGCTGTCACACGGCAGGCGGGCGAGGATGGTGAAGATGCCAAGGTCAAGAATCGCAGGCATCTGAGCCAGTGTGCCAGGCGCACGATGCGGGCGCTGGACAAGGCGGCAGCCTTCAACGCCCATCGGCTCAACTGCCTCCGCTCGGTGAGCTCGTCACCCTACATGTTTTACTCAGTGTGTGTATAAAGTAGATACGTGTTTGAGCCATTGACATGGCGACCACTATTGACTCCATTGATGCATAGCGCGACATTGCATCGCGTCCGTTGCCGCGGTGTCTCGAGTGATGCAAGCAAATGAGCGGCAAGTGCATGCGCTGCCGGCATTATAGTCAAGAGTGGACGTTGCCAGCAGTAGAGTCAAGAGTTGACGTTACCAGCAGCAGAGTTAAGAGTGGACGTTGCCAGCATTAGAGTCAGGAGTCGACATTGCCAACATTAGAGTCAAAACAAGCACATTGCCAGCAGTTGAGCCAAGTGGTGGACATTGCCAGCATTAGGGTCAAGAGGTGGCAGCGCATATGCGTGCGTTGCCTCAGCGCACTCACTCGTTGTGACCTGACTTGCATAACCATGGTATCGATGTGAACTTACTATGAAACTAGATACTCATCTCTCCACTTCGGTAGCTTTCGCAGCTGGCGGGGCACCGAAGGTGACGTGGGCGAAGCCCCCCCTGGAACGATCTGTAGCCACCAGAGTTACAAGGCAATGTTTCCATATCCAGTAAGTGTTGTATGACTGCGCGTGTACCGCTTCAGGACAGTAGGGCATGATATTTGTCGTGCGGCCTTTGTTCCAGTCTCCAACATGCAACTTCAATTTTATTTAATTATAAATTCAATTAGCCTAAATTAAATAGTGTCAGTATCGTCGTCAAGCTCCGTTTGTGTGCGGCGAATGTAAAAAGTATTTTTTCAGAATCTGGCCTTCCTAGTGTGCACTCTGGAACAATCTGTAGCCACCAAAGCTACTAGGTGATGTTTCGGTATCCAGTAAGTGTTGTATGACTGCGCGTGTACCGCTTCTGGACAGTAGGGCATGATATGCGTCATGCGGCCTTTGTCTGCGTTGCCTTCAATTCTTCAATCTCCAATCTCCAACGCGCAACTTCAATTCTCCACTCTCCAACATGCAACTTCAATCTCCAACGTGCAACTTCAATCTTCAATCTCTAGCTTTCCTCCGGCGACACATGCACAGCCTACAACGCATGCAAGTTCAAAGTACTCATATAGTCGTATTCAAGCCCCAACGGACGCCGGGTGTCAATCTACGTTTGATGTGTGTGTCGGTCATGCTCCTCAGAGCAGACCCTTTCCTAGCAGTGCTGACACTGCGTGTGCTACGCTGCCCAGCATTGCTGCCCCCCTCACATAAGCCTGAACGCGCTCCGCCAGCAACACAGCTCAAAGCTCAAAGTACAAACATGGGGCATTTTGGCACCTACATACTAGAAGTACATATCAAAGGTTAGGAGGAGCCGCTGGCGGAGCGGCGGCGCGGAAGGCGAGGATGCACAGGGGACACTGAGGGCACAGCAGCACCGCACGCTCAACCTGTCAGCCTGGCTACAGCCCGAGGACTAGAGAGCGGATTTCGCTCCACCGCGGGCCTGTGGCGAACAAGGCCAGACACGCAGCGTGGGTCGCGGGTGACAGCAAGTAAGCCTCGCATTGATTTTGCTAAAGCTACCTACGCACACAGCGACATCGGCCGAAGCACAAGAAGGGCAAACTAAAAAAAAAAAAAAAGAAAACATCAGACGATATCGCCGTCGACGGATCGGGAAGGGGGAACCTAGGGCACACTGGATCGCAGGACAGTAGATAGCAGTTCACCAGATTAAGGTTTGAACGCTTGCTGACCAGCTTGATTTGCAGCCGCACAAGGGACCTCGCCTGGCAGAGACTGACTGCATTCAGCACACGCACAGACACGACAGGATCACGACACTGCAGCGGCAAGGACACGAATTGCACAGCATTGCATTCAACCTAGCTGCCTTGTGTTGGTCAGAGGCAGAGAGCTTGAGCACACCGACTCGTTCCACCACCACTCGTTTCACGACGGCGGGAAAAGCACCTCACCAGATACACCAGAGCAGGGTGTGATCTTCAACTGGAAGTGGTATAGCTGTGCAGGGACGGGTTCGCGGTAGGCAGCCGCGCTTTCGAGATCGAGCCTGGGCTTTTTTTTTTTTTTTTTTGTTTTTTCTCTCGCCCCTCAAAGTCGCCTTTCAAAGCTATGGCCCTCCACTGGCTTACCAGCCCTACCTCACGTGGGGAGGGGTCACCTCTGAAACGCAAACGGGGACAGCGCAACCACGGGCTGAATACTGGCTTGTGGTGGTGGCAGGTCAAAGCTGCACGCCAATCTGACACACGCCGCAGACGCCGCCATGGTGTTGGCCGTTGGGTACGCCTAGCGATACCGCCGCCGCCACCGATCCCGGGCCCGCCGCCAATCCCGGGCCCGCCGCCGATTCCGGGCCCGCCGCCGATCCCGGGCCCGCCGCCGATACCGGGCCCGCCACCGATCCCGGGCCCGCCGCCGATACCGGGCCCGCCGCCGATCCCGGGTCCGCCACCGATTCCGGGCCCGCCGCCGATACCCGGCCCGCCACCACCTCAGCTGATGGCCCAGAGCTCTAGACCGCGGCCGATGCCAGAGGTGCCAGTGTGCAGTCAGGTTGCAGAGCTGTGCAGAAGCATGCGCAGACTACACTTGTCGTCAGCCGACTCGGACGAGCCTCAGGGCAGTGGCAGCCATGCGCACGTCAAGAAGCGCCGCCGCCATCTGACCAGCCCAGGTGCCAGTAATCACTGTAACAGGGGATGCTCACAGACGAAGCGCCCGCGGCATCAGCCTGCCAGTGACTCGGAGTCTCAAGCGGCGAGTTTACGGGAGGCACTGCCGCCAACAGCGATAATTGTACTGAGCTTGGTGGTACTACCGCCACCAGCGGCAAGTACACGCCGTCGGGCGACACTGCCGCCGGATCCACCAGTAGCGACAATGCCAATGCCAAAACGACGATCGCGGCGGAAAACGCCTTTAGTGACGGCTGCCACTGCCGCACCAGCGGCGGGGCCCGCACCGGCCAACCCGGTGGTTGCACAGCCACGGACGACTGTCACAGCCGCCGCTGCATGCGGTCGCAAGGTTACCTCCGACTTAACGGCGGCGGCAACGCCACGTGCGGCAGACATGGTGCCAAAACCACCGGCAGCCGCTGCCGCATCAGATGGCCAACGCGGGGCAGCTGCATCCCGGCGGGGTCGGCGCCGCGGCGCCAACGCTGGGCCGCCCCTGGGCCGCCTCGGAAGCATTGGCAGCATCAACCGCCCAGAGTCGCCGTGTGGCAAACTGAGTGCGCTGGCAAAGGCGGTCACCATGACCGTGCCCGTACCGATGGAAGTTGGCGAACCTACCAGTGGGCCAGCGGGTCACCAGAGACGGATCACGTCGCGGCCTTCGCAGCCAGCTAGCAGCGGCGCCTCTCCCCAGTGGCATCCCGGTCCTCAGCCGATGGAGGTCACCGCAGCGGCAAACCCATGTGCTGCAGACATGGTGACAACAGCACCAGCGGCCGCTGCTGCACCGGGCGGCGAACGTGGGGCGGCTGCACCCCGGCGGGGTCGGCGCCGCGCCAGCGCCCAAAGCACTGGTAGCGTCACCCGCCCAGAGCCACAGTCTGGCGGTGCGCTGGCAAAGCCGGTCACCGTGACCATGCCTGTACCGATGGAAGTTGGCGAACCTGGGCCGGCGGGTCACCAGAGACAAATCACGTCCCGGTCTTTGCAGCCAGCTGGCAGCGGCGCCTCTCTGTCAGGCGGCAGCGTCACCTCTGACGGTAACAGTCGCAACGGGCACCCAATATCCGGCATCACCGCTAGGACAGATCTGGCGCCCGCCAAGATACACGCTGCCAACCGGAAGGTCAATATCCCGGGGCTGGACTGCCGCATGTGCGACAAGTTCATAGTGCGAGAAAATCCTCGCGCCCTGGCACAAGAATTGCCCCGGCCACACGCATGTGCACACCAGCGCACGCGCCACACAGGGAAAGGGAAGCAATTTGCAGAACTGCATGTTCAGCTTTTCCTAGACCACCGATACAATATGCGGCGGCCTGGAGAAGGGTCTGCGAGTGGGGCGGCAACCTCGTTCATCCAGACGCACCGCAGCAAAGCGCCACGACACCATCTGGTGGATCTAGGGGCCTGGGACCAGTGCGACGTGTGGCGCTGCGCCGACTGCCTCGCAGGCCGGTCGCCGCGACAGCATGCACACTGTCAGGCTGTGACCGTGCATAGGCCATGATCACATGCTGACATACACACCGACCAACGACATGCGCGGCTGGCAGCGGGCTGGGGCAGCTGTTGGGGTGGGAATAGGCCTGAAGCAAACAGACCGCGCTGCCCGCCGCCGCTAGCAAAGGTGGTCCCACAGCAAAAATCCTCGGATTGCGAGCACCTGCGGGGTGGAACCCCAGGCAGCCCATGCATTACGTTGGCACGGTGGGCAGTTGCGGGGGGCGCTGCGAGACTGACCCGGAGCAGCACAAATGGGTGGGATGCTGGCGAAAGTCGTGCTAGCGATAGCGGCGCAACGAGTCAAGCAACGATCGGTGGCCAGCACACCTCGGCAGTGAAGCCCAGCTGCTGTCGCCAGCGGGCGGCTCAGTCTAGCGAATGCCCCAGGGACCCGGACGGTGATCTCATGGCAAGGGGCTTGATGGGGCGGCTGGCGCACTCGCGCGCAGGGTACGTGGCACTGGCACTCCCCAATCGGGCACGCCGTCACGGTGTTTGCGCTTGGCTGACGGGTACCCAAGCTTGAACCCTGCCGCACGTCACGCCGACTGCACGCGCCAGCAACACAGACCCGCTGCGGCCGGACTCTGCGACACCGGCTGGGAATCAGAGAATGACCTGACGGTCACGTTTCAGCCCTTTGCTCTCCCTCGAGAAGAGGGTAACGACCTGCAGCGGTGTTTGACCAACTCTTTCCCCATTAGGGAAACCGGTCGTTGCCAGGTTAGCACGCCAGCCAGCCGGGGTAAAAAGGCGAGTTCAGAAGTAAACGCAGGCCGGTGATAACAGCCACCCACGGCAACAAATGACGAGACAGCATCTGTCCGGCTATGGTTAGCAGTGGAAAAGCGCAGTCGACGCAGAGGTAAACCACAGACGGCGGA